>JAVTVX010000016.1:1842500-2442500 GCA_033439265.1 Dillenia suffruticosa
TTTTTTATAAAAAAAAAAAAAACAAAAAGAAGCAAAAGCTCTCTTTTTAAAAACACGCAAACTTTTTAGAAAATATGTCTTTTTATTTCATTTATATATTCACTTGAATGATATGAAATTTTAAATACATTTATATCATAAATTCATTTATCTTCATATTATCTTTTTCTCTTTAACTTTAACTTTAACTTTTAATTTTTAACTTTTTAATTTTTAACTTTTAATTTTATTTTAAAAATTTATGAAATTAGTTTGTTTTTAAAAGTAAAATTACTAAACAATTTTTAATCTTATTTTAAAATCTATTAATTTTTGTTTCTCTTTATAAATAAAGGAGTAGTTGGAAAAAAAAAACCCTATTAAACGGACACTAAATTCTATTCTTTTTCTCTTTTATTAGCAAAGGTGAGAGAATATATAATTTGAATATGAGATATTTATTATGGACAAAGTGCATGACAATTTGAACCCAAACTCTAGTTTCTTAAGTTTTATTTGAATCTAAAATGGATTCTTTTTGGTATTTGCCAAACTTCGAATGTAGATCCACTGTTGGTTTCGTTATAATATCTAGCTAACAATGAGCATGATAGGAACATTTTGAAAGGAAATTGTTTCTCCTAATGCAAGAAATAATTCTCCTAGAGCCAGTTATCGTTTTTAAATATATATGGACTTTCAATGGTTTCATTCCCACATATTATTTATTTTTCTTTTAGAAAGAGTCCTTCGTAAGAGAAGCATTATCCATCACTAACTCAATGTTGTGTAAATAATATATAAACATAGAACCCATCCACCTAAACAAGTAAGAATCTGAGTATTTTCAGATACATTTAAATAGATTCAAATCCTTTATTTATTTATTTATTTATTTTTTGGATGCCATGAAACATTTTTCATCGATCGGTTTTCAGAGTCATATTCCAGATAATTCGGTCAGAACTGCGTTCAGACTCCTTTTCTAGTGGGAGCTCTCCCAACTCAAATCCATGCTATTAGACTCTCTCTCTCCGCACTATTATTCAAGATTCTCAATGTATTAATCATTGAACTTCATGAGTTTTTTCTCTTTTTATCAAAATATTCTCAGAATTTTATAAGCTACCTAGGTGTAGTAATAATTAATAGATACAATGTAAATTTTAATCACAATATTATGATAGATAAATGAGTTAATAGAAAAGAGGGTTTATTATATAAAGTACATTACATCTTTCTCAGTCAAAACTTGGAAAAATTAAGCAATTTTTTCTTTTAATTGCTTACTGCTCTTTTTTCTTTTCCCGATATATTTGCATGTTTTTGTTCAGAAATAATTGTATAATAGATAAAAAAAATTTTAAAAACAGCTCAAAATTCAGATGATGACGAGAAGTGATTTCAAAAGTTAGTATTTTTTAAAAAAATTTTACCGTCTAAACTATTTAGTGCCATTGTATACCTATATAATCCTTGAAAGACCTTTTGGTCAAGGGAAATTTCCCTTTTGCTCTATCTTTCCTTTTAGTTTGAACTTTGAACGGGGGGCACATCCCTACGTTCAAGGGTGGAGGAGGAATCTTTGTTCCTTCTAAGATGTCCTTAAGCCCATAATTGGAGTCGTTATCCGTTGGCATGTTACATGATTGTTCTACGACTGTTAATTATACCATGATTAATCAACAGACAAGGCAACATAAGACTAATTAAGGAATCAGAACAGTTTTAGATATTATGCGCTCATGAGAGAGAAAGAAACAACAAAATGATAAAACAAAGCATTAAGTATATGAATATAAAAGGAAAGACATGGTATGGCGGTCTGTTGGTCCTATAATTTCAACAAATAAACAAAATCATAACTATTCATTTGGGTGCCAGGTGTGTGGAAAGAGAGAGCAAGAGGGGGAGGAAGAAAGAGATTTGAAAGAGATTGGCTTGATAAAAAGGGAGAGATGGAGTTGGGTGTGTTGGGGTCTTCTCCAACACCTAGTACTTATTTAAGGAGACAAAAGGTGTTTGGGTTAAAGGGTGGAGATCCAAAGGCAAAGGGTGTCTACTTTCTGTTTCTCTCTCAAGACACAAATTCTTCATTTTGTTCTCCATTACCTTCTTCCTCTGGTCATCCTAAATGGAAGGAGATGATCAAGAATCATCTTCAACAAGTGAAAACAAAAGAAAATTCAAGAAGATATGCATCTTTTGTGGTAGTAGAGCTGGAAACAAGTCACCATTCAGTGATGCAGCTCTTGAGCTTGGTAAACTTATGGTAGTGTGCCTTAAACAAAACATTTTTTTTCTCCTTTTTAACAAATACCCATTTCATGTGCTTGTCTGAAGAACCCTTTTCATGTTATCAGGTGAGGAAAAAGATTGATTTGGTGTATGGTGGAGGAAGTGTGGGCTTGATGGGGTTGATCTCTCAGACTGTTTTCAATGGTGGTTGTCATGTTCTTGGGTAAAAATGAAAACACTTTCCTTTGCATTAGTGAGTTCTTTTGGTAATATTGCTAACTTCTTGATTCTTTTTTCTTTCATTTTTTCCCTAAAAAAACCTTTTAAGAGTAATCCCTAAAGCTCTGAAGCCGCATGAGGTAAGATAATGCTCCATTACGTGTATATGCTTTTTTCTTTTTCTTCTTTTCTTCTCAGCCACTCATGAGTTCCAAAATTGTATAAGATTGCTTTCAGATATCGGGAGACGCAGTAGGAGAAGTTATAATAGTTGCAGACATGCACCAAAGGAAGAAAGAAATGTCAAAACATGCTGATGCTTTTATTGCACTTCCAGGCAAGAGAGCGAGAGAGAGAGAAAGAGAGAGAGAGAGAGAGAGAGAGAGAGAGAGAGAGAGAGAGAGAGAGAGAGAGAGAGAAAGAGAGAACTTCACTGTTTTTATTTATTTTGGTTTCTACACTTTAATTGTACTAATTTATGGTGTTTAATATTTGAAGGTGGTTATGGTACTATGGAAGAACTCTTGGAGATTGTAGCTTGGTCTCAACTAGGAATTCATGAAAAACCAGTAAGTTCAAATGGAGATTGAAATTTTTCATTTACTTTTGTTTATCCTATATCTACGACTTCATTATTGTGTTGAACTTTTGAACAGGTGGGCTTGTTAAATGTTGATGGGTACTATAACAGCTTGCTTGAATTATTTGATAAAGGAGTGGAGGAAGGCTTCATAGAGGACTCTGCGAGACACATTCTGCTTTCTGCAGATACAGCAGCAGACCTTATCAAGAAAATGGAGGTACAAAACGAGTATTGTAGTACAATACGTCTTTTTATATATTTTCTCTTTTCATATCTCCAACTAGAGCTATATCGAAATTTACTCCAATATTCTTTTCTATATCTTCCAAACTATTTGCTTTTGAAGACCCCTTTCGCGTCAGACCATGAAGATACGTGAAACACAATCTTCTCTCTCTCTCTCTCTCTCTCTCGAGAGATAGAACATCGATTTGTAAAAATCATTGAAAAACATATGCTAATAAAGTTGTGGTTGGTAGGGCTTTGGTTGATGAATCATTAGGAATGGCTGAAAAATGAAAGCTGCAGGTGAAAAGTGGGGGAATAAATTGTTATTTACTTTAGTGCGTGTGCTGTTTTTACAGGCGTATGTTCCAGTACATGACAGAGTTGCACCCAGACAAAGCTGGGAAGTGGACCAATTATTAGAGCCTACACAAGGTGGGGAAACTCAAGGATCTTAGATCTTAATCAAGACACTATTTGTGTGTGTGTGCGCATATTTATGGCATATTAGAAGGCTGCAGTTCCATTTTTAATCAAAAGAAAGACGGCAAATCAAAGCAAGCTCTCTCTCTCTCTCTCTCTCTCTAAAGATCTCCTGAGGATCCCAAACCTTGTAACCAATTCATCTGTATATTCATGGCATATATATATGCTTGTTGGACTGCTATTAAATCAATTGATACTAAATTGTTCTTATTTCCCTTTTTTATTTAATCTTTCTGTCCCTGGCCACTGACATTGTAAAAAGACATACAAAGTGTAATACCAATTTTGAAAAGTCAAAGTCAAAAAAAAAAAAGAAAAAAAAAAAAGAAGAAAATTTTATTAAGTGGGAAAACACTTTCCCAATTTCACTCATTCTCTCCCTCTCCCGGTTTACTCTCTCTCTCACGAATTTTCTCTCCCTCTCACTGTCACTCTCCCTCTTTGTTTCTCTTGCTCCCAATCTCTCTATTATCTCTCTCATTCTCTCGATTTTGTGCTCGGTTCCGCCTCCCTCTCTGTCGATCTCTCTCTCTCTAGCACTCTCGGTCTCCGTCGCTCTCTCACCATCCCTCGAACTCTCTCTCTCGCACTCTCTGTCTCTCTCTCTCTCTCCTTTCTCCCTCACACGAGCGTACCACAGTGCGCAGCCTTTCGCGAGTGCACGCATCAGCAGTGAGTGCGCCAGCCCGCGAGCACACCATCCCGTGAGCCCTCGAGCCCTCGAGCCCATCAGCCCGCGATGGCCCGTGAGCCCGTGACCTGCTCTCTTTGCCGAGAGCCTTCCTGCAATGTTCGCTGCTCTTTGCCGCGACCGCACTGTTAGAAACCCTAGGCCGCGACCCTTCCACTGCACAGGTAAGGGCTGTTTGTTGATTAATAGTTTAGGAGTTTTGATTCTCTTGGAAATTAGGGTTAATTGCTAAAATGTGTTTCGGTTTGGAAACATTACAGGAGTTCGGTTTGTGTTGTAAGCACACGGACGCTAGGGCTGCAAGCTACGGAAACCATAGGTGAGGGAAATTTAAATCCTTTCGATAAATCGAGTGAATTTAGTGTAAGAGGTCTTGTATATATTTAGGATGTATATTAGATACGATTAAAATGCATTTTTGACATTTGATATGTAATTTCTAGGGTTTCGTTTAAATTCTACATGAATTTAGATTGATCAATACGAAAGAAACGTGTTTGATGAAATTAGAAACTTGTTGAGTCGATTATGATAGATTTTCTTGGAATTTGAATTGAAATTGTGGATTATTGGTCTAGGTTGACCTTTTTGGAGCTTGAAAGGAGATTTCTTGAGTATCGATAGGGCATAGGGAGTGGATACCCTCCCTAGAAGGTGAGTGTATGGTCCGTTGTGTTATAAATGAGCAAATAAGTTTAAAATTGTTTTATAAATGATTTTGTAAGATTTTTCATGTTTTATAACAATTGTTTTGTGATCGTGGGATGTCCGGACTGGATTGTGAAGCATGAATGCATCCATTGTATTTATAAATGCATATGTGCCATATGTGATTTGATGTTGCTCTATAAATTGCTATGACACGAAATTGATGATTGGTTGTTAGAAATTATGGCACATGACTTGAGAAATGACATATTTGATAAATGCATGGTGCTATTAGTTAATGGCTATAGTCATTCCCTTCACGGAGCGACCCGACGGGGTGGCGTGGTTGGGGTTTTATTGCGAGAGAGGTATACGCGGCCTCTGCTCTGCCACGTCAGACTATCCGGATTGCACCTCGGGGAGGTCCGAGCCAACGCCAAGGAAGGGGGTAGTGTTTGAAATATTGAAATGGAAAACCTCTTGGCGGGCTTTCGTCTTGGTTCGGCCAAACGCAAGACGGAAGTAATTTCGATGGGACCCTTGTGATTTTCTGAAAGAATACTTGATGTGGATGCATACTTTACGAATTACCTGATTTATTGAAAAATGTTTCGACATATATGAAATGTTATTTGAGGTATACTTTAACACTCTCACATTCACCCCTCATTTATCACACAATTATACCATTGCACTCCACTCACTGAGTATTTCCCAATACTCACCCCTCCCTTTAACATTTTTCAGAGGAAATTTAGATCTGCTGCAGAAATTGGAGCTGGGGAGGATTTATTCCGCTGACTTGTGTAGGTACATAGAAATGCAAGTTCATTTTGGTTGATTTTGAAGTCCATGGAATGAAAGACTTGTATAACTCTTTTGGTATGGATTAAATTAATACTTGTTTCATATATAAGAGCAAGTATTAATGGAATCCTTACATGATTTGTACGAAACTTGTTTATTTTCTTTTAAACTCTCATATGGGACATTTGGATTGAAATCCTGAATTTCGATACTTTCTTTTGGATTTGTGAAGTTCTGTACATCTCATACCGCTTGGATTTTACTGACGCTAGCTCGTTTTTCCATGCGAGTGTTAGTAAAATCTTGCGATTATGATTTGGGACTTCTTTGTTTTAAATGTTTTAATTATGCTGAGAATTCTGGAATGACTGGAATTGTCAATTTTTGCATGTATGCACGTACAGGAACCCCCGCCCCATTCGCGTGTCGATGCATGCTCGTGTGTATAGGGATGGACCGGATGGGTCCTTTATATGTGTATTGTCATATGATTTTTTCCATTTTTGATGGAGTGTGTATTGGATGAGTTTTGAACTGATTTGTAGCCTTGCGGAGTCCCGGTATAAGGGGAGGTTCTGCCCGTGTACCGAGACAACGCGGCGGCTGTTGCGTGGTCGATCCGAGGATCGGGGCGTGACAGCTTTATTGGTATCAGAGCCAGGTTCACGATTTTAAAAGTTTGATGGTTTTGGATATAATTTCAAATGTTTCCAAATGTCCCGAAAGTTTTTTTTAAAACTTTGAAATGTTTGGTTGTCGAAAAAGGTTTTCGGAAAATGTACAAAGTCTTCCTTGGATTTCTTAGGAAATTAGAAATATTCTTTTTAAGGGGTTAAGTATTAACCTTCACTTAACCGTTTGACTTAATTGTAACTTCTTGTTGTGTAGATCACTATACCTCCACGAAAGAGAATGAGGAATGTGAACGAGATTCCTCAACCGGAGCATGAGGATGAGTCATCCTCGCATGCTCTTCCTCCTTCTGTGCCTACACACCCGGCTCCTCCTATCGGGATTTCGGCTCCTCATATTGCTGCTCTTCAGCAAGTAATAGAGTGGTGGAACACCTTCGGAGCGCAGTACCAAGCTCCACATGCGACTTCAGCTCCTCCACCGACCACTCCTTCAGTGCCGGTTGCTACTCCTAGTACCCTACTAGCGCCTCCTCCTCCGGTTGTCACAACAACCGATCGCCCTACTGTGGAGTTATCTAAGTTGATAAAGGAGACAAGGCAATTAGGATGTGAGACATTCGCGGGTACTTCTGATGCTTCAGTGGCCAAGGAATGGATTGGTCGAGTTCAAGAGACCGTCTCCGACATGAGATTAAGCGATGAGATGAAATTATGGGTGGCGGTGAAACTGTTGGATAAAGGTGCAAGAACATGATGGGAGAATGTGAAGGGAAGGGCTCCTGTTCCTCCTAATTGGACAGAATTTCTTAGGGCTTTCGAGGAGAAATACGACACCCGATTCTATCGGGATCAAAAAAGAGAGGATTTTTTTCAAATTAGCTCAAGGAAACAAGACAGTATCTGAGTACGAGACAGAACTGAGAGAGCTTGCTAATTATGTTCCGGAGTTTGTGAACTCCGAGGAGTCTCTAAGTTCAAAGTTCGAGTCGGGACTAAATTTGAATATCAGAGAGAAAATGCCCATCACCAAGGGGTATACTTTCCAAGACATTCTAGACTTGGCCTTGAGGGTCGAGAAAATGGTGATGGAGAGAAACAAAGTCAGAGAGCATCATGAGAAAGGAAAGAGATCTAGTGGCTCCGGTTCGAGTCAAGGTTTTAAAAGAAGTCGAGACATGGGCTCTTATAGCGGTAGATCCTTTTCGGGATCGATTGGCTTTCCTCCGAGGCAATCTACTTTTAGGCCTAGTGCTCCCAGCAGAACTGTTGGTATGGGAGTAGGGTCCATGGGTGGCAGAGGAGAAACTTGCCCAAATTGCAAGGGACGTCATCCGGGTCCATGTGTGGAACCCAAAAGATGCTACCATTGTGGAAAGGAGGGTCACATTCGGCACTCTTATCCGGAGTTAAATATAGAAGAGCAAGGAAGCCGACAAGTTAGAGGTCCCTCGAGTGGTTTTAGAAGAGATGCGACGATTGCTCCTACACCTTCCACTAGCAATGCACCGAGGACGGGCACGGGAAGTAATACCATAGCTGCCCCCACACAACGCCCTCAACCTAGAACTCAGACCCGAATCTATGCTATGACAAATGAAGAGGCTCAAGTGAATCCTGATGTAGTCACAGGTAAATCTCTATTAAATTTTAAGTTTTGAAATTGAAAATGTGACATAAATGGTTTATGATTATAATTTGATAGTTGTGATCATGGCTTAAAGAATGTGGATGATATGACTTTGTTTATGGTTTATAATTATAGGTACAATGAAAATTTTTGATGTTGATGCACATGTGTTCATAGATACCGGGTCTAATCATTCCTTTGTGAGTTTGAGATTTGCTAGACATTCTGATAAGCCTTTAGTTCCACTGGTTGAGGAATTATTGGTTATCACACTTTTGGGAGAACATTTAATCAAGGGAACAGTGTATAAGTCTTGTGAGGTAAAAATCGGGAAAGTAACTCTCGAGGCGGATTTGATTCCGTTGGAAATGAAAGATTTTGATGTCATTATAGGTATGGATTGGCTGTATCTTCACCGAGCTTCCGTGAATTGCTTCACTAAGGAAGTGGAATTCCGAAGACCAGGACATCCCTTGCTTGTATTCTCCGGAGAACGGCGAGTGTTACCGAGTTGTATTATTTCAGCTCTTGAAGCACGGAGACTAGTGCATAAGGGATGTGAAGCTTATTTGGCACACATTGTTGATACCACTGTGAGAAGTCCTAGTCGGGACGATGTTCCTGTGGTGAATGAGTTTCCGGATGTTTTTCCGGAAGAGTTGCCTGGGTTGCCACCAAACCGGGAGTTCGATTTCACAATAGACCTAATTCCTGGTACCGCACCAATTTCTATTCCCCCGTATCGAATGGCACCCGCAGAGTTGAAAGAGCTGAAGGTTCAGCTCCAAGAGTTGCTGGAGAAAGGGTTTATCCGACCGAGTACTTCACCTTGGGGTGCTCCGGTCTTGTTTGTAAAGAAAAAGGACGGAACCCTCCGATTATGTATTGACTACCGATAGCTCAACAAGGCAACGATAAAGAATAAGTATCCTCTTCCGAGAATTGATGATCTGTTTGATCAACTTCAAGGTGCAAGTATCTTTTCAAAGATCGACTTGAAATCTGGTTATCATCAGTTGAAGATCAAGGATGGTGATGTTCATAAGACTGCATTTAGAACGCGGTATGGACACTACGAATTCCTAGTAATGCCTTTTGGATTGACGAATGCTCCTGCGGCCTTCATGGATCTCATGAATCGAGTGTTCCATCCTTATCTTGATAAATTTGTTATAGTCTTCATCGACGATATTTTGGTGTATTCCAAAAGTGATGAAGAGCATTCCAAACATCTCCGAATCATTTTGCAAACTCTTAGGGAAAAAGAGTTGTATGCCAAGTTCTCAAAATGCGAGTTTTAGCTAAGAGAGATTGGATTTTTGGGACATGTGGTTTCTAGCGACGGTATTTTTGTGGATCCAAAGAAGGTGGAAGTCATTCTAAAGTGGGAGCAGCCTAAAAATGTCATCGAAGTGCGAAGTTTTCTTGGATTAGCAGGGTATTATCGGAGATTCGTTAAAGGATTCTCGAAAATAGCAGCTCCGATGACAAGTTTGACTCGAAAGGGAGTCAAGTTCGAATGGGGTGAAAAGTGTGAGGATAGTTTTCAAGAGCTTAAGCAAAGGTTGACCTCCGCTCCTATCCTTGCTCTCCCTACTAGTGGCGGTGGTGATTATGTGGTGTACAGTGATGCCAGCAAGCAAGGATTAGGGTGCGTGCTGATGCAAGGTGATAAGGTGATTGCTTACGCTTCTCGCCAACTAAAGAAGCACGAAGTGAACTATCCTACTCATGATTTGGAGCTAGCTGCTATTGTGTTTGCTTTAAAGATTTGGCGGCATTATCTGTATGGGGTTACTTGCAAGGTCTTTACCGATCACAAGAGTCTCAAATACTTACTCACTCAGAAGGAGCTCAATTTGAGACAAAGAAGGTGGTTAGAGCTGATCAAGGATTATGACTTAGTAATTGACTACCACCCCGGGAAGGCGAATGTCGTAGCTGATGCTTTAAGTCGCAAGTCCTCGTCTACAGCATCCGAAGGGAGTTATTACCTCTCTTGTTTAGTTGGACTCCGAGCACTTGGAGTTGAGTTGGCTAAGGATGATCGAGGTGCTTTATTAGCCAAGTTTGTGGTTAGACCTACATTGTTGGATCGCATTCGGGAGCTTCAGGCTATAGATGATGAGTTGAAGGGCATTGTTGAGAAAATCCAAAAAGGGGAAGGCGGTGAATTCCGGATTCAGGTCGATGGAATTATATTGTATGGGAAACGAATGTGCATTCAGAAAAATGAAGATCTCTGGAAGGCTATACTTGAAGAGGCGCATTCTTCGGCCTATGCTATGCATCCGGGGAGTACCAAAATGTACCGAACCATCAAAAAATCATATTGGTGGTCAGGGATGAAGAGAGAGATAGCCGAATTTGTGGCGAGGTGTCTTGTATGCCAGCAGATCAAGGCTGAACATCAGAAACCGGCAGGGACACTTCAACCACTACCAATTCCCGAATGGAAATGGGAGCATATCACTATGGATTTCGTAGTGGGATTGCCACGTACTCCGAGCCGTCACGATGCCATATGGGTGATTGTAGACCGTCTCACCAAATCGGCTCACTTCTTGCCGATTCAGAATACTTATTCCTTGGAAAGATTGGCAAAGTTATACATTGATGAGATCGTAAGGCTTCACGGAGTACCGGTGTCTATTGTATCGGACCGTGATCCTCGATTCACTTCTAGATTCTGGCCAAAGTTACAAGAGTCCTTAGGGACTAAGTTGAAATTCAGCACTGCTTTTCATCTCCAAACCGATGGACAATCGGAGCGCACCATCCAAACATTGGAGGACATGCTTAAGGCATGTGTTATGGAATTTCAAGGTAGTTGGGATAGACACCTTCCGTTGGTTGAATTTGCCTACAACAACAGTTATCAAGCAAGTATAGGGATGCCTCCATATGAAGCCCTTTATGGAAGGAAGTGTCGTACTCCCTTATGTTGGGATGAAGTTGGAGAGAGAAAAATTGAAAGCATAGAAATGATCGATGCCACTAAAGAAAAAGTGAAGCTGATTCGGGAAAGAATGAAGGCGGCTCAAGATCGACAAAAGAGCTATGCTGACAAGAGAAGAAGACCTTTGGAATTTGAAGAAGGAGATATGGTGTTTTTGAAGATATCTCCTTGGAAGGGCGTAATCCGTTTTCAGAAACGGGGAAAGCTAAATCCTCGTTATATCGGTCCCTTCAGAATTCTTGAAAGGATTGGACAAGTGGCATACCGACTAGAATTGCCGCTGGAGTTGCAGAGAATCCATGACGTTTTTCACGTTTCCGTGTTGAAGAAGTATTTACCGGATCCCTCACACGCATTGGAAGCACCTCCAGTGGAATTGAATGAGAATTTGAGTTTCAAGGTACAACCGGTGAAGATCACTGATAGGCAGATCAAGCAGTTGAGGAGTATGCAGATTCCTATGGTTAAGGTGCTGTGGAGAAACAATCAAGTGGAAGAACAGACTTGGGAGACTGAAGAATTAATGCGGAAGCAACACCCGCAGTTCTTTGATGTATAATTGTAATCTCGGAATTTCGGGGACGGAATTTCTTTTTAGGGGGTTAAATATTGTAATACCAATTTTGAAAAGTCAAAGTCAAAAAAAAAGAAAAAAAAAAAAGAAAATTTTATTAAGTGGGAAAACACTTTCCCAATTTCACTCATTCTCTCCCTCTCCCGGTTTACTCTCTCTCTCACGAATTTTCTCTCCCTCTTACTGTCACTCTCCCTCTTTGTTTCTCTTGCTCCCAATCTCTCTATCATCTCTCTCCCTCTCTCGATTTTGTGCTCGGTTCCGCCTCCCTCTCCGTCGATCTCTCTCTCTCTAGCACTCTCGGTCTCCGTCGCTCTCTCACCATCCCTCGAACTCTCTCTCTCGCACTCTCTGTCTCTCTCTCTCTCTCCTTTCTCCCTCACACGAGCGCACCATAGTGCGCAACCTTTCGCGAGTGCACGCATCAGCAGTGAGTGCGCCAGCCCGCGAGCACACCATCCCGTGAGCCCTCGAGCCCATCAGCCCGCGATGGCCCGTGAGCCCGCGACCTGCTCTCTCTGCCGAGAGCCTTCCTACAATGTTCGCTGCTCTTTGCCGCGACCGCACTGTTAGAAACCCTAGGCCGCGACCCTTCCACTGCACAGGTAAGGGCCGTTTGTTGATTAATAGTTTAGGAGTTTTGATTCTGTTGGAAATTAGGGTTAATTGCTAAAATGTGTTTCGGTTTGGAAACATTACAGGAGTTCGGTTTGTGTTGTAAGCGCACGGACGCTAGGGCTACAAGCTACGGAAACCATAGGTGAGGGAAATTTAAATCTTTTCGATAAATCGAGTGAATTTAGTGTAAGAGGTCTTGTATATATTTAGGATGTATATTGGATACGATTAAAATGCATTTTTGACATTTGATATGTAATTTCTAGGGTTTCGTCTAAATTCTACATGAATTTAGATTGATCAATACGAAAGAAACGTGTTTGATGAAATTAGAAATTTGTTGAGTCGATTAGGATAGATTTTCTTGGAATTTGAATTGAAATTGTGGATTATTGGTCTAGGTTGACCTTTTTGGAGCTTGAAAGGAGATTTCTTGAGTATCGATAGGGCATAGGGAGTGGATACCCTCCCTAGAAAGTGAGTGGATGGTCCGTTGTGTTATAAATGAGCAAATGAGTTTAAAATTGTTTTATAAATGATTTTGTAAGATTTTTCATGTTTTATATCAATTGTTTTGTGATCGTGGGATGTCCGGACTGGATTGTGAAGCATGAATGCATCCATTGTATTTATAAATGCATATGTGTCATATGTGATTTGATGTTGCTCTATAAATTGCTATGACACGAAATTGATGATTGGTTGTTAGAAATTATGGCACATGAGTTGAGAAATGACATATTTGATAAATGCATGGTGCTATTAGTTAATGACTATAGTCATTCCCTCCACGGAGCGACCCGACGGGGTGGCGTGGTTGGGGTTTTATTGCGAGAGAGGTATACGCGGCCTCTGCTCTGCCACGTCGGACTATCCGGATTGCACCTCGGGGAGGTCCGAGCCAATGCCAAGGAAGGGGGTAGTGTTTGAAATATTGAAATGGAAAACCTCTTGGCGGGCTTTCGTCTTGGTTCGGCCAAACGCAAGACGGAAGTAATTTCGATGGGACCCTTGTGATTTTCTGAAAGAATACTTGATGTGGATGCATACTTTACGAATTACCTGATTTATTGAAAAATGTTTCGACATATATGAAATGTTATTTGAGATATACTTTGACACTCTCACATTCACCTCTCATTTATCACACAATTATACCATTGCACTCCACTCACTGAGTATTTCCCAATATTCACCCCTCCCTTTAACATTTTTCAGAGGAAATTTAGATCTGCTGCAGAAATTGGAGCTGGGGAGGATTTATTCCGCTGACTTGTGTAGGTACATAGAAATGCAAGTTCATTTTGGTTGATTTTGAAGTCCATGGAATGAAAGACTTGTATAACTCTTTTGGTATGGATTAAATTAATACTTGTTTCATATATAAGAGCAAGTATTAATGGAATCCTTACATGGTTTGTACGAAACTTGTTTATTTTCTTTTAAACTCTCATATGGGACATTTGGATTGAAATCCTGAATTTCGATACTTTCTTTTGGATTTGTGAAGTTCTGTACATCTCATACCGCTTGGATTTTACTGACGCTAGCTCGTTTTTCCATGCGAGTGTTAGTAAAATCTTGCGATTATGATTTGGGACTTCTTGTTTTAAATGTTTTAATTATGTTGAGAATTCTGGAATGGCTGGAATTATCAATTTTTGCATGTATGCACGTACAGGAACCCCCGCCCCATTCGCGTGTCGATGCATGCTCGTGTGTATAGGGATGGACCGGATGGGTCCTTTATATGTGTATTGTCATATGATTTTTCCCATTTTTGATGGAGCGTGTATTGGATGAGTTTTGAACTGATTTGTAGCCTTGCGGAGTCCCGGTATAAGGGGAGGTTCTGCCCGTGTACCGAGACGATGTTGGCCGATCCGAGGATCGGGGCGTGACACAAAGTAAGTAACAATACAAGACCGGAGAGTGAGAATCAATGGATAGTCGGTTTAATGGGATGAAATATTAAGTTTTTTAATTAAGTTTAGGTTTAAAATTTAAAAATAAAAAAGAAATTATCTTTAAATTAGTTATTACAAATACTCAAATCAAATAAATCAATGGGTCTGGTAGCAAGAGAGAGAGAGAGAACCTGTTGTTTATTTTGGCTTACTTTTCTGTGGCTGGGAAAGCTTGGCTGGTCTGTGTCCACCTGTGTTTGGTAGATTCTGAAATATGGAGCAAGTTTTTGGACTCTGGCTTGATTGTTGGCCGGGCTTCCGTAGATTGGGTCCCATCACACGATGGACAGCTTTGTTTCTTTGTTTCTTTGTTTCTGTAAAAACTGATCTTCTTTCCCTCTTTAAAAATAATTGTCCTCTTTCTCCGAGCACAGACACTGCAGACACGGCCAATTATATTTTTTATTTGCGGATATCACCGCACGTGGAAGCTGTGGTGCTGCACACAAATGAAAAATATGTGATTTAATAGATAATAATATTATATCACTCAATTGATTCATTCTCAGATTTAAAATTTAAAAGTAAAAAATTAAATAAAATATACACGGTAGGAGCTCATATTATTCACCTGTGAAACATGAGAGTAACGTTGCACTTGTAACAAGGAAAATTTGATCTTTTTATAAATACATAAATATATATTTAAAAAATCAAATCTGGTTGAAAATATACAAATAAGGATAGCAATGGAAGTCTAATTTTTAGTACTTCAAATTTTATGATATCTGAAAGTTGTAATAAAGAAAATGAAACAAGTTCATACTGCAAAAATTAAGGACTTCTTATAATTTTCAAATATTTATGTGTTTTGTCTTTTTTAGTTGCCAAGTTTATTCATGTATTCAATCCTAACATTCAATATATGTTTTAAATATTGGTGTAGACTGATTAGTGTATACACCTACCTTTGTTACTCATTTGTCATCAAATAATTTAAAATAATTACAAGCAATATAAGTAGCTTATTCTTCTCTATTCCCTCTTGTGAATATGAGTGATTTCGTTCATAATTTCAAACACTACAAAAAAAAAAACACGAATTTAACGATAAAAAAAATTAATCACTATTTTGTGATAGATTTAGTGATGAAAAAAGTTTCGTCACTATTTTACAAAGAAATTTGTGACGAAAACTCACTCGTAGCCAAATTAACAATGAATAATATATTCGTGATTAAATTTATCATTAATTGACCACAAAAATATTTTCATTGCAAAATTAGTCGCTATTTAGCGACGAATGGAAATTTCACGGTTAAATTTTACCACGAATCATGTATTGGTCGCTAAATTTACCGACGAAAAAATATTCATAACAAAATTTATCATTAATTAATCATAAAAATATTTCATCGCTAAAATCATCGCTAATTTGTCATGAAAATGTATTTATCGCAAAATTTAGCAATGGAGTCCAGTATTGATGGTTAAAGTCATCGCTAATGAGCCACAAAAAAAATATTTATAACTAAATTTATCGTTAATTTTTAACACACTTCAAAATTCGTAACTAATTTCGTGACTAAATTCATTTTAGAATCTGTTTTGAAACATTTTTAACAGTGTCTCTCTTTTTGATCATCTTTGAATAACAAAATCGAGTTGAGTAAATATTAAATATTATAATTTTTATCAAATTGATAATTTTTATCAATAAATAATTCAACAAATCTCTAACAAATAATTTTCTATTAGCCACTGCTATCGAGTTCACCCTTTGTGTTCTTCTTCTTCTCTGCCCGTTCGCTTCTCTCATCAATAGTTCAATTACCTTTGAAAGTTCAATTGTTCATCTTCCCTCATTATGGTTATCAACAAGGAAGACAGTACATCTGAACTCTACACAAGTTTTCAAAGCAATCAAACAGTAAATCGGACATCCACATCTGGTGATCTATCTTCTTCGGCAAGGATATCAGACAGTAGTTTCTCAGGAATGGAAGCAGTAGAATAAAACGGCTACTGAGAGGCCGTCGTCTATTTATAGACTCTTCTAAAGTTTCGAAAAGAATAAAATAATAAAATAATAAGATTAAAGGAAAAATAATAAAATAAAGGAAAATTAATAAAATAATAAAATAAAAAGATTTAGCAACAGATTCGTAGTTCCGTCGCTAACTTAGCGACGGAGTATGGATCCGTTGCTAAATTAGCGACGAAAATGATATCCATCACTAAGTGTTTTTAGGTTAGCCCCAAGTGTTTAGTCTCTGAAAGAACATTTTTTCTCTCTCCCTTTGATCGATCGTTCTCTCTCTCTTGCTCTCGTTGCTCTCACACTCAACTTCGCTCTCCCTCTTGCTTGCTATGGATCGAGATTTTGTCTCTCTTCACTATCACTCTTGCTTGCTGTCAGACGAAGAAACCCATCTCTCCTTGTTGTCGCTATCGCTTGCTCTCTCTAGCTCTTGTCGATTCTCATCTCTTCGTCGGCCGTAAATTTTTGACTTAATGTAAAAATGTCACTCTCTCTCTCTCTCTCTCTGTTTAGTGTGATTCCCAGATTTTTTTTCAAGTTTAGCCTATTTAGATTTGGTTTACAATTTTTAAGGTTTTGAAATAATAATCCAAAATCTCTGTCTCTCTCTCTACCACGGTTCTCCTTCTAACCTAATTTGTCTAATTAGTTTCAGTTTATGTAATTGCAGGTGTTTGGTTGTCTTTCTTTTAGGTTCTACAGTCATGATTTGTTCTGCAGGTTTGGCTCTCTCTTTGTCTCTCTCTCGTCTCTACACTGTGTAATAGTCGTGATTTCCCTTCCCTTGTTAATTCATTTATTTTTGCCCTATGTTTTGCCCATAGGAGATTGTTCTTGTTAAGTTTTATATTTGATAGAAATGATAGTCATGCAATGTCAATGAGATTGCTTAAGGAAACTGATTATGGAAATGTGTGTGGCTACCATGTCTAAGGGTTAGTATCGGTATCGGTTACCAATACCACACTTGGAAGTCATGCTTGATCAACTTGATGGCTACAAAGTTTCTCAAAAATTGATTTGAGAAGTGGATATCATTAAATTAGAATATGAAGTAGAGATGAATGGAAGCCTGCCTTAAGACTCCAATATGGTCTTTATGAGTGGTTGATGATGCCCTTTGGCTTTTCTAATGTGCATAGTACATTCACGAGGGTCATGATTGAGGTACTCAAATCTTTCTTGAAGTTTTTTCTTGTTGTTTATTTTGATGACATTTTGATAGTTGAATTGAGGAGGAGCATTTAATTCATTTACATAAAGTCTTGAAGGCGTTTGTAACACCAGAAAAAAAAAAAATCGGGATTAGGGCTAAAAAGCCCCAATCTCTCTTTTTCCCTCTCTCTCTCTCTCTCTCTCTCTCTCTCTTTCTCTTTCTCTCTCTCTCTCTCTCTCTCTCTCTCTCTCTCTCTCTCTCCCTTCCGCCACCCACCGCGGCCGCTCCTCCTTCCTCTTGCGATCGCCGCCGCTGTAGCATCTTCCCGCCTGCAGTGCCTCCTCCCTCCTCACGCGAGCGCGCGATCGCTGCTTCACCCTCTACACAGCGCGCACTCACGCGATCTCCCACGAGCTGTGCGATCCCTGCACAAACTCCAGCGCGCGCCAGCTCCGTTGCTCACAACCGGTTCCACCACTGTGCGAACCCCCGGTGCGATCTTCTGTGAGCAGCGCGCGACCTAGCGCGAGCCAGCGGGCTACCCTTGCGCAAGCCAGCGCGCTACCCTTGAGCGAGCCAGTGTGCTACCCAGCGCGAGCAAGCGCCAGCACCAGCGCGAGCACGCTCCAGCGCGCGATCCAGCTCGCGAGTGCAAACCTTAGCCTACGAGGCCCACCAGACCCGCAGACCCAGCAGCCCGCAGGCTCACCAGGCCGCAGACCCAGCAGCCCGCAGGCCCAGCAGCCCGCAAGCCCACTGCGGCCCGTGGCCCACTAAAGCCCACTGCGGCTCGCAGCCCGAGACGGCCTATGACAGTTCGCGAGTCCCTACGAAGGTAATTGACTCAAAGTTTCGATTTTCGCAATAAGATTTCGAATTTCTTTAGTAATTGGACTTAAATTGCTCACCATTGTTTCGAATTTGGAAACATTCAGGTTTTAGACCCAACCGATGGGCGAACGAAAGCTAGATTTGAGATCCGAGGAACCCTAGGTGAGAGAAATGCACCCACTTCGAAATTTGAATAAATTTTGTTGATAAAATCCCTTATTAGGGTTTTATTTGATATAAAATTTGATGATTTGATTAGATTTGTCTTTTGAAGAGTCGTTAAAAAATAGGGAGTGACCACCCTCCCTAAATATGTGAGTGGAACTCTAATCTCTTGTATAAAATAGTAAAACGTGTTTTCTGCCGTGTTTTCGATAAAACATGCTTTGATATGCATTCGTTTGACGTATGATATTAAATTTAAAAATCTGTTTTGTGATTATTGGAGTGTCTTGAATTATATTTACAATGACTATGTATCTATGGTTTGAAATGAAACAATAATTGTGTCATTACTTGAAAATGTATAAATTTCATTTTATATCGTTGCATTGATATACTGTTTTGAAATGAATTGAAAAGACGTATTGACGCTCAAATTTAAAATGTTTTTGATGAACTATGTGGGTTGGATGCCCACTAGTTATGCGATGATATGATATTACTTGTGAGACATTGTGTTCTTTGTGATATTATGATGATTCCGTAGCTACGAAGGGCGTTTGTAGAGGCATGGGTTGCCCGGATACGCTTCTGCAGGAGGTATTCGCAGACGTCATTTATTTTAAAGGCTATAGGCGCGGCCGGTTGAACCCATGTAGGGGGACGACGTGTGTGACGCCACCGTCTAGCACCAGGCGGGGTCCTATACACGTTGATAAGTTAGCTCCAGCGAACTCATGGCCAACGTCGGGGTAGAGAGCGTTTTAAAGTCTATGCATAATAAAACCCCCGCTACGCCTGTCTTTGATCACGGTTGACCTTTGCCAGGATCATTTTTGGCTCGCTCTGATATTACTTGATTTTAAATAGATGCATACATGCTTGTTATCGTATGATTGACTAAATGATTTCAAATTGCTAAATACATCAGGTTTTGCTGCGAAAGATAAATTTTTGTTTCAAATGATGTTATTTGACACTCCAATAGTTCACCCACACTATTTATACTTGATATTATCCCCCTCACTCACTGAGTATCTTCCCATGATACTCACCCCTCTCTTTTCCCTCCTCAGACAGGTTTATTGTGATAGAGCAACGTTACATGCTCTAGAGCGAATTTGGTATTCCCGACGGTGAGATTTACTTTAAATAGAAATATGAAATCTTAATTTAGTTTCGACCCTGCAAGGTCTTTTGACATTGAGATCCGTAGTTGGCCGTGTACTTATTTTGGAATGACTGTATAATTTAACTCTCATATTTTATTTGCACTGAGGTGATTGTACATATTTGAATGTTACTTGAGAAAATTAGTGTATCTTATATAAAATTTAGGTCCGCTCAGTGTGGCGGCTGTTCATGCTCTAGTTGGGTATGACAGTAGAGGTCTGTGGTTAGGATTGCTAGAAATTGTAAAGCCTTGCGTTGTCCTGGATATTTGGAGATGGAATTTGTTGCTTTTGGAGAGGTCGGAATGGCCATTTGTTTAAATTACAGGTTGATTTTGCATATACAGGTTTAATTGTACATGGTAAACCTCCGATTTATGGGGAGATTCTGTCCAATTTTCTATAAAAATACAGCCGGCATCCAGGGATAATGGGTGGCTGTTTACGATCCCGGTTTGGGGCGTGACAGTTTTATTGGTATTAGAGCGTCTAAGTTGGGGAAAAGATAGTAGTAAAAGTTTTCCCAAGTATATGAAAAGTTTTCAATACATTAGAGAGTTTCATACAGTCATTTAAAATCTTATACTTGGCATAGGCATATAAGTTCTTTTAGATTATGGAGTTAGATATATAACGCTTCTATCCCGTTATTTCGCATTCAAATGCTTTGAAATTATAGTTCATTTTTTTAGGGAGTTAGTTACGGAGCAATTAACCATAACTCTTGATTTCTATATAATAATAATGTATTATTTTCGCAGAATTATGCCACCTAAACGTGGTAGGAGGGGTGCTAGATTCGCCTCACTTGAGGGTTTTACAGTACCTGATACACTTAGGGCACCTGAGGCACCACGAGTACCAGAGGTTGCTTCCTCTACTCTAGCACGCTCACCAGCGCCACCCCCAGTACCTCCGCCGGCTATTACAGCCGAGATTCCTCCACCACCACTCGATGCCTTGAGGTAGTGGCAAGAGTAGAACAGTAGATATGGGGCGTAGATGCCACCACCTCTACTACAGACTCCAGCGACCGCACTTGCGACCGTACTTGCTCCTTCGGCACCGATTCCTCCTTCGGTGGCCGGTCCTTCTGTTTCTACACCGACCGATGAGACGTCGGTTACTTTGAGGTGCATCCACGAGCTCATGCAGTTGGTGAAAGAGTCTCGACAGCTCGGATGCATAGACTTTTCAGGATCCAGTGATGCAGTAGTGGCGAAACACTGGATCAATAGGGTTCGTAGGATCCTTACGGATTTGGGATTGTCAGAGGAGCTCAGATTGAGAGTTGCTGAGAGACTCCTTGATGGAGATGCCCTCTCGTGGTGGGAGGCTATCCGTGACAGTGCTACACAGACCCTGTGGTGGGAGGACTTTTTACGAGAGTTCGACTGCAGGTACTTTACCCCGTTCGAGCAGGACCGGATGAGATGAAGTTCCTGCACTTGCGCCAGGGGATGAGGTCAGTTTTAGAGTATGAGGCTGAGCTTAGACGACTAGCGGCCTTTGTCCCCGATATGGTTACACCGGCTAAGATGAGGTTCAAGTTTGAAGATGGCCTCCAATTGAGTATCAGGAAATATATGACGGTAACTCCCTCTTTTACATTATCAGAGGTGATTGATTCAGCGTATCGGGCGGAAGAGATTGTCCGAACATAGGCTAGATAGAGGAAGAGTCACCACAAGAGGAAGACTGGGTCACAGGGTGGATAGTCGTCGAAGAGGGGTAGAGGTTCTAGATATTCCGGAGGTTCTTCTAGCTTCAGACCAGCAGTACAGGGACAGAGACCTAGACCACAGGGTTTTGGGGCACCAGTCCCTAGTGTCTGTACACAGTTTACTACACAAAGACCGCCCTTTTGCCGTAGATGCAGCAGCCACCATACCTTTGGGGTATGTAGAGTACCAGTTACTTGCTTCCAGTGTGGGAAGTAAGGTCACGTTAGGAGTGTCTGTCTCGATTTAGGTCGAGGAGGATCGACTTTGTAGAGTCGTATTGGTACGTCTGGCACAGGCCAGCAGGGGGCACCTGCGCACTCAACTCTTACCGCTCCCCGGACTAAAGCCGGGAGTAATATAATGCCAGGATCGTCGCGACAACAGCCTAGGGCCCAGGCTCGTGTGTTTGCGATAACACAGGAGGATGCACAGGCAAACCCTGATGTTATTATGGGTAATCCTCTCGCAGACCTCTTAGTGTAGTACTTTTGTTGTACTTTCTGTATGATTTTTGTATATCATGATGTCGATGTACAGTTTTGACTAGTTAAAGCTTTCGAAACTTAACTAGTTTGATATATATATTCGTTTACTTTTTCTTCGCATTTTAAATTCTATTGATATTTTTCTTACTTTTAGATACCATGTGAATATTCGGTATCGACGCCAGTATTCTCATAGATACCGGGTCGAATTTTTTCTATGTGAGCGACACGTTCGCTCGCCATTCTGATAAACATCTCTCGCCACTTGATGAGGAGATTATGGTAGTCACTCCTCTTGACAAGCATATCATTCGAGATACAGTCTATAGGGGCTGTGAGGTTAGTATTGGGGAGGTGATATTAGAAGCATATCTAATTCCGCTCCCTATCACGGATTTTGATGCCATCTTAGGGATGGATTGGCTGAGTTTACACTAGGTTTCGGTGGATTGTTTTACGAAAGAGGTTGAGTTTAGGAGGTCCGAGCAGCCACCGTTAGTATTCCAGGGTGAGAAATGAGTATTGCCCCGCAGTATTATCTCTGTTATGAAGGCCAGACGCTTGGTATGCCATGGTTGTGCGGCTTATCTGGCTTATCTTGTCGACACCACCGTTGAGGGACCGAGGCTTGAAGATATCCCTGTGGTGCAAGAATTTTTAGATGTGTTCCCTGAGGAGCTTCCCGAATTACCACCACTTCGGGAGTTCGATTTCGAGATTAATTTAGTATCGGGGACCAATCCTATTTCTATTCTGCCATACGGAATAACGCCTGCTGAACTGAGAGAGATTAAAACTCAGTTACAGGAACTTCTTGACAAGGGATTTCTTCGCCCGAGCACCTCACCTTGGGGCGCTCCGATACTGTTTGTAAAGAAAAAGGATGGTACATTTCGGGTTTGTGTGGATTACAGACAATTGAATAAAGCCACCATAAAAACAGATATCTCATACCACGTATAGATGATTTGTTTGCTCTGCTGCAGGGAGCCAGGGTTTTCTCTAAAATTGATCTCCGTTCAGGTTATCATTAGTTGAGAATTCGGGCTGAAAATGTGAACAAAATAGCTTTTCGCATCCGATACGGTCATTACGAGTTTCTAGTCATGCCATTTGGGTTGACTAATGCCCCAGCTGCTTTCATGAATTTGATGAATCGAGTTTTTTACGACTATTTGGATCGGTTCGTCATCGTATTCATCGATGACATCTTGATATATTCACGGAGTGATGAAAATCATGTTGAGCACCTTTGGGTGGTATTGCAGATATTCCGTGAGAAACAGTTATATGTCAAATTCTTGAAATGTGAGTTTTGGTTTAGACAAATTGGGTTCTTGAGGCACATTGTTTCCGCGGAGGGTAATTATGTTGATCCGCGGAAGGTTGAGTCTATAGTGAAGTGAGAGTAGCCACAAATAGTTACCGAAATTCGTAGTTTTCTCGGTTTGGCCAGGTATTATCGCATTTTTGTAGAGGGATTCTCTCGGATAACTGCTCCGTTGTCGAGATTGACCCAGAAGGGGGTCAAGTTTGTTTGGGATGATCGTTGTGAGGCAAGCTTCTAAGAGCTCAAATAACAGTTGACATCCGCTCATATTTTAGCTCTTCCCACTAGTAGTCTGGAGTATACAGTGTACAGTGATGCTAGTCGATAGGGATTGGGTTGTGTTCTAATGCAGGATGGTCGGGTTATTGCATATGTCTCACGACAGCTGAAGAAACACGAGGTTAATTACCTAACACATGATTTGGAGTTGGCAGCCATAGTCTTCGCATTGAAAATATGGCGGCATTATCTTCATGGGGTGACCTACAGGGTATTTACAGATCACAAGAGTTTGAAATATCTATTTACCCAAAAGGAGCTGAATTTGAGATAGAGGAGATGGTTAGAACTCCTCAAAGATTATGACCTCATTATTGACTATCATCCGAGCAAAGCGAATGTTGTAGCAGATGCCTTGAGTCAGAAGTTAGGATCATCCTCACAGTTGATAGAGAAAGCCTACCTTTCTTGTTTAGTGGGACTCCTAGCCTTAGCAGTCAGTTTGACTAACGATGATCAGGGAGGCTTACTAGCCAGATTTGAGGTCAGGCCGACTTTGTTCGACCGTATCAGAGAGCGCCAGAGTACAGATAAGGAGATTCAGGGTTTTGCAGATAGAGTCCATAGAGTTGAGGGCGGAGACTTCAGAGTTCATGATGATGGACTCGTGGTATTCAGAGACAGAGTGTGTGTCCCGGCCGATAGTGATCTTCGACATGCTATCCTTGAGGAAGCACATTTTTCAGCACATGCTATGCATTCCGGGGGTACGAAGATGTACCGGACCATCAGGGGTAGCTATTGGTGGTCAGGCATGAAGAGGGATATAGTAGAGTTTGTGGCACGATACTTGGTGTGCCAGCAGGTGAAGGCCGAGCATCAACGTCCAGCTGGCACACTGCAACCTCTTCCCATTCCTGAGTGGAAATGGGAGCATATTACTATAGACTTCGTGATGGGGTTGCCGCGGACTTCTACACGGCATGATGCGATTTGGGTGATTATCAATCGATTCACCAAATCTGCATATTTTATCCCTATCCGCGGTGACTATTCCTTAGAGGCGTTGGCACGTCTCTACGTTGATACCATAGTTCGGCTTCACGGGGTGCCCGTGTCGATTGTTTCAGATTGGGACTACAGGTTCACATCTAGGTTTTGGCCCAAGTTGCAGGAGGCATTGGGTACTAGATTGAACTTCAGTACCGCATATCATCCTCAGACGGACGGCCAGTCTGAGAGGACCATTCAGACCCTTGAGGACATGCTGAGGGCATGTGTGATGGATTTCCGGGATAGTTGGGATCGGCACCTTCCACTGGTCGAATTCGTATATAATAACAGTTATCAATCCAGTATAGAGATGCCCCCATATGAGGCACTACATGGCAAAAAGTGCTGCACCCCGATATGCTGGGATGAGATCGGAGAACGACGTCTCAGCAGCGTTGAGTTGATTGAGCAAACAAAGGATAAAATTATGGTTATCCGTGAGCAGATGAAAGCCGCCCAGGACAGACAGAAGATGTATGCTGATCGTAGGCGGCGACCTCTTGAGTTTGCTATGGGAGATATGGTTTTTTTGAGAATATCTCCTTGGAAGGGAGTTATACGGTTCAGGCAGAGGGACAAGTTGAGCCCCAGATATATTGGGCCCTTCCGTATCCTTGAGAGAGTCGGGAGTGTGGCATATAGATTGGAGCTGCCAGATGAACTATCCCGTATTCACGACGTACTTCATGTCTCAGTACTCAAGAAATACTTGACAGATCCTTCTCATGTACTTGAGGCTCCACCTCTTGAGTTACGAGAGGACCTTAGTCTTCCGGTTCAACCCATGGCTATTCTAGATCGACAGGTCAAAAAGTTACGGAGTAAGGAAATTTCATTAGTCAAAGCTTTGTAGAGGAGTTATCAGGTTGAGGAGACCTGGGAGTCCGAGGAGGGACAGTACCCTCATTTATTTGCAATTTAGTCTTCTTTTAGTTTCGAGGATGAAACTTGATTTTAGGGGGCTAGAAAAAGTAACACAAGAAAAAAAAAATCGAGATTGGGGCTAAAAGGCCCCAATCTCTCTTTTTCCCTCTCTCTCTCTCTCTCTCTCTCTCTCTCTCTCTCTCTCTCTCTCTTTCTCCTCTCCCTTCCGCCACCCA
Organism: Dillenia suffruticosa; assembly: GCA_033439265.1. Classification (NCBI taxonomy): domain Eukaryota; kingdom Viridiplantae; phylum Streptophyta; class Magnoliopsida; order Dilleniales; family Dilleniaceae; genus Dillenia; species Dillenia suffruticosa. The sequence goes on from JAVTVX010000016.1 coordinate 1,867,970, forward strand.
CAGTGGCTGCTCCTCCTTCCTCCCGCGATTGTCGCCGCTGCAGCGCCTTCCCGCCGCAGCGCCTCCTCCCTCCTCGCGCAAGCGCGCGATCAGCCCATGAGCAACGCTTCACCCTTTGCACAACGCGCACTCGCGCGATCTCCCACGAGCTGTGTGATCCTTGCACGAACTCCAGTGCGATCCTTGCACGAACTCCAGTGCGACCCTCCAGCACCCGCCAGCTCCGCTGCTCACAACCGGTTCCGCCACTGTGCGAACCCCCGGTGCGATCTCCCGCAAGCAGCGCGTGACCCAGCACAGGCCAGCGTGTTACCCCTGCGCGAGCCAATGGCAGCACGAGCACGAGCATGCTCCAGCACGCGATCCAGCTCGCGAACGCGAGCCTTAGCCCACGAGGCCCGCAGACCCAGCAGCCCGCAGGCTCACCAGGCCGCAGACCCAGCAGCCCGCAAGCCCAGCATCCCAAAGCCCCAGATCCGCAAGCTCATTGCGGCCCGCGGCCCACTGAAGCCCACTGCGGCCCGCGGCTCATAACCCGAGACGGCCTATGACAGTCCGCGAGTCCCTGCGAAGGTAAATTACTCAAAATTTCGATTCTCGCACTAAGGTTTCTAATTTCTTTAGTAATTGGACTTAAATTGCTCACCATTGTTTCAAATTTGAAAACATTCAAGTTTTAGACCCAACCGACGGGCGAACGAAAGCTGGATCTGAGATCCGAGGAACCCTAGGTGAGAGAAATGCACCCACTTCGAAGTTTGAATAAATTTTGTTGATAAAATCCCTTATTAGGGTTTTATTTGATATAAAATTTGATGATTTGATTAGATTTGTCGTTTGGAGAGTCATTGAAAAATAGGGAGTGACCACCCTCTCTAAATATGTGAGTGGAACTCTAATCTCTTGTATAAAATAGTAAAACGTATTTTTTGCCGTGTTTTCGATAAAATATGCTTTGATATGCATTCGTTTAACGTATGATATTAAATTTAAAAATCTGTTTTGTGATTATTGGAGTGTCTTGAATTATATTTACAAGGACTATGCATCTATGGTTTGAAATGAAACAATAATTGTGCCATTACTTGAAAATGTATAAATTTCATTTTATACCGTTGCATTGATATGCTGTTTTGAAATGAATTGATGAGATGTATTGGCATGTAAATTTAAAATGTTTTTGATGAACTATGTGAGTTGGATGCCCACTAGTTATGCGATGATGTGATGTTACTTGTGGGACGTTGTGCCCTTTATGATACTATGATGATTTGGTAGCTACGAAGGGCGTTTGTAGAGGTACGGGTTGCCCGGATACACTTCTACAGGAGATATCCGCAAACGTCATTTATTTTAAAGGCTATAGGCACGGCCGGTTGAACCCATGTAGGGGGACGACGTGTGTGACGCCACCGTCTAGCACCGGACGGGGTCCTATACACGTTGATGAGTTAGCCCCAGTGAACTCATGGCCAACGTCGGGATAGAGAGCGTTTTAAAGTCTATGCATAATAAAACCCCCGATACGCCTGTCCTTGATCACGGTTGACCTTTGCCAGGATCATTTTTGGCTCGCTCTGATATTACTTGATTTTAAATGGATGCATACATGTTTGTTATCGTGTGATTGACTAAATGATTTCAAATTGCTAAACATATCATGTTTTGCAACGAAAGATAAATTTTTGTTTCAAATGATATTATTTGACACTTTAATGGTTCACCCACACTATTTATGCTTGATATTATCCCCCTCACTCACTGAGTATCTTCCCATGATACTCACCCCTCTCTTTTCCCTCCTCAGACAGGTTTATTGTGATAGAGCGACGTTATAGGCTCTAGAGAGGATTTGGTGTTCCCGACGGTGAGATTTACTTTAAATAGAAATATGAAATCTTAATTTAGTTTCGACCCTACGAGATCTTGACATTGAGATCCGTAGTTGGCCGTGTACTTATTTTGGGATGACTGTATAATTTAACTCTCATATTTTATTTGCGTTGAGGCGATTGTACATATTTGAATGTTACTTGGGAAAATTAGTGTATCTTACATAAAATTTAGATCCGCTCGGTGTGGCGGCTGTTCATACTCTAGTTGGGCAAGACAGTAGAGGTCTGTGGCTAGAATTGCTGGAAATTGTAAAACTTTGCGTTGTCCTGGATGTTTGGATATAGAATTTGTTGTTTTTGGAGAGGCCGGGATGGCCATTTGTCTAAATTACAAGTTGATTTTGCATATACAGGTTTAATTGTACATGGGAAACCTCCGATTTATGGAAAAATTCTGTCCGATTTTCTGTAAAAATACAGCCGACATCCAGGGGCAACGGGCGGCTGTTCACGATCCCGGTTTGGGGCGTGATAGCGTTGCAAACTGAGAAGTTGTTTGTAAACTTGAAATGTTCATCTCTATGAAGTGAGCATTGTCTATGAAGATGGGTTGGAACTAGCCCTGTTATGACATCCAGGTCGAGATCGGGTATCACAATACCCGAGCTCAGCTCGAGTCTATGATAGGTGAGCTCGAGCTCGAGCTCGTCGAACTAGTTATTCTAGAGCTTGAGCTCAACTTGAAGTGTCATCGAAGAGCTCGAGTTCGAGTGTCGCAAGCCAAAGCCAGAGTCAGAGCCCGAGACAATACACAAACCCGAGCCCGAAACCGAGAGAAAAACCATACCCGAGAGCTTGAGGGGAGATCAGAAGGCAAAATGCAGAAGAATTCAAAAACCCTAGAGAGAGAGAGGGAGAGAGAGAGAGAGCTTACCTTTGATTTGGAGACGGAAGAAGAAAAGAGAGACAAAGAGAGACAGAGACATGAAACCCTAGATAGAGAGAGACAGAGACAGAGACATGAAACCCTAGAGAGAGAGAGATAGAATACCTTCAAGGAGACCTTTGATCGTGATGGTGAGAGGAAAAGAAAACCTTCGATCACGATGGTAAGCGGAGGAGGAGACCATCGTGCATAGCCAGAGGAGGAGGAGACCATCGCGCGATGGTGAAAGGAGCAAAGACCTTCGAAGCAGGTGATCGCGATGGCAAAGGAGCAGAGACCTTCAAAGCAGGTGAGAGAGCAGAGACCTTCGATCGCCCTTCGATCGTGATGGTGAAAGAGCAGACCTTCAATCGCCCTACGCCCTTTGCCCTTCAATCGCCCTTCGAGCAGAGATAGGTGTGCGGGTGTGCAGGAAATGAGAATAGGCAAGAGGGATTAGGTTTTGAGAGGGCACCGGGTAACTCGATAAGTTTCGAGCCTGAAGGAATGTGGGCTCAAGCTCGAGCTCGAGACAGGAATCGCTGAGCTCGAGTTGACCGAGCTTGAGCTCAGGCTTTGACCAAGTAGTGTCACGGGTACCCGTGACACTACCCGGGTATCATAATAGGTCTAGTTGAAATCAAACCCTAAAAAGGTTCATGCAATTAAGAGCTGGCCAGCACCACTGTCAACCAAAGAAGTCAAAAGTTTCTTTGGACTAGCCTCGTTTAATATGAAATTTATAATGAATTTCAGCTCTATAATGAATCCTATCACTAAGATATTGAAAATTGCACTTTTGAATGGACCAATGTCACTCAAAAAGTTTTTGAACGAACCAAAATAGTTCTGACAAAAACATTGATTCTTGCTGTACAACATTTTGAAACGCTATTTATTGTGGATTGTAATGCTTCCCGTGTGAGAATTAGGGCTATTCTTAGTTAAGAAGGGAAACCAATGGATTTTTTTGAGTGAGAAGTTATTTGATTCCAAGCGAAAGTATTCTACTTATGACTTGAGTTTTTTTTACTTGGGTGCAGGCAATTCAACATTGGCAACACTACCTAACTTATCGGGAGTTTATTTTTTACTTAGACCATCAAGCCCCAAAATCCTTGAGTTCACAAACTTAATGAATTCAATTTTTCTTTGAAATATAAGACATGAGAGTCCAATGTAATGGCAAATGCTTTAAGTAGAAAGTCACTGACCTTAACTACTATGTCCTCTCAAGTTGTTGGTCTCAAAGAATGAAAAATCAATATATGACTGACTCATTTTTTACTCAAATTGTGAAGGAGTTGCAAGGACCAAATTGTCATACAGGTTACATGATGGTTATCTATTCAAAGGCAATCAACTGTACATTTCTGAGGGATCATTTGAAGAACAAATTATAAGAGAGTTTCATGGAAATGGTATAGGAGGTCATCTTGGTAGGGATAAGACAAATAAATTCTGCCAGAGGAAAAGATAACTATAATGAACGTGACATTTTAGGAAGAACTACAATGAATGTATCTCTTTGGAGGGCTTTTATGTCTATTATATATGAGTGAATCTCCTATTTCAAAAGAAAGTTCTCATAAATCTCTCAAACTACTAAAAAAAAAAACTAAAAGAAAAATATTTTCAGTAGTTTGAAAAAGATAAACTCTCTAAAATATAATATTTTACGAAATTTCAAATAAAGAAAATTTCTAAAAAAATAAAAGATTTTGAAAGTTGAATTTTTAAAATTATCACTAAATATTAGGAATAAATCAATATGTTGAAAATTTTCAAGACTTCCAAGTTAAGTTTCAATTTTTCTTGAAATTTTGTGCAAACAAGGAGGAATAATATTGACTTCATCTCTAAAAAATTCTTACAATAGTTCTCACGATACACGTGCCCACGCGCTAATAAAAGAGCACATCTGTTAATTTTTTTTCATTTTTTGCTTAAATACTCCAAATCAACTTCATTTTCTTCACTTTTCTTTGTAACTTTTCTCCATCAATAAATACAGTAATTAGTGTAACATTCATGTACAAATCAAGCAAAATCAGCTATACTTCTTACACCAATTCATGCCCTATCAAATTCTCTCACACCTATACAATACTTATCCTCAAGCATTTCTCACTCAAATAAATCCAAAACTAATTTGTAAACTAACTTAGTTTTTTCTTCCAAACTCTCAAGCCAACATGTGTTATAAAAGTCAAATCGGAAAAATAATCAAAATAACAAATACTACACAATATTTTGCACTACAACTATTACATATCCTAACAGTTTTTTCGAAATCAAAACTACAAGATTTAACAATTTTGTCCAAGAATTTACTTAAAGTCACTCAATTGGAGTAGAAAATTTATATCACTTAAATCAATACAATAGAATGATATTACCATAAGTTTACAGATATATCAAATTTCCACTACTCAAAAGTTTGAATTCCATATATCAATCAAAAGATCTTTTATTTGGTTATGATGAGGTCAGGTTAAGGGTAGGATACAAGATTATTTGAGGTTAAAAATGTACCAAAGAAAATATATATATAATTAACTACATAACTTTTTTGTATTGAACACTTTTGCCCCAAACGGCACAAAAGGTAAAATTCATCTTCTTTCATTGTCTCTTTGTTCATTTGTCAATATTTTCTCCTCATTCACTTGTTCACTTTCTTGCTTGATCTCTATGTATGAAAAAAAAAACAATAATCAACATTTCTTTTTTTCTTTTTTTTTTTTTGTTTTTCTTTCCTTTTTTGACACATTGAAACTATCCCATTTTTTTTTGTTTCAAGCAATCACCCACAATAAAATAGTTAAGAAAATGATTAAACTTCTTTCTTACTTGCATAATCACAAACTTCGATTCGTGTTCATGAAATCGTTAGATCCAAAATTTAATCATCATCTTTCTTTGAGACAAATAAATAACCAAATCATACAATTAATTATGTATACCTTGGTATAAAGGTTTTAAAAGAAAGCAAAAAATAAGGGGGTAGGTGTTGTATTAATGTGGAGATAAATGAAGGTCTCAGACTCAATTTGGTTAACTAAGGGATTCAAGATTTTTTATTAAAGCCAAAAGGGGTAAAATCTAGATTTTTTTTTTATCATTTCAATGCATAAAATTCTAAAAATATGGCCTCAACATGTATAATAAGCAAGTTCTAGAATCTCGAATTCAAATGTGTTATTTACTTAACAAGAAAAATAATCTAGAGCACATAGAATGAATTTAATCGTTTTAAACTCAAAATCTCACTTTTAAGTAAGGTTTAGATTTTGAGTCAAATCTTACATATTTATCTTTTAAAGCAAACAATTAAAATATGAACAGTCATTCCAAGTACAAAAACTATTAATACGAGCCATTTGTTCATAAATTTCCAACCGACCAAATAACATCAACTAGAGAGCTCAATTTTTTTTCCAGTTTTTTTTACCAAAATGTGTTGGCTTTATTAAAAGAAAACTAAAATTTATTTTGACCCTAAAAGAAAAATGAAAAATCAAACACAAACACCAAATACTCCCCCTACACTTAAATCATGCATTGTGCTCAATGTATGCTAGGAGAGAGAGAAAAACACTGACAACTAGCTCACCAAAATGCAATAAAATAAAGCAAAATAAAAGTAAGGTTAGAACAACACTCCCCTAGGGTGGAGTAGAGAATGAAGAGTCAAATCCAACAAGTTGACAAAAAAGTTACGGCATGGGCATGCACTAAAAACTGAGTATTTTTTATTCCTCCTAAAATTGCTCCTTATTTTAGATAGTAAAGAAACTCTGTTAAGATGTAGGCACATGCTAAAACAAAGTAGATTTGGTCATTGAAGTTTTTCAACTTTTATTTACCCATGAAAACCATCAAAGTTTAAATCCAAATTAAAATAACAAAAACAAATATTGATTAAAAATCATAAAAACACTTGCTCGCTTCTCAATAAGCGCCTTTATTTAATGATTTTGGCTAGACATGATTTCATTGTTTTATCTCGGGTTATAAATTAGTTTGGTCCATCTAGACTTCAACTTGTTTGGCATAAATTTCGATTTTGAATCGAAGTGTCGGACTTTTTGGTCTACTATGGGTTACTTTCAGCATAGGAGTTTGTAATGGAGAAATTTGTCCAATTGTGAGTCTTCATCTGTTAAACTCTCTTGCAGTACAAAATCTAATTTATCACACACAAAATTATCTTCAAAATTATCTTGCACGATGGAGTGAGCCATATTAACATGAAAAATAGACTCAGAATCATTTGGATACTTTATGGGGTCAAAAATATTAAAAGTAGCAACTTCATCATGAAATTCAAAAGTTAAAGTATCCAAATCTACATCAATTTTTGTTTTAACTATTTTCATAAATGGTCTTCTCAACAATATAAGAACAGGATTAGGAGAACATGTATCATCCATATCAATAATATAGAAATCAGCAGGAAAAATAAGATCTTCACTCTCACTAAAACATCTTCAAACACACCTTAAGGATATGAATTTGACATATCAGCTAATTGAATTATTACTCGTCTCTTTCAAAAATCTTGGATTCAAATCGTTATAAATAGATAAAAGCATAACATTTATATTTGCTCCTAGATCAAGCAAAACCTTTTCTAACAATTTATTGCCAATTATACAAGGTACAGTAAACATACCAAAGCCTTTACATTTTTGTGGCAATTTCCTTTGGATGACTGCTGAAACATTCTCATCAATTAAGATCTTGTCATCATTCTTTAATTTCATTTTCTTAGTGCACAATTCCTTAATAAACTTGGCATACCGTGACACTTGTCTTATTGCTTCCAAGAGTTGGATGTTGATCTCTATCTTTCGGAGAGTTTCTAAGATCTCTTTCTCTTCCTCCTCTTTCTTTGATTTTGCCAACCTGTCAGAAAAGGGTAGTGGAATCACTATCTTGGGTTTTGAATTACATTCATTACTTACCTTCATAGTTGAAGCATCCTTGACTTTTCTTTACTTTTGTTTGCTTCAACTTTTAATGTAGTACCTCGTATCTCCTTTCCACTTCTAAGCATCATGATACTAAGACTTTCCCTTGGTTTGATTTCAACTTGAGAAGGCAGCTTCCCATGACTAGCTTCAAGTTTGTTCATTGCCATCGCCATCGCCAATTGTGATAGTTGGGTGCTGAGATTTTGAACACTAGCTCTTCTTTCTTGCTGAAATTTCTACATATCATGTATAAAACTTTTTACAAGATCTTCAAAAGTTGGTCCTTATTTTGTGGAGTGGATTGCGGCTGGACTGGTGGTATTCCATAGGATTGCTGCGAAAATCTTTGCAGTTTAGTCCCATAACTTAGATTTGGATAATCTCTCCAATCTTGATTGCAGGTGTTTGAGTAAGGATCGTATTTTCTTTATGGCTATTCAGGAAATCCACCTACAACATTCAATTGTTCATTAGACTTCTCTTGAAGGGTAGGGCACATGTCGTTTGGGTGACCCACATTCGAACAAATTCCGTATGCCTTTACTTGTTGTACATGTCCTACAACTACTTTCCACAATAGAAATGAGAGCATCTAACTTGTGATCAAGGGAAAAAATACTTACCTTATTAACTCTTTTTGAGACATCTTGTCTTCCTCCAAACTATTGTGTGTTTACTGCCATATTGGAAATCAAATTTTATGCTTTCTCGGATGTTTTGTTCATCATAGCACCACCGCTTGTTGTACGATCATATTTCTCTCCGTCGATAAAAGGCTTTCATAAAAGTATCAGATAAACAACTGCTCCGGGATTTGATGTTGTGGACAACTTGCACATGACTACTTGAATCTTTCCCAATATTTATACAATGTCTCCCCCATTAAATTGCCATATAGTACAAATTTCTTTTCGAATGATTACTACATGAGAAATTGGAAAAAATTTCTCCAAAAATAATCTTTTCAAATCATTCCAACTAGTGATAGAATCAGAAGGTAAATAAAATAATCAATTCTTAATCTTATCTACTAAAGAGAATGAAAAAACCCTTAGTTTCAATTGCTCCTCGGTTACACCTTGTGGTCTCATTGTGGAACACACAATATGAAATTTCTTAAGATACTTGTTGGGATCCTCTCTTGTAAGTCCATGAAATTTAGGAAATAAGTGAATTAGAGCTTATTTTAATTCAAATGGACTTTCAATTTTCAAAAAATTAATGCATAGAGGTTATTGGATAACATCGAGTGTTACTAACTCTCTTAAAGTGTTTGGTGCACCCTTGTTCTCCTCCTTAAAGTGCTGCTATTCACTGTCACCAGAATAATGCAGTAAGTCTTCATCCATATCAAGTCCAAGCGATGAAGATGTGGCTTATTTTGCTTTCTTCCTCTCCATAGTAAGTCTTCGGACTGTTTTCTCAATTTTCAGGTCAAACACTAGTTCATTTGTTCGACAAGATTGAGCATATACCCAAAAACAATGAGAAAGTACAAAAGAAACAAATCACTTGACATTGTCTTCCCTAGCAACGATGCCAAAATTTGGTTGGTGTCAAACCAACAAAAATAAAAGTACCTATTTTACAAAAGATGAGTCTAAGATGAGTAAAGTCGTCTACACAGGGAAGAGACAGATTTATCTCTTAAAGAAGAAAAGAAAATATAGGGGTTAAGAAATTATCTAAAACTATATAACAAAATAAACAAATAAAATTGACTAAAGTAAAACAATTAAATAATAACAATTAAAAGAGAAAATATTAACAAGAATAAACTCTAACCAAATGACTTATTTCCACCTTGATATATCTAATTGATCATTGATGCAAAAAATTACTCAATATTATGTAAACGAATTAATTATAGCAATTAAGTATCATGAAACGATCAATCTCTCATTGTTTCATTGGTAATTAAGACACCATCATTAATTATTTTCTTAATTGAAAGACAATCCAAGAGACACTCATTGGATTTAGTGTTTCGACAATTTTAAAATCTAAGAGATCCAATTCTTATTAATAAATACCAACTTTGATTTATTTAAATTAAATTATTTAATCCCATGATATAAGTTAAACTGCTTGTGATGTCATAAAATTATACCAATTACTATATTATTAAAAACAAATAAATCTTACTGCTTTTAATTGGTTGTAAACTATCACTAATAGAAAGCATGGATTCAGCGATGGACACATCCGTCGCTGAAGAGTTTAAGCGACGGATATTTCTGACTGTGATTTTTGTCGCAAAAAAGGGCATTGCTAATTTTGCCGACGGATTTGTATTCTGACGCTAAATACATTGACGGGCAATAACGACGAAATTGTTCCGTCGGTAATATCCGTCAGGATACCGTCGATAATGGATTCATATCAGCGACGGATTGCTGAAGAGTTAGCGACAGAAAGTTTGCGATGAATTATAAATCCGTCACAGATCTGACGGAGATTGTAAATCATCTTAATGATGGATTTCCGATGGTTTCGTACATCCGTTGGAAATCTGTTGGTTAATATTGATCAGAATAAAGAAATTCAATGACGGATTACCAACGGGTTTTATTGGCTGGTGCCTAAATCCGACGGTAATCCGTCACTGACTATGTTACTATTTGAACGAATCAAATTTGTCATTGGTCCCATTAACTAACACTACAAAAAAACACGGTTTTAGCCATGGATTTTCGCGACGGAAAAAATTCATCGCTATTTTGCGACGGATTTAGCGTTGAAAAAGTTTTTCATCACAAATTTACCACAAAATTTACAACGAAAAGGAAGTGGTGGCTAAATTAGCGACGGACACATCATTCGTAGCAAAATTCGTCGCTAATTAGTGACGAAAAAATTTTCGTAACTAAATTCATCGCTAATTAGTGACGAAAAAATTTTCATGGCTAAATTCGTCGCTAATTGGGGACAAAAAATTTTTTGTTGCAAATTTCGTCGCTAAATATGGCAAAATTTTGCACAGATTTAAAATTCATCACAAAATTTAATCTTTTTTAAATAGAATTTTATTTTTTTATTTTTCTTTTTATTTTATTAATATGTAATATTTAAGTTAAAAATTAATTTAGCGACGGATTTGTTTTCCGTCGCTAGATGAAAATTCCAATCTATATATCTGGTAATTTAGCGACGGATTAAAATCTGTCGTTAAATTTAATCAAATTTTATTTTATTTTTATTTTATTTTAATAATTTCAGCGACGGATTCCAAATCCGTTGCTGAATTTTATATTCTTTTAATTATAATTTTATTTTATTTTATTAATTTATATTAACAAATCATATTATTATTTTATAATATTTTAATTTACATTTTATTTTATTATATTATATTTCATTTTTTAGAAGAATAATGTTATTTAATTCTTAAAAAAACCATATATTTTATTTTATTTAAATTATATATATATTTTAATTAATTTATTATTTTTTTTACTTTTTTGTTTGATTTAATATTTTTTATTATTGTATAGGTAATTTTATTTTATTTGTATTATTTTATTCAATAATATAAATTTTTTAATTAAATATTAATATCCGGCGTATGCACGCACGGGCGTCTGCCTGCCTGGGCACCCGCGCGCCCTTTGTTTTAATACACATACTAAAAACACATGCAGGTGGAGGGATTCGAACTTTGGATTTCGGATTTGAGCAGAATATATATCACTACTGCACTACCGCTTAGTGTTAGTCTTGTATGATAATATTTTTATTTTCTTTCTTCCACCTTTTTGTTTCCTATTCTTACTTTTTTTTTCCTTTGGTTTTTTTTTTCTTTCTATTTTCATTTCTTATATATAATAATTTTATTGAAATTTGAATAAAAATATTTTGTGATTAAATATATAGATTTTTAAAATTATTAATATATTATAATTTATTGATAATTATAATTTCATAGTTTTGAGATCCATTTTTAAATTTTAGATTAAAAAAATAAAATAAAAATGAAAAATAATAATAAAATAATAAAATAAAAGAAAAAAGAAGAAATCAAAATATAATATTAATATATTTTTTAATTAATTTATTATTTTATTTTAAATTAGTATTTTATTATTTTTTATTTTATTAAAAATTATCATATTTATTATTTTTAATTAATATTATTTTAGGTTGGTGGTATAAATAAAAAATGTTTTTATATTTATTATTTTAAATTGTTATTATATATTATTTATTATTATTAGAAAAATGTGAAAAAAAGATAATAAATAATAAAAAAAAAATTATATCACAATAATATCTTTGGGTCGGTGGTTTACAGGTTGCGTGTGTGCAGGGGTTTGTGTAGGAGTTCGGAGTTCAAATCATGGTGGAGGCAGAAGGCGCGACATTTTCCAGCAATTAAGAGTTGATGCTGCTCGGGTGCTGGCTCGGGCGGGCAGGTGGGGGTGCTGGCTTGGGCGGGCAGGTTGCAGGGCGGGCAAGTTGGTGCTGGGGTGGGTGGACACATGGCTCTGCTCATGGGTTGGGCATATGGAATCAGCGACGGATTTCGATCCGTCGCTAATTCAACGACGGATAATTTTTTGACGGGATTGTTTTCCTCTAAATTAGCGACGGATTTTAACGACAAAAATTATCTGTCGCTAAATTTAGCAACGAATAATTTTTCGTCGCTAAATTTTGTGACGAATTTTAGCGACAAAAACTTATTTGTCGCTAAATTTAACGACGGATTCTAGATTTTCGTCACTAAATTTAGCGACGGATTTCAAATTTTCGTCACTAAATTTTTGTGACGCGTTATTAGCGACGAAAAATTTTTCGTCGCTAAATCCGTCGATAATGTTTTTAGCGACGAATTTTTTTAAAATTTTCATCGCTAAATTTTTTGCTAAAAGGCTGTTTTTTGTAGTGTAATAAACCTGTTCACCTATAATATTCATTTCAAATAACCTGTTTCAATCAATTCATTGTACCACCAAATATACTAGGGTATACTCCACATCAACAGAGGAAAGAAATTATCACATTTTGTATAACTTTATACATAAAATATAATAAATTCTAATAACTTAAATTCTCATAACATAACGTAAATATAGTGAAAGGAAAGTACGACATAATACATAAGTTCTCATAACATTAATGTAGAATCGATACATAATCAAAGACATCGAAGATATGATAAAAAAAGTCATCAATATCACAGACATGGGGGATCAGAGTCAGGTGGCTGAGTGCTATCAAGGTCAGGTGGTGTAGGCGATATACCTACTTGTCTAAGTATTTGACGAATTTTTGCATGCAATTCCTCTCTCACTTGCGACATCATTTGATTTCTCATGTCTACCATCATTTTGTCAACCTCCTCTTTAGTGTACATCTGAGTCGAAGTAAGCGATGGAGATGAAGTGACGCCGGAGGAATTTCTGCTTGGTCTATCATCAACTCCCTCTCCAAATCCATATAGCCGTCCCTTCAATGGACCCCCCGTAACCTCACACCATGATGTCGCATCATATCCTGGCTGAGAAGCACCATCTGAACCATATTTCTCATCAAACAATTGTTTGTACCTGTCCTGTAACAACCAATTTTAATTACGTACCTCAATTCAAATGTGGATGTTTGAAATGTTATGTAAAGGAAAAAGAAAAAAAACGTTTTTGGCTTACATTAATTGCTTCTGATTTCTTGTCAACAAAGTCACCTTTTCCTTTATCCCGCCTATGAGTACGATTGAAGAGTTCAAGATGCGAAACCGAGTGGCTACTTTCTTCTGCCTGTCATAAATAAAAAAAACAAATTAGTCATTATTAACTATACTTTTGATCCAAATTGGTTTAAACAAAATTTGTAAAATTTTTTTTAAAATTTTACTAACCATCCTTTTCATGTGTGTCACAAAGGGGATCGAACCGGATATGTGCTTCGTAATTTCTCCATCCTTTTCCGTATTCCGGTTTTGCTTCACAGCATTTGATTTCTACAGCCATTTTGGCGTACTCCAATATTTATCAATTAATTCGTTCCATACAGCAGCTGTTAAAAATTGCGGAGGATGGCCTTTCATTTCTAACAAGTTTGTCATACCAATAGTTTGCATGGCATGCTTTCTTGCTGTGCCAAGCATATCTGCATATCTCCTTGTGCATGAAGCTTTCCATGCACGGTAGATCAATGTTGCATCCTCATCTCTCCAAGTAAATTTTTGCTGCACATAGTGAAGTGAGAATATGCAAGTGAAATAAATGACAAACAATAAGAGTACATGTTATACTTGCTGAAAGAACTACAAAGAATGATGAGGAAGATAATTTGATATTATGGCATGTTGGACCTGCAGATTGAGTAATCAACTTTATTGAATTAATGTGGTTGAGTTTCTTCTTTATTACAAGCCGTGTGGAAGAGATCATGAAGGTCTCATCTCAAACTTTTTCTCCTCTTGTGAGACCTAAAACTCAATATAAGAAGCATGATAGAAGAACAAAGAGAAAACTATATATATATATATATATATATATATATATATATATATATATATATATATGTCATGCCCCAAACCGGGATCGTGAACAGCCGCCCGTTGCCCCTAAATGCCAGCTGTATTTTTACAAAAAATCGAACAAAATCTCCCCATAAATCGGAGATTTCCCATATATAATTAAACCTGTATATGCAAAATAAACATGTACATTAAACAAATGGTCATCCCGATCTCTCCAAAAGCAACAAATTCTATCTCCAAACATCCAAGACAACGCAAAGCTTTACAATTTCCAACAATCCTAGCCATAGATCTCTACTGTCATGTCCAACTAGAGCATGAGCAGCCGCTACATTGAGCGGATCTAAATTTATACAATGTATAGCACATTTCCCAAGTAGAAAGTTTAAAACGCTTACAAATGCCTCAATGCAAGTAAAATGAACCAAAGAGAGAGTTATGCACACAATTGCCCATAAGTTATATAGTCATCCCATAATATACACGGCCAACTACGGATCTCAATATCAAGACCACGCAGGGTCGAAATAAAATACGAAATTTACCTTTCAAATTTAAACTTAAATGTCACCGTCGTAAATTACCCAAATCCACCAAAATCCCTAAAATCTGAAGCTCGCTCCAGTACAACAATAAATCCTGTCTGAGGAGAGAAAAGAGAGGGATGAGTATCATGGGAAGATACTCAGTGAGTGAGGGGATAATATTAAGCACAAATAGTATGGGTAAACCATTAGAGTGTTAAATAATATCATTTGAAACAAAAATTTATATTTCGCAGCATAACATAATGTGTTTAGCAATTTGAAATCATTTAGTCAATCACACGATAACAAACATGTATGCATCCATTTAAAATCAAATAATATCAAAGCGAGTCAAAAATGATCCTGGCAAAGGTCAATCGTGACTAAGAACAGACGCATCGGGGGTTTTATTATGCATAAACTTTAAAACGCTCTCTACCCCGACGTTGGCCATGAGTTCGCTGGGGCTAACTCATCAACGTGTATAGGACCCCGCCCGGTGCCAGACAGTGGCGTCACACACGTCCTCCCCCTACGTGGGTTCAACCAGCCGCGCATATAATTCAAGACACTCCAATAATCACAAAATAGATTTTTAATTTTAATATCATACGTCAAACGAATGTATATCAAAGCATGTTTTATCGAAAACATGGCAGAAAACACGTTTTACTATTTTATGCAAGAGATTAAAGTCTCACTCACATATCTAGCGAGAGTGGTCACTCTCTATTTTTCAACGACTCTCCAAAAGACAAACCTAATCAAATTATCAAATTTTATATCAAATAAAACCCTAATAAAGGATTTTATCAATAAAATTTATTCAAACTTCGAAATGGGTGCATTTCTCACACCTAGAGTTCCTCGGGTTTCAGACCTAGCTGTCGTTCGCCCGTCGGCTTGGTCTAAAACCTATAATATTTCCAAATTTCAAATATATTAGAAACAACTAAATTTTTAATACCAAACCCTAGAACTTCAACCAAATATAGTCGTTACCTACAGTACAGAAGATGTAGGTGAGCTCTCGAAGGGGAAAGCCGGTCGCGGGCTCGTGGGCCGTCACGGGCTCGGAGGCTGGTGGGCTGGTGGGCTGGCGGGCTAGCCCGTTGGTGGGCTCGCGGGCTTTCAGCCCTGCTTGCTAGCCGTAGCGGGCTTCGCGGGTCGCAGTGGGCTCAAGGGTCAGCAGTGGGTGCACGGGCTGAAATAGGCCGCGGGTTGCAGTGGGCCACGACTGGACTGGACCTTGGGCCGCTAGTGGGCTGGCCCGCTCACGGGCTAGGGCTCACGCTCGCGAGCTGGAGCGCGCACTCTCGAGCTGAGGCGAGCGCGTACTCGCGAGCTGAGGCGTGCGCTCGCGACAGGATCATGCGCTGTGAGGCGTGCACGCTCGCGTAGACGGGTCGCGTGCTGTGTACATTGTGCTCGCGCAGGGGCGCGTAGGCTGGGGTGCGCTAGGGCTGGGTTGCGCGCTGGCTCGCGCTGGGTCACGCGCTGGCTTTTACGTTGGGTCGCGCGAGGTCGTGCACTAGCTCACAGGAGATCGCGCGAGTGCGCGCTGTGCAGAAAGTGAAGCGCTGCTCACGGGCTGCTCGCGCGCTCGCGTAAGGAGCGAGGAGGCGCTGCAGGCGAAAAGGTACTACAGCAGCGGCTGGGAGCGGTGGCGGGAGGGAGAAGCCACAGCGGAGGAGAAGGTAGTGGCGGAGGAGAAGATAAAGAGAGAGAGAGAGAGAGAGAGGGAGAGAGAAATGGGGAAAAAAAGAGATTAGGGCTTTTTGGCCCTAATCCAGATTTTTTTTTTCTCTCTGGTGTTACTATATATATATATATATATTTATATGAAAAAAATTATATAATTTCCAATTGAACATAAAAGGGCCAGAGAGAGCAAAAAATTTTAAAAGGGTTAAACATAATTTTAAAAATTATAACCTGAAGTTCATTTACTTATAAAATTATGGAATGTGGAAAAGATATCAAGACAACCAATGCGAGAGGCACAAAGTCTATTTATGACCCACAAAACTCCTCACTGACATCTACAATTTACATGCTATTATTGTCATGATAGAAATTCAAGCCAAACCCAACCAAAGGATGAGTGAATTTTGCACGATATCCATCTACATTTCCTTGTAAAGATAGAATGAAGAAGAAACAACACATGAGAAATAGAATATTCTGCAGAAGCCCATCTCCCCTCCACTACCTGCGTGCCCTTTGAAAAAAAAAATTAACTCTGGGCTCCCTCGCTTAATAATTCCTTCATTCTTCTTATTTCTTACATTGAAGACCCCCTGGTTATATGCTTCTGAAGCCAGCCTAAAATAAGCTTCAAAATTCCATAGTGATGATAACAAGTAAAGGGGAAAAAAAACAAGTGCAGAGAGAGAAGCATGTATCCATCCCTATCTGTTAGTTTCGATCAAGAAATCCCAAACGAGTCACCCACCAATAAAACATCAATAATCAAACAAAGAAAAAAGAAAAAAGCAATTGCTTTTTTTTTTTGTTTGTTTGGTCTTTCCTTTTACCAATTTCCTCCACCTAAAACTCCATTGCAAAACCCAGTAGAATCACCACCACCACCACCTTGATCTCTAGTAGTCTCAGTATGATCAGTAGAATTAGTAGAGACAGACCTGACATCTTCAAAAGGAAACAAAAGCCTTCCACTATTCTCTTGAAGACTCCCGTATCCACTTCCAATCCCATCAAGTGAAAAAGTAAGTGATGGCTTGATATCTTGCACTAGAGGATGACTTAAAAACCCACTTGTTGGAAAGACAGGGTGTGGATCTGGATGATTAATTGACATTGGCATAAACGAACTCAAACCCTTTGATGATGCTATCCCAGTCAACAACTCCAAAGCTGAAACTTGCGAAGTGCTTGTAGTAGTAGTAGTAGTAATACTAGTGCTAGTACTTGAAGAAGAAGAGGAATTCTTGTTTTCTATGTTTGGTTGTAATTGAACAAATTCAGTGATGCTTTTAAAGTTAAGATCTTGAGCTGATGGAAAAGCATGGTCAAGATATTGTCCTTGATGATGGATTTTAGGTTGCTGGGGAGGAACTAAGTTAGGGAGTCCCTATTCAGTTTCAAAATTTGGTGCCTAAAGTTTTATTACATAAGACACATTGATGCATGCCTTCAAATGTTAGTAGATTGTTCTTATCATCTCTGGGAAACCCTAGTAGATCATCTTCTGTCTCTAAATATTTGGCAGTGCTATCATTTCAAGTACTTGATAAAGCAAAAAAACAAGTGTATGAGAGAATCCATAAGATAATCCATATACATATTTTCATAAGAAAATCCAGAATAGGAAAGAATGACGGAAAAATTTTTCTAAATAATTACTAACCTCGAACTTCTCCCAAAGTCCATCTTTTGTCTCCTTTGGCACCATCCGCCAAGTCGGCCATGGCCCCTTAAGATGTCCCTTAATGTCCTCAGTAATAGAACGGACAACTTTAGGATCAAGAAAGCTAAATTCAACAAAAATAATGTAATTGTAGTCATAATAAAACACAACTCAATGTAATTGTAATTGTAGTAACATCAAATCGACTTACGTATGGTTCGCCGCTTCAATAAATGTTCGACCATCCGCATTCACAGGCACGGGGGTGCCATGGTTTGGCCCTCTACTTCGAGAGGAGGAGGAACCAACAATAGCATCATCTTTAGGATCGGGATCTTGACGCGGAGCAATTGTCCCTGGGAGATCACATATATTTATAGACCCTCGACCGCTCTCATTGCTTCTTCTAGAGCTTCCCCTGGAGCTACAGCCCTTGCCTCATACCATATTTGTAGAACTGAAAAGATTAGTTAATAAATATTTAATAGGAAAAGTCATGTGTCATGTGGTAGCATGCATTGTAGTAACATTGGTAAGTGTTATAATTCATGCATTGTACAAAACTTTACTATGATGCAGAAGAATGGGTTGACAATTGTAAGCACATAATGTTAGGAAACTACAACATAACATTTAACAAAATATATAATACAAAATTTAAGGAGGTGAACCAATTAATTGTTTTCACATGGCTTAACATATAATACATGTTAGTGTTATATTTGAAACGTGCAATTACATAAGTCCACTAAATATATAATACAAAATTTAAGGAGGTGAACCATCACTATCAACTTCTTCAATTTCTTCGGTTTCTGAAGAATCAAACTCTTCATCTTCTTGAAATTCAACATCCGGTGACAATTCGAACCTATTATGTCATTGTTCAAGTATATCATTTGGATTTACCTCCTCCATATAAGAACCAATAAGAATAGCTGCATCATCAAGTTCAGTAGATGGCTCTGTAAGTATAGGAATTGATGGTTCATCTTCTTTGTAAAATATTTCAGCTCCCATCGGATATGTAACACTATCATTTGCTAACCCTCGAGCCTTTATTTTACATGCAACCCACCAATCCCTTCTCTCTCTCTTGTTAGAAGGGTATGATGTATAATAAACTTGTTGTGCTTGTATTGTCAAAACAAAATGCTCATTAGAATGCAGTCTTGATTTATGATTAATTTCAACAAGTTCATGATGAGCGTGCACCCGAACTCCTTTTTCAGTATCATACCAAATACTCTTAAATAAGATAACTTTGTTATCAATTCCAAAATACTCCAACTCAATGATATCCATCGACATACCATAGAAATCACGTTCCAAATCATTATAACAACTCCCTTTAACATATACACTGCTATTCATTGTTGCTCTATCATGTCCATACTCGGTCGTGTGAAACTTGAAACCGTTGACAAAATATCCTTTGAAACATTTCACTGAACGTGATGGGCCTTGTGCTATGTCAATGATATTTCGAGGTACAGAATTTCTCTCATCAGAGACCTAGTGTAAAAAAATAAAACAATACAACATAGTTACGTATTGTATTAATATACTTATACATCAAAATTTCATCAATTTTTTTTAAAGTGAATAATGTACGTACATATCTCCTCAACCGACCCTCAAATTTTTGTTCACGTTTCTTCTCTAGTTGTTCATCTATAATGCTTGAAGTTTGTTGCCTAACAAGATCATCGTAAATCCTATTACAAACAACAATATATGACGTCATGAACTTTTGGCTTGCAATGCACTTAAATAGTAAAAGGTTATTCATATACGTACTCTATAAATTCTTTTAGCTCAATACAATTCAACAAGACATATATGACTGTAGCCTTGTATTCCGCTTCATCTAGGAATCTCCGGTGACATTCCCCAAGGGGTCAACCTAGAAGAGAAAATATTGATAATCTCCCCAATGATTGAACGGCTCCCCCATCATCATTCCGAGGAACTTGGTTGAACTTTGTTTCAATATGCGGTTCAAAATAGAATGAGCAAAATGTAGAAATCTCCTCAATTATATAGCTCTCACATATTGAAGCTTCAATACGTGCTTGATTTCGCGTTTTCTTTTTCAATTGAGACATTCACCTACCAATATAAGTCATTAAAATTATAAGATGAATATAAATGGTATAAATAATAGAGGGCCACACAATACCTCTCAAATGGGTACATCCATCTGTATTGTACGGGTCCTCCGACCTTCGCTTTATAAGCTAAGTGAATGGGCAAATGCTCCATACTATCAAACAGAGACGGTGGAAAGATTTTCTCAAGTTTGCATAACGTCTCTATTATATTCTGATCTAATAATTCCATATGCATCATACGTAACTCAGTCACACATAAGTCCCTAAAGAAATGACTGAGTTCTGTAAGAGCATCCCAAATAGTGTTAGGCAGAAGGTCGCGAAAGGCAATAAGGAACAATCTCTGCATGAAAATGTGGCAATCATGACTCTTCATCCCAAAAAAGTACATTTCTCTAAGCTAACACATCGAGCCAAGTTCGAAACATACGCATCAAGGAATTTCAAATTTTTTACCTACCGACATACCTCCAATACTTGATCCCTATTTAATGTGTATGAATCTTGAGGCTTTCAAGTCCTCCCATTAATTTCTTTCAATTCTAATTTAGGGCATTTGTAATACAATCCCAAATCAAGTCTCCCCTTAACACTGTCCTTCGTTTTTCCTTTGACATCCATAACAATGTTAAAAATATTATCAATCACATTTTTCTCTACATGCATCACATCTAAATTATGCCGAATAAAAAGTGTTCTCCAATATGCTAACTCCTAAAATATGCTTCTTTTAACCCAATTGTGTTCTACCCCAAGACCTTCAATCATCTGTTTGCCGCATTTTGTACCAAAGGTAATATCAGGAAGACAAGATACTTGATAAAACATCTCTTCACCAGATAATCGAGGAGGAGGCGCATCCATCTCGATTTTTCCTTTCCGAAATTTATCCCTTTGCTTTCGATATGGATGATGAGTATGAAGGAATTGACGATGACTATCAAAAAATGAAATCTTTCAACTATTAGCAAGATAAAAAGACTTTGTAAGCTCCATGCAATAAGGGCATGCCAACTTTCCATGAGTGCTCCATCCAGATAACATCCCATAAGCAGGAAAATCACTTATTGTCCATAGAATTGCTGCCCTCATCTGAATGTTTTGGTTTCTTGAAATATCATACGTGTTAACCCCTTCAGCCCATAACATTTTCAATTCTTCAATTAAATGTCTCAAGAATATATCAATATGTTTATTCGGATTTCTTGGCCCCGGGATAATAAGGCTAAGATAAATAAATGGCTGCTCCATAGACATTGAGGGCGGCAAATTGTATACAGTAATAAATACTGGCCAACAAGAGTAAGGAATGTTTGCCAAAATAAAATTGTTAAATCCATCTGTGCATAACCCCAAACGAACATTTCGACATTCTGAGGCGGATGGATGACTTATATCAAAATGCTTCCAAGCTTCACTATGAGTCGGGTGAGTAACAACATCATGATTAGTACGTTGATTTCTATAATGCCAAGTCATGTGCTCTGATGTAACTCTTGACATGTAAAGCATTTGAAGTATTGGTGTTAGAGGCAAATATCGTAATACCTTGTTTGGTATGTTATTTTGTCTTCGATGACTTACCGTTGTTCTTTTATATCGAGAATGACCATATACAACACACTCAGTCTTATCCCGATTTTTTTGATAATATAATATGCAATCATTCTCACAAACATCAATCTTCTCATACCCAAGCCCAAGTTTTTTCAACATCTTCTTTGCTCTATAGAAATTCGATGTCAAATTTGAATCTCAGGGTAACATACTTTGTATAATCGCATTCACGCGATCATAACATGTTTCACTCATGTTGAACTCTGACTTACAATTTAACAATTGTGATACAACAGACAATGTTGTTTGCTGTTTGTACCCAAACCATAATGGTTCTGCAGCTTTTTTCAACAAATCATAAAACAATTCTGCCTCTGGATTCAGTTCCTCGTTAATGTCCAAATTCATATTATCATAATTACAATTCCAATCAAATAGAGGAAGTAAACCATCCAGAACCATCGATCTATATGGAGCCTCAACTTCCTCTATATATCTAGATGATTGTCCTTCATTTGCTTCACAATTTCTGACCTCTCCGTGACAGTCCCATATGGTGTAACCATTTACAAACCCTCTAGAAAACAAGTGCACTGCGACATCATCTCGACTTAAAAACTTTCAATTCCGATACTTCTGACAAGGACATCTAATATTCAATCCATCCATGAAGTTATGTTGACAACATGCATAATTTAAAAATTCATTAATACCCTCCACAAATTTATCTGTTAAGTATCCATTCGCTAATCGACTAAACATCCAACTACGATCAATAAACCTAATTTGCAAGTACAAACTGTATAACAAACAATACAATTTCAAAAATAAGACAATTTTTTAATAAATTACAAGGGATGTAATTTTAGTATTAGAAAACTAAATAATAGTCACATGAGGGTATAACATGAGGGGTGTAATTATGAATGAACAATAATATACCCATTTTATGCATGGTCAACCTTTATAGTCGGTTGTGTCGATTTTATGGGAATACCAAAGTTCACTTTGACCAAATTAACATTTGGCATGGTGATTATTGGACTAAGGCATGTACAAGGGCAAAATGTCGATAGGTTTTCTCTATATTTATTCAAAGCCTTGGGGGACTTGATGTCATCAAGTTTTGAAGTTTTTTTCAATTTGTTTTTTTAAATTCTTTCTCATGGTAAATATGATTGAACCAAAAGGTTCATTTAAACTCTCAAGAAAAATTATTAATGGATTAAACCAAATAAAGGTATTTCGACCTTTTTCTTTCCTATTTCCCCATGTATATATATATGACATTTTTCTTTCCTATTTGCCAAAGGAAGGTATTGCGCATCACTGTAATTTATATTATTGGTCAATTTCCAAATTATAGATGCCCTGGCTTTTAGCAAGGTTGAAGACTTCAATTTTAAAAAAATATAAAAAAAAAGAAAAAAAAAGCAAATTTTTAATTAATTTCATGATTTCAAATTCTTATAAATATTCTTATAAGGTTCGACTATGGAAAATAATAATAAGGAACTAGTATCAACTATTGAGATCCATATTAACTATCTTTACATGAAAATGAAAAACTGGTTAAAAGAAAAGAAAAGGAAAAAAAGAAATGAAATGAAAAGAAAAGCAAAGAAAAGGAATGTTTAAAACAAAGAATAACATAACAATATGTGAATGACAAATTTCATATTCTCTGGGAACACAATTTCTGGTCGAAACTCTACAAATGGCTCTTGATAGGAACTTACATTGTCTATGTCATTTTCTAGGAATCTGAGTTTGGAGAAGTGCTCACTAATTCTAGGAATCAAAATCTCAGTTCAACTGGTTCACAAGGATTAACATAAGAATTTTAACTTATTTCAGTTGTTCAGCTATACTAGAGAATCATGACAAACAACAATGATAAGTGACGTGCAACCCTAGATTAACAAAACAAAAGAAATAACCCACGTCTCCTAAACAATGACAAAAAGTAGATCAAATAACCTAAAGGAAAATAAAGCGCACCTTTTTGTTGTTATTTCCGTGAGATATATAGTTATGTAAAAGGGAATCTTGAAAGCAACCCGCACCAAATTTTATCACATTGAAAGAAACAAACATCAAGGGGAAAAAATCCAAGTGTAGATTCACAAGTAATAATTAATGTAATTGTAGAAAAATTTATACGGAGGGAAACAATCAAGCGATACACAACACCAATCGATCAATAATTATCAAGCATGGAAGAGTTAGAAAGATTATGTTTATCCTCATCAACAACCCTAAAAACCTCCGAAACTAAAATTCCGTTACACAAAAAGAAAAAAAAAACATTTTCCAAGATCACAAGCATGAATTCAAAAGATGCAGAAAATTAATCCAACAAAATCCGTACCAACTGAGAGAGACAAATCAAGAATCAAGCACTCGTCCACATCATTGAGTACCAGAGAAAGCAGATGATTGTATAGAGAATAAGATGCAGAAGCGATGGAGAGAAATTTCTGAAACCCTAAATAACAAAATTTGCTATCCTTGATTTGAATCAAGAGGAGAGTGAAAATGTAGAAAGACAGAGGGAGAGAGAGAGAGAGAGAGAGATTTGGAGATGAGTCGAACGGAGTCGGGTTTTTTGAGAACCTAAAACTTCTTGGCAATGATTTCAAGTTAATAACCAGTTGAGGGAGAGAGAGAGATATGTCCTTATCAACAATGATAAGGTTTGACTGCGAAGCTGACGACGACGAATCTCTTCACCAGAGACAATGAGACTAGTCCTCCGCCAACACCACCAGTTGAGGGAGGGAGACAGAGACACTAATGAATGGGGAAGACTTGTCGCTTTAATTTGACCTAAATTCCTATTCCGATGGATTTACGATGGATATAATTCCGTCTGTAATTTCCGTCAGTAAATCTACGCAAATCATTAGGTAAACAGTTTTCATAGGGAAAAAAAGACCTATGATCAATTATTTCAGTCAGAATTACCGACGGATATCTATCCGTTGGTAATAGCATCCCACGACCGTCGCTATTCCGTCGTTAATTCTAATCTATAACATTTTTCATGTTTTGACGTTATTCGGTTTGTAATCCGTCGGTATTACCGACGGATATATTCCGATGCTAAAATTCCATCGGTGTTGGCGCTTTTTCTAGTAGTGTATACTAGGGTTATCAATTACAAATCTCTCTATTCAATAAATCAAAACAATTATTAACATTAAGAAATAGAGATTAAATAAACACTAAAAAAATATTGAACAAATAATTTCAATTAGATCTCACAATCTTCATTAATCAAGATTTCAATAACTCTTTGATTAGAAAAAAAATTTAAAACAAAGACATAGAGGAAAAAGGACTCTAAAAAATAAATAAATTCTGCTGGAGGAAAAGAGAACTACGATGAACATGAGTTTATTGGAAGAACTACAATGAATGTAACCCTTTGGAGGGCTTTCATTCCTATTGTATAGAAGTGAATCTCTTATTTCAAAGGAAAATCCTCATAAATCTCTCTAACTACTAAAAAAAATCACTAAAAGAAAACATTCTCATTGTTTTGAAAAAAAAATAAACTTCTTAAAAGATAATATTTTAAGAGATGTAACACCGACACTGCGGTATTCGTAGAAGAGTACCATTTTCGAAATATATATATATATATATATAATGAGATAAATTTTAATTTTTTTTTATTTTGGAGTATTTAAATTAAATTTTTTATACATTTTAATTTGTCGAATCGGTAAATCGAATTAAACCTCATTTTTATGAAATTCGTATTTCCAATGAAATATGGGTGTGGAAATATATATGCATAAATTATTTATTTAGTAAAAAAAAAGAAGAAGAAGAAAATGGAGACGCAGCGTTTTGGGGCAAAACGCTGTGTCCCCAAAGTGATTTGGGGATTAGGGTTTCAACCCTAATCCCTCTCTCTCTCTCTCTCTATCCCTGACCCTTCGTTTCTCCCCACCGCGGTGCCGCTCCTCTTTCACCGCGAGCTCCGCCGCCAACGAGTTATCACCATCTTCATCTTCTTCTTCTTCTTCTTCTTCTTCTTCTTCTTCTTCTTCTTCTTCTTCTTCTTCTTCTTCTTCTTCTTCTTCTTCTTCTCTCCCTCTCGCGAATCTCTCGCAGTCTCTCTCCCTTCTGCCACACACCGCCGCGAGCTCCACCACCACACGCCACCGCTCATGACTGCCGCTGCTCCTTCCTCCCGCGAGACTTCGCGAGCGCAACCCAGCGCCTTTGCACGCGATCAAGCCACAGCGCGCGATTCTAACGCCTTCTGCAGCGCGATCTCCCCAACCTGAGCAGAGCGCGCCCCTACGGGATCCACCCAGCGCGAGCACAATCGGGCCCCTGCGCGATCCTCCCCGCGCGAACACAGCGCGACCCAATCCGCGAGCGCGAGCCAGGCCGCGAGCGCAAGCCAGGCCGTGAGCAGGACTCAGCCCGTAAGCACGAGCTAGGCCGCGAGCACGCCTCAGCGCACGAGCGCGCTCCAGCGCGCCTCAGCACACCAGTGCACACCAACGCACCAGTGTGCATCAGCGCACGAGCGTACACCAGCCCGCAAGCCACTGCTGCCCGCGAGCCATTGCTGACCCGTAGGCCTATCAACCATAGGCCCGCCAACCCGCAGGCCCATCAACAGCAGGCCCGCCAGCCGCAGGCGCATCAGCCGTAGGCCCATCAGCCACAGGCCCGCCAGCCCACAGGCCCATCAGCCATAAGCCTGCCAGCCCTCAGGCCCATCAGCCTCAGGCCCGCCAGCCCACAGGCCCATCAGCCACAGGCCCGCCAGCTCACAGGCCTATCAGCCACAGGCCCGCCAGCCCACAGGCCCATCAGCCACAGGCCCGCCAGCCCTCAGGCCCATCAGCGGCAGGCCGCCAGCCCACAGGCCAACGAGCCCACTAGCTGAAGCCCACTGGCCCGCTAACCTTCGAACCCACGAGCCCACGACGGCCCGTATGCCTGTGACAGCCCACGAACCTCCACGCAAGTAACTGACTTAGGGTTTTGCTTTCCGATCTAAGTGTTTGAACCTAACTAATAAATCCTATCTTGATAGGTAGCATTTCAGATCTTGAAGTGATTGAGGAGACATTCGGACAAAGGTCTGTGATCCGAGAAAAACCCTATATGAGTGATTTCGGACCCATTCGATTTGGTTATCGAATTTAGGGTAAATTTAAGATAAGAAGTCTTGTATATACTAGAATGTATACTAGATTCTAAATGAATGCATTTTCAGATATTATATGCGGCTCATTAAGTTAAGTGTCAGAATTTATATGAAATGGGACTATTCAAGATGATAGAATCAAATTAAGTTGATTTGAATAGTTTTCCTTGGAGTTTAAATTGACCTATGCATGACAATAGACGGAAATTGGGATTTTAGTGCAAGGGTTGATGCAACCTTTCTCATTATAAATTGTTTTGGTTATAGGCAATTTCAATACGATCTTCGTATTATGAAAATAGATTCATATATCTTGAAAATGACATATGGCTTAAAACATTTGGATTTGAATCGAAAGTGAATGATTTTTTAAAGATCTTCCATCTTATAGGAAAATTATTTATTTTAAGACTTATTTCAAACCTTGAGTGGTTTTAAAGTTGAATTTGACTTGATTTAAAGGTACGTTAATTGTTTATAAATGAAATGCAACTGATAACATTAGAGTGTATTATTAAATTGAAGAGTTGAGCTTTGTATAAATTTAGGAAAAATGGATAAACCCTATAATACTTGAAATTTGATGTTAAATTCTGATGATTTTTTTGAAAACTCGAGAAGTCAGATTGGATTTGTTTTAAAAATAGGGAGTGACCACCATCCTTAAAATAGTGAGTGGGACTTTGACATCTTCTATTGATTGACAAATCATATTTTACCGATTTTCAAACGACATGATTTCTATACGTGTGGAAACTAAATTTTTTTATTTTGATAGACATATTTTGTGACGATTGGAGTGTCCCAATTACTGATTTTATAGATTATGCATCCATGAGTTTGATAACTGATATTGTACCATCTTTTTGACGTATTGACATATTTTAATACTTCTACTGTATTGGCATGTAATTTTAAATGTATTTACATGTACTATTTGGGCTATACGTCCGGCCGAAATTATGTTACAATGCATGGGGCATATGCCCGGCCGACATGATATAATGCATGGGGTTACGTGCTCGGCCGACATGATGTGATGCATGGGGTTACGTGCCCGGTCGACTTGGTGATATGGTGATATGCTTCCTATAGTATTCCATAGCTACGAAAGACATTTGGTAAAGGCACCACTTGTACCCGGATGCATTTCGGCTGGAGGTATCCGTCAGATCATCATGTGTATGGGTGTCCCAGGTTGACCCTCATCGGGGAGGACGTGAGTTTACATCTGTCTAGCACTGGGTGGGCACCATGCATGACCGACTATATATATGTATCAATATTATTATTTACAGGCTAGTTGGAGTAGTCTGTGGCCAACATTGGGGTTGAAAGCCATTATTTGATATTTGTATAGTGAAAACCCCCCAATGCGCTCGTCCTTGGTCTAGGTAGACCATTGCCGGGGTTGTTTGTTCGGTCAGCTCTACATATGTGACTTGATACATAGATGGATGCATATGTTATTTTCTGATATGTGACTTGAGATATATTTTATTCTGAAACAGCATATTATTTTCGTACACTCGATATTTTGTTATATGCTTTGACACTCCAAATTCACTTTTGATATTGATAGCACGATATCGATCCCCTCATTTACTGAGTATCCTCCCATAGATACTCACCCCTCGCTTTCTCTCCACAGGATTAGTCTTTAACTGAAGAAAAATTATTGTGTTGCGATATAAAATTGATAGTACAGGGATTGGGTATGGATATTATCATATCTTCTGTTACGATTATCGGAGATTTTAGTTGATAAATATACTTATTTATTTATTTTTGGGATGACTGTATAATTTATGTATATTTATTTGTGAAACTCTCATAATTTATTTATATTGAGGCGATTGTACGTATTTAAATGTCATTTGGGAAAATTATTATATATTATGTAAAAATTTAGGTCCGCTCGGTGTGGCGACTGCTCATGCTTTGGTTGGGCATGACAGTAGAGGTCTGTGGTTAGATCTGTTGGAAAATTTTATAGTCTTGCGTTGTTTTGGATGCTGGCTGTGGCATTGGTTAATTTTGGAGATATCGGGATAACTATTTATTTATTTTACAGGATGAATGTTGATATACAGATCAAATTGTATTTGGGAGACCTCCGAAATATAAAGAGATTCTGTCTGATTTTTTGTAAAAATGTAGTTGACATCCAGGGTAACGGGCGACTGTTCATGACCCCGGTTCAGGGCATGACAAGAGATTTCAAAAAAAGGATATTTCCAAAAGATAAAAGATTTTGAAAATTGAATTTCTAAAAATTATCCCTAAATATTAGTAATAAATAAATATTTTAAAATTTTTTTATGCTTCCGAATTAAACTTCAATTTTCCTTGGAATTTCATGTAAACAAAGAGGAATAATATTGACTTGGTCTCAAGAAAATTCCTGCAATAATTCCTATAGTCCACATGCCCATGTGCTAATAAAAGAGCACTTTTGTCAATTTTTTTCATTCTTTGCATAAATGCTCCAAATCAACTTCTCGTTCTTCACTTCATCAATCCTAGATTATCAATTATCATAAAACATAACAATTAGTGTAATTTTCATTCAAAAATCAAACAAAATTAATTATAATTATCACAACGATATATGCCCTATCACATTGCCACAAGAAGCCAGAGTGAGGGATGATGGAGAAGCATTTGCTGATCATATTTGGAGTGTACATGAGGAAGTGCAAGCTGCAGTGAAAACTAGCCATGAGGCTTATGAAAATGCTACAAATTAGCATAGGCATGTCAAGGAATTTGAAGAAGGTGATTTGGTGCTTGTACACTTGAGGCAAGATAAGTTTTCTAAAGGCACTTATCATAAGTTAAAATCAAGGAAGTTTGGACCTTGTAAGGTGTTGAAGAAGACTAGCTCCAATGCTTATTTAATAGATCTTTCACCTAAGATGCACATCAGTATAATTTTCAGGTTATAGATCAAGTTAGCCGATTTCCAAAAAAGAATCCTAATGCCATCTAAGAAGTTCTTGATGTCAAAAAGGTGAGATTCAGAAGAGAAAATGCTTATAAGCGCTTTCTAGTGAAGTGTTTGGACAAACTTGTTAGTGAAAGTACTTGATTGCAGAAGATGAATTGAAAAAAAATTGATGTAGAGATATATGCAGAGGCTGCAAAAGCTTTTTCATCAATTGGAGCTATCTTTCAACCCCAGGAGAATGATGCAGAAGTATCATAAAATTCGAAACTTTCTAAATTTTTAGTTTCGTATTAATTTTCATTCTTTATTAGATTTCTATTTCGAAAGCTTCTATTTTTTGTTTCTTTTTTTTTCATTCTATTTAACTATTTAGAAATTTTTAAATGATTAGAAAGTTGTTAAATTAGAAATAGAATTTGTCCCAAATAGTATAAAAAGACAACAGTAATCACATCATATGATAATACGAAGAGGAGATTAAATTTTGCGGAGAGGCAATGATATTTCATGGAAGAGGACTTTTTGTTTTTTAATGGGCACATTTTCTTTTTGACACCATACAAGAAGAGGGGAATACTCCACCTCTGATCAATTGATTGATAGAAAAATGGGATAATACTAAACTACTAAGCCCAATTAAAAAAGATAATTTTAACTTACATGAGAATGGGTAAAGAAATTCAATTTCTGGTTCATTCCCATTTGGCAATGTCACGCCCTGACTCTCTCTTTGGGCACCCGACAACCCTCGCATTATTTCGATATACGGGCAATATCTCCCCATATACCAAAATAATGCAAGACAACAACTCAAATATCACCTTAATAATCATTCTTGGTCATCTAGTATCAAAGGTATGCATTTTCACACAATTTAATAATTAATCTGATCCATCTATACTCATGCATGCATGCAAAGAAGCAAACCCGACCATTCTAGAATTTTTATAAATTTACAATCTCAAAATAATTTAAAATTCACCATAAAGTGTCCAAATGCCCCAATTTAAATAATAAAAATTGTAAGAGGAATTTTTAAATTAAGAAAATACAATTTCATTTTTATAGGAGTATAGATTTCTCAAATACTTACCTAAAGAAAGCTAAACAATTATTTAACAAATCCAATCAAAATAAAAGGTATAAAGATTTCATTCCATGGATCATTCCATACCAATTCAAAATAAAATGTTCATTTCAAATACCTAACTATATTCAACAACTATTTTCTTCAATTAAGCTCCAAAGCAATGTCTTCCGCCTAAGGTTCATCTAAAAAAAAATTAGAAGAGAGGGATGAGTATTTAAAATAACCGGTGAATAGAGTGCAATGGCATGCAATGCATAAATGAGGAGTGAAAATAGTTATGTCAAATCATATATAAAATGTATTGCCATAAATGAAAATATTGGTATAAAACAGTTCATTTCAAACTATCATGACTCACATGAACAAAACAAACAATTTACATTCATTTTACACAATTTTGGGATATGCCGAAATCATTATCCTACTAATGACAGTTAATAGGATCCACCAAGGGATTTTTTTTCACTATTTTCTAAAAATGTCTTTCACATTGGCGTTAGCCCGGAGCTCCGTGGGGTGCATCCATGTTATCACGGCAGCTTGAGAAAGCTCTCCAACCCACCTACCACCAAGGCAAATTAAACAACCTTGACCACGCCGCCCCAATGGCCCGGTTCGTGGCAAAACTTAGATTATAGCCCTTTTTCTAGGACCATATTATCAAAATTCAGTTTATAAATCAATTCAGACTCAAATTTTAATGTAGAGCAACAATATAGATTTCGCATGAGTATTCAATGGTAACACGATACAAATAATTCAATAATTTAATATAAGGGTCATGGATTTATTCAAATTTCATTTGAGACACACCATATTTACAAAATATTATAAATTTAGTTCGAACTCATTTCAAAATTCAATTTGTGAAACATAATTGAAATTATTTTACTCATTTATATGAAATATAACCGTCTACTCACCTCAGTAATTCACTCCTTATACATTATCAGCTCCAAAGAAATCTCCTTTCGAGCTCCAATAGATTATCCTAAACAAACAATAACAATTTTCGTGTTATTTCTCCTTAAATTCAAAGGTTTATAAATTTTTCCTAATTTTATTTAAACCTTAATTTCAAGTATTTTCTTGTTCTTGTTCTCTTTTTATCAATTTGTCATCATTTCCATCGTTATAAAATCCCTATTCACAATTCTCCTAGATTTTTCAATAAATTTTCTAATCTGCGCAATCATGAGAAAATGACTATAATTTTCACTACATATATCCAAAGCACATGATTCTTATCTCAAATTAAAAACAGGATATAGATTTATAAATTTTATATTCAGAGTTTAACCTAATTCAGTCTAGAGAGCATCTCAAAATTTAAGGAAAACAAACAGACAGAACAGGGGCAGAATAGGACATTTCTGCACCATGAAAATTTCTTGAAAAATCATAACAAATTCAGTTATTATCCGATTTTAATGAATCATATCTCATTTTCAAGATATGAAAGTCTAATTTCATATGCAAAATGCCTAACATTATTTGCTTTTGTGCAGAGAAAGTTATGAGGAAAATATTACAATATACTCATTATGCAAAATCTTGAATTTCAGCCCAACATGAAGCTTTGCATTTTAGTCTAGTAACTCCTTCTCACATTCAATCTAGACCTAGAATCAAGTAACAATTTTCATTCATCCATTGTCAAAATCTCAACATTTTATAAACCCTAATTTCAGACCACATTACTCTGAATCCAAATAAGCCCAAGATCAATTTTAAACATGGTGAAGAATATACCTGGAGTAGGAGAAAATGTGGTTTGTTGGGCTAAGATGGTCTACGCGCAGAGATTTCGGAGGTAAGGCCATGTCAACCACAATCAACATCAAGATCGGACGAGCTTGTATGCACCCAGGAATACCAACCCTTGGTCCCAATAGAGATATCTGAGTTTAGGTTATGAGAGAACAAAAGAGAGAAATGAAAACCCAATTTTGTGAGAGTGAGAGAGAGAGAGAGACAAAGGAGCAAAGAGTAGAGAGAGATAAGATTTGTACCTTGAGATGCTATGGATTGTGGTCGGATTGCAAACGAAGACACCCAACCGAGAGAGAAGATAAAGAAAAGTGAAAAGGGGAGGGAGAGAGAGACGAAGGAAATGGGGAGAGGAGATGGGTTTTCAGGAGAGTGAATAGAAGGGGAAATTGGGAAAGTGGAGGGAGGAAGAGGGAACAGAGAGAATAAAAAGGCTTTGACTTTTCTTTTTTTGTCTTCTCTCAGTGTTTCAACACTTAACCCCCTAAAAAAAAATTTATCCTCTAAATTTAAAAGAAAATTATATATTAAAAAGTTACGGGTGTTGCTTCCGCATTGATTCTTCAGTCTCCCAAGTCTGTTCTTCTACTTGGTGGTTTCTCTACAATACTTATACTATTGGGATTTTCTTATTCCTTAATTGCTTGAGTTGTCGATTTATGATTTGTATGGACTGCACCTTGAAACTCAAGTCTTGATTCAACTCTACTGGAGGAACTTCTAACACATGCGAGGGATTCAACAAGTATTTTTTCAATATTGAAACGTGAAAACCCTCATAGATCCTTTGTAACTCTGGTAGTAATTCAAGCTGGTAAGCCACTTTTCCAATCGTCTTAAGGATCTTGAATGACCCAATGTATCGAGGATTCAATTTTCCTCGTTTTTGAAACCAAATTATACCATTCCAAGAAAATACTTTTAAAAATACCATATCTCAAATTTTGAATTCCAAGGGCCTCCTCCTCTTGTCGGGTAACTCTTTGTCGATCTTGAACTGCCTTCATTCTTTCTTGAATCATTCTTACCTTTTCCTTGGTGGTTTCAATCAACTCTGCGCTTTCAACTTTTCTCTCACCGACCTCATCCTAACATAACGGAGTCCGAAATTTCCTTCCATAAAGAGCTTCATAGGGAGGCATCCCAATACTAGCTTGATAGTTGTTGTTATAAACAAATTCAACTAATGGGAGGTGATTGTCCCAACTCCCTTAAAAGTCCATAACACATGACCTTAGCATGTCTTCCAACATCTGGATTGTACACTCTGACTGTCCAGCCATCTGTGGATCAAATGCAATACTGAATTTCAACTTAGTGGCCAAGACCTCTGGTAACTTATACCAAAATCTGGATGTAAATTGAGGATCACGATTCGATATAATTAATACCGGAATCCCGTGGAGTCAGATAATCTGATCAAGATACAATTTAGCTAACCTCTCTAAAGAAAGAATACTTTAGATTTAGAGCAAATGTGCTAATTTAGTGAGCCAATCAACAATCACCCATATAGTATCATGTCGGTTCGGAGTACATGGCAATCCCACTACGAAGTCCATGGTAATATGCTTCAATTTCCATTCAGGTATAAGCAATGGTTAAAGCATTCTAGCCGGCTTCTGATGTTTGGCTTTGATTTGTTGGCACACAAGGCATCTTGCCATAAATTCAGCTATTTCTTGTTTTAACCCCGACCATCAATAAGTTTCCTTAATAGTCCTGTATATTTTTTGTACTCTTAAGATGCATAGCATAAGACGAAGAGTGTGATTCTTCAAGTATAGCCTTTTGAAGCTCATAATTCTTGGGAACACAAATTCGTTTCCTATATACCACCATGTCATCCTTCCGGATATGGAAGTCAACACCCTTGTGAATGTTTTCCATGATACTCTTTAGCTCTTCATTAGTTGATCGGAGCTCTCGTATGAGATCCACTAGGGTTGGTCGTACTTCGAATCTGGCCAAAAGTATACCATTGTCATTACTGACCAACTCAACTCCTAATGTATAAAGTCCTAATAGACATGAGAGATATGAACTCTTAGAGGGTGAAGAAGAAGATAAGGACTTATGGCTTAAGGCGTCTGCAACAACATTTGCCTTGACCAGGTGAAAATCAATCACCAAGTTATAATCTTTAATTGACTCCAACCACCTTCTTTGTCTCAAATTGAGTTCATTTTGAGTGACCAAGTACTTGAAACTCTTATGGTCAGTGAAGATTCTACATGTAGCTCCATGCAAATAATGTCACCAAATCTTTAGAGCAAAGACAATGGCAGCAAGTTCTAGATCATGGATGGGATAATTCAATTCATGCTTTTTCAAGTATTGAGAAGCATAGGCGATCATTTTATCACCTTGCATCAAAACACATCCCAACCCTTGTTTACTGGCGTCATTATAGACCACATAGTCACCACTGCTAGTGGGAAGAGCAAGTATAGGAGTAGAAGTGAGTCTCCTCTTGAGTTCTTGAAAACTCTGATCACACTTATCATTCCATTCAAATATAACTCCTTTCCGAGTCAAATTGGAAAATGGAGCTACAATTCTAGAAAATCTCTATACGAATTTTCGATAATATCCGGCCAATCCGAGAAAACTTCTCACCTCGGTGACATTCTTGGGCTATTCCCATCTTAAAATTGCCTCTACCTTCTTCGGATCAATAAATATTCCCTCTCCGAATATAATGTATCCTAAGAAACCAATCTCCCTTAACCAAAACTCATACTTGGAGAACTTGACATATAGTTGCTTCTCTCGAAGAGTTTGCAGTACAATGCAGAGATGTTCTGAGTATTCCTCATTGTTTTTGGAATACACTAAGATGTTGTCAATGAAAACAATGACGAACTTGTCGAGATAGGGATGGAAGATTCGATTTATAAGATCTATGAAAGCGGTAAGAGCATTTATCAAACTGAAAGACATCACCAAAAACTCGTAGTAATCATACCGTATACTAAACACGGTCTTGTGGACATCACCATCTTTTATCCTCAATTGGTGATAACCCGATCTCAAATCGATATTCGAAAAGATGCTAGCACCTTGGAGTTGATCGAATAAGTTGACAATTCTCGGCAACGGATACTTATTCTTGATGGTCACCTTATTCAATTGCCGGTAGTCTATACACAATCTGAGGGTACCATCTTTCTTCTTTACGAATAGAACCAGAGCACCCCAGGGTGAAGTACTCTGCCTGATGAACCCCTTCTCCAACAATTCCTAAAGTTGGATCTTTAATTCTTTCAATTCCACAGGTGCCATCCGATACAGAGAGATTGAAATTGGTGCAGTTCCAGGAGCCAAGTCGATTGCGAAGTCAAACTCCTGAACCGGAAGTAAACCGGGCAATTCATCTGGGAAGACATCCGAAAATTCATTCACCACTGGAGCATTCATCAATTCTGAACTTTGTATAGTGGTATCGACGATATGGGCTAAGTAAGCCTCACAGCCCTTATGCACCAGTTTTCATGCCTCTAATGTTGAGACTAGATAACTTGATAAGACCTGCTGTTTGCTAGTGAATATAAGTGGAGGACATACGGGTCTATGGAATTCCACCTCCTTAGTGAAGCAATTCACTGAAACTTGGTAGAGGTATAACCGGTCCATACCTAATATGGCGTCAAAATCCCTTATTTCCAACGAAATCAAGTCTGTCTCGAGAATCTCACATTCTACTACCACTTCGCATGCCTTGTACACGGAATCCCTTTTTAACTATTCCCCCAACGGAAAGATAACTAATAACTCCTCTTCAAATGGGATCAGAGGCCTATTCAAATGTTTAGCGAATTCTGTGCTTACAAAAGAATTATTTGATCTCGTATCAATTAAAACACGGGTATCAACTCTAAAAATTCTCATCATACTTATATATGCAAGAGATAAAATTAATTATCGATTTAAATCAAACTCAATTCAAAATTTAAATCCTCAATGCCAACAAAACTATCATTAATCATCGAAGTAACTCCCAATCACTTAATATCATGCAGTATCTCTAATATGTCTCAAATTCATAATCATGCAATCATGATCACATAATATTTATATTCAAATTCTAAGTCATTAAGTTCAAATTCTAGGAAATTTACCTATGACTATATCCGGGTTATTTTATGCCTTCTCGTTAGTCATTGCAAATATTCTTGTTTGAGCTCTTGCCTATAGATGCTGGTTTGGAGCAGCTACTGTGTTGCTCCCCGTCCGGGGTGTAACATTAGGAGGTGCGGTGGAAACATTGGCTTGGTTGCCTATAGATCCACTAGGGCGCTCTCAACTTGTCTGACTTTCCCGCCCCAACTCCGGACAAACATTGCAAAAATGGCCCTCCTTTCCACATTGATAGCATATCTTGGGTGCTTAACATACCCCATAATGGAACTTCCCATAGTTCCTATACTTGTCTTTCCTATTCCCTATCGATTTGTTTCCTGAGGATGCAATAGGAGTAAGGTTGCCAAAATGAGATGTGCGTTGGCCTTGAGGAATTCTAACGAATCCAATAATAGGAGCTCCACCATAGGAGCATGCGCTCCTACTCTACTTTGAACCCGAGCCCGATGCATGTTCGGATTTCCTTTTATTTTTCTGTCCCTCTCTTGTCTTCCCCTTTCTTCCACCATTTTCTAGGCCCTTAAGATCCATTCCAATACATCCTTGTAAGTATGGGTTGATGTGACAGACATCTTCCTCCAGATAGACAAGTTTATAACCTCTTCAAATTTGAAACGCAATTACTCATCGGAAGTCATTAATTCCGAGACAAATGTGGACAATCTTCATAACTCCGTTTCATATTCCGCCTCCGACTTGTTGCCTTGGCTGAGATAAAGGAATTTTTGTCTTTTTAAATCTCAGTGAAACCGAGTATACTACTTTACGTCGAATTCCCTAAGGAATTTGTTCCAAGAGATAGGTATCAAGGACCTCTCTTTAAGACTTCCCACCAAGATCATGCACCTTCGACCAATAATTTCACGGCCACCCTTAATTTCAATTCGTCCAGCCTCATGTCATCCATTGTCTCTCTAACCCGATTAATCCAATTCTTGGCTACCGTCACATCACTTGTCCCCGTAAAGGTGACAAATCCAAGTTGTCAGACTTCCTTGAACAACTTGGATAGTTCAAAGGTTGGATGGGGGATTGGAGTAGCCACTGAAGTGGGAGGAGCAATTCATTCTGATGGAGGAATAGATGGAATGGTTGGTCTTGGTGGAGGAGGAATTGACGCTGGAGGAGGAACTTGAAGACGAGCGCCAAATGTATTCCACCACTCAATCCATTGCCAGAGAGTATCGAGTGGCGGTGGAGGAATCCCTGATGAAGGTGCCGGGTGAGTACTAGTAGCAGTCGGAGGAGAAGTTGGAGCATGTGAGGATAATCCATCCTTATGCTCAGAAGGAGGAATCTCGCTAGCATTCCTCATCCTTGGTTTAGGAGGCATGATTCCTATAAGAGGAGACACTATCGTTAGCTCACTAAATTCGACATTGGGTTAGGTATTTAACGCCATAAAAATAAAATTTGTTCAAGTCCTTAAGAATCCATAAAAAGTTTTTGTACATCCATTGAAAAATCTCTCAAACTCTGAATTTTTCAAAAAGAAAAAACATTATTTTGAAATCTTGGAAAAGCTTTTAGGATATTTGGAAATATTTTTCTTTTCAAACAATTTAAAACATTTAAAATCATGAATTTGGCTCTGATACCAATAGAATAGTCACGCTCTGACTCGTCATGTTATTTAGGTATACGGGCAGTATTTCCCCATATACCGAAATAGCGCAGGGTATTCAACCTATTTAAAAAATAACTCAAATATCACATTAATGACCATCCTTGGTCATCCAATATCAAAGGCATGTATTTTCACACAATTTAATGATCAATCTGATCCATCCCTGCTCATGCACGCATACAAATAAGTCAACTCGGCCATTCCAGAATTCTCATAAATTTACGATCTCAAAATAGTTTAAAATTCACCTTAAAGTGTCCAAATGCCCCCAATTTAAACAATAAAAATTGTAAGAAGAGTTTTTAAATCAAGAAAATATAAGTTCATTTTCATAGGAGTACGGATTTCTCAAAACTTGCCTAAAGAATGTTAAGCAAGTATTTAACAAATCCTATCAAAATAAAAGGTACAAAGATTTCATTCCATGGATCATTCTACATCAATTCAAAATAAAGTTTTCATTTTAAATATCTAACTATGTTCAGCAACTATCTTTTTCAGTTCAGCTCTAAATCAATATCTTCCGCCTAAGGTTCCTCTAAAAAAAATTAGAAGAGAGGGGTGAGTATTTAAAATAGCCGGTGAGTAGAGTGCAATGGTATGCAACGTATAAATGAGGAGTGAAAATAGCTATACCAAATCATATATAATGTGCATTGCCATAAATAAAAACATTGGTATAAAATAGTTTATTTCGAACTACCGTGACTCACATGAACAAAACAAATAATTTTCATTTATTTTCTATAATTTTGGGATGTGTCAAAATCATTATTCTATCAATAGCCGTTGATAACATCCGTCAAGGGTTTTTTTTCACTATTTTCTAAAAATCTCTTTCACCTTGACGTTGGCCCAAAATTCCGTGGGTGCATCCACATTATCACAGCGGCTTGAGAAGACTCTCCAACCCACCTATCACCAAGCCAAATTAAACAGCCTTGACCATGCTGCCCCAATAGCCCGGTCCGTGCTAAGACTTAGACTATAGCCCTTTTTCCAACACCATGTTACCAAAATTTAGTTTATAAGTCAATTCAAACTCAAATTTCAACGTAGAGCAACAATATAAGTTTAGTATGAATATTCAATGATAACACGATACAAATAATTCAATTATTTAGTATAAAAGTCATGAATTTATTCAAATTTTATTTGAGACACACTATATTCACAAAATATTATAAATCTAGTTCGAATTCAATCCAAAATTCAATTTGTGAAATATAATTGAAATTAGTTTACTCATTTATATGAAATATAATCGTCTACTCACCTTAGGAGGGTGTTCACTCCTTATACATTATCAGCTCCAAAGAAATCTCCTTTCAAGCCCAATGGATTGCCCTAAACTAGTAATAACAATTTTCAGGTCTTTTATCCTTAAATTCAAAAGTCTACAAATTTTTTCTAATTTTATTTAAACCCTTATTTCAATTATTTTCTTGTTTTTGTTCTCATTTTATCAATTTGTCATCATTTGCATCGTTATAAAATCCCTATTCACAATTCTCCTAGATTTTCTAATAAATTTTTTAGTCTGCGTAGTCATAGGAAAATGGCTATCACTTTGACTACATACATCCAAATCACATAATTTTTATCACAAATTAAAGATAAGATATAGATCTATAACTTTCATGTTCAGAACTTAGTTTAATTCAGTTTAAAAGGCATCTCAAAATTTAAGGAAAACAAATAGCCAAAACAGGGGCAGAATAGGACATTTCTGCATCACAAAAATTTTTTGAAAAATTATAACAAATTCAGTTATTATCCGATTTCAACAAATCATATCTCATTTTCAAAATATGAAAGCCTAGTTTCATATGCAAAAATCCTAACATGATTTGATTTTGTGCAGGGAAAGTTATGAGAAAATGATTATAGTATACTCATTATGTAAAATCATGAATTTCAGCCCAACATAAAACTTTGTATTCTAGTCTAGTAACTCCATCTCACATTTAATCTAGGTCTAGAATTAAGTAACAATTTTTATTCAACCATTGTCCAAATCTCAACATTTTATAAACCCTAATTTCATACCATATTACTCTGAATTCAAATAAAACCCAAGATCCATTTCAAACTAGTGAAGAATGTACCTGGAGTAGAAGAAAATATAGTTTGTTGGGCTGAGATGATACGCGCGCAGAGATTCCAGAGGTCAAGCCATGTCAACCACAATCAACATCAAGACCGGACGAGCTTGTATGCACCCAGGAATCCCAACCCTTGGTCCCGATAGAGATATCTGAGTTTAGGTGAGGAGAGAACAAGAGAGAGAAATGAAAACCTAATTTTGAGTGAGAGAGAGAGAGAGAGAGAGAGAGAGAGAGAGAGCAGAGAGAGGAGAGAGGAGAGAGTTGAGAGAGATGTGATTTGTACCTTGAGATGTTATGGATTGTGGTTGGATTGCGGACAAAGACACCCAACCGAGAGAAAATGGAGAAAAGTGAAAAAGGGAGAGAGAGAGATGAAGGAGATGGGGAGAGGAGATGGGTTTTCGGGAGAGTGAATAGAAGGGGAAATTGGGAAAGTGGGGGCGGGGGAAGAGGGAAGAGAGAGAATAAAAGGGTTTTGACTTTTTTTTTTTTTTGTCTTCTCTCAGTGCTACAGGCGATCTCTTAGTTTGCCAACCTTAGATCGAATTCCAATTGATAGTACAGGTTACGATGCTTTAGCTAATAAGTGTCGTACAGTATTTGCTATCATTCAATCTTCAATTTTTCAATATTCAAATCTTGTATACAGAGAAAACAAACGTTAAGAGACTTTTAATCCTTAAGAGTTTCAACCCGACTCAAACAGGTTTATATCAAATCCAACGTAATTACCGATTATCCATTATCGGTGATTTATTTAGAAAAAAAGTAGCTCTTTGGGATGACGGCAGAATTGTATTTTATTTATCTTAACAAGGTAGTTAGTATTCGGAAAAAAAAAAAAAAACAACCCACAAATCTAATCGACAGAATCAAATATTTCTCCTAATCAAGCTTTGCAATCATCCACATAACTTTCCTTCTCTTACGTTACTATCAACCGAAAGGCTGCCCTGCCTAAAGAACTTTAAGTAAAGATTGCCACTAAGCCTCAAACTTTTCTATTCATCTTTTCTATGTGTTTTCCAAGATCCACGTCATTCCAATATATGATATTGCACTTTATGAAACCAATAGACACCCAAGCAAATTCTTTTTCGCAGTTCAATTCCGTGTCAAAAAGCAGAAGCCAAGGTTATGCATGATTATCTATGGGCCAGACTCTACTTGTAAAGACAAAATTGATGTTGATGCTTAGATTGAAGGGATTAAACGGAGTCCCACCGTCACTGCCTTAATGGAAAAGCAAACAGGAGAACTATTCCAATACATACACGAGCTACAAGTCCAAGTAAACAGTCACTCAAGTCCAGGGAACGTATTACAATCCAATAACATCATAGGCTTTCAAAAGGTGCTAGAGAACCAAATTTACATACATAATGGTCAGAGTAAGGAGCTGTTTTTAAGAGGAATTAAGCATTATTTTGCATCCCCACACCCACATGCAACGAACTCTTAACCCCCATTAGTTCGTAATCTGTAGTATCAGTGAGTTCTACCCGAGAAGCTCCCATCTGATCATATTTAAATATGAGAAAATGATCAAGATCTACAGACTATTCATTTACCAAGAGATTTATAAAATTAAACAGGCCAACTCTTCTCCATCCTGCAAAGGCAAGCATGCACTGGCATTATGCAATTGCCAAATGAGATTTCATAAGGTTCTTAAGGAAAGAAAAGAAGGAAAAAGGATTATGCCGATTCCACCTTTTTTTTAGGAACTAACAAATGTTACTACCATGTAAGAACTAATTCAGAATCATATACAGAATACTTTCACTTAGCAGCAAACTAGTCCAGTTTCATTTACAAAAGAGTTTAGGAACAAAGAAACACAGCTCATATAAAACTTGAAAAAGTTTCGGGGTTATTGCATACACTCTCCATCTTTAGAGGTTGATTATCCATATTAGAACTTTCAATGTCCACCAAGAGGCTGGTATCACTTGAGGTATCCCTTATTTCCCCGTCATTCACCAAAATTAAATCATCATTTAAGCCCACTGTTAAACAAGTATCATCTTCACAAACACGAGAAGATTCAACATTGGAATCCTTCCTGTCATTAAGTAGGGCTGCAAGGGAAATTGTGGTTGTTAAATTTTCATGTGGAACAAACTTCACATCCGGGACCAGAGTTTCAAAATCTACTTGAGAAGAATCTGAAAATTTGAGAAAACCCAACTATGAGTCTTGAATGGACTCTTTTGCTACTTCTTTTGTACTAATTAAATAATCATTTGCAGGCACGCCACCTGGGCTAGAATCAGAACTGTGACTACTTTGTTCATTAAGAAACTGGTTTGAAGTATCAGTTTCATCAGTATCCAATGCGCTGCTCACTTGAAAATTGGCTCCCCTTTGATCAGTTTCCCCTGTGATT
This sequence comes from Dillenia suffruticosa, assembly GCA_033439265.1. Classification (NCBI taxonomy): domain Eukaryota; kingdom Viridiplantae; phylum Streptophyta; class Magnoliopsida; order Dilleniales; family Dilleniaceae; genus Dillenia; species Dillenia suffruticosa. Next base: position 1,911,017 of record JAVTVX010000016.1, read on the forward strand.
TGACCATTACGCAAGCTTGTCACATCATGTTTGTCCTGAGCGCACAGATCATGGCCCTGAATATCACTTAACTTCCCTTCCTCATAAAGTTGGCTTGATTGATTTCTCTAAATCCTCAGCCTTTTGTTCAGCATAGTCATGGTTAAAGGAACTATCACTCCTTGGAGAAGATATTTCATCAAGACACGCTCTTGGCATCTCATACTGAAGTTCAGGAACGTCTTTTCCTGGACCCTTGGTATCATCATTATCATTGGGAAAATCTGGTGTTTTGACAGCGAAAGCCTCAACATAGTTTGGCACCTGGACTGTAGTCGAAGTTAAGAATCCTGCAAGGGCAGAAGCCAAGGTATCATAAATTGACGAAGATTTCTTGGCTTCATCTTCCGGACAATCATTCAGTTGATTTGAATCCTCATCTTCTCCTTTATCATCAGCACTTGGAAAACCAGGGGCAGTAACAGTAAGACTAGGGGATAACCGAGTGGCGTTTACTGAAACAGGCACATTATCAGATGGAAGTTGAACTGATAAGTTATCAGAAGGTTGTTCAGCATAGTCATGGTTAAGGGAACTATCACTCCTTGGGGAAGATATTTCAGCAAGACACGCTTTTGGCATCTCATACTGAAATTCAGGAACGTCTTTTCCTGGATCCTTGGTATCATCATCATCATTTGGAAAATCTGGAGCTTTGACAGCAAAAGCCTCAACATAGTTTGCCCCCTGGACTGTAGTCGAAGATAAGAATCCTGCAAGGGCAGAAGCCAAGGAATCATCAATTGACGAAGATTTCTTGGGTTCATCTTCCGGACAATCATTCAGTTGATTTGAATCCTCATCTTCTCCTTATCATCAGCACTTGGAAACTCAGATGCAGTAACAATAAGACTGGGGGATAACCGAGTAGCGTTTACTGAAACAGGCACATTATCAGATGGAAGTTGAACTGGTAATTTATCAGAAGGGAGACCTATCTTGTTTGGTTCCAGTATAACACAATGTTTATGATGAATTCCATCCTGACAGAGACAAGATTCTAATTCACTGAGAAAAGGTTCTGAAGAAGAGGCTGCGGTGCAAGAGGGAGGTCCAAAACTTTCAGATTTCTTGGTGAGTGCTTCTAGTTGCCGTTCCAACTGCTGAAGCCTCATCTCCATGCCACCTACAGGCTTCAGCATATTCTCTTCAAACCTCAAACAGATATTTCAATTCTTGCCACTCGAGAAACTAGTTGATTGAGTGTTCTTCCGGTGTGACTCAAGGAAAGAACACTGGCATCAGAATCAGTTTTGTTCTCTGTATCAGGAACTCTAGCGAGGATTTCTGATTGGTATGATTTAACCACAGAAACATCTTCTTGCTGCCATCCCACTTCATTTCTATGAAGTGAGATTTTATTTCTAGAATTCATTGTCTGTGAAGATCGATTGAAACCAGACCCTAAAAAGGTTCATGTAATTAATAGCCGGTCAGCACCTCTGTCAGCCAAAGAAGTCAGAAGTTTCTTTGAACTAGCCCCATTTTATTGGAGATTTATAATGAATTTCGGCTGTATGATGGGTCCTATCACTGACCATATTGAAAATTGCACTTTTGAATGGGCCAATGCTACTCAAAAGTTTTTGAACGAATCAAAATAGTTTTAATGGAAGCACTGATTCTTGCTTTACCACATTTTGAAAAGCTATTTGTTGTGGAATGTAATGCTTCCCATGTGAGAATTGGAGCTATTCTTAGTTAAGAAGGAAACCAGTGAAGTTTTCAAGTGAGAAGTTTTTTAAACCTCATTGAAGGGATTCTACTTATGACTTGAGTTTTATACTCAGGTGCGAGCAATTCAACACTGGTAACATTACCGAACTTATTGGGAGTTTGTTGTTTACTTCGACCATCAAGCCCAAAAATCCTTGAGTTCACAAAAGAAACTTAATGAATTCAATTTTTCATTGAAATATAAGACATGAGAGTCGAATGTCATGACAGATGCTTTAAGTAGAAAGTCACTGACCTTAACTACTATGTGCTCTCGAGTTGTTGGTTTCGAAGAGTGAAAAAATCAGTATGTGACCGACTCATCTTTTACTCAAATTGTGAAGGAGTTGCAAGGACCGAATTGTCATACAAGTTATCTATTCAAAGGCAATCAATTGTACATTCCCGAGGGAACATTGGGAGAACAAATTATAAGAGAGTTTCGTGGTAATGGTCTGGGAGGTCATTTTAGTCGGGATAAGACAATGGCATCGGTGACAGATTGTTATTTTTGGCCCATGATTTTTTTTTTTATGTTATAGGCGGATTTTTTTTACTACCGGACTTCGCCTCACTAATCTGATTTGAGTATCATTGAGTCCATTAAGAGGTTGGCTCTCCCAAATCTTATTTCTTTATTCTTATGACTCGAATCCAAAACCTATAATTAAGGAAGTGTAGTGTCTTACCACTATCCGAAGGAGTTTAGTATTTTTTTTTTTGGACCAATGTACAAGGATATAAATGGATTTGTGAAATGATATTCTGTTTGTCCGTTTGGCAAAGGGAATTCTCAAAATTCATGGTTGTACAGTCCTTTACCAGAAATAAAAGCACCTTGAATTCATTTGAGCATAGATTATATGTTAGACTTTCCAAAAACTACAAAACGCTGTGATTCCATTTTCTTTGTGGTGGATAGATTCTCCAAAATGGCACATTTATCCCTTGTTCCAAAACCTCTGATGCAACACACATTGCTGAATTGTTCTTCAAGGAAGTAGTAAGGTACATGGTGTTCCAACCTTAGAGATTTCAAGTTTTTTAGACACTTTTGCAGAATTTTGTAACGGAAATCAGGAACTGAAGTGAAATATTCCAACACATATCATCCACAAACGGATGGACAAACTCATGCAGTTAATTGGAGCTTGAGCAATTTATTCAGATGCTTGGTTAAGAACCATGCAAAGAGCTGGGATCACTACCAAAAATAAAAATAAAAAATAAAAAATAAAATTGCTCTTTACCATCGGTTACCCTTATCAACGGCTGCCAAAATCGCTGGAATTGGTGACTATTTGCGAGCCGGAAAAAAAGAAAAAAGTTGCTAGTAAAGGTATATCAATAGCAGCAGATAATAGTCACTAGTTGTAGCTTAAAAATCGGTAGTAAATACACACCTATGCCAGTAACTACAGAAAACTGCTAGTAAAGGTATGGTTTGTGCCAACAATTTGTTTGACCGCAAGCACAGTTCCATACTATACCAGTGATATTTTTTTTTTCCCCATAAGTAAAGATAGAACATATAACAGTTACTGATTTTCACCGTTAGCATAGCTCTCACGCTATGCCAGCGCCTTCACAACCACTGGGTTATTTTAAAACAAAGAAATTGTGAATCTCTCTCTCCTTCTCCTCTGTCTTGTCTCCTCTACCCCGTTCATGGAAGTAACACAAACTGAATTTGCATATAATGATTCAATCAACAGAACTAAAAAAAAATTTAAAAAAAAAAAAACCTCCTTCCGAAGTAGCACAGGACATCAAACCTCAAAATGTGTTTGATTTGCTGCCATTACCACAAGAAGCCAGAGTGATGATGGAGAAGTATTTGCTGATCATATTTGAAGTGTCCATGAGGAAGTGCAAGCTGCAGTGAAAACTATCAATGAGGCTTATGCAAATGCTACTAAATAGCATTGGCATGTCAAGGAATTTGAAGAAGTTGATTGTAAACTTGAGGCGAGAGAAGTTTTCTAAAGGCTCTTATCAGAAGTTAAAATCAAGGAATTTTGGACCATATAAGGTGTTAAAGAAGATTAGCTCTAATGCTTATTTAATAGAGCTTTCACCTAAGATGCACATCAGTCTAGTTTTCAATGTTTCTGATCTATTTAACTATTTGGAAATTTTTAAACGATTAGAAAGTTTTTAAATTAGAATTAAAATTTGTCTTGATTAGTAAAAAAAGACAACAGTAATCACATTATAGGGGTATTGTTCTTAGAATTATAGCTCAAAGGTTTCAAACCCTAACCTAGTTTTTCTATTTAAACTTCAACTAATTTTAAATTTTAGTTAATTTTTTTTCTTTTTTTTTTAGCTTTTCTTTGTATCAGAAAGCCGTGGAAGTCTAATTTGCAATGCTTCAATTCTCATTAAATTATGAAAGTTGTGATACAAATAAAAATGAACAATGTGCAAGTTGGCAAATGCACAAAATCAAGTACTTCTTATGGTTTTGAAATATTTTGTGTATATTTTGTCTTTTAGTTATTAAGTTCATTCATATACTCAATTCTATTATTCAGTAAATGATATATTGTCACGTCCCGAACCGGGATCGTGAATAGCCGTCCGTTGTCCCTGGATGCCGGCTGTATTTTTACAGAAAATCGGGTAAAATCTCCCCATAAATCGAAGGTTTTCTATGTACAATTTCACCTATATATCACATTCATCTTGTAAAATAAACAATTGGCCATCTCGGCCTCTCCAAAATCAACAAATACCACAGCCAACATACAGAACAACGCAAAACTATAAAGTTTTTAGTAGTCCTAGCAACAGACCTCTACTGTCATGCCCAACTAGAGTATGAGCAGCCGCTACACCGAGCGGACTTAAATTCTACGCATATATAAAATAAATTCTCAAGTTATTTTTTAATATTCACAAATGTATCAATACAATGAAATAAATCAATACGAGAGTTTCACAAATAAATATCCATAATTTATACAGTCATCCCAAAAAAATTAGATAAATACATTGGTCAAACTAAAATCTCCAATATATAACGATATCACCAATCATCGTAGCGGAAGAGATGAAAATATCCATACCCAAGCCCAGTGATATCACGATCGCGTCACAATTATACAAACCCAACAATACATTCTCGGTCCAACACTAATCCTATAGCAAAGAAAGTGAGGGGTGAGTATCTATGGAAGGATACTCAGTAAGTGAGGGGATTGATATCATACTATCAATATCGAGGGTGAACTTAGAGTGTCAAAGCATAAGATAAATAAAATATCCACAGTGTGCAAACCGATCATATTATTTCAAAATCATATATCATACGCACACATCAGAAAGCAAGATATGCATCCAATATTTATATCAATGTCATGAAGAGCCGGCCAATGAAATATTCCCGGCAATGGTCTACCTCGACCAAGGACGGCGCATTGGGGGTTTTTTTTCCAAATGCAAGTATTAAATAATGGCTCTCTACCCCAATATTGGCCACAGACTACTCCAACTAGCCTGTGAAACCGGACCCCACAAAAAAAAACAAAATGAAAAATGTCACTTCCCAAAATTTCACTCTCTCTCTCCTATCTCACTCAATCTCTCCCTCTTTGTTTCTCTCTTTCTCCCAATCTCTCCCGTCACTCTCTCTCCCGTCTCCCTCAATCCCCCCCTCTCTCAATTTCTCCACCTCCCTCCCTCCATTTACATACACACAAACTCTTGTTTTCTCTCTCTCTCTATTTCATCTCTCGGCTTCCCTCCTGCGAGCACGCGACAGCCTCGATTTCTCTCCTGCTCGCGCGCAACGGTCACTCTCTCCTTTGCTTGCTCGTGTGCGTTGCACCCTGTCAGCTCCACCCTTCTGCAACCTTCGCAGAAGCCCCAAGCTGGCAGTGACAAGAGGTATCCGAGAACCCTAGGCCACGACTCTTCCACTGCATAGGTAAGGGTCGATTTTTGATCAATAGGTTAGGAGTTTTGATTCTCTTAGTAATTTAAGCTTAATTATTGAATTTTGTGTCAGTCTAAAAGTACTGCAGGCCCAGACTGAATTGTAGATGCACGAACATTAGGGTTACGAGCTGCGAAAACCCTAAGTGAGGAATTTTTTTTATGTATGCAATAACTGAGCGGATTTAAACTAAATTTAGAATGAGATGTCTTATATATGTTCTGAAAATATATGGAATTTGAAGATAATGCATTTTTTTTAGTTTGATATGTGATTTTAGGGTTAATTCTAACTTCTATTTGAATTTAGATCGATTAATACGGAAGGAACGTGTTAGATGAAATTAGAAATTTATTAGGTTGATGAGATTAGTTTTCCCTGGAGTTTGAATTGAAATTGTGAATTATTGGTCTAGGTGGACCTTTTGGAGACTTGAAAGGAGTCATTTTAGAAAGCTAATGGAAATAGAGAGTGAATACCCTCCCTAGAGGTGAGTGAATGGTTTATTGTGTTCATGAATGAGAAACCTGTTTTAAAATTGCTTTATAAATGATTTTCGAAAGATTTTACGAGATTTATGCGAATTGTTTTGTAATTGTGGGCTGTCTGAACTGAATTATAAAGTATAAATACATCCATTGTGTTTAAAAATGATTTTGTGCCATATGTTATTTGATATTGCTCTATGAATTGATTTGGCATAAGATTGTTGATTATTTAATGGAAAATTATGGCACATTGCTTGTGAATTGAATTGATTTAAAAATGAAGGGTGCCGCAAATGACTATAGTCATATTCCCACCACGAAGCGACCCGACAGGGTGGCGTGGTTTGGGGTTTGGATGTGCAGGGGAGTTAGACGTCCCTCCCTCTGCCGAAATTGTACTATATCTGGTGCACCCTGATGAGGTACGAGCCAACGCCAAGGTAAGGGGTTTGTTTTGAGACATTGGATAGAAAAACTCTTGGAGGGATTTCGTCTGGGTTTGGCCGCCCTAAGACGGAAGTGTTTTTCGATGGAACCCCAAGATTTTCTGAAATGATAATTGACATGGATGCATATTTTGTAAATTGTGATTTATTGAAATGTTTTATGCATATGAACTGTTATTTATGAGATATGTTTTGACTGCCCCACATTTACCCCTTATTTATGAACACAATTACACTATTGTACTCCACTCACTGAGTATACCCCTATACTCACCCCTCCCTTCCCTTTTTTCAGAGGAGACTTAGTTGGGAGACTACTCGATGGAGTTTGTGCAATATTTTTGTGGATTGTATAGGTATTTGGTACATGTAGGGTTATTTTTTGGAGATTTATAGATCTCAAACCATGGAAAGAAAAGACTGTACATCCCCTGCCGTACGGATTTCATTGATACTAGCCGAGTTGTTGGCAAGTATTGATAAAATCCGCTGATTTTTGATTTGTTTTTTATTATCTTAATTACTCGATTATTTTTGTAAAACCGTTTATATCTGTACTGGGACATTTGGACTGTAAATCTTAATTTCGATGTTTTTCTCTGATTTTGTGAAGTTCTGTACAACTCATACCGTTAGGACTCTACCGATACTAGCTTGTCTTCCTCAGGTAAGTGTTGGTAAAGTCCGACGGCTATGTTTTGGGACTTCTTGTTTGTCACACGCTTTATTAAGGTGAGAATTCTGAATGGCTAGGATGGCCACATCACATGCATGCTTGTACAGGATCCCACTCCCCGATGTGTGTCAATGTGTGTGTTTGAATGTTCAGGGATGAGCCGGATGGGCTCCTTGCGTGTATATTGTTATATGATTTCACGTTTTGAAGAGTCTTATGCTTTCGATGATTTATTGTAAATTTGATAGCCTTGCGGAATCCCGGTATACGGGGAGGTTCTGGCCGTATATCGAGACGACGCGGCGGTTGTCGCATGGTCGATCCGAGGATTGGGGCGTGACAGCTTTATTGGTATCAGAGCCAGATTGACAATTTTAAAGGCATGATGGTTTCGAAATGTTTTGAAATATTTCCAAATGTCCCGAAAGTTTTTAAAGGTTTTGAAATGTTTAGTTTTTGAGAAAAAGGTTAAGCTGTTTTAAAGGGTCTTCGAAAATTGTACAGAACTTTCTATGGTTTTCTTAGGGAATTAAGAATATTTTTTTTAGGGGGTTAAGTCTTAGTCTTCGCTTAACCCTTGACTTAATTCTAGTTTCTTATTTTGTATAGGTTGCAATGCCTCCGCGAAAGAAAATGAGGAATGTGAGCGAAATTCCTCCACAGAAGCACGAGGATGAGTCGTCCTCGCATGCTCTTCCTCCACCTACGTCCACACTCCCGACTCCTTCTACCGGGCCTGCTCCTCCTCCTGTCGCTGCTCTTCAGGAAGTTATGGAGTTGTGGAGTACCTTTGGAGCACAGTACCGAGCTCCGCGGCCGACTACAGTTCCACCACCTGTTCCTCCTTCGGTGCCAGCTGCTGCACCCGGTGCCCCACTAGTACCCACTCCTCCGGTTGCCACTCCAAGCAGCCGCTCTCCAATTCAGTTGTCCAAGTTGTTTAAAGAAGCAAGGCAGCTTGGTTGTGAAACCTTCTCGGCATCTGGTGATCCTACGGAAGCAAAGAAATGGATCAAGAGGGTCAGAAAAGCGGTAACGGATATGGGAATAGAGAATAGTTTGAAACTGTTAGTAGCTGTGAGATTGTTGGAGGAAGATGCTAGCACATGGTGGGATGGAGTAGAGGAAAGGGCAGCTGCACCTCTCACTTGGCACGATTTCCTTAGGGAATTCGACCAAAGGTTCTACACCCGATTCGATCGGGACTTGAAGAGAAAAGAATTCCTTCGGCTTCGCCAAGGAAATCTATCTATAAAGGAATATGAAGCGAAATTTAGAAGCCTATCCTCATTCGTACCAGAGCTAATCACCTCCGAAGAGTGCAGACGCTTCAAGTTTAAGGATGGCTTGAATCTGAATATCCGAGAGAAGATGCCGGTCACGGATGAGCACTGATACCAGAACGTGTTGCAATTGGCCTTGAGGGCCGAACAGATGGTGCTTGAAAGGGGAAATGTTAGGGACCACCATGGGAAGAAGAGGTCCTGCGGATTTGTTGTGAGGCCCCGCGGGATCACACCCGGAACGCAAGCCTCCATAGTCAGGTATTGTCACCACAATTCCCGCATCTATTCGACCGCACCCTGCAAGGCCTGGGCATCGAACACGGGACCTTGTGCATTTGTCCCCCATCGTGGGAGCGCCTCTTACCAATTGTGGCGCGCTGGGCTCGCGCGCTGGCTCGTGGGAGATCGCGAGCTGTGGCGCGCTAGGCTCGCGCGCTGGGCCGCACGTTGGCTCGCGGGAGATCGCGAGCTGTGGCGCGCTGGGCTCGCGCGCTGGGCCGCGCACTGGCTTGTGCTGAGTCGCGGGCTGGCTTGCGCGTTGGGCCTCATGCTGGCTCGCGCGCTGGGCCTTGCGCTGGGCCGTGATAGCTCGAGGCGGCAGCGCTCGCGGGAGGGCCGATCTGCGCAGTGGCGTGCTCGCGGGAAGGAGGTCACGCTGTGGCTTGGTGCGGTGGCGGAAGGGAGAGGCCGCAGCGGAAGACAAGAGGAGAAAGAGGGAAAGAGGGAGGAGAAAGAGAGAGAGAAAGAGAGAGAGAGAGAGAGAGAGAGAGAGAGAGAGAAAAGAGAGATTGGGGCTTTTTAGCCCCAATCCCGAATTTTTTTTTTTTTTTTATATATGGTGTTACATTTGTACCAGGCCAAAGCTCTAAGAAGAACAGAACTGCAGACTATCAAAGCGATGGATTTATTTCGGGATCTGTTGGATTTCCTCAAAGCCAACAAATTCATAGATCGAATGCTTCTGGCGTTGAAAATGTTGGATCGGGAGCAAGACCCAGAGGAGGTGGAATGCAGAATTGCCCTACTTGTAAAGGGTATCACACGGGTCCGTGCAAAGGACCTAAGAGGTGTTATCACTGCGGGAAAGAGGGACACCTCCGTTATTCTTGCCCTGAGTTGACAGAAGAATGGCAAGGGAGTCGGCAAGTTAGAGATCCCTTTAGCGGCTCCAAAACTGGTCCAACAGGTTTGGTGACACCTTCCACTAGTACCATCCCTAGGACGGGCACAGGAAGCAATACAGTAGCTACCCCCTCTTAACGACCTCAGCCGAGAGCTCAAGCTAGGGTTTTTGCCATGACGAACGAAGAAACTCAGATCAATCCCGACGTAGTCACAGGTAAATTTTCATTTAAATTTAAGTTTGAAATTTGAAAATGTGATATCTATGGATTATTACTATGATTTGATGATTTGTGATTATGAATGAAAGAATATGATGATATGATTATGTTTATGTTTTACATTTATAGGTATGATGAAAATTTTGGGAGTGGATGCTCATATACTCATTGATACCGAATCGAATAGTTCATTTGTAAGCTCGGGATTTGCAAGAGATTCTGATAGGGATTTAGCTCCTCTTGATGAAGAACTTTTGGTCATTACTCCATTAGGAGAGCATATGATTCGAAACTTTGTACATAAGTCTTGTGAGATGAAAGTTGGTGAAACAATTCTTGAAGTGGATTTGATTCCGTTGGATACGAAGGACTTTGACGCCATCCTAGGCATGGATTGGCTAAGTCTTCACCGAGCTTCAGTAAATTACTTCACTAAAGAAGTGGAATTCCGTAGGGCAGGATATCCACTACTTGTGTTCGCTGATGAACGGCGAGTATTGCCGACCTGTGTGATTTCAGCTCTTGAGGCACGGAGATTAGTGCATAAGGGCTGCGAAGCTTATTTGGCTTATATCATTGACACTACGACAGCAAGCCCTGATCTGAGCGATATTCTTGTGGTAAATGAGTTCCCGGACGTCTTTCCAGAAGAGTTACCGGGGTTGCCATCGATTCGGGAGTTTGATTTCACTATAGATCTTGTTCCCGGTATGGCACCAGTCTCCACTTCTCTTTATCGAATGGCACCGGCAGAATTAAAAGAGCTGAAAGTCCAACTCCAAGAGTTGTTGAGAAAGGGATTCATTCGACCGAGCACTTCACCTTGGGATGCTCCAGTTCTCTTTGTCAAGAAGAAAGATGACACTCTTCGATTGTGTATTGATTATCGACAATTAAATAAGGTGACTATCAAGAACAAATATCCATTGCTGAGGATCGATGACTTGCTTGATCAACTCGAAGGGGGTCAGTGTATTCTCCAAGATAGATTTGAGGTCCGGTTATCATTAGTTGCGGATAAAGGAAAATGATATCCCCAAGACTGCGTTTAGGACGTGGTATGGGCACTATGAATTCTTGATAATGCCTTTCGGCTTGACGAATGCTCCAGCAGTTTTCATGGACCTAATGAATCGAGTTTTTCACTCTTATCTTGACAAGTTCGTCATTGTTTTCATTGACGACATCCTTGTGTACTCCAAAAATGACGAAGAGCATTCAAATCATCTTCGGATTGTGTTGCAGACTCTCCAAGACAAGCATTTGTATGCCAAGTTCTCAAAATGTGAATTTTGGTTGAAAGAAATTGGATTCTTGGGACATGTAGTATTCGGATAAGGGATATTTGTTGATCCGAAGAAAGTTGAGGCAATCCTGAAATGGGAACAACCCAAAAACGTTACTGAGGTGAGAAGTTTTCTCGGATTGGCAGGTTACTATCGAAGATTCGTAGAGGGTTTTTCCAAAATTGCATCTCCGTTGTCTGGTTTGACACGGAAAGGAATCAAGTTTTAATGGTCGGATAAATATGAGCAGAGTTTTCAAGAACTCAAGAAGAGACTCACAACGGCTCCCATACTTGCCCTTCCTACCCTCAGTGATGATTATGTTGTCTACAGTGATGCCAATAAATAGGGGTTAGGATGCGTCTTGATGCAAGGCGATGGAACTATCCCCTACGTTTCTTGACAGTTAAAGAAGTATGAGCTGAATTATCCTACACATGATTTAGAATTAGCTGCGATTATATTTGTATTAAAGATTTGGCGCCATTATTTATATGGAGCCACTTGCAGAATCTTCACCGACCACAAGAGCCTCAAGTACCTGCTCACCCAAAAGGAGCTCAATTTGAGGCAAAGGAGATGGCTAGAGCTGATCAAAGACTACGATTTGGTGATTGATTATCACTCGAGCAAGGCAAATGTAGTTGCTGATGCCTTAAGCCGCAAGTCCTCATCTTCCTCTCAGATTCAGGGAGACGCTTACCTCTCATGCCTGGTGGGATTTCGTGCTCTTGGAGCCAAATTGCTTGTGATGACAGTGGTACATTATTAGCGAAATTTGAAGTTCGACCAAACTTGGTAAATAGTATTAAAGAATTCCAAACCACTGATGAAGAGTTAAAGCAAATAGTGGAAAATGTTCGTAAGGGTGAAACTAGTGATTTCCATGTTCGGGAGGATGGTATAGTCATGTATGGGAAACGGATTTGTGTTCCCAAAATTGATGAGTTTCGGAAAGCTATTCTGGAAGAAGCACACTTTTCGGCTTATGCTATGCATCCCGGAAGTACTAAAATGTACCGAACCATCAAAGAATCTTATTGGTGGTCAAGCTTGAAAAGAGAAATAGCCGAATTTGTAGCAAGATGTCTGGTGTGTCAACAAACCAAAGCTGAGCATCAAAAGCCAGCCGGAATGCTTCAAACATTGCTTATACATGAATGGAAATGGGAGTATATTACTATGGATTTTGTGATAGGATTGGCACGTACTCCGAGTCGTCACGATACCATTTGGGTGATAGTAGACAGACTCACAAAATCGGCGCATTTCCTCCCAGTTCAGAATACTTATTCCTTGGAGAAGTTAGCAAGGGTGTATCTTGATGAGATTGTCCGACTCCATGGAATTCCAGTATCGATTGTATCAGATCGTGATCCCCGATTCACATCCAGATTCTGGCCTAAGTTACAAGAAGCCTTGGATATCAAATTGAAATTCAGTATTGCATTTCATCCGCAGACTGATGGGCAATCTGAACGTACAATCCAAACGTTGGAAGACATGTTGAGAACATGCGTTATGGATTTACAAGGGAGTTGGGATAGGCATCTCTCGCTGATTGAATTTGCATACAACAACAACTACCAATCTAGTATTAGTATGCCTCCTTATGAAGCTCTCTACGGAAGGAAATGTCGGACTCCACTTTTTTGGGATGAAGTTGGAGAACGGAAGATCGAAAGTATAGAATTGATTGAAATTACCAAGGAAAAGGTGAAGCTAATTCGAGAAAGAATGAAGGCAGCGCAGGATCGGCAAAGGAGCTACGCCGGCAAGAGAAGAAGACACTTGGAGTTTGAAGTAGGGGATATGGTATTTTTGAAAGTCACTCCTTGGAAGGGTATCATCCGATTTTAGAAACGAGAAAAGTTAAACCCTCGATATATCGGACCATTTAAAATCATTGAAAGAGTTGGGAAGGTAGCATATCAGTTGAAATTGCCGTCGGAGTTGCAAAGGATTTATGACGTTTTTCACGTCTCAATGTTGAGAAAGTATTTATCAGATCCTTTGCACGTATTGGAAGCACCTCCGGTAGAGTTGAATGAAAATTTAAGTTTCAAGGTATAACCGGTGAAAATTATTGATCGATAAATCAAGCAGTTGAGAAGTAAACAAATCCCCATGGTCAAGGTATTGTGGAAAAGTAATGAAGTGCAAGAGAAAACTTGGGAGACTGAAGAACTGATACGAAAACAGCACCCCCAATTGTTTGATGTATAAATTTTCTTTCAAATTTCGAAGACGAAATATTTTTTTAGGGGGTTAAGTATTGTGACACCGGACCCCACAAAAAAAAACGAAACAAAATGAAAAAGGTCACTTTCCCAAAATTTCACTCTCTCTCTCTCCCATCTCACTCAATCTCTCCCTCTATGTTTCTCTCTTTCTCCCAATCTCTTCCATCACTCTCTCTCCCGTCTCCCTCAATCCCCCCTCTCTCAATTTCTCCACCTCCCTCCCTCCATTTACATACACACAAACTCTTGTTTTCTCTCTCTCTCTATTTCATCTCTCGGCTTCCCTCCCGCGAGCACGCGACAGCCTCGATTTCTCTCATGCTGGCGCGCGACGGTTACTGTCTCCTTTGCTGGCTCACGCGTACTGCACCTTGTGAGCTCCACCCTTCTGCAACCTTCGCAGAATGTCACGCTCCAAACCGGGATCGTGAACAGCCGCCCGTTGCCCCTGAATGCCGGCTGTATTTTTACAGAAAATTGGGCCTCCCCATAAATCGGAGGTTTCCCATGTACAATTATACCTGTATAATCCAAATCATCCTGTACAATACACAAATGGCCATCCCGGCCTCTCCAAAATCAACAAACACCACAGCCAACATTCAGAACAATGCAAGGCTATAAACAAATCTAGCCACAAACCTCTACTGTCATGCCCAACTAGAGCATGAGCAGCCGCTATACCAAGCGGACCTAAGTTTATACAATCTATATTACATTTCCCAAGTAACGTTCAAGTACGTACAATCGCCTCAATGCAAATGAAATATGAGAGTTAAACTATACAGTCATCCCAAAATAAGTACATAGCCAACTACGGACCTCAATGTCAAGACCTCGCAGGGTCGAAACTAAATTAGAAGTAAATATCACCGTCAGAATAACAAATCTGTACTAGAGCCTGTAACGCCGCTCTATCACAATAAACCTGTCTGAGGAGAGAAAATAGAGGGGTGAGTATCATGGGAAGATACTCAGTGAGTGAGGGGGATAATATCCAGCATAAATAGCATAGGTGAACAATTTGAGTGTCAAATAATATCATTTGAAACAAAAATTTACATTTCACGACAAAACACGATATGTTTAACAAATTTGAAATCATTTAACCAATCACACGATAACAAGCATATATGCATCCATTTAAAATCAAGTAATGTCAGAGCGAGCCAAAAATAGTCCCGGCAAAGGTCAACCGTGACCAAGGACAGGCGCGTCGGGGGTTTTTATTATGCATAGACTTTAAAACGCTCTCTACCCCGACGTTGGCCATGAGCTCGCTGGGGCCAACTCATCAACGTGTATAGGACCCCGCCCGGTGCTAGACGGTGGCGTCACACACGTCCTCCCCCTACGTGGGTTCAACCGGCCGCGCCTATAGCCTTTAGAATAAATGACGTTTGCGGACACCTCCTGCAGAAGCGTATCCGGGCAACCCGTGCCTCTACAAACGCCCTTCGTAGCTACGGAATCATCATAATATCACAAGGGCACAACGTCCCATAGTATCACAAGGGCACAACGTCCCATAGTATCACAAGGGCACAACGTCCCAGGGCACAACGTCCCACAAGTATCATCACATCATCACATAACTAGTGGGCATCCAACCCACGTAGTTCATCAAAAACATTTTAAATTTGCGTGCCAATACGTCTCTTCAATTCATTTCAAAACAGCATATCAATGCAACGGTATAAAATGAAATTTATACATTTTCAAGTAATGGCACAATTATTGTTTCATTTCAAACCATGGATGCATAGTCATTGTAAATATAATTCAAGACACTCCAAAAATCACAAAACAGATTTCTAAATTTAATATCACACGTCAACGAATGCATATCAAAGCATGTTTCATCGAAAATGCGACAGAAAATACGTTTTACTATTTTATGCAAGAGATTAGAGTCCCACTCACTGTTTACGGGAGGGAAGTCACTCCCTACTGACAAGCCAAATCGGATCTGACCACTCGAGTCTCCAAAAGGTCAACCTAAATCAGATTATCAACATTTAATATCAAATAAAGGCCAAATCAGGGATTTTCAATTTTTTCCTTCCAAATTTCTCCCACCTAATTTACAAAACTTCGTCATAGATTCTCGTTTCCTCAATTTCGAATCATCTGACTCACCAATGGTCAAGTTTCTAATATTTCTCATTTTTTTGTCTATTTTTCCTCGAATGTCACACATTTCAATATATTATGTAACTCTCGATCTAAATTCGATCTATTTTCGATAGAATTAATTCAAATGTTGAAAAGGTTGCATCTCTCACCTAGGGTTTTCTCAAATTTCTGGATTTAGCTTTCGTTCGCCCGTCAACCTGGTCTAAAACCTATAATATTACCAAATTTCAATTATATTAGAAATAACTAAATTTCTAACACCAAACCCTAGAACTTCAACCAAATATAGTCGTTACCTGCAGTACAGAAGATGCAGGTGAGCTCTCAAAGGGGAAAGCCGGTCGTGGGCTCGTGGGCTCGTGGGCCGCAGGCTGGCAAGCTGATGGGCTGGCCGCCTAGTGGGCCTACGGGTCTGATGGGTCTAGTGGGCCGCGGGCCGGACTGGGCCGCGTGGCTAGGGCTCGCACTTGCTAGCTGGATCGAGTGCTCGCGCAGTGGGACGCGCGCTGGAGCGCTCGCGCTCGTGCTGGGGCACGCTTGAGCAGTGGATCGCGCGCTGGGGCACGCTGTGCTCGTGCTGGGGCGTGCTGGAGGGCGCACTGGCACAGGGGAGCCTGTGCTGGGGCATGCTAGGGCGCGCAGAGGCTCGTGCAGAGGGTCGCGCACTGCTCGCGCTGGGCTCGTGCGCTGGCTCGCGCTGGGTCGCGAGCTGGGTCGCGCGGGGTCACGAGCTGGGTCGCGCGCTGGCTCGCGCTGGGTCGCGAGCTGGCTCGCGCTAGGTGGCGCTGGCTCGCGCGCTAGGCCACGTGCTGGCTCGTGCTAGGTCGCGCTGGCTCACGCGCTGGGTAGCATGCAGGGCTCGCTGGAGATCGAGGAGGCAGCACCGGAGCTGGTGCAGGGATAGGCAGCCCGTGCACAGGCGCAACGTCGTGTGCTCGCGCGATCGCGTGCTCACGCTCGCGTGGGGAAACGCAAGCTGCAGTCGCGCGCGAAGGGGAGAGGGGAGCCACTGCCGAGCGCGGTGGTGTGTGCTCGCGGGAGGAGGAGAGAGAGAGAGAGAGAGATAGACAATTGGGGCTTTAAGCCCTAATTTAAAATTTTCTTTTCTTTTTTTTTTTTTTGTCTTCTGGTGTTACACAGAAGCCCCAAACTGGTAGTGACAAGAGGTATCCGAGAACCCTAGGCCACGACTCTTCCACTACATAGGTAAGGGTCGATTTTTTATCAATAGGTTAGGGGTTTTGATTCTCTTGGTAATTTAAGCTTAATTATTGAATTTTGTGTCAGTCTAAAAGTACTGCAGGCCCAGACTGAATTAGAGATGTACGGACATTAGGGTTACGAGCTGCGAAAACCCTAGGTGAGGAATTTTTTTTTGATATATGCAATAACTGAGCGGATTTAGGCTAAATTTAGAATGAGATGTCTTATATATGTTCTGAAAATGTCACGCCCCGAACCGGGATCGTGAACAGCCGCCCGTTGTCCCTGGATGCCGGCTGGATTTTTACAGAAAATCGGGCAGAACCTCCCCATAAATCGGAGGTTTCCCATGTACAATTTCACCTGTATATGACATTCATCCAGTACAAATAAACAATTGGCCATCCCGGCCTCTCCAAAATCAACAATATCCACAGCCAACATCCAGAACAACGCAAGGCTATAAAGTTTCTAACAGTCCTAGCAACAGACCTCTACTGTCATGCCCAACTAGAGCATGAGCAGCCGCCACACCGAGCGGACTTAAATTCTACGCATATATAAAATAAATTCCCAAGTTATTTTTAAATATTTACAAATGCCTCAATGCAACGAAATAATCAACACGCGAGTTTCGCGAAATAAAGTCCATAATTTATACAGTCATCCCAGAAAATTTATATAAATACATTGGTCAATCTAAAACCTCCAATACATAATAATATCACCAATCATCATAGCGGAAGAGATGGAAAATATCCATACCCAATCCCAGTGGTATCTCCTCGATCCAACACTAATCCTGTGGGAAAGAAAGTGAGGGATGAGTATCTATGGGAGGATACTCAGTAAGTGAGGGGATTGACATCATGCTATCAATATCGAGGTGAATTTGGAGTGTCAAAGCATAAGATAAGAAAATATCCACAGTGTGCAAACCAATCATGTTATTTCAAAATCATATATAATACGCACACATCAGAAAGCAAGATATGCATCCTAAAATTTTACATCAATGTCATGAAGAACCGGCCAATAAAATATTCCCGGCAATGGTCTACCTCGACCAAGGACGGCGCATTGGGGGTTTTTTCCAAATGCAAGTATTAAAGAATGGTTCTCTGCCCCAATGTTGGCCACAGACTACCCCAACTAGCCTGTAAAAAAATATATAGTGTACATATAACTAGTCGGCCGTGTATGGTGCCCCCGCCTGGTGCTAGACGGAGCCGTACTCAACGTCCTCTCCGATGAGGGTCAATCTGGAACACCCATACACACGACAATCTGGCGGATACCTCCGGCCGAAGCGTATCCGGACACAAGGGGTGCCTCTACCAGATGTCCTTCGTAGCTACGGATCACAATATCAAATCGGCCGGGCACGTAGCCCCATGCATCCCATCACCAGTCGGCCGGGCATATAGCCCCATGCATAATATCATAACGTCGGCCGGGCATACAGCCCAATGCATAATATCATAAAGTCGGCCGGGCATACAGCCCAAAACATAATATCGTAAAGTCGGCCGGGCATACAGCCCAAAACATAATATCGTAAAGTCGGCCGGGCATATAGCCCAAATGTGTAAGTAAATCCATTTAAAACCATGTGCCAATGCAGTGAAAGCATTTAAAACATATCAATATGTCGAAAATGTGGCACAATATACGTTTATCAAAACTCATGGATGCATATCAATAAGGTCAGCAGTTAAGACACTCCAAAGGTCACAAAACATTTCATCAAATATTGGAAAGTCATAACAATCATACATTTTGCAGAAACATGTCATTTAAAAGATATTTTTGAAACATGGTTTTCAATCAATAGCGAATGTCAAAGTCCCACTCACAGTTCTACGGGAGGGAAGTCACTCCCTACTGACAAGCCAAATCGGATCTGACCGCTCGAGTCTCCAAAAGATCAACCTAAATCAGATTATCAAATTTCTGTAACATTCTATACTTAACCTTCAATTCATAGATAATCATTTCATAATTTGTATTCTATATGCATTCCACTTATACTCTAAACATATACAAAACCTTTCATCTTAAATTCAATCCTAGATTCGTCCAATTTATCAATTAGAGTCGAAATCTCCTCACCTAGGGTTTTCTCGAAGCGCCGAGTCTCGTCCGAAAGTCGCTTCGGTCACTCCAAAGTCTGTAGGGTTTCCTATCAAAACAAGGTTCATTTGTTAGATCTAAACACATAGATCCGAAACAAAACCCTAAGTCATTTACCTGCGTGGAGATTCGTGAGCTGTCACGAACTCACGGACCGTCACGGGCCGTCGCGGGCTCGTGGGCCACAGCTAGCGGGCTCGCTGGTCTGCGTGCTACGGGGTAGCGGGCCGGCGGGCTGGCGGACCGATGGGCTGAACTGGGCCGCGGGCCGTACTGGACCTGCGGGCTTGGACGGGCTGTCGGGCCTGGTGGGCCCGTGGGCTTGCTGCTGATGGGCCTGCGGCTAATGGGCCTGCAGGCTGGCGGGCCTGCGGGCCGACAGTGGCTCGCGGGCTGGTGCTTGCCCGTGTGCTGCGCTGGCTCGTGCGCGCTCGCACGCTGGCTTGTGCGCGCTCGCGCGCTCTGCTCGCGCGCCTGCTCGCGCGTGCACTGGGCCGCGCGCTCGTGCGCTGGGCCGCGCTCGTGCGCTGGGCCCCGAGCGCTCGTGCGCTGGGCCGCTCAAACTCGTGCGCTGGGTCGCGCGCCCGTGCACGCCCGTGCACTCTGGGCCGCGCACTCGGACTCACGCTCGCGCAAGAAGGGTCGCGCGCTCGCGAGCAGTCGCGCTCGCGCTACGGCGTGCTCGGGTGATCGCGCGCTCGCACGAGGGAGGGAATCACTGTTGCTGTGGTGGTGGTGCCTGCGGAAGGTCGCGGGTGGTGCGATTGTGCAGGGAAGCGGGTCGCGCGGTGGCGCGCGGAGGAGGGTAGAGAACAACGAAGAGAGAGCGATCGCGAGAGGGATCGCGAAGGGAGAGAGAGAAACCGAGAGGGAAGAAGGAGGAGAAGAAGAAGAAGAAGAAGGAGAAGAAGGAGAAGCTGCCGGCGGAGCTTGCGGTGAAGACCAACGCCGCGGTGGGGGAGGGAGGCGAAGGGTCGGCGGAGAGAGGGAGAGAGAGAGAGAGAGAGAGAAAGAAACGAATTAGGGCTTTAGCCCTAATTCAATTGGGGGGAGGGCCAAAACGCTGCGTTTTGGCTCTCCCTCTTTTTTTTTTTTTTTTTTTTTTTTTTTTTTAGGCTTGGTGTTACATTTTCTAACCCCCTAAAAATAAGTTTCGTCCTCGAAACTAAAAGAAAGTAATACGCTGAACAAGTGGGGGTACTGTCTCTTAAGTCTCTTAATAGTCTCTTCGGTCTCTCAGGTCTCTTACTCGACCTAGTCACTCCTCCCCAAAACTCTGACCTATCAATCTAGAATAACTACGTGCTGAGCTAAAACACTAAGATCCTCTCTGTCGGGCCGTCCCTCGTCAGACGTTGTTTGAGCTCTTGAAAGCTCGTCTCACAACGATCGTCCCACAAGAACTTGACGCCCTTCGTATCAATCTGGTATGTATAGCGACGATCCGAGAGAATCCTCTTATGAATCGCCGATAACACCTCGCAAGACCAAGGAAACTTCGCATCTCGATCACTATCTGTGGCTGTTGGTGTGTTGGTCAGCCCAAATGGCATAACCACAAACTCGGAATGTCCATATTGATTGCGGAATGTGGTCTTGGGCACATCTTCAGCCCTGATCCGCAACTTATGATATCCAAATCGAAGATCAATCTTTGAGAAAAGCACGCGCACCATGGAACTGCTCAAATAAATCATCAATATGCGGCAAGTGTTCCGATTCTTGATGAAAACCTTGTTTAGCTGTCTACAGTTCACACACAAATCTTAGAATCCCGTCTTTCTACTTCACGAATAATCACCGGAGCACCCTAAGCGGAAGTGCTCAAACGGATAAAACCGTTGTCCAGTAATTCCCGCTACTAGACCTAGAGCTCTCTAAACTTCACTGGCGCCATTCAGTATGGCAGAATAAATATGGGAGTGATCCCTGGAGCTAGGTCAATCTCGAAATCACACTCCCGAATTGGGGGTAGTCCGGGTAGTTCCTCGGGGATATTTAGGAAAACCTGCACCACTGGGACCTTCTCAAGCCTCGGGTCCTCAACAGTGGTGTCGATAACATGAGTTAGGTATGCCGTGCAACCTCGCGACAAGGCTTACCCAACCCGTGGGCAAAAAGGCGCTTCTCACATACGAATGGTTCGACTCGGTGTCAAATAGGACACAAGTGTCGACTTCTCATATTGCCATAACTCCTAATGTGAGGAAATAAAAGATCAGTCGATAAATATAAAAGAAAATATCTATAGATATATATATATATCAAAATGTATGTACAACCAACATAGTTAAGCATCTACGGCTTTAACTAGTGATGGTTCTCAAAAAGTACATGGACATCTCTAAACATGGGGATCAGTGGGAGGAACACCAAAAATCTCATCAGGACTCGCCTCAGCATCCTCCTGCGTCATCGCATATACACGGGCCTGTGTCCTCTGCTGCTGTCGTGATGGTCCTGGCACCGTGTTGCTCCCGGCTACCGTCCGTGGAGCGGTGTAACTCGAGTGCACAGGTGCTCCCTGCTGTCCTCCTCGGGGAACACTCGAGTGTCCACTAGCTGTGTGACCTCCAAATCCCAACTCAGGGCAAGTGCTCCTGATGTGTCCTTGCTTCCCACACCGGAAGCATGTAATGGGCATCCTACACTCTCCAAAAGGGTGGTGTCCAACACATCGGCGGCAAAAGGGGTGCCATTGATCTGAAGTCTGAGTAGTGGCACTAGGGGCCGGTGTCCTAAATCCCTGAGATCGTGATCCCTGTCCAGGATGTGCTTGTCTCGGCTGAGAAAAGTCTTCCTGATATCCTGAACTCCTGCCCTTCTTCGAGCCCTCGCTTGAAGAAGCCCCAGATCTCTTCTTTTGCTCCCTGTTCTCCCGCTGTCTGCCCTCAGCACGGACGATATCCTCCGCCCTAAATGCTGAGTCCACAATCTCCGCAAGGGAGGAACTAGGGGTCACTGTCATGTACCTCCTGATGTTCAAGTTGAGGCCGTCCTCAAACTTGAACCGTAGCTGCGTCGGCGTCGCTAAGTCTGGAACAAAAGCAGCTAGTCGCCTCAACTCCATCTCATACTCTGTCACTGTCCTGGCTCCCTGCCGCAAGTGCAGAAACTCTGCCCTCTTGCGGTCCTGCTGGAACTCAGAGAAGTACCTGCGATCGAACTCCCGTACGAAGTCCTCCCATCACAGCGGCTCGGTAGCATCGTCACAAATCGCCTCCCACCAAGTGAGGGCGTCACCATCTAAAAGTCTCTCTGCTATCCGAAGCCGGTAGTTCTCGCTCAACCCCAAATCAGTCAAAATCCTGCGGGTACGGTTGATCCAGTGCTTCGCTGCTGTGGGATCACCCGTCCCTGCGAACTCTGTGCAGCCTAACTGCCTCGCCTCCTTCACCAGCTGGGTGAGCTCGTGAATACGCCTCAAGGTGGAGGAGATAGTGTCGCTAGGTCCCGACACAGTAGAAGGATCAGCAACTGGTGGCTGATCTGGTACAACAGAAGGTGGTACGGCCGTAGGAGTCGGCACGGCCGTCGGTGGTGGTGGTGGAGGTGGCATCTGAATTCCGTGTGAGGTGTACCACTCGTACACCTGCCTAAACGCCTCAAGGGACGGTGGTGGAACCTCGGCAGGAGCAGCCGGCCGAGTAGGCGCTACAGGGGGCGCCCGTGTAGAGAAAGCAGCCTCAGGCACTCCAAGGGTCTCAGGCTCCCTCGGAGGGTCAGGCACGTGAGGGGTCGCGGGTCTAGCTCCGCGTCCTACTGGTCTACCGCGTCTAGGCGGCATAATTCTGCAAGGAGAGAACTTTCATTAGATATACTTCTAGAGTTTGACATGATTTAAAAATTAGGGCTAGTTATTCGTAACTAACCCCCTAAAATGAATGAAGTTTTGGACCTCAGAATTTAATCAATTAGGTTAGATACTAATCGTATCTAACCCCCTAAAATGAATAACTCATATGTCGAAAACCATGTATGGGATATTAAATGATTGCGTGAAACTTCCAATGCATTGAGGACTTAAAATCAAGTTACTTGGGAATGTTTTCAAATCATTTTATAAAACATAGCTCTAAACCAAGAGCTCTGATACCAACCGAACTGTCACGCCCCGAACCGGGATCGTGAACAGCCGCCCGTTGTCCCTGGATGCCGGCTGGATTTTTACAGAAAATCGGGCAGAACCTCCCCATAAATCGGAGGTTTCCCATGTACAATTTCACCTGTATATGACATTCATCCAGTACAAATAAACAATTGGCCATCCCGGCCTCTCCAAAATCAACAATATCCACAGCCAACATCCAGAACAACGCAAGGCTATAAAGTTTCTAACAGTCCTAGCAACAGACCTCTACTGTCATGCCCAACTAGAGCATGAGCAGCCGCCACACCGAGCGGACTTAAATTCTACGCATATATAAAATAAATTCCCAAGTTATTTTTAAATATTTACAAATGCCTCAATGCAACGAAATAATCAACACGCGAGTTTCGCGAAATAAAGTCCATAATTTATACAGTCATCCCAGAAAATTTATATAAATACATTGGTCAATCTAAAACCTCCAATACATAATAATATCACCAATCATCATAGCGGAAGAGATGGAAAATATCCATACCCAATCCCAGTGGTATCTCCTCGATCCAACACTAATCCTGTGGGAAAGAAAGTGAGGGATGAGTATCTATGGGAGGATACTCAGTAAGTGAGGGGATTGACATCATGCTATCAATATCGAGGTGAATTTGGAGTGTCAAAGCATAAGATAAGAAAATATCCACAGTGTGCAAACCAATCATGTTATTTCAAAATCATATATAATACGCACACATCAGAAAGCAAGATATGCATCCTAAAATTTTACATCAATGTCATGAAGAACCGGCCAATGAAATATTCCCGGCAATGGTCTACCTCGACCAAGGACGGCGCATTGGGGGTTTTTTCCAAATGCAAGTATTAAAGAATGGTTCTCTGCCCCAATGTTGGCCACAGACTACCCCAACTAGCCTGTAAAAAAATATATAGTGTACATATAACTAGTCGGCCGTGTATGGTGCCCCCGCCTGGTGCTAGACGGAGCCGTACTCAACGTCCTCTCCGATGAGGGTCAACCTGGGACACCCATACACACGACAATCTGGCGGATACCTCCGGCCGAAGCGTATCCGGACACAAGGGGTGCCTCTACCAGATGTCCTTCGTAGCTACGGATCACAATATCAAATCGGCCGGGCACGTAGCCCCATGCATCCCATCACCAGTCGGCCGGGCATATAGCCCCATGCATAATATCATAACGTCGGCCGGGCATACAGCCCAATGCATAATATCATAAAGTCGGCCGGGCATACAGCCCAAAACATAATATCGTAAAGTCGGCCGGGCATACAGCCCAAAACATAATATCGTAAAGTCGGCCGGGCATATAGCCCAAATGTGTAAGTAAATCCATTTAAAACCATGTGCCAATGCAGTGAAAGCATTTAAAACATATCAATATGTCGAAAATGTGGCACAATATACGTTTATCAAAACTCATGGATGCATATCAATAAGGTCAGCAGTTAAGACACTCCAAAGGTCACAAAACATTTCATCAAATATTGGAAAGTCATAACAATCATACATTTTGCAGAAACATGTCATTTAAAAGATATTTTTGAAACATGGTTTTCAATCAATAGCGAATGTCAAAGTCCCACTCACAGTTCTACGGGAGGGAAGTCACTCCCTACTGACAAGCCAAATCGGATCTGACCGCTCGAGTCTCCAAAAGATCAACCTAAATCAGATTATCAAATTTCTGTAACATTCTATACTTAACCTTCAATTCATAGATAATCATTTCATAATTTGTATTCTATATGCATTCCACTTATACTCTAAACATATACAAAACCTTTCATCTTAAATTCAATCCTAGATTCGTCCAATTTATCAATTAGAGTCGAAATCTCCTCACCTAGGGTTTTCTCGAAGCGCCGAGTCTCGTCCGAAAGTCGCTTCGGTCACTCCAAAGTCTGTAGGGTTTCCTATCAAAACAAGGTTCATTTGTTAGATCTAAACACATAGATCCGAAACAAAACCCTAAGTCATTTACCTGCGTGGAGATTCGTGAGCTGTCACGAACTCACGGACCGTCACGGGCCGTCGCGGGCTCGTGGGCCACAGCTAGCGGGCTCGCTGGTCTGCGTGCTACGGGGTAGCGGGCCGGCGGGCTGGCGGACCGATGGGCTGAACTGGGCCGCGGGCCGTACTGGACCTGCGGGCTTGGACGGGCTGTCGGGCCTGGTGGGCCCGTGGGCTTGCTGCTGATGGGCCTGCGGCTAATGGGCCTGCAGGCTGGCGGGCCTGCGGGCCGACAGTGGCTCGCGGGCTGGTGCTCGCCCGTGTGCTGCGCTGGCTCGTGCGCGCTCGCACGCTGGCTTGTGCGCGCTCGCGCGCTGCTGCGCGCCCCTGCGCGCTCGCGCGCTCTGCTCGCGCGCTCTGCTCGCGCGCCTGCTCGCGCGTGCACTGGGCCGCGCGCTCGTGCGCTGGGCCGCGCTCGTGCGCTGGGCCCCGAGCGCTCGTGCGCTGGGCCGCTCAAACTCGTGCGCTGGGTCGCGCGCCCGTGCACGCCCGTGCACTCTGGGCCGCGCACTCGGACTCACGCTCGCGCAAGAAGGGTCGCGCGCTCGCGAGCAGTCGCGCTCGCGCTACGGCGTGCTCGGGTGATCGCGCGCTCGCACGAGGGAGGGAATCACTGTTGCTGTGGTGGTGGTGCCTGCGGAAGGTCGCGGGTGGTGCGATTGTGCAGGGAAGCGGGTCGCGCGGTGGCGCGCGGAGGAGGGTAGAGAACAACGAAGAGAGAGCGATCGCGAGAGGGATCGCGAAGGGAGAGAGAGAAACCGAGAGGGAAGAAGGAGGAGAAGAAGAAGAAGAAGAAGGAGAAGAAGGAGAAGCTGCCGGCGGAGCTTGCGGTGAAGACCAACGCCGCGGTGGGGGAGGGAGGCGAAGGGTCGGCGGAGAGAGGGAGAGAGAGAGAGAGAGAGAGAGAGAAAGAAACGAATTAGGGCTTTAGCCCTAATTCAATTGGGGGGAGGGCCAAAACGCTGCGTTTTGGCTCTCCCTCTTTTTTTTTTTTTTTTTTTTTTTTTTTTTTTTTTTTTTTTTTTTTTTTTTTTTTTTTAGGCTTGGTGTTACAGAAAATATATGGAATTTGAAGAGAATGCATTTTTTTTTAGTTTGATATGTGATTTTAGGGTTAATTCTGACTTCTATGTGAATTTAGATCGATTAATACGGAAGGAACGTGTTAAATGAAATTAGAAACTTATTAGGTTGATGAGATTAGTTTTCCCTGGAGTTTGAATTGAAATTGTGAATTATTGGTCTAGGTGGACCTTTTGGAGACTTGAAAGGAGTCATTTTAGAAAGCTAATGGAAATAGAGAGTGAATACCCTCCCTAGAGGTGAGTGGATGGTTCATTGTGTTCATGAATGAGAAACCTGTTTTAAAATTGCTTTATAAATGATTTTCGAAATATTTTACGTGATTTATGCGAATTGTTTTGTAACTGTGGGCTATCTGAACTGAATTATAAAGTATAAATGCATCCATTGTGTTTAAAAATGATTCTGTGCCATATGTTATTTGATATTGCTTTATGAATTGATTTGGCATGAGATTGTTAATGATTTGATGGAAAATTATGACACATTGCTTGTGAACTGGATTGATTTAGAAATGAAGGGTGCCGCAGATGACTATAGTCATATTCCCACCACGGAGCGACCCGACGGGGTGGCATGGTTTGGGGTTTGGATGTGCAGGGGAGTTAGACGTCCTTCCCTCTGCCGAAGTCGTACTATATCTGGTGTACCCCGGTGAGGTACGAGCCAACGCCAAGGTAGGGGGTTTATTTTGAGACATTCGACAGAAAAACCCTTGGCGGGATTTCGTCTGGGTTTAGCCGCCCTAAAACGGAAGTGTTTTTCGATGGAACCCCAAGATTTTCTAAAGTGATAATTGACATGGATGCATATTTTGTAAATTGTGATTTATTGAAATATTTTATGCATATGAACTGTTATTTATGAGATATGTTTTGACTGCCCCACATTTACCCCTTATTTATGAACACAATCATACCATTGCACTCCACTCACTGATTATACCCCTATACTCACCCCTCTCTTCCATTTTTTCAGAGGAGACTTAGTTGGAAGACTACTCGACGGAGCTTGTGCAGTATTTTTGCGAATTGTATAGGTATTTGACACATGCAGGGTTACTTTTGAAGATTTATAGATCTCAAACCATGGAAATAGAAAACTGTATATCGCCTGCCGTGCGGATTTCATTGATACTGGCCGAGTTGTTGGCAAATATTGATAAAATCCGCTGATTTTTTATTTGTTCTTTATTATCTTAATTACTCGATTATTTTTATAAAACGGTTTATATCTGTACTGGGACATTTGGACTGTAAATCTTAATTTCGATACTTTTCTCTGATTTTGTGAAGTTCTGTACAACTCATACCGTTAAGACTCTACCGATACTGGCTTGTCTTCCTCAGGTAAGTGTTGGTAAAGTCCGACGGCTATGTTTTGGGATTTCTTGTTTGTCCACGCTTTATTGAGGTGAGAATTCTGAATGGCTAAGATGGCCACATCGCATGCGTGCTTGTACAGGATCTCACTCCCTGATATGTACCAATGTGTGTGTTTGAATGTTCAGGGATGAGCCGGATGGGTTCCTTGCGTGTGTATTGTTATATGATTTCACGTTTTGAAAAGTCTTATGCTTTCGATCATTTATTGTATATTTGATACCCTTGCGGAGTCCCAGTATACGGGGAAGTTTTGGCCGTGTATCGAGACGACGCGACGGTTGTCGCGTGGTCGATCCGAGGATCGGGGCGTGATATAGCCTGTAAATAATAATAATGTACATATAACTAGTCGGCCGTGTATGGTGCCCCTGCCTGGTGCTAAACGGAGCCGTACTCAACGTCCTCTCTGATGAGGGTCAACCTAGAACACCCATACACATAACGATCTAACGGATATCTTCGGCCGAAGCGTATCCGGACACAAGGGGTGCCTCTACCAGATATCCTTCTTAGTTATGGATCACAATATCATATCGGCTGGGCACATAGTCCCATGCATCCCATCACCATGTCGGCCGGGCATATAGCCCCATGCATCATATCATAACGTCGGCCGAGCATACAGCCCAAATATATAAGTAAATCCATTTAAAACCATGTGCCAATGCAGTGGAAGCATTAAAAACATGTCAATAAGTCGAAAATGTGGCACAATATTCAGTTATCAAAACTCATGGATGCATATAAAAAAAGTCAGAAATTAAGACACTCCAAATGTCACAAAACATTTCATATAATATTCGAAAATTCTAACAATCATACATTTTGCAAAAACATGTCATTTAAAAAGTATTTTTGAAACATGGTTTTCAATCAATAGCGAATGTCAAAATCTCACTCACGGTTCTAGGGAGGGTGGTCACTCCCTATTTTCAAAACCAATCAAATCTGATTTCTCGAGTCTCCAAAAAAAGATCAACCTAATCAGATAATCAAAATTGAATATTAATTTCTCAAGTATCTTTAGAGTTTATTCGAAAGATATGAAATGTACAATATCCTCCACTTTACAACTCATTTCATTCCAACCCTACAACCTAGATACTTTCATGCATATTTCAAAATTTAACCCTAAGGGAAACTATTCAAATTAACTCGATATGATTTTGTGATTCTATAACATACTTCTTTCGTATCAAACCATCTAGTTTCTGTAATATTCTATACTTAATTCTATTCGCATTCTACTTACACTCTAAACATATACAGAACCTTTCATCTTAGATTCAATCCTAGATTCATTCAATGTATCAGTTAGAGCCGAAATCTCCTCACCTAGGGTTTTCTCAAAGCGCAGAGTCTCGTCCGAATGTCACTTCGGTCACTCCAAGGTCTTTAGTGTTTTCTAACGAAACAAGATTTATTTGTTAGATCTAAACACTTAGATCAGAAACAAAACCCTAAGTCATTTACCTGCGTGGAGGTTCGTGGGCTGTCACGAGCTCACGGGCCGTCGCGGGCTCGTGGGTTCGCGAGTCAGTGGGCTTCGGCTAGCGGGCTCGCGGTCTGTGGGCCAGTAGGCTAAAGGGCCGGCAGGCCTACGGGCTGGTGGGCCTACAGGCTGGCTGGCCTGCAGCTGATGGGCCTGCAGGCTGGCGGGCTTGCGGGTGATGGGCCTGCAGGTTGGCGGGCCTACGGGTGATGGGCCTGCGGCTGGCGGGCTGATGGGCCTGTAGCTGATGGGCTTGCGGGCCGACAGTGGCTTGTAGGCCGCAGTGGCTTGCGGGCTAGTACTCATGCACTGGCTCGGGCGCTGGCTCGCACTCGCGGGCTTGGTCCTACTCGCGGCCTGGGCTCGCACTGCGGGCTCGGTCCTACTCGCGGCCTGCGCGAGCTCGGTCCTGCTCGCGGCCTGGCTCACGCAAGCGGGCTGGGTCCTGCTCGCGGCCTGAGGCGCGCTGTGTTCGCACTATGCTAGTGCGGAGAGGATCACGCAGGGGTGTGATCGTGCTCGCGCTCGCGCGCTGGCTGGATCGCGAGGTGGCAGAAGGCGCTGGGTTGCGCTCGCGGAGGCTCGCGGCGAAGGAAAGCGAGGCGGAGAGAGAGCGATCGCGGGAGATCGCGAGAGGGAGAGAAAGAAATAGTGAGATAGAGAGAGAAACCGAAGGGAAAGAAAGAAGAAAAAGAATAAAAAGATGGTGGTGATGGCAGTGGCTGTGGCGGAGGAAGACGAATGGCCACGGAAGAGGAAAAGTCAGGGAGAGAGAGAGAGAGGGAGAGAAGGAAAAAGGGGTTAGGGTTTTAACCCTAATCCCAAATTGGGGACGCAGCGTTTTGCCCCAAAACGCTGCGTCTCCAATCCTTTTTTTTTATTTTTTATTATTTTTTTTATTTTGTATTACATTTTCTAACTGCTTAAAAACAAGTTTCGTTCTCGAAACTAAAAGAAAGCAATACATTGAACAAGTGGAGGTACTGTCTCTTAATAGTCTCTTCGGGCTCTCAGGTCTCTTTCTCGACCTAGTTACTCTTCCACAAAAACTCTGATCAATGAAACTTCTTTGTTCCGCAACTTTCTAACCTGTCGATCTAGAATAGTTACGTGCTGAGCTAGAAAACTAAGGTCTTCTCTGACTGGCCGACCGTCGCCAGTCGTTGTTTGAGCCCCTGAAAGCTCGTCTCACAACGATCGTCCCAAAAAAAAAAACTTGACGTCCTTCCGCGTCAGTCTAGTAAGTCGAGCAGTGATCCGGGAGAATCCTTTTACGAATTACCGATAACACCCTGTAAAACCAAGGAAACTCCGCACCTCCGTCACTATTTGGGGTTGCTGGTGTGTTCGTCAGCCCAAACGGCATGATCACGAACTCGTAATGTCCATATCGGGTGCAGAATGAGGTCTTGGACACTTCCTCAGCCCTGATCCGCAACTGATAATATCAAAGATCGAAGATCGATCTTTGAGAAAAACACGCGCACCCTAGAACTGATCGAATAAATCAGCAATACGCGACAGAGGGTACCGATTCTTGATGGAAACCTTGTTCAGCTACCTATAGTTCACACACAATCATAGAGTCCCGTCCTTTTTCACGAATAACACCGGAGCACCCCAAGGCGAAGTGCTTGGACGTATAAAACCCTTGTCTAGCAACTCCTGTGACTGGACCTCGAGCTCTCTAAGTTCAGTTGGATAGATATGGGAGTGATCCCTGGAGCTAGGTCTATCTCGAAATTACACTCCAGAACTGGGGGTAGTCCAAGTAGCTCATCAGGAATATATCTGGGAACTCCTGCACCATTAAGACCTCATCAAGCCTTGACCCTTCCACAGTGGTGTCAATAACATGAGTCAGGTATGTCGTGCCCCCTCGGCATATCAATCTCCTGACTTTCATCACCGAAACAATGCAGCGAGGTAACACTCGCCCCTCGTCTAGGAACCTCAACAACGGCTCCTCGTATCTCCAAAACTCAACGGCTCCTCGTATCTCCAAAACTCTACTTATTTGGTGAAGCACTTATTTGGTGAAGCAATCTACTGAGCCCCTATGCATGCTTAGCCAATCCATCCCTAAGATGGCATCGAAATTCATTATTTCAATTGGAATCAAGTCTGCCTCAAGTATCGCATCTCTGACCATGACCTTACTCCCTCTGTAGACGGAATCTCTAAGTATCTACTCACCGAGAGGAGAAATTACCAATATCTCCTCATCAAGTGGCGATAAGGCTTACCTAACCCGTAGGCAAAAGACACTCTCACATACGAATGGTTCGACCCAGTGTCAAATAGGACACGAGCGTCGACTCCTCATATTTTCATAACTCCTAATGTGAGGAAATAAAAGATCAGTTGATAAATATGAAAGAAAATATATGCTCACATAGATATATATATCAAAATGTATGTACAAACCAACATAGTTAAACGTCTATGGCTTTAACTAGTGATGGTTCTCAAAAGAAAGTATATGGACATCTCTAAACATGGGGATCAGTGGGAGGAGCACCAAAAATCTCATCAGGACTCGCTTTAGCGTCCTCTTACATCATCGCATATACACGGGCCTATGTCTTCTGCTGTTGTCGTGATGGTCCTAACACCGTGTTACTCCCGGCTACCATCCATGGAACGGTGTGACTTGAGTGCGTAGGCGCTCCCTGCTGTCCTCCCCGAGGAACATTCGAGTGTCCAGTAGCTATGTGACCTCCAAATCCCAACTCAAGACAGGCGCTCCTGATGTGCCCTTGATTCTCACACCGGAAGCATGTAACAGGCACCGTACACTCTCCAAAAGGGTGGTGTCCACCACATTGGCGGCAAAAAGGGTACCGCTGATCTGAAATCTGAGTAGTGGTACTAGAAACCTGTGCTCTAAATCCCTGAGATCGTGATCCCTGTCCAGGATGTGCTTGTCTCGGCTGAGAAAAGCCTTCCTAATATCCTGAAGTCTTGCCCTTCTTCGAGTCCTGGCTCGAAAAAGCCCCTGATCTCTTCTTTTGCTCCCCTATTCTCCCGTTGTCTGCCCTCAGCACGGACGATCTCCTCCGTCCTAAGTGCTGAGTCCACAATCTCCACAAAGGAGAAACAAGGGGTCACTGTCATGTACCTCCTGATGTTCAAGTTGAGGCCATCTTCAAACTTGAACCATAATTGCTTCGGTATAGCCAAGTTTGGAACGAAAGCGGCTAGTCGCCTCAACTTAGTCTCAAACTCTGTTACTGTCCTGGCTCCCTGCCGCAAGTGCAGAAACTCTGTCCTCTTGCGGTCCTGCTGGAACTCAGAGAAGTACCTGTGATCGAACTCCCGCAAGAAGTCCTCCAATCGCAGCGACTCAGTAGCATCGTCACAAATCGCCTCCCACCAAGTGAGGGCGTCACCATCTAAAAGTCTCTCTGCTATCCGAAACCGGTAGTCCTCGCTCAACCCCAGATCAGTCAAAATTCTACGGGTACGGTTGATCCAGTGCTTCGCTGCTGTGGAATCACCCGTCCCTGCGAACTCTGTGTAGCCTAACTGCCTCACCTCCTTCACCAGCTGGGTGAGCTCGTGAATACGCCTCAAGGTGAAGGAGGTAGTATTGCTAGGTCCCCACACAGTAGAAGGACCAGCAATAGGTGGTTGATCTAGTACAACAAAAGTTGGTACGGCCGTAAGAGTCGGCGCGGCCGTCGATGGTGGTGGTGGTGGGGGTGGCATCTGAATCCCGTGGGAGGTGTACCACTCATACACCTGTCTAAACGCCTCAAAGGATGGTGGTGGAACCTCGGCAGGAGCAGCCGGCCGAGTAGGTGCCGCAGGGGGCCCCCGTGAAGAGGAAGTAGCCTCAGGCACTCCAAGGGTCTTAGGTCCCCTCGAAGGGTCAGGCACTTGAGGAGTCTCGGGTAGCGCGAGTCTAGCTCTATGTCCCGCTGGTCTACCGCGTCTAGGCGGCATAATTCTGTAAGGAAAAAACTTTCATTAGATATAACTCTAGAGTTTGACATGATTGAAAAATTAGAGTTAGTTACATAGTAACTAACCTCCTAAAATGAATGAAATCTTAGGTCTAAGAATTTAATAAAAATGACATATTAGGTTAGATACGAATCGTATCTAACCCCCCTAAATGAATAACTCATATGCCGAAAACCATGTATGGGACTTTAAATGACTGTGTGAAACTCCCAAATGCATTGAAGACTTTTAAAACCAAGTTACTTGGGAATACTTTTCTTACTACCCTTTGCCCAACCTAAGGTCTGATACTAACCGAACTGTCACGCCCCGAACCGGGATCGTGAACAGCCGTCCGTTGTCCCTGGATACCGGCTGTAATTTTACAAAAAATCTGACAGAATCTCCCCATAAATCGGAGGTTTCTCATGTACAATTTCACTTGTATATCACATTCATCCTGTAAAATAAACAATTAGCCATCCCGGCCTCTCCAAAATCAACAAATACCACAGCCAACATCCAGAACAACGCAAGGTTATAAAGTTTCTAGCAGTTCTAGCAACAGACCTCTACTGTCATGTCCAACTAGAGTATGAGTAGCCGCCACACCGAGCGGACTTAAATTCTACGCATATATAAAATAAATTCCCAAGTTATTTTTTAATATTCACAAATGTCTCAATGCAATGAAATAAATCAATACGAGGGTTTCACGAATAAATGTCCATAATTTATACAGTTATCCCCAAAAATTATATAAATACATTGGTCAAACTAAAATTTCCAATACATAACGATATCACCAATCATCGAAGCGGAAGAGATGAAAATATCCATACCCAAGCACAGTGATATCACGTTCGCGTCACAATTATACAAACACAACAATACCTTCTCAGTCCAACACTAATCCTGTGGGAAAGAAAGCGAGAGATAAGTATCTATGGAAGGATACTCAGTAAGTGAGGGGATTGACATCATACTATCAATATCGATGGTGAATTTGGAGTGTCAAAGTATAAGATAAAAAAAATATCCATAGTGTGCAAACCGATCATATTATTTCAAAATCATATATCATACGCACACATTAGAAAGCAAGATATACATCTAATATTTACATCAATGTCATGAAGAACCGGCCAATGAAATATTTCTGGCAATAGTCTACCTCGACCAAGGACGGCGCATTGGGGGTTTTTTTTTTTCCAAATGTAAGTATTAAATAATGACTCTTTACCCCAATATTGGCCACATGCTACTCCAACTAACTTATAAATAATAATAATGTACATATAACTAGTCGGCCATATATGGTGCCCCTGCCTGGTGCTAGACGGAGCCGTACTCAACGTCCTCTCCGATGAAGGTTAAACTGGGACACCCATACACATGACGATCTGACGGATACCTCCGGTCGAAGCATATCTAGACACAAGGGGTGCCTCTACCAGATGTCTTTCATAGCTACGGATCACAATATCATATCAGCCGGGCACGTAGCCCCATGCATTCCATCACCATGTCGGCCGGGCATATAGCCCCATGCATCATATCATAACGTCGACCGAGCATACAGCCCAAATACATAAGTAAATCCATTTAAAACCACGTGTCAATACAGTGGAAGCATTAAAAACATGTCAATATGTCGAAAATGTGGCATAATATTCAATTATCAATGTAACACTGCACACAAAAAAAAAAAAAAAAAAAAAAAAAAAAAAAAAGTCAAAATTAGGGCTTAAAGCCCTAATTCTTTTTAATTTTCTCTCTCTCTCTCTCTCTCTCTCTCTCTCTCTCTCTCTCTCTCTCTCTCTCTCTCTCTCTCTCCCTCCCTCTTTCCCCCTTCTCTCTTTTTCTTCTCCGCCGCGGCCGCTACTCTCCTCCTCCGCCGCCCACCGCCTCGCCTTTCCCCCCGCGATCGCCGCCGCTGCAGCGCCTCCCGTGAGCAGCCTCTCTCCTCCGCGCAGCGCGATCTCCTACGAGCTGCGCTAGCCCAGCCGAGTGTGCGACTGTCCGAGCGCTCCACTGCGCGAGCCCACACCTGCTCGGGAGCTCACTTGCGCACCCCGCTCCAGCGCTTCACCCTCTGCACAGCGCGCATTCGCGCGATCTCCTGCGAACGCTGCCACCTCGAGCCATCGCGAGCCTTGTGCGCGATCTCCCGTGAGCCAGCACGAGCGAGCGTGCGACCCAGCTCGCGACCCAGCGCGAGCTAGCGCACGAGCTAGCGCGCGAGCCAGCGCGCGACCCAGCTCGCGACCCAGCTCGCGACCCAGCTCGCGACCCAGCGCGAGCCAGCTCGTGACCCAGCTCGCGACCCAGCGCGAGCCCTAGCCCGTGAGCGGGCCAGCCCACCAGCGGCCCAAGGCCCAGTCCAGCCGCGGCCCACTGCATCCCGCGAAGCCCGCTGCGACCAGCAAGCCGGGCTGAGAGCCCGTGAGCCACCAGCGGGCCAGCCCGCTAGCAGCCAGCCCACCGGCCCGCGAGCCCGTGACGGCCCGCGAGCCCGTGACCGGCTTCCCCCTTCGAGAGCTCACCTGCATCCTCTGTACTGTAGGTAACGACTGTATTGATTGAAGTTCTATGGTTTGCTGTTAGAAATTTAGTGGTTTCTAATACATATGAAGTTTGGGAAATATTACAGGTTTTAAACCAACCCGACGGGCGAACGACAACTAGGTCTGAAACCCGAGGAACCCTAGGTGAGAGATGAATAAATTTTATGGATAGAATCCCTTATTAGGGTTTTAAATCGCTTTAAATTTGACGATTTGATTAGGTTTGTCTTTTGGAGAGTCGTTGAAAAATAGGGAGTGACCACCCTCCCTAGATAGGTGAGTGGGACTCTAATCTCTTGCATAAAATAGTAAAACGTATTTTCTGTCGCATTTTCGATAAAACATGCTTTGATATGCATTCGTTGACGTGTGATATTAAATTTGGAAATCTGTTTTGTGATTTTTGGAGTGTCTTGAATTATATTTGCAATGACTATGCATCCATGGTTTGAGATGAATCAATAATTGTGCCATTTTTTTGAAAATGTATAAATTTCATTTTATACCAATGTAGTGATATGCTGTTTTGAAATGAATTTGATGAGACGTATTGGCACGCAAAATTTAAAAATGTTTTTGATGAACTATGTGGGTTGGATGCCTACTAGTTGTGCGATGATGTGATGATACTCGTGGGACGTTGTGCCCTGGGACGTTGTGCCCTTGTGATACTATGGGACGTTGTGCCCTTGTGATATTATGATATTCCGTAGCTACGAAGGGCGTTTGTAGAGGCACGGGTTGCCCGGATACGCTTCTGCAGGAGGTATCCGCAAACGTCATTTATTCTAAAGGCTATAGGCGCGGCCGGTTGAACCCACGTAGGGGGAGGACGTGTGTGACGCCACCGTCTAGCACCGGGCGGGGTCCTATACACGTTGATGAGTAGGCCCCAGCGAGCTCATGGCCAACGTCGGGGTAGAGAGCGTTTCAAAGTCTATGCATAATAAAACCCCCGACGCGCCTGTCCTTGGTCACGGTTGACCTTTGCCAGGACTATTTTTGGCTCGCTCTGACATTACTTGATTTTAAATGGATGCATACATGCTTGCTATCGTGTGTTTGATTAAATGATTTCAAAATGATAAATATATCATGTTTTGCTGCGAAGTGTAAATTGTTGTTTCGAATGATATTATTTGACACTCCAATTGTTTACCTATGCTATTTATGCTTGATATTACCCCCCTCACTCACTGAGTATCTTCCCATGATACTCACCCCTCTATTTTCTCTCCTCAGACAGGTTTATTGTGATAGAGCGACGTTACAGGCTCTAGAGCGGAGTTGGTATTTCCGACGGTAAGATTTACTTTTAATTTAGTTTCGACCCTGCGAGGTCTTGATATAGAGGTCCGTAGTTGGCCATGTACTTATTTTGGGATGACTGTATAGTTTAACTCTCATATTTCATTTGCATTGAGGCGATTGTACGTACTTGAACGTTACTTGGGAAATGTGATATATATCGTAGAAACTTAGGTCCGCTCGGTATAGCGGCTGTTCATGCTCTAGTTGGGCATGATAGTAGAGGTCTGTAGCTAGGTTTGTTTATAGCCTTGCGTTGTTCTGAATGTTGGCTGTGGTGTTTGTTGATTTTGGAGAGGCCGGGATGGCCATTTGTGTATTATACAGGATGATTTGGATTATACAGGCATAATTGTACATGGGAAACCTCCGATTTATGGGGAGGTTCTGCCCAATTTTCTGTAAAAATACAGCCGGCATTCAGGGGCAACGGGCGGCTGTTCACGATCCCGGTTTGGGGCGTGACAGTTCTATTGGTATCAGAGCGTCTAGGTTTGAGAAAAGATCAAAGTTTTCCCAAGTATACGCAAAGTTTTCAATGCATTAGAGAGTTTCATACAGTCATTTAAAGTCCCGTACTTGGCCATAGGCATATAAGTTCGCCTATTTTATGGAGTTGGATACATAACGCATCTAACTCATTACTTTGCATTCGAATGTTTTAAATCATAGTTCATTTATTTTTAGGGGGTTAGTTACGGAGCAACTAACCCTAAATCTCGATTTCTATCCGTTGACAATGTATTTTTTTCGCAGAATTATGCCACCTAGACGTGGTAGGAGAGGTGCTAGATTCGCCTCACTTGAGGGCCTTACAATGCCTGATACACCTAGGGCACCTGAGGCGCCACGAGTACCAGAGGTTGCTTCCTCTACTCGAGCACGCTCACCAGCGCCACCCCCAGCACCTCCACCGGCTGCTACAGCCGAGATTCCTCCACCACCACTCGATGCCTTGAGACAATGGCAGGAGTGGTGCAGTAGATATGGGGCGCAGATGCCACCACCTTCACTACAGACTCCAGCGACCGCACCTGCGGCCGTACCTGCTCCTTCGGCACCGATTCTTCCTTCGGTGGCCGGCCCTTCCGTGTCTACCCCGACCGACGAGACGTCGGCTACTTTGAGGCGCATCCATGAGCTCACTCAGTTAGTGAAAGAGTCACGGCAGCTCGGATGCACAGATTTTTCGGGATCCAGTGATGCAGTAGCGGCGAAACACTGGATCAACAGGATTCGTAGGATCCTTACGGATTTGGGGTTGTCAGAGGAGCTCAGATTGAGAGTTGCTGAGAGACTCCTCGACGGAGATGCCCTCTCGTGGTGGGAGGCTATCCGTGACAGTGCCACACAGACCCTGCGGTGGGAGGACTTTTTACGAGAGTTCGACCGCAGGTACTTTACCCCGTTCCAGCAGGACCGGATGAGGACGGAGTTCCTGCACTTACGTCAGGGGACGAGGTCAGTGTCAGAGTACGAGGCCGAGCTTAGACGACTAGCGGCCTTTGTCCCCGATATGGCTACACCGGTTCAGTTGAGGTTCAAGTTTGAAGATGGCCTCCAATTGAGCATCAGGAAATATATGACGGTGACTCCCTCTTTTACACTATCGGAGGTGATTGATTCAGCGTATCGGGCGGAGGAGATCGTCCGAGCGGAGGCGAGACAGAGGGAGAGTCACCAGAAGAGGAAGACTGGGTCACAGAGTGGACAGTCTTCGAAGAGGGGTAGAGGTTCTGGATATCCCGGAGGTTTTTCTAGCTTCAGACCAGCAGCACCGGGACAGGGACCTCGACCACAGGGCTTTGGGGCACCAGCCCCTAGTGTCTCTACACAGTCTACTACACAGAGACCGCCCTTCTGCCGTAGATGCAA
Source organism: Dillenia suffruticosa (assembly GCA_033439265.1). Taxonomy (NCBI): domain Eukaryota; kingdom Viridiplantae; phylum Streptophyta; class Magnoliopsida; order Dilleniales; family Dilleniaceae; genus Dillenia; species Dillenia suffruticosa. The sequence continues at coordinate 1,949,752 of JAVTVX010000016.1, forward strand.
TTGTCACCATGCCTTTGGGGCATGTAGAGCCCCAGTTACTTGCTTCCAGTGTGGGAAGCAAGGTCACGTTAGGAGTGTCTGTCCCGATTTAGGTCGGGGAGGATTGACTTTACAGAGTCGTACTGGTACGTCTGGCACAGGCCAGCAGGGGGCACCTGCGCACTCAGCTCTTACCGCTCCCCGGACTGCAGCCGGGAGTAACACAGTGCCAGGATCGTCGCGACAGCAGCCTAGGGCCCAGGCTCGTGTGTTTGCGATGACACAGGAGGACGCACAGGCAAACCCTGATGTTATTATGGGTAATCCTCCCGCAGACCCCTCAGTGTAGTACTTTTGTGTACTTTCTGTATGAGCTTATTGTATACCATGATGTCGATGTACAGTTTTGACTAGTTAAAGCTTTAGAAGCTTAACTAGTTTGATATATATATATATATATTCGTTCACTTTTTCTTCGCATTTTAAATGCCGTTGATCTTCTTTCTTACTTTTAGGTACCATGCGAATATTCGGTATCGATGCCCGTATTCTCATAGATACCGGGTCAAATTTTTCTTATGTGAGCGATACGTTCGCTTGTCATTCTGATAGACCTCTCGCGCCACTTGATACGGAGATTCTGGTAGTCACTCCTCTTGACAAGCATATCATTCGAGATACAGTCTATAGGGGCTGTGAGGTCGGAATTGGGGAGACAGTATTAGAGGCAGATCTGATTCCGCTCTCTATCACGGATTTCGATGCCATCCTAGGGATGGATTGGCTGAGTTTACACCGGGCTTCCGTGGATTGTTTCACGAAGGAGGTTGAGTTTAGGAGGTCCGAGCAGCCACCGTTAGTATTCCGAGGCGAGAGACGAGTGTTGCCCCGCAGTATTATCTCTGTTATGAAGGCCAGACGTTTGGTACGCCATGGTTGTGCGGCTTATCTGGCTTATGTTGTCGACACCACTGTTGAGGGACCGAGGCTTGAAGATGTCCCTGTGGTGCAAGAATTTTTAGATGTGTTCCCCGAGGAGCTTCCCGGATTACCACCAGTTCGGGAGTTCGATTTCGAGATTGATTTAGTACCGGGGACCAATCCTATTTCTATTCCGCCATACAGAATGGCGCCTGCTGAACTGAGAGAGCTTAAAACTCAGTTACAGGAACTTCTGGACAAGGGGTTTATTCGTCCGAGCACCTCACCTTGGGGCGCTCCGGTACTGTTTGTAAAGAAGAAGGATGGTACATTTCGGCTTTGTGTGGATTACAGGCAATTGAACAAAGCCACCATCAAGAACCGATATCCCTTGCCTCGTATCGATGACTTGTTTGATCAGCTGCAGGGAGCTAAGGTTTTCTCTAAGATTGATCTCCGTTCGGGTTATCATCAGTTGAGGATTCAGGCCGAAGATGTGCCCAAGACAGCTTTTCGCACCCGATACGGCCATTACGAGTTTCTAGTCATGCCGTTTGGGCTGACTAATGCCCCAGCTGCTTTTATGGATCTGATGAACCGAGTTTTTCACGACTATTTGGATCGGTTCGTCATCGTATTCATCGATGACATCTTGATATATTCACGGAGCGATGAAGATCATGTTTAGCACCTTCGGGTGGTATTACAGATACTCCGTGAGAAGCAGCTATATGCCAAATTCTCAAAATGTGAGTTTTGGCTAAGACAAATTGGATTCTTGGGGCACATTGTCTCCGCGGAAGGTATTTATGTTGATCCGCGGAAGGTTGAGGCTATAGTGAAGTGGGAGCAGCCACAAACAGTTACCGAGATTCGTAGTTTTCTCGGTTTGGCCGGGTATTATCGTAGATTTGTAGAGGGATTCTCCCGGATAGCTGCTCCGTTGTCGAGATTGACCCAATAGGGGGTCAAGTTTGCTTGGGATGACCGTTGTGAGGCAAGCTTCCAGGAACTCAAACAACGGTTAACATCCGCTCCTATTTTAGCCCTTCCCACTAATAGTCGGGAGTATACAGTGTACAGTGATGCTAGCCGACAGGGATTGGGTTGTGTTCTGATGCAGGATGGTCGGGTTATTGCGTATGCCTCGCGACAGCTGAAGAAACACGAGGGTAACTACCCGACACATGATTTAGAGTTGGCAGCCATAGTCTTCGCGTTGAAGATATGGCGGCATTATCTTTATGGGGTAACCTGCAGGGTATTTACCGACCACAGGAGTTTGAAATATCTGTTTACCCAAAAAGAGCTAAATTTGAGACAGAGGAGATGGTTGGAGTTATTGAAAGACTATGATCTCATTATTGACTATCATCCGGGCAAGGCAAACGTTGTAGCAGATGCCTTGAGTCGGAAGTCAGCATCATCCTCACAGTCGACAGAGAAAGCCTACCTTTCTTGTTTAGTGGGACTCCGAGCCTTAGGAGTCAGTTTGACTAACGATGATCAGGGAGGCTTATTAGCCAGATTTGAGGTCAGGCCGACTTTGTTCGACCGTATCAGGGAGCTCCAGAGTACGGATGAGGAGATCCAGGGTATTGCAGATAGAGTCCGTAGAGCTGAGGGCGGAGATTTCAGAGTCCGTGATGATGGGCTCATGGTATTCAGAGACAGAGTGTGTGTCCCGGCCGATAGTGATCTTCGACGGGCTATCCTTGAGGAAGCACATTCTTCTGCATATGCTATGCATCCCGGGGGTACGAAGATGTACAGGACCATCAGAGGTAGCTATTGGTGGTCAGGCATGAAGAGGGATATAGCAGAGTATGTGGCACGATGCTTGGTGTGCCAGCAGGTGAAGGCCGAGCATCAGCGTCCAGCGGGCACACTACAGCCTCTTCCTATTCCTGAGTGGAAATGGGAGCATATTACTATGGATTTCGTGATGGGATTGCCGCGGACTTCTACACGGCATGATGCGATTTGGGTGATTGTCGATCGACTCACCAAATCTGCGCATTTCATCCCTATCCGCGGTGACTATTCTTTAGAGGCGTTGGCACGTCTCTACATTGATACCATAGTTCGACTTCACGGGGTACCTGTGTCGATTGTTTCAGATAGGGACCCCAGGTTCACATCTAGGTTTTGGCCCAAATTGCAGGAGGCATTGGGTACTAGATTGAATTTCAGTACGGCATATCACCCTCAAACGGACGGCCAGTCTGAGAGGACCATTCAGACCCTTGAGGACATGCTGAGAGCATGTGTGATGGATTTCCGGGGTAGTTGGGATCGGCACCTTCCACTAGTCGAGTTCGCATATAATAACAGTTATCAAGCCAGTATAGGGATGCCCCCGTATGAGGCACTATATGGCAGGAAGTGCCGCACCCCGATATGCTGGGATGAGGTCGGAGAGCGACGTCTCAACAGCGTTGAGTTGATTGAACAAACAAAGGATAAAGTTAAGGTTATCCGTGAGCGGATGGAAGCCGCCCAGGACAGACAGAAGGCGTATGCTGATCGTAGGCGGCGACCTCTTGAGTTTGCTACGGGAGATATGGTTTTCTTGAAAATATCTCCCTGGAAGGGAGTTATACGGTTCAGGCAGCGGGGCAAGTTGAGCCCTAGATATATTGGACCCTTCCGTATCCTTGAGAGGGTCGGGAGTGTGGCATATAGATTGGAGCTGCCAGATGAACTATCTCGTATTCACGACGTATTCCATGTCTCAGTACTCAGGAAATACTTGACCGATCCTTCTCATGTACTTGAGCCTCCACCTCTTGAGTTGGGAGAGGACCTTAGCATTCCAATTCAGCCTGTGACTATTCTAGATCGGCAGGTTAGAAAGCTGCGGAGTAAGGAAATTTCATTAGTCAAAGTTTTGTGGAGAAGTGATCAGGTCAAGGAGGAGACCTGGGAGAGAGAGGAAGCTATGAGGAGTCAATACCCCCATTTATTTACAGTGTAAATTCCCTTTTAGTTTCGAGGACGAAACTTGATTTTAGGGGGTTAGAAATGTAACACTGCACACAAAAAAAAAAAAAAAAAAAAAAAAAAGAGTCAAAATTAGGGCTTAAAGCCCTAATTCTTTTTAATTTTCTCTCTCTCTCTCTCTCTCTCTCTCTCTCTCTCTCTCTCTCTCTCTCTCTCTCTCTCTCCCTCCCTCTTTCCCCCTTCTCTCTTTTTCTTCTCCGCCGCGGCCGCTACTCTCCTCCTCCGCCGCCCACCGCCTCGCCTTTCCCCCCGCGATCGCCGCCGCTGCAGCGCCTCCCGTGAGCAGCCTCTCTCCTCCGCGCAGCGCGATCTCCTACGAGCTGCGCTAGCCCAGCCGAGTGTGCGACTGTCCGAGCGCTCCACTGCGCGAGCCCACGCCTGCTCGGGAGCTCACTTGCGCACCCCGCTCCAGCGCTTCACCCTCTGCACAGCGCGCATTCGCGCGATCTCCTGCGAACGCTGCCACCTCGAGCCATCGCGAGCCTTGTGCGCGATCTCCCGTGAGCCAGCACGAGCGAGCGTGCGACCCAGCTCGCGACCCAGCGCGAGCTAGCGCACGAGCTAGCGCGCGAGCCAGCGCGCGACCCAGCTCGCGACCCAGCTCGCGACCCAGCTCGCGACCCAGCTCGCGACCCAGCGCGAGCCAGCTCGTGACCCAGCTCGCGACCCAGCGCGAGCCCTAGCCCGTGAGCGGGCCAGCCCACCAGCGGCCCAAGGCCCAGTCCAGCCGCGGCCCACTGCATCCCGCGAAGCCCGCTGCGACCAGCAAGCCGGGCTGAGAGCCCGTGAGCCACCAGCGGGCCAGCCCGCTAGCAGCCAGCCCACCGGCCCGCGAGCCCGTGACCGGCTTCCCCCTTCGAGAGCTCACCTGCATCCTCTGTACTGTAGGTAACGACTGTATTGATTGAAGTTCTATGGTTTGCTGTTAGAAATTTAGTGGTTTCTAATACATATGAAGTTTGGGAAATATTACAGGTTTTAAACCAACCCGACGGGCGAACGACAACTAGGTCTGAAACCCGAGGAACCCTAGGTGAGAGATGAATAAATTTTATGGATAGAATCCCTTATTAGGGTTTTAAATCGCTTTAAATTTGACGATTTGATTAGGTTTGTCTTTTGGAGAGTCGTTGAAAAATAGGGAGTGACCACCCTCCCTAGATAGGTGAGTGGGACTCTAATCTCTTGCATAAAATAGTAAAACGTATTTTCTGTCGCATTTTCGATAAAACATGTTTTGATATGCATTCGTTGACGTGTGATATTAAATTTGGAAATCTGTTTTGTGATTTTTGGAGTGTCTTGAATTATATTTGCAATGACTATGCATCCATGGTTTGAGATGAATCAATAATTGTGCCATTTTTTTGAAAATGTATAAATTTCATTTTATACCAATGTAGTGATATGCTGTTTTGAAATGAATTTGATGAGACGTATTGGCACGCAAAATTTAAAAATGTTTTTGATGAACTATGTGGGTTGGATGCCTACTAGTTGTGCGATGATGTGATGATACTCGTGGGACGTTGTGCCCTGGGACGTTGTGCCCTTGTGATACTATGGGACGTTGTGCCCTTGTGATATTATGATATTCCGTAGCTACGAAGGGCGTTTGTAGAGGCACGGGTTGCCCGGATACGCTTCTGCAGGAGGTATCCGCAAACGTCATTTATTCTAAAGGCTATAGGCGCGGCCGGTTGAACCCACGTAAGGGGAGGACGTGTGTGACGCCACCGTCTAGCACCGGGCGGGGTCCTATACACGTTGATGAGTTGGCCCCAGCGAGCTCATGGCCAACGTCGGGGTAGAGAGCGTTTCAAAGTCTATGCATAATAAAACCCCCGACGCGCCTGTCCTTGGTCACGGTTGACCTTTGCCAGGACTATTTTTGGCTCGCTCTGACATTACTTGATTTTAAATGGATGCATACATGCTTGCTATCGTGTGTTTGATTAAATGATTTCAAAATGATAAATATATCATGTTTTGCTGCGAAGTGTAAATTGTTGTTTCGAATGATATTATTTGACACTCCAATTGTTCACCTATGCTATTTATGCTTGATATTACCCCCCTCACTCACTGAGTATCTTCCCATGATACTCACCCCTCTATTTTCTCTCCTCAGACAGGTTTATTGTGATAGAGCGACGTTACAGGCTCTAGAGCGGAGTTGGTATTTCCGACGGTAAGATTTACTTTTAATTTAGTTTCGACCCTGCGAGGTCTTGATATAGAGGTCCGTAGTTGGCCATGTACTTATTTTGGGATGACTGTATAGTTTAACTCTCATATTTCATTTGCATTGAGGCGATTGTACGTACTTGAACGTTACTTGGGAAATGTGATATATATCGTAGAAACTTAGGTCCGCTCGGTATAGCGGTTGTTCATGCTCTAGTTGGGCATGATAGTAGAGGTCTGTAGCTAGGTTTGTTTATAGCCTTGCGTTGTTCTGAATGTTGGCTGTGGTGTTTGTTGATTTTGGAGAGGCCGGGATGGCCATTTGTGTATTGTACAGGATGATTTGGATTATACAGGCATAATTGTACATGGGAAACCTCCGATTTATGGGGAGATTCTGCCCAATTTTCTGTAAAAATACAGCCGGCATTCAGGGGCAACGGGCGGCTGTTCATGATCCCGGTTTGGGGCGTGACAATCAAAACTCATGGATGCATATCAATAAAGTCAGAAATTAAGACACTCCAAAGGTCACAAAACATTTCATCAAATATTCAAAAATTCTAACAATCATACATTTTGCAAAAACATATCATTTAAAAAGTATTTTTGAAACATGGTTTTCAATCAATAGCGAATGTCAAAATCTCACTTACAGTTCCAGAGAGGGTGGTCACTCCCTATTTTCAAAACCAATCAAATATGATTTCTCGAGTCTTCAAAAAAAAGATCAACCTAAACAGATCATCAAAATTGAATATCAATTTCTCAAGTATCTTTAGGGTTTATCCGAAAGACATGAAATGTACAATATCCTCTACTTTACGGCTTATTTCATTCCAACCCTACAATACAGATATTTTCATGCATATTTCAAAGTTTAACTCTAAGGGAAACTATTCAAATTAACTCGACATGATTTTGTGATTCTATAACACGATTCTTTCGTATCAGACCATCTAGTTTCTGTAACGTTCTATACTTAATTTTATTCGCATTCTACTTACACTCTAAACATATACAGAACCTTTCATCTTAAATTCAATCCTAAATTCATTCAATGTATCAGTTAGAGCCGAAATCTCCTCACCTAGGGTTTCTCGAAACGCAGAGTCTCGTCCGAATGTCGTTTCGGTCACTCCAAGATCTGTAGTGTTTCCTATCAAAACAAGATCTATTTGTTAAATCTAAACACTTAGATCAGAAGCAAAACCTAAGTCATTTACCTGCGTGAAGGTTCGTGGGCTGTCACGGGCTCACGAGCCGTTGCAGGCCGTCGCGGGCTCGTGGGCTACAGCAGGCTCATGGGTTCGCGGGTCAGCGGGCCAGTGGGCTTCGGCTAGCGGGCTCGCGGTCTGTGGGCCAGTGGGCTAGAGGGCCGGCAGGCCTGCAGGCTGGTGGGCCTACGGGCTGGCGGGCCTGCAGCTGATGGGCCTGCAGGCTGGCGGGCTGATGGGCCGATGGGCCTACAGCTGATGGGCCTGCGGGCCGACAGTGGCTCGTGGACCGTAGTGGCTTGCGGGCTAGTGCTCACGCGCTGGCTCGCGGGCTCGGTCCTGCTCACGGCCTAACTCGCGCTGCGGGCTCGGTCCTGCTCGCGGCCTGGGCTCGCGCTGCGGGCTAGGTCTTGCTCGCGGCCTGGCTCGTGCAAGCGGGCTGGGTCCTGCTCACGGCCTGAGGCGCTCTGTGTTCGCGCTATGCTAGTGCGGAGAGGATCGCGCAGGGGCGCGATCCTGCTCGCGCTCGCGCTCGCACGCTTGCTGGATCGCGAGGTGGCAGAAGGCGCTGGGTTGCGCTCGCTAAGGCTCGCAGCGGAGGAAGGTGAGGCGGAGAGAGAGCGATCGCGGGAGATCGCGAGAGGGAGAGAAAGAAACAGTGAGATAGAGAGAGAAACCGCGAGGGAAAGAAAGAAGAAAAAGAAGAAGAAGAAGAAGAAGATGGTGGCGATGGCGGTGGCTGTGGCGGAAGAAGACAAACGGCTGCGGAAGAGGAAAAGTCGGGGAGAGAGAGAGAGAGAGAGAGGGAAAAAGGGGTTAGGGATTTAACCCTAATCCCAAATTGGGGACGCAGCGTTTTGCCCCAAAACGCTGCATCTCCAATCCTTTTTTTTTATTTTATTTGGTGTTACATATATGCTCTAAATGTGGGTTTAAATTAGGTAACAAGGTTCAATATTAGGTAAAAGGAGATTAAATATTGCAGAGAAGCAATGATATTTTATGGAAGAGGACTTTTTGTTTTTCAATGGGCACATTTTCTTTTTGACACTATACAAGAAGAGGGGAATACTCAACCTTTGATCCATTGATTGGGAGAGAAATCGGATAATACTAAACTTCAAGCCCAATGAAAAAAGATAATTTTAACTTACACGAGAATGGGTAAAGAAATTCAATTTCTGGTTCATTCCCACATTGGCGATCTCTTAGTTTGCCAACCTTAGATCGAACATGTTACAATGGTTTAGCTAATGAGTGTCGTGCAATATTTGTTATTATTCGATTTTCAATTTTTCAATTTTTCAATATTCTGTATAAAAAAATAAGGTGTCGGAAGATTTTTATCACTTGAGTATTCAATCTGATTCGAACAAATTTCTATCAAATTTAACGTAATTATCGATTACCAGTAATTTATTAAAAAAAAAACCAATAGCTCTTTGGGGGCAATGGGAGAATTTTATTTTATCTATCTTATCATTCACTTAACTTTCCTTCTCATAAGTTGCAATCAACTGAAAGGCCACCCTACCTAAAGAACTTTAAGTAAAGATTGCCACTAAGCCTCAGACTTTTCTATTCATCTTTTCTATCTGTTTTCCAAGATCCACGTCATTCCAATATATGATATTGCACTTTATGAAACCAATAGACACCCAAGCAAATTCTTTTTCGCAGTTCTGTTGAGTGTCGAAAAGCAGAAGCCAAGGTTATGCATGATTCTCTATGGACCAAACTCTACTTGTAAAGACAAAATTGATCTTGATGCTTAGATTGATGGGATTCAACTGAGTTTCTCTGCCACTACCTTAATGGAAAAGCAAACTGGAGAACTATTCTTACACATACAGGAGCTAGAAGTAACAATCACTCAGGTCCAGGGAACGTATTATGATCCAATAACATCATAAGCACTCAAAGTGTGCTAGAGAACCAAATTTACATACATAATGTTCAGACTAAGGAGCTGCTTTTAAGAGGAATTAAGCACTCAAAACTCTTAACCCCCATTAGTTCGTAACCTATAGCATCAGTGAGTTCCACACGAGAAACTCCCATCTGCTCATATTTAAATATGAGAAGATGATCAAGATCTACAGACTATTCATTTACCAAGAGATTTATAAAATTAAAGAGGCCAACTCTTCTCCATCCTGGAAAAGCAAGCATGCACTGGCACTATGCAATTGCCAAATGAGATTTCATAAGGTTCTTATGGAATGGAAAGAAGGAAAAAGGATTATGCCGATTCCACCTTTTTCGAGGAACTAGCAAATGTTATTACTGTATAACAACTAATTCACAATCATAAACAGAATACTTTCATTTAGCAGCAAACTAGTCCAGTTTCATTTACAAAAGAGTTGAGGAACAAAGAAACACACCTCATATAAGACTTGAAAAAGTTTCGTGGTTTTCATATACTCTCCATATTTAGAGGCTAATTTTCCATATTAGAACTTTCAAAGTCCACCAAGAGGCTGGTGTTACTTGAGGTATCCCTTATTTTCCCACCATCCACCGAAATTAATCATCATTTAAACCAACTGTCAAACAAGTATCATCTTCACAAACACGAGAATATTCAACATTGGAATCCTTCCTGCCATTAAGAAGGGCTTCAAGGGAAGTTGTGGTTGTTAATCATGTGGAACAAACTTCACATCCAGGACAGGGATTTCAAAATCGACTCGAGACGAATCTGAAAGTTTGAGAAAACACAACAATGAGCCTTGAACGGACTCTTTTGCTACTTCTGTTGTACTAATTAAATCATCATTTGCAGGCACGCCATCTGGACTAGAATCAGAACTGTAAATACTTTGTTCATTGAGAAACAGCTTTGAAGTATCAGTTTCATCAGTATGCAATGCACTGCTCACTTGAGAATTGGTTCCCTTTTGATCAGTTTCCTCTGTGACTTGACCATTACACAAGCTTGTCACATCATGTTTGTCCTGAGCGCACAGATCATGGTCCTGAATATCACTTAACTTCCCTTCCTCATAAAGTCGGCTTGATTTCTCTAAACCCTCAGCCTTTTGTTCAGCATAGTCATGGTTAAGGGAACTATCACTCCTTGGAGAAGATATTTCATCCAGACACGCTCTTGGCATCTCATATTGAAATTCAGGAATGTCTTTTCCTGTATCCTTGGTATCATCATCATCATTTGGAAAATCTGGAGCTTTGACAGCGAAAGCCTCAACATAGTTCGGCACCTGGACTGTAGACAATGATAAGAATCCTGCAAGGGCAGAAGCCAAAGCATCATCAATTGACAAAGATTTCTTGGGTTCATCTTCCGGACAATCATTCAGTTGATTTGAATCCTCATCTTCTCCTTTATCATCAGCACTTGGAAACTCAGGGGTTGTAACAATAAGTCTAGGGGATAACCGAGTGGCGTTTACTGAAACAGGCACATTATCAGATTGAAGTTGAACAGAAAATTTATCAGAAGGAAGACCTATCTTGTTTGGTTCCAGTATAACACAATGTTTTTGATGAATTCCATCCTGACAAAGACTGGATTCTAATTCACTGAGAAAAGGTTCTGAAGAAGAGGCTCCGGTGCAAGAAGGAGGTCTAAAACTTTCAGATTTCTTGGTGAGTGCTTCTAGTTCCAACTGCTGGAGCCTCATCTCCATGCCACTTATAGGCTTCAGCATATTCTCTTCAAACCTCAAACAGATATCTTCAATTCTTGCCACTCGAGAAACTAGTTGATTGAGTGTTCTTCCAATGTGACTCAAGGAAAGAACACTGGCGTCAGAATCAATTTTGTTCTCTGTATCAGGAACTCTAGTGAGGATTTCTGATTGGTATGATTTAACCACCAAGCCATCTTCTTGCTGCCATCGCTCTTCATTTCTATGAAGTGAGATTATATTTCTAGAATTCATTGTCTGTGAAGATGGATTGAAACCAAACCCTAAAAAGATTCATGCAATTAAGAGGTGGCCAGCACCAAAGTCAGCCAAAGAAGTCAGAAGTTTCTTTGAACTGGCCTCATTTAATAGGAGATTTATAACGAATTTCAGCTGTATGATGGGTCCTATCACTGAGATATTGAAAATTGCACTTTTGAATGGGCCAATGCTACTCAAAAAGTTTTTGAACGAATCAAAATAGTTTTGATGGAAGCACAGCTTCAAGTCCCTGAATTTTATCTTAAATTCACAAATTGATCCCTGAATTTCAAAATACAACGATTAAGTACCTAAATTTCAAAATTCGTAATACCGTTAGTCCTTCCATTACTAATAGCACCAACCTGATGGTTAAATGCTGACTTGGAGGGATACTTTCTTATCTGGCTTCCAGCGTTGCGGTAATTGCTGACATGTCAGCTGATATGTTAGCACCAGATACTCACAAAGTTGCCACATCAGAAAAATGCTTACGTGGCATGCCAAGTTATCACCCCAATTACCTTACACTGCCACGTCACCAATGTGCTGACGCGGCAATTAAGTTTTATTTCAATGATAAAAATAATTTTTTTGTTTTATTTTTATCTTTATAAATTAAATATTAATATTATTTAAACCGCAAAAATGCATTGTGTTATCTTTCTCTTCTGTGTGTGAAACCCACATACCCCTTCTCCATTTCTGTCAACGGAAAGTGTCATAGCTCTCTCTCTCTCTCTCTATCTATCAATCTTTCTTGTTTGGGAAGAGAGAGAATGTCATTTCCAAACCCAGCGGCCCCAATTGGCTCTCCAAGAGTGGTATGCGCACACCCAAACATGAAATTTTGAAGAATTAAGGAACAGAAGGTTGGGGTTTTGAAGAGAGAATGGGTTAGAGGGAGAAAGTGGGGTTTATGGAAAGAGAGAAGGTTGAGGATGAGAATGATAGTGAGGAATAGAAGAAGGCGGAGAGTGGAAGAAGCGATTAACGTTTGAAAAAATAGAGGTCTCTCTTTCACTCCCTGAACATGTGATCACATGCCCTCCATCTCCCCACCTTCTTCTTCTTCTTCTTCCAATTCAAGCAAACTCAAGGATCCAACACAGTAGCAGCAGCAGCGCCGCCAAAAAAGCCTTAAAAAATTGAAAAAAATCACGGAATCTAAAAAAATTCACATCATCGGCATTTGAAGCTTAGATCTTCACAGCCATGGCAGATTCTAACGGAAAAGGTGAGGAAGAGTTCATGCCCCAGCACCAAAAGCTTTGTTATTATCTAATAAAGGGAAGAAATTCTGGAAATTTCAGAAGTTGATTGTTGATTTTGCAAATTGGTTAATGATTAACAAAAATTTCTCCAAATTGGGGTTACAGACTTGTGTTGATGGTGAATAAAATTTTTCCAAAGGAAGAAACAAAAAACCTATCTAGAAATCTCTCTCCCTCTATTTCACCATATATATATATATATATATATAAAAGAAGACGCAGAAGTCTTCAAGTAAAGCCGTCTCCACCTCCACCTTTGAAATCACCTTCTCTACTGTAGCCTTAAACCTTCGACTTCTCTGAGTTTGCCATTGCACTGCCTTCGCAGTTCTAATTAATTAGATTCTATCGCGACCTTCAACTTCTCTACATCCTTTCATCCACAATCACTATCGGTTTCTAGGATTCCATCAGACCCATCGACAAATCCCACAAACCTTACTTGATTTGGGCTTGGTTCTTTTGTTTTAGAGTTGGGTCATCACTGGTTTTTGCTTTTACTCTTCCATTGCTGTTGATCCATGACGAGGTGAGAGAGACAAAAATTGGAAAAGAGAGGGGAGAGAGAGAGATAGAGAATTTTATTTTGTTTTTGTTTTTTCTTCCTCTCAGCCTCGGTTTCATATGAACTTTTTCATTTTTATTTTGTTTTTTTTCTCTTTTTTTATTTATTTCTCTTTTAATTTTGGAGGTGACATGACAGTGCTGTTGTGTGTATATTGTTGACGTGTCAGGTGACACGTCAGCAATTCTCGCTGGGATGAAACCCAACTCAGAATTTGCCTATCATATCATCTACTACATAGATCCACGTCAACATTTAACAGCCAGATTGACACCATTACTAATAGAAAGACTAATTAGTTAAGAATTTTGAAATTTAGATCCTTAATCGTAGCGTTTAGAAGTTCGAGAACTAATTTGTGAATTTGGGATAAAGTTTAGGGACTTGACATTTAATTATGTCTTTTGAAAAGTTATTTGTTGTGGAATGTAATGCTTCGCATGTGAGAATTGGGGCTATTCTTAGTTAAGAAGTAAACCAGTGGAGTTTTAAGTGAGGAGTTATTTGAACCTAAGTGTAGGTATTCTACTCAATATATACCTTTCTCGGCCTTTGAATGGGCCAAAGTATACCTTTCTCGGCCTTTTGGCTAAGATCAAGTAGGTATTCTACTCATGACTTAGTTTTATACTCTGGGTGCGGGCAATTCAACATTGGCAACACTACCAAACTTATCGGGAGTTTGTTGTTTAATTAGACCATCAAGCCCCAAAATCCTTGAGTTCACGAAAGAAACTTAATGAATTCAATTTTTCATTGAAATATAAGACATGGGAGTCGAAGGTAATGGCAGATGCTTTAAGTAGAAAGTCACTGACCTTAACCACTAGTCTACTATGTCCTCTCAAGTTGTTGGTTTCGAAGAGTGAAAAAATCTGTATGCGGCTGACTCATATTTTACTCAAATTGTGAAGGAGTTGCAAGGACCGAATAGTCATTCAAGTTATTTATTCAAAGGCAATCAATTGTGCCTTCCCGAGGGAACATTTGGAGAACAAATTATAAGAGAGTTTCATGGAAATGGTCTAGGAGGTCATTTTAGTAGGGACAAAACTATGGCATCGGTGACAGATTGTTATTTTGGCCCATGATTTTTTCTTTCTTGGTATAAGCGGATTTTTCTTACTATCATTTGTTATTTAGATTTTATTCGATTAATTTGATTCGAGTACCATGACACCCATTAAGGGGTTGACTCTTCCAAATCTCATTTCTCTTTTCTCATAACTCAAATCCAAAATTTATAATTAAGAGAGTATAGGTCCTATTGCTATCCCATAAAACTTTGATATATATATATATATATATATATATATATATTTTGACCAATGATGTACAAGGATATAAATAGATTTGTGAAATGATATTCTGTTTGTCCGTTTGGCAAAGGGAATTCTCAGAATACATGGTCGTACAGTCCTTTACCAGAAATAAAAGCACCTTGAATTCGTTTGGGCAAAGATTTTGTGTTAGGCTTTCCAAAAACCACAAAACGCTATGATTCCATTTTCTTTGTGGTGAATAGATTCTCCAAAATGGCACACTTTATCCCTTGTTCCAAAACCTCTGCTGCAACACTCATTGCCGAATTGTTCTTGAAGGAAGTAGTAAGGCTACATGATGTTCCGACCGTAAAGATTTCAAGTTTTTTACACACTTTTGGAGAATTTTATGAGGAAATCCGGAACTGAAGTGAAATATTCCAACACAAGTCATCCACAAACGGATGAACTGATTTAGTTAATTGGAGCTCGAGCAATTTATTAAGATGCTTGGTTAAGAACCATGCAAGGAGCTAAAAAAAAAAAAAAAAAAATTGCTCTTTACCATCGGTTACCTTTATCAACGGCTGCCAAAATCGCTGGCATTGGGAACAATTTGCGAGTGGGGAAAAAAAAACTTCTAGTAAAGGTATATCAATTGCAGCGGATAAAAGAGTCACTCGTTTAAGCTTAAAAATCGTTAGTAAATCTACACCTATGCTTGTGACTACAGAAAACTGCTAGTAAAGTTATGGTTTGTGCCAGCAATTTTGTTTGACCGCAAGCTCAGTTCCGTACTATACCAATGATTTTTTTTTTTTTTAACCGTAAGTAAAGATACAACATATAAATTTCACCATTAGCATAGCTCTCACGCTGTGCCAGCGCCTTCACAACAGCTGGGTCATTTTAAAACAAAGAAATTGCGAATCTCTTTCTCCTTCTCCTCTGTCTTGTCTTCTCTACCCCGTTCATGGAAGTAACACAAACTGAATTTACATATAATCATTCAATCAACAGAACTAAAAAAAAAAAAAAGAAAAAAGAAAAATTATTCCGAAGTAGCACAGGGCATCAAACCTCAAAATATGTTTGATTTGGTGCTATTACCACAAGAAGCCAGAGTGATGATGATGGAGAAGTATTTGTTGATCATATTTTAAGTGTCCATGAGGAAGTGCAAGCTGCAGTGAATACTAGCAATGAGGCTTATGAAAATGCTACCAATTAGCATAGGCATGTCAAGGAATTTGAAGAAGGTGATTTGGTGCTTGTACACTTGAGGCGAGATAAGTTAAAATCAAGGAAGTTTGGACCTTATAAGGTGTTGAAGAAGATTAGCTCTAATGCTTATTTAATAGAGCTTTCTCCTAAGATGCACATCTGTCTAATTTTCAGTGTTTCTGATCTATATTCATTTGAGGGTTTTGATAAAAAAATTGACTACGGTTATAGAACAGGTTAGCCGATCTTCCCAAAAAAAACCTAATACCATCTAAGAAGTTCTTGATGCCAAAAAGGTGAGATTCAGAAGAGAAAATGCATATAAGCGTTTTTTAGTGAAGTGTTTGGGCAAACTAGTTAGTGTAGTATTTGATTGCAGAAGATGAATCGAAAAAAAAATTGATGCAGAGATATATGCAGAGGCTGCAAAAGCTTTTTCATCAATTGGAGCTATCTTTCACATCATAAGGGTATTGTTTTTAGAATTATAGCTCAAAGGTTTCAAACCCTAACCTAGTTTTTCTATTTAAACTTCAACTGATTTTAAATTTTAGTTGATATTTTCTTTCATTAAAGCCATGGAAGTCTAATTTGCAATGCTTCAATTCTCATTAAATTATGAAAGTTGTGATAAATAAAATGAACAATGTGCAAGTTGGCAAATGCATAAATCAGGTACTTCTTATGATTTTGAAATATTTTGTATATATTTTGTCTTTTAGTTGTTAAATTTTGCAGAGAAGCAATGATATTTTATGGAAGAGTACTTTTTATTTTTTAATGGGTGAATTTTCTTTTTGACACTATACAAGAACCGGGGAATACTCAACCTCTGATCAATTGATTGGGAGAGAAATGGGATAACACTAAACAACTAAGCCCAATTAAAAAAGATAATTTTAACTTACATGAGAATGGGTAAAGAA
The DNA here is from genome assembly GCA_033439265.1 of Dillenia suffruticosa. Taxonomy (NCBI): domain Eukaryota; kingdom Viridiplantae; phylum Streptophyta; class Magnoliopsida; order Dilleniales; family Dilleniaceae; genus Dillenia; species Dillenia suffruticosa. Next base: position 1,966,224 of record JAVTVX010000016.1, read on the forward strand.
ATTCAATTTCTGGTTTATTCCCATATTGGCAATCTCTTAGTTTGCCAACCTTTGATCGAATCCACATGATAGTACATGTCACAATGGTTTAGCTAATGAGTGTCGTACAATATTTGCTATTATTCAATCTTCAACTTTTCAATATTCAAATCTAGTGTATAAAAAATCAGACATGGGAGATTCTTGTCCCTTGAACGTTCAACCTAATTCGGGCAAGTTTCAATCAGATCAAATGTAATTATCAATTACCAATTATTTATTATTAAAAAAAAACCAATAGCTCTTTGGGGCAATGGGAGAATTGTTTTTTATTTATCTTATCATCCACTTAACTTTCCTTCTCTTAAGTTGCTATCAACTGAAAGGCTACCCTACCTAAATAACTTTTAAGTAAAGATTGCCACTAAGCCTCAAACTTTTCTATTCACCTTTTCTATCTGTTTTCCAAGATCCACGTCATTCCGGTATATGATATTGCACTTTATGAAACCAATAGACACCCAAGCAAATTCTTTTTCGCAGTTCAATTCAGTGTCGAAAAGCAGAAACCAAGGTTATGCATGATTCTCTATGGGCCAGACTCTACTTGAAAAGAAAAAATTGATCTTGATGCTTAGATTGATGGGATTCAACTGAGTTTCTCTGCCACTACCTTAATGGAAAAGCAAACTGGAGAACTATTCCGATATATACAGGAGCTACAAGTCCAAGTAAACAATCACTCAAGTCCAGGGAACGTATTCTGATCCAATAACATCATAAGCACTCAAAATGTGCTAGAGAACCAAATTTACATACATAATGTTCAGACTAAGGAGCTGTTTTTAAGAGGAATTAAGCTTTATTTTGCAACCCCACACCCACATGCAACGAACCCTTAACCCCCATCAGTTGGTAACCTATAGCATCAGTGAGTTCTACACGACAAGCTCCCATCTGCTCATATTTAAATATGAGAAAATGAACAAGATCTACAGACTATTCATTTACAAAGAGATTTATAAAATTAAACAGGCCAACTCTTCTCCATCATGGAAAAGCAAGCATGCACTGGCACTATGCAATTGCCAAATGAGATTTCTTAAGGTTCTTAAGAAATGAAAAGAAGGAAAAAGGATTATGCCGATTCCACCTTTTTCGAGGAACTAGCAAATGTTACTACCATATAACAACTAATTCAGAATCATATACAGAATACTTTCACTTAGCAGCAAACTAGTCCAGTTTCATTTACAAAAGAGTTTAGGAACAAAGAAACACACCTCATATAAAACTTGAAAAAGTTTCGTGGTTATTGCAAACTCTCTCCATATTTAGAGGCTGATTATCCATATTAGAACTGTCAAAGTCCACCAAGAGGCTGGTATCACTTGAGGTATCCCTTATTTCCCCACCATTCACTGAAATTAAATCATCATTTAAGCCGACTGTTAAACAAGTATCATCTTCACAAACTCGAGAAGATTCAACAATGGAATCCTTCCTATCATTAAGAAGGGCTTCAAGGGAAGTTGTGGTTGTTATATTTTCATGTCGAACAAACTTCACATCCAGGACCGGAGTTTCAAAATCTACTCGAGATGAACCTGAAAGTTTGAGAAAACCCAACAATGAGTCTTGAACAGACTCTTTTGCTACTTCTGTTGTACTAATTAAATCATCATTTGCAGGCACACCATCTGGGTTAGAATCAGAACTGTGACTGGTTTGTGCATGGAGAAACTGGTTTGAAATATCAGTTTCGTCAGGGTCCAATGCACTGCTCACTTGAGAATTGGTTCTCATTAGATCAGTTTCCAGTGTAATTTGACCATTACGCAAGCTTGTCACATCATGTTTGTCCTGAGCACACAGATAATGGTCCTGAATATCACTTAACTTCCCTTCCTCATAAAGTTGGATTGATTTCTCTAAACCCTCAGCCTTTTGCTCAGCATAGTCATGGTTGTCCTGAGTATCACTTAACTTCCCTTCCTTATAAATTTGGATTGATTTCTCTAAACCCTCGGCCATTTGCTCAGCATAGTCATGGTTAAGGGAACTTAACAGTTCCTCTTCACTCCTTGGAGAAGATATTTCACCAAGACAGGCTCTTGGCATCTCATACTGAAATTCAGGAATGTCGATTCCTGGATCCTTTGTATCATCATCATTTGGAAAATCTGGAGCTTTGACAGCAAGAGCCTCGACATAGTTTGGCACCTGGACTGAAGTCGAAGACAAGAATCCTGCAAGAGCAGAAGCCAAGGCATCATCAATTGACAAAGATTTCTTGGGTTTATCTTCCGGACAATCATTCAGTTGATTTGAATCCTCATCTTCTCCTTTATCATCAACACTTGGAAACTCAGGGGCAGTAACAATAAGACTGGGGGATAACCGAGTGGCGTTTACTGAAACAGGCACATTATCAGATGGAAGTTGAACTGATAATTTATCAGAAGGGAGATCTATCTTGTTTGGTTCCAGTATTACACAATTTTTATGATGAATTCCATCCTGACAGAGACTAGATTCTAATTCACTGAGAAAAGGTTCCGAAGAAGAGGCCCCGGAGCAAGTGGGAGGTCTAAAACTTTCAGATTTCTTGGTGAGTGCTTCTAGCTGCTGTTCCAACTGCTGGAGCCTCGTCTCCATACCATTTATAGGCTTCAGCATATTCTCTTCAAACCTCAAACAGAAATCTTCAATTCTTGCAACTCGAGAAACTAGTTGATTGAGTGTTCTTCCAATGTGACTCAAGGTAAAAACACTGGCATCAGAATCAGTTTTGTTCTCTGTATCAGGAACTCTAGTGAGGATTTCTGATTGGTATGATTTAACCACAGAGCCATCTTCTTGCTGCCACCCCACTTCCAGCCCATTTGCAGGCTCACATTTTCCTTCCCGCCCAACTTTATCAAGAACATTTGTTTCTTCCGTTCCAGTAGTCTCTTCTATTTTGTTTTCCTGAAACAGCTTCTTCTCTGTTGTGCTACAAGCATGTTTCTCTTGTGCTCTCCCAATACCCGCCTTAGATAATTGCAAAAGGGTAGGTACAAGCATGGCCATCAGTGAGCTCCCAGCCGAGTTTTCCTTTTGTTCCGCCGGATTTTCAGGATAGTCCGAGTCAATGTAATCAGCAAATACATATACTTCATCAACATATACACATTCTTTGCTCTGAAGTGATAACAAGCGAAGTGTGAGGCATGTGGAAGGATCTGCATCAGTGATCTCTGCAGTAGCTTCATAAAAATTCTGCAGAAAAAAAAAAAAAAAGATTCACAATGGGCATTCTATCAGATAAAGACAACAAAAATATTTTCTACACGCTATTTTCAAGGATTCTTACTGTTTGGAAAGCTTAAACTTCCTCGAGTATCAGGAGGTCACTTATGCATAGTTTCTAGAAAAAAAACTTGCAATAAAAATCACATACAATCATGCCCAGTAAACCTATTTTTCTAAGAAAGCAATAGACAAAATTCTATTTTCTCACGGCTAAAAAGGACGGCAGTTTCCTATGAAGCATGGACACAAGGCACGACATGGGCCCTGTGACAGTAATAAGTATTTTACACTCTTGTAAGTTATGAGATGTATTGTGTCAGGTCTAAGATCGACGTCAATCACAAACAATGGTCATTACTCAAAGTGTAAGCAATAAACAATGGTCAACATAAATAGTCTCATAAAGAAGTTATGAGGGTGAACCTTGGCGCAACGGTGGAGTTGCTCCTTTGGCAACCTCGAGGTCATAAGTTTGAGGCGTGGAAACAGTCTATTTGCAAAAAATGCAAGGGGAAGATTGTATACATATACGCCCACTCTCCCCCTACCCCGAAATTGGGGAGCATTTTGTGTACCGAGTGAGCCCTCTAAACTGAAAGAAGATCTAATATCAGAGCAATGAAGTTTAGCAACTATGGGAATTTGATTGAAGCAACACAAGGGCGAGTTTTCTATAGATCAAACAAAACCATGACATTAAAGAAAACTTATAAATTTATTCAAGACCCAAGGCATTACTGGCACTACCAGAGCTATATAAAATCCAAGGACTTCTATTGGAACCAAAAAAAGACATAAAAGAATCATGAGTGTCAAATTAAATCTTAAAACATATGTCGCTTTCTGGCTCCAGGTATCATGTTAAGAAAATGGTGATCAAACTAGTCTCATCTCTGTTGCCACCAACTTTAGGCGTGTTTCCAATTGTAGCTAATTCGAGTCAATAACTACTCCCTAACATACTTTATATTACATGACAGCATTCACAAAAATCAATTTAATGCAAAAAAAAGCACCACCAACAACAACACACACACACAATGGTGATGGAACAAATTCTGGTTTATCAAAGTTGTCAGAGTAAAACCAAATTACCTTCATACTTCCTGCATTCGCAACACTTCTTACTTGCAAAGAAACCTGGCTTGTGTCAAGCAGAGAAGGATCAGGGGCTTTTACTTCCACCCAATCATCTTCATTGGAACTCCTGCCACTGCCCCTCTGCAGAGTCTGTTCACCTGATGTTGCCACGGACTCCTTCAACTGTTTGGGGGACACATCTTCATAAATAGCAGCACTACAACGAACAGTACAGAGATACTCATTTGTGCTCCACTGATTTGATGCATAGTATATCTCATATATACGAGCTGTGCTCCTAACATAGACCTGCCGCACCTCATGTTTACGTGTGAAACTAACTGCAACACAACATTATGTGGAATGAGAAAGAGGTGCACTGACAAGAAACCTTCTCCTTTCTTTAATATATAATAAATCGGTTGAGAATACAGGTTTATAGAAGATACTTTAGATTGCATAGAACCTGAACCTAAAAGCAGAGGAATGAAAAATATAATGGTAGGATAAAAGAAAATAGGAGAAAAATGAAAATAAATAAATAAATAAAACCACATAGAGACATGCATTCTCATGTTCACTTAATATGCATAGAACAAAATGTTACAAGTTTTTCCAAATACACATATAAGCCCCTTTTACAAATTTCAAATTTGGTACACCATAAACCACTCTTGAATTCCATTAAATAATTCAAACGGAGAATATATCAACATGGCTAGTCAGATTTATTATGGAGGATATGGAGACCTAATGCCATTTTACAAGACCAAAGTAAGATATCCCTGATACGGTTGCTATAAAATCCAACCATTGCCTTCAAACAAATTCATAAACAATCCAATGGGAGACAATCTCCAGTTTCATCATCCAGCAGAAAAATATCCTGAATCCCAATTTCATATGCCCTTCTAAAATCATCCTCAATTCCTCACTGTCTAGACATTATGGGGCAAGCATCTCAAGTCTCCAGCTGGACCCTTGTTCAAATAGCCTTTAATTGCCGCACTAAATGAAAAGCCACTATTAAGCAGCTCACCTTCCCACAGTACCAAAAAATGTTCTCCATCAATCGACTAAGAAATGGTTTTTCACTTGAATTGAAATGAGATGACCCCAAAGAGGGAATAGGATTACTATTTACTCAAGATTGCATCTTCACTTTTCTTAATTATTTATCAACTCCAGCATCATAGCTTCAATTTAGGAAAATTTCAAACCAATAAAGATTAAATTCCATCAATGAGTTAAACTGTATTAAATCACGCCCACATGGACGCAATAGCTTGCATTCTTGTATTCAGGCACTACGCATAATTCGGGCACTTTAATTACATAAAACATGTGCACCATGTAGGTGTTTTCAACTTTCCAATCTATTGTCAGCCCTATCTTCTTTCTTGTTTTCCTTTTCCTTGCAATCCTCCTAATAACTAAGAACAAAAAGACAAGGCAATAAAGGAAAAACTTCAAATGAACAAAAGATTGCTCAGCCGTGTAACTCTAGAAACCAAAACCCTAAAAATTGATTCAAATTATTATCAATCCCCTCAAAAACTACCGCAATTAGTCCATAAACCCAAAACATCCTTTGAACAAAATGCCTCAAAAACCACCCAACAATCAGAATAAGGGGGAAAGAATCAATAAAGAATCGATCAAGTATTCTTGACACCCACAGCTACAAGAAAGGCAAACACATTGTTGAAGAGGAACGGTTCTAGAACCCTAAACTCTGGAACTTGATTCAGACAACAATCAGGACTTCCCTTCCCCATAAAACTCGCAAAAATCATCAAAGATTATAAGAAACAGTGAGAAATTGAAAAAGTATTTTTATCAAAACTCACTCTTGATTTCGCAAGGTCCAGAGTCAATCGAAGGAGGCTTTAAGATCAGAGGAATCTTAGGAGATGAATTGAGAGTATCGTCGGCGAGAGGAGAGAGGGAGGACTCGAAGGTGACTGTGGAATCCAGAGAGCCCTGCGTGATTTCCCAGTTGGTCTCGGAGGTCCAGGAATCGAAGTCTTCAACTTGGGATCCCATTCTTAGATTTTGGTTGAAGCTCTGTGAATGGATCAGTATGGAAACAAGCCACGAACCAAGTATGGCTACAACCTAAACGAATATTAAATATCATTTTTCTAGTCAGAAGGAGGGCCAGGATACCAGGGGTCCATAAGTTCCACTTCACGAGACATGTACCAAAATAACCAAAAAAAAAAAAAAAAAAAAAAAAAAATTTAAATAAACCCACCCCAAAAAATATTTCCCCAAATAACCCAAATTTATCGGGAGTTAGAGACGCGACACACTGTGTCGCGTTTTCAACCCGCGACAACCCAAAGAGAGAGAGGAGTCCACGGGGGGAGGGAGAGAGGGGAGGAGAGCGGCGGGGGGTCCGCCGAGGGGAGGGGGGCTGGCGGCGGGCGGCGGGCGGCGGAGGAGGGAAGGAGAAAGAGAGGGGAGGGGCCCGGCGGGGTGCGGAGGGGGGAGGGAGAGAGAGAGGGAGGGCCGCGGGGGACGAAGGGGGGAGGAGAGAGACACAATGGGGGCGAAGGGGGAGGGAGAGAGAGAGGGAGGGCCGCGGGGGCGGAGAGGGGAGGAGAGAGACACAGCGGGCGGAGGGGGGAGGGAGAGAGAGAGGGAGGGCCGCGGGGGGCGGAGGGCGGCGGGGGGCGCGAAGGGGGAGGAGAGCGGCGGGGGGAGGGGGCTAGCGGCGGGCGGCGGAGAGGGGAAGGAGAGAGAGAGGGAGGGCCGTCGGGGGGGCGGGGGGGCGGGGGGGCAGTGGGGGGAGGAGAGAGACACAGCGGGCGCGGAGGGAGAAGGGAGAGAGAGAGAGGGAGGGCCGCAGGGGGGCGGAGGGGCGGAGGGGGGAGGAGAGATCTCTCCTCCCCCCCTCCGCCCCCTGCGGCCCTCCCTCTCTCTCCTTCCCCCCTCCGCCGCCCGCCGCTAGCCCCCTCCTCTCTCTCTCTCCTTCCCCCCCTCCGCCCCCCCACGGCCCTCCCTCTCTCTCTCCCTCCCCCCCTCCGCCCCCGCAGCCTTCCCTCTCTCTCTCCTTCCCCCTCCGCCGCCCGCCGCCAGCCCCCCTCACCCCGACGGACCCCCGCCGCTCTCCCTCCCCCCGCGGACTCCTCTCTCTCTCTCTCTCCTCTCTCTCTCTCTGGATTGTCGCGGGTTGAAAACACGACGTGTCGCGTCTCCAACTCCCGACAAATTTGGGTTATTTGGAAAAATATTTTTTGGGTGGGGTTGTTTTAAAATTTTTTTTTTTTTTGTTATTTTGGTACATGTCTCCCACTTCCCCCTGTAGTGAATGTACCATCTTCTCTCGAGGAATACGAGAGGTATGACCCATTTTAGAGATTAACTAATTCTTTTCTTCACGTGAAAAAAAAAAAATATATATATATATATATATAAAAAATTCGTTCGAATCCAATCTAATATAACTCGAATCAAATTTAATCGAATATAAAATAGTTATCAGATTTCGATAATTTATCAAAAAATTTCTCCTATTATAAAAAAAAATACCTAATTTAAATTATGATTGTTATTTTTTAAGTGATATATTTTTTATAACTCAAATGGTAGAAATATATTTCTACAAATAATTTTCTTAATTATAAATATATTTATTTAAAAACGTAAGCATAAATACGTAATACAATGATTATGAACTTAAAAATTATTCTCAAATTATGGTTCAGACCTTCAAATTACAAACGCGAACACATTTTAATGCACCCTAATGATTAATTCGTCTAAAATTAATAATTAAAATTAAAATTAAATATTTTATAATAAAAAAATTCATGTATTTATTTTTACAAGAAATAAGAACGTAGCTTCTCACTTTCCTTTGTCTACAATAAAAGAAAAAAAGTTATATTTCATTTTAAATTATAAATCTATAGGATTTTAAATAGTTTGAGAGACATTTAGTTAAAATAAATTGAAATTAAGAATTGGATTGAAATCTATATGATTTGTTTTGATTAATAAATGAGAATAAGATTTAAAATTAAAATCCGAAATTATGGGATTTTTGAAACAAATAAAGATATAGATTTCTAAAATCTATTTTCAAAATCTTTTATTCCAAATCTAATTCCAATTCTAAAGCACAAAACAAATATTTCTAGACTATTACACCAAAATAAATAATCATCAAATTTTGCATTATTTTTATGAATTGTGGACCAAAGGCAGCGCATTGCCATTGCGTTATTCTAAAATAAGACCTGCTCACTCTTTAAATTTCATATAAAGGGTACTTTGAATTTTTTTCCGTGATATATATTTTTTCTATATTAGTCTTTTAAATAATCGATTCTAAAATTTAAAATTAAAATTTAATTTGTTATTATTATTTTGATATATATTTTGTAATCTCCTACGGATATGCATGATGTTCTCTCTCAAATTCCCAAAACAAGAGAGAGTGAGAGAGAGAGCTTCTCCTCCTAGGTTGTAAACTCCATGAAGGCCCTAAAAGATTAAAGAATGTTTTACTCAACAAAATGTTCAAGACCTTAATTTATATCTTACCGATAATTTTTACTATAATTTCTTTCTAAACATGCATATTAAATTAGCTAAAGTCTTACAATACTACGCAAAAACATAATAATACTTAACTTATTATTATCTAAAGTAAATTTATTTATTATCTGAGCTTGTAGTTTTTTTTTAGATACGACTTAATTTTAAACTATAAAATTTTGTTTTATTATTTTATCTATTAATATTACAAAAAAGGAAGTTTAATATCGAAATTTAAGATATCACTTAAATTTCTATACATTTTTACATTGTTAACAACTTACTTATATATATTTTTAATAAAATCAATATATTTTGAGGAGATCTTCTTTTTCATCGACATCCATCAAAGTGTGCCACTCAAACCATATCATACGTTTTTATAAATCAATAAATATAATATGCAAATCTCTTTTCTATATTTTAAACGTTTTCATCAAATATTTAAAAATAATTAATTTCAATAGGGTATTGTTCTTGCATAAACCAAAATTAATTACGACACGTTTATTTTCAGTTTTAATAATTCATCTCTCTCTTCTACAATTCATAATATAATTAATAACTTTAATTCTGCTCTAATAAAATAAAAAAATATAAAAATTGATTTTGGCAAAAGTATTGTCAAAAATAAAAAACTCTTTTTCCTTTCTTTCTTTCTTTTTTTTTTTATTTTTAAAGAATATCACAAAAAAAGGTAAATTTGTTGTGACACTGACATGTTCCTTTTTTATTGGTCACGTCCATTCTCACGTTCTCCGGGCTTTCAAAGCCCTAGCTCTTCACCTCCCGATCTACACAGACACGAGCGACCGGGACCGAGCGAGCGAGAGGGATAGAGACCGGAGAGAGAAAGAGAAGAGAGAGAAGAGAGAGAAGGTAAATCGGGGGCGTGGTGCGTGTGAGCCTTAGACAATTGAAAAATATTGAAACGAGAAATAGTGGGAGTGCCCAATTTTTATTTTTATTTTTATTTTTATTTTTATTTTTGGGAGGAAGGAATCGCTTAATCCCACAAACAACATTCAAAATTTTCCCCCAAATCATAAAAATTTTTATTTTCCTTCACTGTCTATGGCCTTTCACGTCGCTTGTCCAATTACATGGTATACAAACTTAAACCCTCTCTCTCTCTCTCTCTCTCTCTCTCTCTCTCTAAAACTCTCTCATTTCTCTCTCTCTCTCCTCTTCTCTTCTCCTTCTCTCTGTTGCAGTCGACGAATTTGCTACTGCAAACTAGGGTTTCCGCAGAAGTTACAGACCGAGAAAGCGAGAGATGGTTTTTTGGAGGAGATTGCTAGGGTTGAGGAGTTTCTGAAGGATCCGTGGCTACTTAGGGTTCGAGAGAGGAGTACTGTGCAGGTTTTGGTGCCGAAAGTGGTGACTACGCCGGCGCCCTTGTCGGCGAATGATGGATTTGGAGGTGGAGATGCGGAGGAGCTGTTGTCGGCGCAGACGAAGCGGGCTGCGATTCAGAGAAAGGCTGCGGCTGCTTCACTTGTTGCCGAGGATTATGCGAGGAGATTTGAATCTGGGGATTTGGCGGTAATATATTTTTGTTTCTTTTGATTCTTGTGGTGATTTTTTTGGTTTACGTTGTGTTACGAGGTGCACTGAATTTGGTATTATGTTCTTGAAGGTGGATCATCAAAATTGTAAATGGTTTCTTGCCATTTATATGGGATGTTGCTCTTCGTGTGTAAAATGATTTACTTAGTTGAGTTCTATGATCAATTTAGATATACTCGTTGTCTTCTGACTCGTTGCCAATTTCTCTTCCCACTGCTTGAGACTATTGTGTAGGAAAATGGATTAATTGAATGTAAATGGTTTTTCTAGCGTAGTTCTTTTCTGCCAATGAATTAATCTTGAATAGATGATGATTTTTATTTTGTTTATTTATTTGAATATGATGTGTGTATTTGTATGTTTCTCTCAACTGACATCAATCGTAGAAACCTTGCTTTAATCGCTAAGAATCATTGATATTCGTCAATCTTGGAGTCCTCGCGAAAATGAAGAGCCTCCACCATATTTAGGGTGACATTGACCCATGTTTACTTGGAAGAAATCGAAAGAATCATTTTGGTTGAGAGTAATGAGGGGAAACATTATATCCCCATATAGAAATGAAGAAACATCGAAACCCATCTGACAATTAGCACTATCCATTTTGTGTTGATTCTTTAGGCTACTCGTTTGGGTTACAAATTTGGATGTAGTGATAAAAAGCTCCACTTAGATTAGTTTCCTGTATTAGTTTTGATGCACTTGGTTGAGTCTTACAACAAAGTTACTTTAATGTCATCGTTTTTTTGACTCTCTACTAAATTTGAATTTGGTCTATGAGCTATGTTAAGCTTGTAATTTTCTGTATGTCATAATGGTAATGCTTTTTCCCCCCACTTTAAACAACAAAACACGTACCACCAAACCAAATCTTGAGAATAAAGTTACCACATATGTATGTACGACCCTCCTACAAGTGAACCCCTAGTGCTAAGCCTTACCCCCTTGAACTGCTTCCCTGGGGTTCCATACTGTGTCCCATGTGGCTCTGAGTTGTAGTTTTGGGTTGTGAACTATTTTCCATACAGTCAGAAGATTATCTTTTTGTTTGATAAGTGCACTTCCTTTTGGTCTAAGATTGCAGGACAACAAATGAATAGAATTCCAGTTAAATAAGCTAACTTTTATTTTTGGATGGTTCAAATCATGGTTTCATTTTCTTAACTACTTACTATTCTTTAAGGTGAACAGTTAATTGCCCTTTCCCAATTGAGTGTTGTGCACGTGCGCGCACGCGTGCCACCTGTTTAATGCCTTACAAAAATATGTCGTTTCCCGCTGCAGGATCCATCGAAGCCTCTTGGAGAAGAGCAGGGTCAATCCACTGCCAATGTTATGTGTCGGATATGTTTTGTTGGTGAAGTTCAAGGAAGTGAGAGGTCAATTAAGATGCTGTCATGCAAAAGCTGTAGCAAGAAGTATCATCGGAGCTGTATAAAATCTTGGGCCCAACATAGAGGTATATTTTACTGCTTAAAAAAGTTTCTTCACATCCTAGTTTTCTTACTATTTGGTTGGCCCAATGCAGATCTATTTCATTGGAGTTCATGGACCTGCCCCTCCTGTCGAATTTGTGAGGTAATATTAGATATGTAGGTAATTAATGGCATTGGTAAAATAGAATTACCTGGACATTAAACAGGTTGTGAGCTTTGAGACAAAGGCTTAGTGAACCTAGAATGCATGAATATTTTCCTTCAATTGTGATTGCTGATATCTTTCTTGAGATAAAACCCAGTAGCTTAGCATGGACCTTAAATGGGTGCAAACATGGCCATTATTTTACTTGACCAACGCTGGAGAAGCACTGACTTCAATCTCCCTAGTTTCAGCTTGATACTTCAATTCCTTGATATTTATATATATGTGTATATTGTTTTGACAAGCAAATATAAAAGATGAACTGAAAGGCACCAAGGAAGTGCCACTGAAGTTCCTCACAAGCATTTAGCCTTTTTTACCAATATGGGGAATTTTAGTAAGGGCACCAAGCAGGTGCAACCAAACTACCCACTAGAGCCAGAAAGTGAATCTTTTAATCTCAAATGCTAAAGATATAAGAAAATGACAACCTGAAGGCCTGACCAATAATCTATTTAAGAGATATAAGATATTTTGTACCTTATACTGTTCCTTATTCTTAGGTTTTAAGTCCTCCACAGCCTTAGTCATACATTTAGAACACTTTTGGTCCGCAATTCTCATCAAATGATAACTGACCTAAATCCAAGGACTATGCAGGATGGTCAGAAGTATGCCAAAAGATAAGTGCTTCATGCTCAATTTAGTAAATGCTAATGTGCATTTACATAGAGGACATCTTTCAAGCCAGCTAATCCCTTGCTTCTGGAGATTGCCCTGCATTAGGATTTTGCCTTATATGTGGTCTAAAAGTTAGACTTAAGTCAAAACATAATCATTTTGATCCATGGAAATGAGCAGTCCTCCCTGTACTCACCAATCTCCTGATTGTAAAGAAATTACAAAATGCCTTGCGGAACTTTCCAAGGGCACTTGTCTCTACTGTTTTACTGCAAAAATGAAGAACCAAAAGAAAAGGTGAAGTGAATTTAATCCGCATGTAAAGGACACATGTTTTCAGACATCAAGTGTTATTGCTATGGATCCATACGGCATTTTACAGCTGTTTCTCAGTACCATATCGTTTTATTATTATTATTAGGGCAAACATCAAGTGTTAGTATTTCCTCCTTCATTGTGCTTATGACTTTTTAATGTCAGGCATGTCGTAGAACGGGTGACCCGACAAAATTTATGTTTTGCAAAAGGTGTGATGGTGCTTATCACTGTTACTGCCTGCAACCTAAGCACAAGGTGAGTGCTTAAGTCTTATTCCATTTCCTCTTTTAACATTCCGTGGCTTTTTGTTATTCATTTCTCCTATTTTTTTGTTTTGTATAATGGTGACATAAGGCCATCATTCTTTCTCTAACCCAATCTCTTTTCCTTTTGAAAAAAGAATGTTAGCAGCGGTCCTTACCTATGCCCGAAACACACAAGGTGTCACAGCTGTAACTCCACTGTACCGGGAAATGGGCTTAGCACAAGGTAGTTTGAATTCCTCTTCAAAATAAATCTTTTTGTGTTTGCTATATTCAGATCCATGTCCATGAGAGAGTGGGACAGATTTACTGGAGAGAAGCATCTACTGTCAAATTTTATCCTTGGATCTTCTAAAATGACATTGGATAGAACTGTTTGTATCTTCTTGTTGTAATCAAAACATTATTAGTTTTTATAGTTGTGAGTGGCTTATGTAATCTCAGTTTAAATCCCTAGCATGGCTGTCTTATATTGTCACATCCATTTTCTTGCTGATCTTACTTTAGAAAACTGTTCATTTTGTTTATCCTATTGATTTGAGACCTGCATTTTTGTGTTTCTTCTTTGTGTGTGTGTTTTTTCTTTTTTTTTTGGGGGGGGGGCTTGGTTCCTGGGAACTTCTCTCTGGTGACCTCAGAGAGTTGTAACTGGGTTCAGGCATATCTATTTACTTACTCTTGCTTTTTGCTGGTTCTTGTTTGGCCTTTCAGAAGTCCATGTATTTCCTTTTTGTTTTATCCTTTTGGGTGCACCGGTTGGTTGTCTGTATTTATCATGATATTGCTTAGTTTCTTGTGGCTGATTTCTTATCCTTTTCCTAAGGTTTTATTAATTCTTCTCCTTGATAAAATTATTATTTTGCCATAACATGGAACTCCTGAAACTTGATAAATTGTCATTGTTCCTTGGCAGCTGTTTCTGTGTTATTTTTTTAAACATATTACAAATGCCACCGCCCGTCTGTAGATAAATGCAACTATTTGTGGTATTAAACATTTGCCTGAATCACACTTCAATTTAATATAGAAACTCTTATGGCAATGCTAGATGTGCTTTTCTAGCCATTAATACGCAACTAGATTTATCACTCTTTTCTTTGATTGTACAGGTGGTTTCTTGGATATACTTGCTGTGATGCTTGTGGTCGATTATTTGTGAAGGGCAACTATTGCCCTGTTTGTTTAAAGGTAAGATGTTATCAAAAGTTATATGCTCTCTTAAGTTGGATGGTTGGATGACCAGGGGTTTGAAACTATGTACTTGATTTACAAGTTACGGTTCTTTTATGTCCAGTGGTATTCTAGGCTAGAATATTGCCCAGGTATCCTTGTGCAATCGTCCAGATTCCTAGGTAGTAGGTATCTATTTTGGGGTTATTCACTTTCAGTGTGCCACCTAGTTTCTTGGAAATATGACTTCCCATCCAAGCAATTCAAGTAAAATAGGAGGGAAAACAAGTGAAGAGATTTTCTTTTTCCCTCTCATTTTTACTGTTTGAGTCTGTGTATATGCTTTTCAGTCAAATAATGTTGAACTGGCATTTCTTTTCCCCTATTGCCTTGATGCTTCCTCATGTGTTCAGACAGCTTCCATGATGCGTTGGATGTGAAAAAGGAGCTGACTAGATTCTTCTACATTTTATAGGTATATAGAGATTCAGAATCAACTCCTATGGTTTGCTGTGATGTTTGCCAACGATGGGTACACTGTGAGTGTGATGGTATCAGGTTTGTTTTTGCCTCTGTAAACAGACATGCTGATTACTTTCCTGATTTACAATGTCTTTTCATGGAGAGGCATCTAAGGAATGCATTAGATTGATTCCTTGTTAATTTATTTTCCAAAATTGGCCGTGATGCTTCAAAATTTTAGTTCATAATTTGATGAGTAGAGTTTTTTGATAGGGAAAGATGGTGAAATGTGTGTATGATGGAGATGGTTCTTGATATTGGTTGTGGCTTTGTATATGTTCGTTTCTTTTATTAGTGAAGTAATAATCCAATAAAGATAGGAAAAGGCCATAATTGCTTGTTTTACTAAAATGTAACATGAAATACCATTTTGTGTTGTAAATTTATGCTAACATTGCTTTGGTAATGCTATGATACAATTGCTGTTTAACTGTTTCATGAGAAAATGGTTTGATCACAGTGGAGGTATGGGATGTCGGGAAGGGGATTGAAAGATCTGAAATCATGGATCAAAATTGTGGCCATGATTGCAAGTGTGGATGTAGTCAGCTTTGTTGTCATGGACCATATGTGAAGAAGTTGCTCTTTAGAAGCAAAATATCGATAAAATATCTGGGAGAATAGGCAAATTGGCTGTAATGGCTATTATTCAATCAACACCACCCAATGGTTGAGTATATTGGCTTAGAATGATAGCAATAGCAGCCTGTATTTGGCTCTGGCCACAAATGCTTGTGCCTTTCTTGATACCATCAAATACAGGAAACTATGATTGCTATTTGTGGATGAACAAACCTTGAGGGTTGAAGTTGTTTGTATGATGGGGAAAAAGTATATTAGTGTTTTGAATTCTAAGTTAAATTTGCCACCGAGAAGTTTGGTGAATTATATGATTATTGCTATATCAGATATATGCTTTATGCCAATAGTGTGTTTCTGAGATCCCTCCCCCTTTATAATGCAAAGAGGGAGAGCAAGCTTAAAACTTTGCTTACAGTTTAGAGGAGTTGAAGAGGGATCGCAGGGTAGTCCTTTTCCAGTCTATCTGGTGCTTTTCTTTCACTCGGGATTTTTCATCCTTAGAGTTTTGCTTATTCTTTTATTACATATGATACAATTAATATTTTTCTATTACAGAGAAAAAAACTTCTCTCTATATCAGCATTTTGCTTGATAGATTTTGTTAAAGAGTATGCTCAATTCCCCTACCTAAAATCTAGTAATTTTGCTACGATCTCTTTCAGCAGCTAGTAGCTTTTTGTAGAACCAGCTTTCTGATGCTTGCAGAGAACTAGTAGTTTCTGGTTCCTTTCTTGTAATAAAAAAATGGTTGATTATTCCTGCAGAGATGCTACTTCCTGTTTTAAGTAGTGGCACTGCACGTCTCTTTTTGACTTTGCAGCACGCAATCCAGTTGTATCATTGTTTGTGTTATCATACTGTGATTGCTTAATGTTAGACATGTATTGCAGTGATGAAAGATATCTACAATTTCAAGTTGATGGAAATTTGTATTACAAATGTCCCACATGCCGTGGAGAGTGCTACCAGGTGTGTGGCTAATGTGTGAGGTTTTATTTTATTTTATTTTTTCTTTCCTGGAAAACTGGGGAGGAACTATTTGTAGGTTTGGCAAATTGACTTGCTCACTCTCTTTCTCTCTAAAAACCAGGTCAAGGATCTTGAGGATGCTGTTAGAGAGCTTTGGAGGAGGAGGGACAAGGCTGATCAACCATTAATTGCAACGTTGCGGGCTGAGGCTGGATTGCCCACTGATGAGGAAATTTTTTCTATTTCACCTTACTCAGATGATGAAGAGGCTGGTCCTATTAAATTGAAAAATGAATATGGGCGTTCCTTAAAGTTCTCTCTCAAGGGTTCTGTTGAGAAGTCTTCAAAAAAGACCAAAGAACATGGGAAGAAATCTTCAAACAAGAAGACTGTTAAGAAAACAATTTCTCAAACATCTCTAATCAATAAAACTGAAACTCAAAATTTTGAAGGACATCGTGATGCACAATCTTTTGGTCCTGACTTAGGTGATGAAAAGATAAATGAGATTGAATCCCTTAAGAGTGAAAGACTAGAGGTATCTGCTTCCAGTTTTCCTGGGAGTGTGAATCATGCTGAGGGTGTATGCTTTATCAATCAGCCAGGGCTTGTAAAACACAAATTCATTGATGAAGTTGCAATGAGCAATGAAAATAAAGGTTCCAGGATTGTCAAGATCAAGAGCAGCAAACCCCATGCCATGGACATTGGTGAGGATGCGGAAAAACACGTCAGCAAGTCCAAATCAATGAAAGGAACAAAGCTAGTTATTCATTTAGGAGCACGGAATAGAAACATTACCGGCTCTCCAATGTCTGATGCTTCGAGTTGTCAGAAGGAGCAAGATGTGACAACTTCAAACGGTATGCTTTGTTCCATGCTTTCTCCTACCTTTTATTTCTTTTTCTTCTTTTTTTTGGGGGGGGGACATTTGGGTTATTGCTTTTTGAACATGAATGGATATTAAAAGGAAAAGTAATGAAATTATGTGTCACATGCGGTAAATCTTGTAATTTCTCTATTTAGAATTATGGTTCACGACAGAAATTAAAAAGGAATAGTGTGAAAAACTGGATGGTTTCCAGAATGAGTTGAAACAAGGGGAAATCCAACTTCTGTAGATGTGATTCATGTAACTAGGATAAGTTTGTGCCTGATATATCTGTGTATGGAAAAAGATTGGCTGTGATTAGTTCTATGTATCTGCATACTTCAATCTTTAATAAGTACAACATTTACATCGCAGCTGCTGATGACATGAAACTGGTGATGCTGCTTGAATGGGCATATAGAAGGCAAACTATGGTCCTTGCCTGTATAAAAGATACTATCGTGTTTTAGTGCTCAAATTGTGTTATTTTTATGCTATTTTTGAGCAAGATATGACCAAAAGCTTAGTGGAAGATGAATTTTAGATGCATGGAAATACTTGTAAATGCAATGTATAATCCATAAAGGAATTGGGTTTGAACATATTTATTTCAGAATTTGTTCGTGGATTTTGTCATGTTCAGATCCAGGCCTTACATCAGATAACTGAGAATATATCTTGGGCATAATACGTGGATGAAAGGAGTCACCTTTTCTAGTTATTATTGGGGGTAGACTGAATTCTGGACACATGGATGGAGGGGGGCTGTCGTATAGTACAAGACCTGGAACTGGGGAATCTTGTACTTATTTGTGTCTTGTATGTGTAAAATTGTTTATTCGACTTTGAGAAGTAGTCAGATGTTGTCTTCATGTCAGCGCATGAAACTGTTCTGCTATCCTCTTTTCTTCTGAATCTCCATTTACATGATTCATGTTCACGAGCAGGCAGCGGGGACACAAGCCACCAGAAGATCAATGACAAGCATATGGTGGATAGACATGAAGGAGCAGCTGTGTCAGGTAATTGGTTAATATTCATTTGTGACAGAAAGACACTCATATACTGCCATTATGAGAGAGTCATAAGTTGAATAATGTGCAGGTGGTAAAGTTGATCACCCTGATCTATCTAAAGGTTTGAAACTCAAAGGAAGAGATGGCAACTTAATAAAGCTTGGAAAACTCAAGCAAGAAAATTCCGTGGAACTCAAATCTGGCAGGGGGAATGCCACCGAGGGATATGGAGTTACTCCTTCAGGAAATGCCCATATAATGGGTAGAAGTGCTGAAGGAAGCAGAGCTGATGTTAGACCTGAACCCAAGACCTCTGGATTAAGAGGAGAGGAATCACCTGTAAAAATGCAACCAGAAGGTAGGGCTGGCACATTTGGTCAAAGCAATGAGAAAAGCGGTCTTGCACCAGCCTCCAGTTCTCATTTAAAGGATTCCAAGCCTCTGCTGAAGCTTAAATTCAAAAATCCTTACATGGAAAATCATAGTTCCTGGATTCCTCTTGGTGAGGAAGAAAAGAGCTTGGTAAAGGGCCAAAGATCAAAGAGGAAGAGACCCTCACCCTCTGGGGAGAGACCATCGTTCAGAGAAGACGATCATGCTAACCCTGCACACAGAGGAAATTCAATGAATGATGTGATGGATGCTAAAATTTTGAAAAAGTTGGGTAGGGACGCAGTTGGAAAGAGAGTAGAAGTTCATCAACCATCTGACAATTCCTGGTAAGTTCTCCATGCATGTGCATGTTTTCTGGGAGATTATTGTGTTAGAGAAATATCCAGAGGGAAAGCCAATTTTGTCTTAGGAGAAGCTTTTTTCCACATGTTGACGCTGATATATATTTTACATCAATTCTTTATTGGACAAACTCTAGAAGCACTTCATGTGAACTTTTGAAACTTACCTAAATCTCTCTCTATAACTTATTTGTTTTCCTTTTTCATCCAGGCACAAGGGAGTCGTCACTGATCTTGCTGAAGGAACAACATTATTTGTTGAACTAGAAGATGGAAGATCAAAGACCTTGGAATTGGGAAAACACGGAGTTCGCTTTGTGTCTGAGACACCTAAGAGATTAAGAACATGAAGATCAGCTTCTGCTTCCTTTAATTAACACTTTCAGAGGCTCCCCTGTTGTATATGCTGTAGTAGAGGATGCATCTCTTGGTTGAGGCTCCACAAGACCGTCTCGTATTTGCTGTCCTGGATAGCTGCTGTCTTCGAATTGAAGCCGTCTCTGGTTGGGGCCATGCTGTTGTACAATTGGAATCTATGAGACCAACCTGGGTTTAACGTGGAAGAGATCTCATTTATCCGCTCTCCTATTCTGGGACTAAACGTGATGTGCATTAGGGACCGTTTGATTCTTTGCTAGTGATTTTGATCACTGCCTAGTCCCTCTTTCTAGGATAAATATGGGCCATAGTTACGTTAGTTGCTTTTTTAACATGCCCGGTTCTGGGGAGCCACGGATATCAGGTCTGTTTGCATACGATTGCTTTCAACATTCTCTTATGATGGCAAAATGGCCGCGCTTCTTGTCCTGCAATGGTTGAATTTGTAATGAGCTATGGCTTTACGCTGACACCCAGTTTCTTTTACACCGAAACTTTGCCTGGCCTATGGAATTTGGATCTTACTTTAGGCCCATGTACTCCAGACTATTTAAATGAGATAACAAGATTGGCTATTCAATTTGCAGAAGAGAACTGCTGTTATTGCATATCGGAGGTATTGCATGGCATTCTTGGTCACCAAGTTGGGCATTATTTGTTCGACTAAAATACACGGAATAAAATCTTCTGCATTTTTTTCCCCTTCGAACTTCTATATGGGTAGATGGAATCTTTTCCCTAACCTACACTCCATCTGTTAAAAAGCAGGAACCATCCTGCAGATGGGAAGGCTGCAAATTGAAGAAGCCATAACAATGACATAAGAAACATCATTGGGTTGCAAAAATGAAATGTATTAAACCAACGTTCGTTGGCACAGTTGGTCAAAGAAGCTGCGTCCCGTCCCTCATACCCGGTTTGACTCGGTAGGGGAGCGAGAAAAAATCAATGTTAGAAGACCCACACCCGCAAAGCGGGTCCTATAATGGTTGGTTCAGATTTAGTCGGAGTGAAGTCTCGAATGCTGGGTGGTGGTCAAACCAAGATACAAAAATATATATATATATATATATATTAAAACCTTTGGAGGTATGTTTAGACTAATTTTTGATCAAATTATACGGGTGGAGGTGGCAAGTCTAACAGGAGCCAGAATCCAACACAGTCATCCGAGTCAAGTCTTCTTAAATGGCAAGGAAGTGTATGCCCCCACGGGCTTTTTCAGCCGCCTCCCAAGCTTCAGCTTCACTGGTCATTGTGGGAGTTTTCTTGTAAGTAGCATAGATGTACCTTGTAGAGATTCCAACAGATTGGTATAAGCAACCTCTCGCTGTGTGTGCTTCGATTAAGCATACTTCAAGTCCAGTCATCCAAGCTGCAAAACCAAACGTGACGAGTAAAATAATGTGTCGCGTAATTCTAGTTGATAGAATGATCTCCTTATTCAAGAATCTCAACCCTTTTTATAGCCAAAATGCATTGTTGGAGTTGCCTCAAACCCTTATCTAGCCATTAATTTGCCGTAAAGGGGTTACATCAACTCATACGAGATGTAAGCTGGAGGATCTCACTTGGTTATTTGGGATGGATCTCTCTTGAAATTGAGAGGTCCCCAATTCTATTGGAGGTTTTTCACTGTTTACTGACTGAATCCACAAATAAGTCTATCATGATTCATGAGTTTATCTTGTGTAGTTTGATGAGATTGGGGGGCTTACAAATGGGTTTATCCTGTATCTGCCTTGTGTATACTTGATGGGTTTGGCTGACTTGCAAATATGGCAGAGGTACTACAGTTCCAATAAACAGGGTTCCGCAATTTGTAGTTTCCCATTTAAATTCCGTGGGGGGGTAAGACAATTTATGTCTCATACATGTTTCAATAATCAACTAGAATACACTATTTGAATCATAACGCTTGTGGACAAGAGAGGAAGCAGGATTCTGGCATAATCATATGTAGGGGAGTAGGATACCTGCTAATGGTTTAGCACGAGAAGTTGCAACAGCTAGTCCTGGAATCAATGTCTAGTCGTCAATTTCAATCCCCAATAGTTCCAAGTCAAAACTTGCACCAAAGATGAAAGTCTTTTTCAAGTTTGCAACCTCCTCCTGAACAGCTGAGAATAGGAAAACAAAGTATCAGCTTGCAGTGGAGAAAAGCAAAACCAAGCAGCTGGTATTCATGAAGAATTATAAATGGAAATTCTACAGAACGTGATCATGGCACAAAGGAAATTTCCATGTGTACACACAAATAAATTGATTAAATTTCAAACCCTTCATTCTGAATCATTACTCCTTTGGATTATTTTATATACTTCCATGGTTTTCAACTTAATCAACAGAGCCCTTTTACATTGCTCACTACAAGGCCCATTTATGACGCGGGATATTAAATATAATGTGACACTTCCGCGTGATCCATAATGGATCCTATATTCAAACCAGAAAACTGATAAAAATAGTTATCTTTGTAGCTTAATTCTGTTACCCTTCTTACACGCCTGTATGTATATATTAGATCTTACAATCACCAACCCCAGTAGTCTGAGAATCATAATAAACATCAAGGCAACGCAAACCTTGAATGCATACGTATTTGCAATGAAGCAAAGACAATATTATGTCCAATTGAAATAAAATGCAGCAGCAATGTACCTGAAAAAGGTAATTGAACAAACGTCCATTTCTCCCCAAACAAATTCTCTGGAAGATTCCATAGGGAAAGGGTTATCTAGAGCCAGGAGAGGCTTTGCTCCTTTCTGGAAACCAGGACGTCGCTGATATACAGTTTCATAACGTTCATCCAGCCATATTAGCAGCGATAAGCACTGCAAACAAATGCACCCGCAGAAGCAAAGGGTTGGCAAAGAATTCTTTCTAACTAGAAGTAATAGCAATATTTATCCAATGGTGTTGGCTCAAATGGTCACTGATGTATGTAACTCATAACCTGTGATAAAGGTTCAGGGTCTGAGTCATCTCCCTCCAGTTGCCAAGCAAAAAATATATATATATGGAATAGTAATATTTACAATTAGGGATACTGAATCCCGCAAAATCTCCCTTCATCATGCAGAAGCGGCATGATGTATTATTCCTTCGGCTGATGGAAAACTACTATTTGTTGCATTATACAGAAAAGCTTTGGATCATTCTTATTTTTTACAATTTGGAATGAAGTCGATCACTGGTCTAATGCTATTGAGTTATTCTCTATCCTGAGCATAAGTTAATATGGAGTATACCCTTCATGACTGAAATTAATTCCAAAAGAATCAAGAAAACATAAAAGGCATATGCAGCTCATGAACACTAACCCTTTTACTTGGAATAGGTTTTATCCCAAGCTCTTTGGAGGCTTTTGTTATAATTGTCTGCATTGGTGACCTAAAAAAAGAATTAGAATAAGTCAATGAAATGCCATTTATTCTTGTTTCATCAAGCATTCAATCCGATCATATGAACCCAGAAACAAACATTTTCACGATGTCCAAACAAAATCCTTGCAGTTAAAAATTTCGGCTCCACTAATAGAAACTTCTAATCCAAAAATACAAACCCTTGAACAAAACCATCCAAAAGCAAGAAAATTTTACCTCAAAGTCACTAATTAACTTACCTAAAGTAACGAATTTTCCCCCGGCAAAGGAACACCCAAATCATCGCTAATAGAAGCAATAGCATTCTTCAAAGTAATGCTATTGATAATAATATTTGGAAAATACTCGAACCTTCTTCCCTCTAATGTCAAGAATGGGATCCAAGTCCTCTTAAAATAAATTCAAATAACAATATTAATTAATTTAGTCGATCATTATAATTGATTTAATCAATTATTATGATTGAACTGATCATTTCAATTAATTTGATTAATTATATATATATTTAGTTGGTTTAATCAGTTATTAAGATTGATTTACTCAACTATTATATATTTGATTGATTTATTTAATTATTGACTTATTCAATCATTATAAATTTAGAAAATTGACTTTATTTTCCTCTTTATCAATTTTATTGTGATTTTTTTCCTTTTCTCTAATGACTAATTTCTTGTATAAATAGGCATTCTCTTCACACTTTGTAATTAAACAAGTAGAGACAATTTTCTCTTTTACAATTATTTTTTTCTATTCTCTTGTAATGTTTTTTAGTAATCAATATTATTTTCTCCATTTTTTCTTCTTCTTTTTCGTGTTTTTGACATTATATTCTTAATTTTATCTTGATAGAATTTTTCTACATAAAAGTTGTTCTAAATTATAGTCTCGAAACACACGAGAAGTTTAATACCAAGATTAAAATTTTTTAATATGATATCAAAGCAAATTTCGAATTCTTCCTCTTCGAGTTTAAGAGCTCATTCTTTTCAAATGAATTTTTTTTTCACAATCATTATCTTCCATTTTTCTTATCTCTTCAAATTATTTTTAATGAACTACTCATATTAAGAGATCTTTAAACTCAAAAAATTTTTTGGGTCACATTATAAAGGAACCTCATGATGAATCAGATCCAATATTCGAAGAATGGAAAATGAGGGATGACCAAATGTTCATCATACTCACAAGTTCTATGGATTAAATTCATAGAACATGGTCATTTGCTCTCTAACCCTAAAACTTTTTGGAATCAAATGTATAATCTTTATGAGGAAGAGTCGAAATTAAAAAGGGTTTTCGAGATAAAGAGGCGAATTACCAATATCAAGAAAGATGAGAAAACGCTCTTTAAACTATTTGGCGAATATAAAGACCTTTGTAATGAGTTCAAAATTTTGATACCGATCACAACCGATTTCAAAAATTTACAAAAAAAAAGATGATGAAAACAAGTTTTTTGGACACCTCATTTCTCTTGGAAAGCAATTCGCACATGTTCGTTAAGAAATTTTTTGAATGAAAGATTTTTCTTTCTACCAAGAAGTGAGATTCATGATCCAACGAGCAGAAGCAAGTATGAACCTTGAGAATGCTTGCCAATCCAAAGTAGAAGGGTGTGGTTTCAATTCGATTATAGAAGGGCAAGTGACCAACAAGGTGCAGCACATGGCTAAAAAGGTATGTGCTTACTGCAAAAGGTCTAATCATTTGCAAGAAAAATGTTGGTTTCTTAATCCTCACCTGAAACCTGAACACTTGAAAAGAAAGGGACAAATCTTCTCAAATATGGTTCAAAATGCAGCATTTCAGTCAACAATCGAAAATATCGTTTCAAAAGTGCTGCTCAAACAAGTAACGACCAATCCATGTATTTGCTTAAACTCAATTTTAAATTTCCAAAATTGGTTAGTAGATTCTGGTTGCGATCATCATATGGTTAGGGATAAAAAGAAATTTAAAATACTAAAACCTCTTCCAAATCATAAGACAGTCAAGGTTACTAATAGAAATAATTTAAATGTAAGAGAATTCGGAAAAATTGATATTTTTGAAAAAAACTCTAATATTTTATATGTTTCCAAATTTTTATCTAATTTTATGTCTATTAATCAAATCACTAAAAATCAAAATTATAAAGTTATATTTGATCCTGACGTTATTATTTTTCAGGATCTCAAAACAAACCAAGTGATTGGTAGGGGATTTAGGAAAAACAATCTATATTTTTTGAATCAAGATAATCAGTACACACAGCATATCAAGGAGAAAATTACATTTTGTGGCATGTTAGATTCGAACATCCTAATAAACAAGTTTTGAAATACTTATTCCCAAAAAAATTTGTGAAAATAAATATTGTGAAACTTTTATTTTTGGAAAAGAAACTCGAACGCATTATCCGATTTCGAAAATAATTTATAAAAATGTTTTTAATATTGTATATTCCGATATTTGGATATCTCCTGTAGTATCTAGATGAAACTTTAAATATTTCATATTTTTTATTGATCACAAGATTAAATACACATGAATATATATGCTCACTTCAAAAGTAAAAGCATTCGAAACATTTAAAAATTTCTACAATTACATTACTAAACAATGCAATGCAAATATAAAAATATTTAGGACTGATAATGGGGGGAATATATAAATCATGCATTCACAACTTTTTTAGAAGAAAATGGAATAATCCACCAAATCTCATATCCATATACCCCCAACAAAATAGAATAACTGAAAGGAAAAATCGATATTTACTTGAAACAGCAAGAACAATCATGTTCTATGCTAACATGTCTAAAATTTTTTGGAGCGATATAATTAGTACTGCCGCTCACCTAATTAATCGCTTACCCACTAGGATACTCCAAGAAAAATCACCCTTAGAAGTCCTCACTAAGATTAAACCAAATATTACTCACTTAAAAGTGTTTGGATGCATATGCTATGTACATATATCAGAACAATTTAGAAATAAATTGGATAAAAAAGGAAGACGATGTGTTTTCATAGGATATGGGTCATTTCAAAAGGGTTATATATGTTATGATCCTATGACTAACAAAATATACACATTAAAATATATGATATTTGTAAAAAATTGAGTTCTATTTTGCATATATAAACGAAACAAGAATATCACTAAAAGAAAATCTGCAAGTTTTCTTGTTAACTCCAAAAGAAATTAGCAATCCTTTTCGCCAATCTAGTGAAGAGGAAAATCCAGAACAAGAGCAAGAGATCACCAGAAAATTCTGAGCAAAGGAAAGATAGAAGCTCCTTTAGAATTGAAGAAAATAGGGAGTAAGGGGGAGACAAAACCCAAAATGACTTACTTCCTTCAGAAGTAAATGAAAAGTCCAATAATTCGCCATTATCTCCAGCACCACTCAGAAGGTCAACAAGGCTGAGATTTCCTCCATCAAGATGGGAACACTATATCTTTAAAGTCACATCTTATCTTATTGCTTATTGCTGACTATTATACTACCACTAATGTTTCCTCAAGTCACCAAGTATTCTTGAGTGGCATTGATCAAATACAGGAGTTTAGAAATTTCAATGAGGCCAATGATCACCTAGAATGGAGGAAAGCAATGAAAAAAGAGTTAGATGGTCTCACAAAGAACAAGACTTGGGAAATAATGACTCTCCCAAGTGGAAAGAAAGCAGTTGGATGCAAATGGATTTATAAGATCAAATATAAAAGTAACGGTTTAATTGATCGCTATAAGACTAGACTTGTAGCCAAAAGGTTTACCCAGACTTACGGAGTGAACTATACGGAGACCTTTGCACCTGTAGCAAAAATGAACATTATAAGAGTTCTCTTGTCTCTTGTCACCAATAGGAATTGACTAATATACCAGATGGACGTAAAAAATGCTTTCTTACAAGGAGAGTTTGAAGAGGAGGTCTATATGCATCTACCTAAAAAACTCAACAAAGTCACGAAGGACTAGTGTACAGACTGAAAAAAGCTATCTACGGTCTCAAACAATCTCCTCGGATCTGGTATGCAAAACTAAACTCTGTATTTCTCAGTTAAAACTTTAAAAAATGTAATAGTGATTCTTCCTTATTTACTAAATTTGATAATAAAAGAATCACTATTGTGCTCATATACGGTGATGATATTATCGTTACTAGAAGTGATATGAGTCAAATTAATCAAGTTAGAAATTTCCTTAAATTTAGTTTGAAGTTAAAGATTTAGGGCTACTAAAATACTTTTTAGGAATAAGACTTACTTACTCTCACAAGGGGCTTGTCCTATCCCAAAAAAAGTATACTCTTGATCTTTTGAAGGAGACAGGTAAATTGGGAGCAAAATTAGCGATTAGCCCTATCTCAACCTCTAATGAAGAAAATGATACTGATCAACGTTTCACAGATATACAGAGGTATCAGAGATTCATTGGGAAGCTAATTTACCTAATTATCACCAGATCCGACATTGCATATGCTGTGAGTTAAATCAGTCGGTACATGCATGCTCCTAAAGTGTGTCATTGGAAGGTAGCTGAAAGGGTTCTTAAGTATCTTAAAGGGTCTCCTGGGAGAGGAATCTGCATGAAGAATAATCAAAGTTCAGAAATTGTGGACTATTGTGATGCGGATTGAGGTTGAGATTTAATGGATAGAAGATCTACCACATGTTATTGCATATTTGTTTGTGGGAATTTCGTATCTTGGAAGAGCAAGAAACAATCTGTAGTTTCAAGATTAAGTACAAAATCTGAGTACAGAGCCATGGCAGTAGCAACCAGCGAGATCATTTGGCTAAAAGCTCTAGTTAAAGAATTGAGATTTCTGGTCACTTCCCCTATCAAACTCTTTTGCAACAATCAATTTGCTATTTTATATTGTTTCTAATCCTATTTTTCATGAGAGAACAAAACATATTGAAATCGATTACTATTTCGTTCGTCAAAAGATTGAAAACAAGACCATAGTTACTCCTCACGTGAAGAGTAATGAGCAGCTTGCTGATATTTTACCAAGGGAACTACGACAAATCACATGCAAAAAATATTCTCAGTAAGTTAGGCTCCATAGATATCTATTCGCCAAACTTGAGGGAGAGTGTTAAAATAAATTCAAATGATAATATTGATTAATTTAATCAATCATTATATTTGATCTAATTAATTATCAACCATTCAACCATAATAATTGATTTAATCAATTATTATGATTGAACTAATAATTTTAATTAATTTGGTCAATTATATATATTTGGTTAGTTTAATCAATTATTAAGATTGATTTACTTAACCATTATATATTTTGTTGATTTATTTAATGATTGACTTATTCAATTATTATAAATTTAGAAAATTGACTTTATTTTCTTCTTTACTAATTTTATTTTGATTTTTTTCATTTTCTCTAATGGCTAGTTTATTGAATAAATAGGTATCCTTTCCACACTTTGTAATTAAGCAAGTAGAGATTCTCTTGTAATATTTTTTAGTAATCAATATTATTTTCTCCATTTTTTTTCTTCTTTTTCATATTCTTGACATTATATTATTAATTTTATTTTGGTATAATTTTTTTATGTAAAAATGGTTCTAGATTATAGTCTCGAAACACACGAGAAGTTTAATACCAAGATTAAAATTTTCCAATAACTCCCTCTCCGTAATGCTCTCAGGATCAGTCTCTGGGTCTAGAAAACCGAGTTCCGAAGTGGGGTCATCGTCTTCCTCTTCTTCTTCTTGCTCTGAAATTTGAGGTTCTGTTGGAGAAAGAGGGGCTTCTGAGACTAAATTTGACTCAACGCAGTATAATTTGAGAGTGAATTGAAATGGGCTTGGTTTGATTTTGATGGGTTTTGAAGATGGGACGATTTTGGAGGTGGGTTTGGAGTGGTGGAGGTTTTGTTTTCGGATTTTGGCGGGATTGAAGCAGAGACTTGCCATTTGAGCAGGAGATAAGAGTTTGGAGAGAGGCGGAGAGATTAATTATCCAATGCACAAAATCCACACACGTATCCGTTGCGAATCTTGGGCTTTGGTTTAACGGACCGGACTTCATTTTCCCCTTTTTTTTGTGGGTACAATCTTCATTCTCCCCATCATGAATGTTTCCACGTCCTTTTTTTTTTATTTTTTAATAATATATTGATATCTAAAATTACACCGTAATTAATCTAATTCAAATATTATTAAATCTAATTTAAAGAAAAATTTTCGTAACCTAATTTTATTTTATTTCTAAATTTTAAAATCAAAAAATTGATTAAGCAATATAATATCTTGAGTGTTCATTTATACATATTCTTCCTCTTGTATTAACGGATAGTTGATTTAGTGGGATGTGACGTTAGATCCCTTAATCAAGTATTTGAATTTGACTCGCGGTTTGACCATGGAAAAAATTACGTTGAGAGGGTAGTCTCCTTAAATGAGTTATTGTAAATTTCGAGTCTAATTAGTCGGATTATAATTTTGGATATCGATTGATATAATAAAAATATATATATATTCTCCCCCCTACTCTTCTTTGTTGAAAATAAAAACCAACTTAACAAAAAAAGTCTTTCTTTACTTTGCCCAAATCATTGATCTTCATGTTTTGTTCAAATTCAATGACTAAATATTAATATTTTTAAAATATAATTTTGAATTTAACGAGAAAATAGAAATTGAATATCGATGATTTATAAAAAAAAAATTCAATAATATAATATAAGAATATGATACAAAAAAGTATAGAAAAAAAATTGAGCTTGGTTGCTTTTCCTTCCATCCGAAAATATTTATCATAAAAATCCTTACCTCTCGTACAAAATTCGATTTTTACCGACTACTACCTTATTTTTGCAAATCAAATAAAACTCAAGATGGTTTCTAAATAACATTAATGTCACGTACTTGATAAAAAGAAAAAAAAAAGAAAGGAAGAGAAAAGTATTTCAATTTCAACCTTGTTGAAAGAGAAAATGTGCTAATAAACCATAATAAACTTTTCATAAATGTCTGTTTCATTTTATTGTTTAAAGCTCATTCTTTTGATTGTTCCTAAAACATGGGACGTACCCAGGACTGATACACACTTGATGGGGTTTTCGGATTTGGGCACAGCATGTTTTCTTCTTTTGTATAAAAACGTTTGTCTTGTGTAGTAAGATCATAGTGAACTTGGTGATCTTTATACGATTGACACTGATATCTTATGATATCAATAGGTTCAGTGAGATTGAATTGTTAGATTTTTTTGATTAAATTTTGAGTATAAAATTTAAAAATAGAAAAATATCATGTCTCGGACACTGTCAAGTATTTAGGGTTTTGTCCCGATTAATCTGGATCGACCGTTGCAGTGGTTCCTTTTCAGAGGATGGGTTTTCTAACGGAGAGCGTTCCATACATATAAGAGTTCGATACTCTCAACGAAAGTCGAATTTCGATTATATTTAAAGAAACTCAACCCCACATCTAGTTATGTCACCCACGTTGATAAAACAAATGTTTTCTAATCTCCACTGCCACTACTGTTCTTTTCTATTTCTGCTTGCACACCAACATTTATATTCACAAATCTTCTGTGATTACTTTGAATTTCTGGTAATCTTTCCTATTTTTTTACATATTATCTATAACTACAAGAGATTAATCACTCGGAGTCCAAAAGTTACTTTTCTTTTTGTGAACAGTGGATATTGGATGAAAATTGATACTCCAGGAATGTAACCTGATAAATCTAAATGAAATAAACCATTAGTATTACCACACACCCGGGGCTAAAAGTTACAATATAGGTCGCACTGAAATAAGAAAATAAAAACGGATATAAAATAATACGAAAAACAATGATATTTTATAAAATTATAAAAAATAAAATCATAAAAAATGGATAATTATAAAAATAATGATTTTTTGTAAATATTAATTATTTTATATAAATAATTAAATAATCATATTTTATAATAAAAATTTAAAATGATCAAGTAATTATTAATTATAAAGAAAAATAATATAAAAATTATAAATATAAATAAATAAATAAATAATTTTATAAATATGAAAAATATATAAATATAAGAATATAATAAATTTTTTTGTAGATATTAATTAATTAACATGTAATTTTTTTATATTATCCATATTTTATAATTATATTAAATTTAATTAATTTTGATCGGAGCTGAATTAAATCTTGAAGGAAAAAACTCTCTCCGTTCATAATTTTTTTCACACACATCATGTAGGCGTTTTTTGATCACATGGTCCACGCATTCTGGCTCGTCGGCCTTGGTCTGTCTCTCCCCTCAGCTGTTCCTGTTTGTATTCAAGCCCGAAGAGGACCCTCCCTCTCTCTCCCTCTCTCTGTTTCTAGATTCTTCTACCATCTCGACAAGTAGCAAGTACAGACACAAAAACCCACTTGGGGTTCTCTCGTTGAAGTCCTCCAATCCGTCAGACTTTCTCTGATCGTTTGCGATTCCTAGGGTTTCCGGCTTTACCTGTATCTACTACTCTCGTTGCCTTCAGTTCATTTCAGTTTTCAGTATAATTGATGATGATATGTTTCTTTGCAGTGAAACTTGGAGGATGGAGGATGTTCAGGAGCAGCAAACTCAATCACTTGGTAATTACTTTTAACCATACGAATGAAATTTCTCCACGCATTTGTATGTAAAAACTTTGAAAATTTGAAAGCTTAATTTGTAGAAGAAGATGGTGAGAGTGAAATTGTAGCTGAAAATGCTGCGTTTGTTAAAGGGGAGCCATTACAGGATGAAATTGGTCCTCCAAAAGTTGATT
Source organism: Dillenia suffruticosa (assembly GCA_033439265.1). NCBI lineage: Eukaryota > Viridiplantae > Streptophyta > Magnoliopsida > Dilleniales > Dilleniaceae > Dillenia > Dillenia suffruticosa. Next base: position 1,997,945 of record JAVTVX010000016.1, read on the forward strand.
CTCAAGTTATAAATCTCCATGAAAAGGTGACAAAGCAGATCATGAAGGAGGGTCATGGTCAGATACCCTCCAAGTATTCGACTTGTTTCTGTAAGTACCTTGGTCTTCTTTGTGGTGTCTATAGAAAAAAAACCCATGATGTCTGAGGATTGAAAATCATATGTTATCACAGTGCACTACAGGGCATGGACTGAAAGCACTCGGCACAAGTTTGAGGATACATGGCATGAGCAGCGACCATTGGAATTAGTTTTAGGAAAGGGTATGTGACTGCTTCCATTCGATTTATGTTAGATTACTCTCCCTTAAATGTGGAACCTCTCGATCTGATCCTAGAGAGCAAACCTGCTTGTATCTATCTGTGCTCATCCATTTATGGGATTTTTGTGATCAAAGGAGCAGCTAGCTTTGAATGGATTGATAAACAACTAGTCTGTCTGAATTTATGTACATTATAATGAATTTATTGACTAGGAGAGTAATAGTGAAGAAAACCTTATATAGTTCAGGATTGGTTCAATACTTTTGCAGGAATCATTTTTTTTTTAAATTTAATGTTGATGGTACTTGGAGTTGCTCGCAATGGGTTCACAGCTTTCAATGAGATAAAATGATCAGATTGAAAGATAGATCAGATATATGAACAATTATAACTTTTGGTCCTTTAAGTCATTTGGATAAGTGTTTGAAAAGTCAGGTTGATTGAAGATGCTAATAGATTTCATTTATTTATTTATTCTTAATGCTGTTTCTATTGCCAACAGAGGATGCTTCCTTTGCGGCTACACAAAACCCAGCCATGTCCAATTGCCCAATTTCCCTTTCTGTTATGTATGGACAGTAGAACGCATGCACTCTGTAACTTTGAACAATTTTCATCAGAAAAGAACTTTGAGGTTCGTAATAGCAATAGAACTCCCAAAAGTCTTCTGGGAGCGGAGTTGATGTTATCGTAATGGATCACATCAAAAATTGGTATGGATCCATGATATAGGACACCTTTTGCTGGACCATTATATATGATTATATGCTAGACATTTCTCATAGTTCCATAACTATTTTTTAATGGAAATTTCATGAACAGAGAAGAAAGAAATGGAAGGATTGGCAATTGGTGTGGCTAGCATGAAATCTGGTGAACGTGCCTTGTTGCGTGTGGGTTGGGAATTGGGCTATGGCAAAGAAGGAAGCTTTTCTTTTCCAAATGTTCCGGCAATGGCAGATCTTTTATATGAAGTTGAGCTGATCGGCTATGATGAAACTAAAGAAGTAAGCTACCCCCAGGCATCCTGTTGCAGTTATCTACAGATGCTTACAATAGTTCTATGCTGTGGTAGCAAGAACTTAATGGGTACTGATGGTACAAATATTTGGTGATACGAATTTTCAGGGAAAAGCTCGTGGTGACATGACTGTGGAGGAAAGAATTGGAGCAGCAGATCGGAGAAAAATGGATGGAAATGTTCTCTTCAAGGAGGAAAAACTGGAAGAGGCTATGCAACAATATGAAATGGTTACAGGCTTTTGTTCCACAGCTACATTTGTTTTTCATGGCTATTGTGTTTTTCTTTATTTTCCTCCCTTCTTCTCATAAGTCCTGTTGTTTGTGATAGGCCATAGCGTATATGGGAGATGACTTCATGTTCCAGTTGTTTGGGAAATATAGAGACATGGCTTTGGCTGTAAAGAATCCATGCCACCTTAACATGGCAGCATGTCTGATAAAGCTCAAGCGCTATGAAGAAGCTATTGGACAATGCAGCATTGTATGTATTCAGTTTAAAAGAAATCATTTATTTTCCTCTTTTACATGTTTTTGTTGCTTATTACAGCTTTTTTATAGGTCTAAGTCAAACAAATTTATTGGACTAATGATTGGCTAATTGTGAACTGGGATCCAGCAAGTATACACTGGAAAAGGGCAAGCAAATAGAAATACTCAACTGCATTAGGGGCCTCTACAACAATATAATAAAGCAGACATTACAGTAACTATCATCTTCAGACCCAACAAACAATTTGTTTGAATAAAAGTCGTTCTTGCATTTGGGCAATGGGTACCATTTGTGATGCAAACGTACTTTTCAAGTCATATTGAAAAGAACATTGATAAAGGTATCAGATTCCATAAAAGACTAAACTTCTTTCTGTCCTGAACCAACCTGAAATATTAAAATAGAAAGAACCCTCATTATAGGGCAAGACACTGCTTAACCCGGAGTGTGAAAAAACCCTCTACAGTTCTGAGGTACCTCAAAGTGGATGTTTTTCCCTGGTTGCCTGACTTTTCTGCACATAATGCTTCTGTTTTTGTTACCTCTTCCAGCAATTTTAACCTGCTGGCATAGCTTGTGACTTTCCTTTTTGATGTTTGCATTTCGTAAATATTCAGATTAATGAAAATGGAAAAGATTGTTATCTTCTTTGTAACTTCTCAAGATCCTGCTGATTAGCACCCAACCAGGTTGCCGGGTAAACGTGTATTGGATGTTTATAAGTAGTGGCATATCATGAAAAGATGTACCAACAAGATTTGTTCAATACTTGTTATTGCATTAGTTGCGAAATTGCTCTATGTTCATGATATTGCCATGGAAAAGAGCACTTCTCGTGATTATTCTTTGTAAAGTGTTGGGTTGTTACTCGGATTCTTTTCTGAATTAATCTTTTCTCAGGTTGAGATACAGAATTTCTCCGTGGGAGAATGAAAGGATTGTTAAAAAATTGCTTGTTTCTTCAAGAGACCAGTGGGGCAGTTTTCTGTTATCATTGTTATTTCTAAAAAACAGTAAATGCAGATTGTTTAAGCATTCCTCATTTGCCTTCCATGTGGATGAAGTGAACCTGTGGAGAGGGGTCTTTTTTCACTGTATTCTTTGGAGTTAATTACCTTGATCTTTTGATGTCCCCTAGGATTTGAAGTTGCTGTCTCTTCTAATTAGCACAAAAGAAATAGAACATTGTCTGAATGCTCTCACTCAGTGTGCATATGACAATGTCTGAGTATGGCTGTGGTTTAATTTTTCTACTAATGCAAATTGACTTGTGCTTTATTAAGTTATTCTAGAGTGTATTAGTACCGGATGATATCTAATTTGATCATGTGGTGATTCTCAGGTATTGGCTGAGGATGAAAACAATGCCAAAGCATTGTTCAGACGAGGAAAAGCTAGAGCTGAGCTCGGCCAAACTGAAGCTGCAAGGGAAGATTTTCTTAAGGCACAAAAATTTGCACCAGAGGACAAAGCTATTGGAAAGGAGTTATGGCTGCTGGCCGAACAGGACAAGGCTGTCTATCAAAAGCAAAAGGAGTTGTATAAAGGAATTTTTGGACCGAGACCAGAACCAAAAACCCAGAAAACCAATAGGTTAATTCTCATTTGGCAATGGCTATTAGCGCTATTTTACCGCCTGTTCAGATTGGAAAGGCATAAAGCTGAGTAACTTGGTTCAGAGCAATTGCAGGGGAAGTGGATATTTGACTCAATAATCTAAAAATTTTTATTGTGATGTCTTAGATTCCTGTGTATCACTTGCTCTTTGGACTAGCATGGAGGTAGCAGCTAACTTATTTGTACCACATAACCCCTTCATGCTAGTATATGGGAAACAAAACAAAAACAGATTTCAGGTATAGGGCATGGCAAGTTTGAAATAAATCTCTCATGTCCTGTGTAGTCTTTGGGGGAGATTGTAACGTCAGTGTGTTCTGGTTTATCTGGGACTTCTCCCGGCATTTGCATCATATTTTTGTAGTTTCGGTGTAATGCAGATGTGTTTATCTACTGTCAACAGAATCACATTTGAGTTAATTGATCTTGGTATGGCTATTTCCAGTTATCAATGCCTTCTTGAAGTTTACCACACTGAAAATTGAAGATCTGCAGTGTGCTCAGATCTTCGTTAATCTGCAGTGCTTTTCGAAATGCTAACAATAGAAACTCACAAGCCAATAAAACAAACTCTCACTACTTCGCTCGCTCTCGATCTCTCTCTCTCTCTCTCTCCCTCCCTCCCCCCCCCCCATATTATTGGTCGATCATCTACAAGTGCAAGTTGAAAATTTCATGATTGGTACCCACAAAACATATGAAACATCCCAAAATTCGTTGGTAACCATATAAAAAACCAAGAAAAAAAGAGAGAGAAGCAAATGTAATCTATTACTCATTTTATTGATCTATATTTATGAACAGAAACATAATCGGCTCACTACCCATATGTTTTATTTTTCCAGTAAAACTGTTTTACCAAGGTTGCTTGAGCATAGTCATCCAAGCACAATAAGCACAAACCAACTTCTGAGATATATACACATATACACCAAAGGATAAGCTCATCAACATCAAGTCCTTCCAATCACCCTTTTGCTTTGGACTTAGATTATCCTTCAATCCTTTTCCCAACTTCTCAACACTTACCAAAATACTGGATAATAGCTGCTTGCTTTCTATCTTTGCATTCTTTGCGTTTGCATTCGGAGGATCAATCTCTTCTTGGCTCTGGCATGCTAAAGAGATTAGAGTTCTAGTTCTACTTTTGTTCCTTAAATTTTGAAGTGACTTGATGTTTTTTCCAGGACAAGAATGGCTTAATGAGAGAGCAGCCATGGATGAGCTTAAGATGGTTGAGTTTGGGGTGAAGGGTTTTGTCAGGTTGAGTTAGAAAAGATTGTTTTGTTCATTGATAGTTTGTTGAAGGAGAGAACGTTGTTTTCTATTTGACCACACGTTTGGGAGAAAAAGATAAAGCAATAATTTCAAATGAAAGAGGAAAATATCTCTCATGGAAAAGCAATATTTGCCTTGTACTTCGGAGTTGTAGAAAAGGATAAGTGTCTTTCTTTCTGCTGTCTTTGGTAGGTAATTCCAACCACAATAGTGAGCATTTCTGCCCAAGGACTCATGTGGGGTTGGTGGGTCACTCACCGGGTCCAAGTGGCATTGGAGCTTTTATGAATTAGGCATTGTCATCTTCCAATTTCTATTGTTAACTCCAGGAAGTGTTCATGTTTGCTTACATCTTGTGGATGCAGGTACGCAAATTGAATTAAATTGAAGCCCCAACCACAATAAAAAGTCAAACGAGGCAAATACTGATCTTGAAAATGGTTACCAAGTCAAGAAGCAATGACCAAAAAGAAGAAAGAATTATGCTTAAAACATAAACTTGTCCAAAAGAAAACAGCTCTGCATTTTTGCATCTTGAAATTCTTGTTGCTCCTTCACATGTTGGGGCAAACCTGCAACTTATATGCACATCAAAATTTTACCGAATAAAAATGAACACGATGTCTTTTTTCTTGTTCTGAGTTTGCCATTTCAAATCTCGAGGACCTCAGTAATGTAAACCTATAGGGTGAATGTGTGTGCATTTGGAAAATTAACTTGATAAATGGGGATGAAAATTTGTGACAGAATCACATGAAGTAAGGGTCATTTAATCTGCAAATTTAAAACTCAGCACATCTGGCACAATAACGTAGTATGTACGAAATTAATCTTATTTTTTAAAAAATTCTTAAAACAACAGGTATGAAAAATAATTCTAAAACTGATCTATATATATTAAGTTATGAAAACTCGATATATATTAAAAACTAGATGAACAGTATATGTCAAGGTTTCAATATTTGACATAGTTCTGTCCCCCCAACACTTATAACATTTCCGGTTCTTATATTTATTCTTTAAACTATATCAATTCTCACATCCAAATTTCTCAACAGCATAAAACATATAATTTTTCATCGGCACAATAAATCCAACAAAGAAACTAAATCACAATAATAGAATATAAATTTTATTAATATAACAAAATATACAAAATACATAATACTAACGACATCTTCTTTTCCTAGTATAGTGTCTAATATCTAAATCAGGTGTAGTATCTATACTATTATCACGAGACACCAAAACCATATCATTTATCTGTGTGACCTTGAAGGATCCTACGTCATCATTGGAGGATCCTACATCATCATAGTGGGGATTTAGAAAAAAAGGAGAGGACATATGATACATATGTGATGTATCATTTCTCTCAAACTGTGTCAATCTCTCATCAATATAGATATCGGGACAAACTCCCATCCGTGGAGCCCTGGAGTGAAAACATGAGGGAAATCAAACATGAAAACTTTGCATACTCACTCAAAAATCCTGCGATGTCATGTGCATGTTGAGATGGTGGCGGTGATGCATGATATGATGACGATGGTGGTCTCCTAGGATGTGCTCTCCCTCGTTGTCGTCCATGTGCTTGGTCCTCATCACCTCCCTTGTCTTCTCCTGTGGCTAGTCAAGATCTCAATAGATATCCCATGTTATCAGATAAGACCGCAATAGCCAAATTCGCCAACCCATACACATCAACAGGCTCAGAGTCTCGAATTTAATACAGAGTATCCTATTATAAGAATATATATATATATATGTTAGTTAAATTAACAAATTTAAATTATTGATATAAATAAAAAATAGCAAGTTGTATACTTTTCATATATTCCAAACATGATTCTTGACAATTTATAAATTGGGGAGAGATGGAGCGATACCAGACGGTGTAGGTATGATCCACGGCAGGTCCAAACGACATGTCAAGTGGAGTTGGATGGTCGTGTTCTCGAGTCCAAATATCTACATAACGTGCATACTCAACTAATCAATCTATCTCCAGTTCACATCTCGTATTAGTGTCGTGTAGTCAATTCTCAGTATTACAATGAATTGGAATATACTGAACCCCTCCATATTGACGGATTACTCTATCAGAAAAATGTCACTCCACTATACTAAAAAAGACAAATGGTACGTGAGTGTACCAAATATCTCTCCTCTCGTGATAGTAGTCGAGAAGGAAAGATAATATGTTTTCAGTGTAGGACAATCACACGACTTGATCCATCGTTTGCCTATCAAATGCCTTCATATATATGCTCACTACGTGTGTAGAGAGAGTTGTGACATCAAAATCTGCTTTCCCTCGCCAAGCCAATGGACTATCCTCCTCCATGTGTAATGATCGCCTAATATGAGCTATATAAGCGAATCTCTCTCATGTCTAGTCTGTAAAAGAATAAGTGCCCCACTTATCTCATGTGAATCTGTGTGTGGCTATATAAAAATTGTCTGTATAAATAAGTCAAACATGAAAAATCCCAACTATGATCACTAGAAGAAACTAAATCCTCTAACAATAATAAATACTGTAAGTATACAAAATGTACTATTTTATCATAAAATAGCACACTTCCTATCAATAACAAAATATACATCTGCGTTTATAGTATAATATGTACATCATCTCCACCATTGGACAACTTAGCAAAAAAATTAGATAATCACGCCACACTCAAAGTATATCCACTAAACGTAGAATGTAGAGACCTAATACCTAATAACTTTTCACACACATTTGCCTAGTAGACACTCGTCGACCTACCTACTACAAGAATTTCATCTATAGGTAAACCTAATAGGACCCCTACATCTTGTAGTGTGATCATAAACTTACCATGGGGCATATGAAATGTGTGTTTCTTGCCTCCATCTCTTTATTAGGGGAGTGATCAAATGCCAATCTAACTGAATGAATTGCAGTCTAGCGACACCCAAAAAGCCCGACTACTCTAGGAGAGAAAGTACCCGCTCGTCAATATGACAATACTCCCAAAGCTATAAAACTGCCTCTCGTCGACGACAAGTGATCCACATAGTATACTCTCCCTCCCAAACACTCGAAAAACGGTGACCTTGCTGCAAGCGTAGCGCGCTCTAATTAGTAGATTTAGAATCTATCTGTGACAAAATGAAAAAAAAAACATTAATACAACAAATATAATAACAGTTAAGATGTTAATTAAGAAAGTCATAAATCATATGAATGAGTATTTTAATAAAACCACAAAATACAATAACAGTTACTATTCATTAAGAAATACAATAATACAAGATGATATCTGTCACATTAAGAAATATAAGAACTACACTTTAAATACATTAATAGTCAATCATTATTGGTTTGGATCAGACAATATCTTTGATTGTGCCCTTATTTGCCACACAGTCCATACCTTATTTGTCTCGTACATCTCCTCCAATTGTGATTCTCTTCACTACAACTGCTACATGATATCAGTGAGGATGATTCTCGAAAGATCCATCTTATTGTGATATTTAAATGATTTAGATCTTCATTCTCACGTCAAAGTGATATATCAGGAATGATAGTTGGGTATGAACCTATAGGCCAACCCGAATGGTCTCCCACTAGTAAGAAATGATAATCAGAAACCCTAAGTTGGTGTTCCCATGTCATCTATTTCCCGATGATCATATATACATCAATCATCGTCCGTGTTAGTACAGTACTACATGAGAGCAAGGAATTCTATACGTTTGCTATTTCCCGCATGTGCAATACTCATTTCTTACATCCACAGTCTAATAATTATCCCTCTTGTGGTCATACTGTGTTTGTATACAGTATGTTTCTATATCAAAGATCCCTTGCTCTCTGCTAAAAGAGATAACTGTATGGAAGTTAGCTGTACTCATCCATCTCCCTAGCATGGCTGAGGCATACTTTGTATACTGCTCTCCTCTTGCCATTCCCGCTCTTGCCTTACCTAGTCGAGCCTCAAAGTAATTCACTGAGTTATATAAGTCAAGTACTAAGTCAGAAACAGGTAGATTTCTTACACCCTTTAAGATGATATTATAACTTTCACTTATATTTGTTATCATATACCCAAAATGAAAACCACTATTGTGAAAGAAAATCCACTATTCAATGCCAATATTTTCAAAATAATCGAAAGTATCTTCTTTTATCCTTCATTTTCGCTATATAATAGTCAAATTTCTTACATTGTGACTATAATGTAGGAACGGTGGCTAAGCTTGATTTTGTGGTGCGTGTTGAAATTACTAACAATATGACGTAACATTCGGTAGTGACCATCCAAATTTTGGATGAGCAACTATTTCCCTCATCCTTTCATGTCAATCTGAAATTAAGTAAAAGAATTCTCCCTATCTCCAACAACATACTCTCGCATACAGCCTAAAAACCACTACAAAACAATTGACTCTCCATCAACCAACTCGAATGCCAATGGGACAATGTGATTCGTGCTGTCCATACTGCATGCAATTAACAACTTGTGTTTATATTTCCCATAGAGATGAGTCCCATATATATTTATCAATGACTTACAACTCCTAAAATCATGATGTAAGAACCAAATGTCCAAAATAAAACTTCAAAAACCCTTTTATTATTTGCATTTGGCAGACACAACTTCCAACTGACTTGTGTCCCCGGATTCTTTTTCATTATTACATCCAACAATCAAGATAGTTGTTTGTAAGAATCATCCCAATCCCTGTATACCATCTCTATACCCATTCTCTTTGCTGTCTAGACTTTTCTACGGGAAACTAGATATGTGGTTTTTTCAGTCATAACAGTTTAGAGGAATGAAACTTTGACAATGGGATCTTCCCTCATACAGTTGAGAAAATGTCAAACCATCAAATTTGAATCTAGATATTTATGATCCTATGTCAACCCAATATTCACATATGTGTGCCGTCCCTCAACAACAATAATCACAAAGACACCAACTAGTTTTGTTCTACAAGCACGCAATTTCTACCTACAACCTTCATCACTTCGAGTACATATTGCTGTCCAAAGTTATGGGGTTGATTTTTCAACCCAAAATTAATAATAGTGCTCCACATAGTGCATTTGATAGTATGAATAAGGTGCTCCTTTGACTCAAATCGTATCCCCCTTTTCAATTCATTGTTGAAACTCCAACTATCACCTGTTAATTTACAATCTTTCTAAAAAATCACATAACCATCACCTCTGAGTGCAGTGGTCATGCAAGGAATTGAGTCGTCTATTCTGCCATAGGCGTTATCCCAGCTACTTCTTTTGGGTATAGATGTTGAGGAGGACCAAATCATTAACTCGTTCACATCACCACCACAAATTTCTTCATCATTTTTCTCTTTTTTCACCTCTTCTTCTGTCATTTCTTCCTCATCAACATCATTATCCACCTCTGTAAAAACAAAATCCACTCGAAATTCGATATGTGGATAATCATTCATATAATCACAATGTTGTTGTACAACCATTCCACCATCATATGATTTTATAAATAACTCACAAATAGAACCCACTCTCATAGTCACCGCAAACTCTATCAAATTAACACCATTGTCATCATCACTGATTGGTACCAATTCATACTATATATTTCCCTGTTGGATGTATGAAATGAGACAACGATAAAAAATCTTCACATGTTGTGTCATATACTTTATCCGAAAATCCTTATATATTATAGGCACAAACTCATTAAAATATAAATTCTTCCTCATCTTAATTAATTTCAAAGGACCACAATCATAACGAATTCTATCCTCACCTATCACAATTTCACCATTATTGTAATATAATAATCTTACTATATCTGTCACTTTTTCGAAATATAAAAAATAACTTGTTAACATCTAATTCAAAAAACATTCACAAATATACTAAATTTATATTAATTAATTATTCAACAAAACTTTCAATTCATTAATGGGTGAACATACCCTAAATTCTCAATAAATCATAAATCGTAAATTTTACAATTAAATTTCTCAAGAAATCAACTTCAATGAATATAACATATATTACTCAACAACATGATTCACCATCAAATTAAGCATTTTAACTTTGAAGGACCAAAGAGAACCAAGGATAACAATATACCTTCGGAATGCGTTTTGGAATGAAGGTTGTAGGGTGCACAACAAAGTTGCCGAAGGTTACAATGTTCATTGGAATGCGCAAATGATGGCCAAATTGCATTGGCAAACTTAGGGCTAGGGTTTAATTGCATTGGCGAGAAAGCGGGGCTTGCAATTTGAATTGAGCCACGAACATATCGAGTTTTTAAGATTCAATGTATACTGTTCATCCGTTTTTTAATATATGTCGAGTTTTGAAAACTTGACATTTGAAAACTCGACATACCTTGTCAAGTTTTTAAAACTCGTCATATCTAAGTCAGTTTTGAAATTATTCCCCACACTGAGTTGTTTTAATTTTTTTTAAATAAGGTTAATTCCGTACATGTCTCCACAATAATGATTCAAAGGATGAAATTTGAACACCACCATTGTATTACAACAGGTGAAAAAATTGCAGCACCAAAGTCTAAATGTGGATGCCATATTAGTAGTGAGTGAAAATAACAGAGAAAATGAAACAAAGTTTCAGAGGGAAACAAGCTCAAGTTTCCCAATTTGAATTTCAGTTTTCAGTTAGAACTATCAAAGAGCAAACCAATCTAATCTTCGTCTTCATTGAAGTCAGAGTCCTCGGTAGCCTGATCACTTTCAGAATCACTCAAAACATACCTTCTCTGTGCGATATTTGTTCTCTGTGGTCTTGCCCTTGCTGGCATGACAACTTGATTCATTTCTGTGGTACTGTCAGTGGTAGAAGGAGAAGCTGATAGTTCATCACTTTCCTTTGATGTTTCCTCTACATCCTCACTTGTGCTACCCAGCAAAGAGCCGCTCTTCTTGTTAAAAGGTGAGGCTCGGATTTTCCTTACTTTCTTCTCTGGAGAAATCCCAGCATTCTCTGAAGGCTTCAAGACATCAGTTATTAGTTTCTGGCCCAACAGTTGAGTCTTCCTGTTGGCAGGTGCTCCCCTCTTTGTTGCTGCAGCAGGTTTAGCTGTAGCTGCCGCTTTCTTTGCTCCCTTCCTCTTCCCTTCTGGAGCTGCCACCACTTCCACATCAAAATCTTCATCACTTGTATCATCATCTTTTTTATTATCAGAAATCACGGAGACAGATGTTGCTGGCTTCTTCCGTGCAGCAGGCCTTCGAGCAGGCTCCTTTTTCTTCGCGGGGACTTCGGAAACTTCAGTTTCTATTGCTGCAATGATAACAGAATTAGGATAACACAAATTTCTGGTTTTGTTTGCTAAACCAATAAAGGAGATGGGTAAATACTTTCAACAATTAGAACATATATGGATGCTTCCATTTGGTGATGCAATTAGGTTGTGTATGCAACTACATAAAGAAACCATTTACCTGGCACATGTTCAGGAGAAGACTTCAGGTTATAGGCAGCAAGGCGATCTTTTAGTTCAAGCACTTCCTCGTCATCATCATCATCATCATTTAAAACTACAGAAGTCTGCTGAGAAAAGGCATAATCTCACAGTTAGGTCTGATAATTATTTCAACTAAAATAACATGCAAAGATGGGACAATAGTTTGGAGAGCAGACCTTCTTGGCCGGAGGTTTCTTTGCAAGTGCTGTTTGGTCGTGTGCTTTTGCCACCTCAAGTACAGTCTCTAAAGATTCAGAAATTTCCACGGGATCATTGACATGCTCTGCAGCCTTTTTGGTGGGTTTTCGAGGGTTTTTAGGTGCTTGCCTAGAAACCTTCCTACCGGGGTCACCTGGTGCTCTATTCTTCTTCAGTTCATTTCTAGTTTCCTTATCCCTTATATCTTGCTCCTGATATATGCAGGAGGAGCAAAAATTCAGTTTGGAAAAGAGAAAAATAAAACTCAACCAGAATCATATCTAGTGGTAAAAATTTTACTTACATTGAGTTCATTTTCGAGAGCATCCAGATCCCTCAACCACAAAGCCTTTGGAGTTGCCTTCCTTAAAGCATCAACCTCTTGATTCATCTTATCCCTATCAGCACATAACTCCTGAACTTTCTCGAGCGTCAAAGTGCCAATTGCCATTGACAGGAGATACTCGTAATCACTGGCACGAACTCCTTTGGAGCTAACCAACTCTGAGTTCTCATAAGCATCATCCATATCATCAGTTGCACCAGCAACAGCAGCTTCCACAACCTTTGCTTTCTTTGGGAACGGAGCAAAACCTTTCTCCCGCAGTTCAAGGAAGAGTTCAGCTCTCTTCCTGTTGCTCACGACAATTTCTCCATTCACAACTGCCAGTATAAATCTGACCTTATTCTCAAGTTTTAATAGATCCATCTCAAGATTTTCGAGCAACATTTTCTGCATGATAAAAATTTGTTAACTGCATGATCAAGGATTTAAAAAAAGATCCCAAAATTTAAGGAATTTCTTGTGGCAAGGCTAAATAACTTGCCTTCCTTTTCTCATAGTATTCAAGCCTCAAGTGGAAGAACTCCTCAAGAACTGCAGAAAAGAAACAATAGTCAATAAATGAAACCTATCAAGATTCAAAAATTAGTTTTAACTTCACAATGGTATCAGCAGCGTACTCTGCTCTGGGGTGTCATATTTCTTGATCACGCCTTTGGGGTCAAACAGGTGCATATTACTAGTGCTTATTGTGGTGGTGAGCTTAAATTTTTTTAGCAAGCCCTCTTGCTTTGCCATTATCAAGTTCTCCTCAGACAAGTAAATTTCAAAATCCACATTTAGGTCGTCGGTATGGTCTCTAAAATCCTGCAATCAATCAAAATCAGTCATGAATCTGTGTATCATAAATAAACAAATCAGGAGTATGAAGGGGGTTAAGTCCACCTTGATAAAGGGATCCTTGATTTTCTCATTTCCAGTCATAATGGATTCCAGGAACTCCTTGTAATCCTGAGTCCACCTCCGGATGGGAAGCTCGGTAATTTGCACTGTTGTCTTGTTCACTTCTTCTATAACTCCACTAACAGTGTAGCTGACCCCGGCTTCCTTTGTTGATGTCTTCTCAATAGTTCCTCTGAATTCTTTGTACCATGGATCCATTGGCTCCATCATCTCATCATTCAACAACCGCCTCAAGTTTGCAATTATATCTCTGGGATTGTAGTTAGGAATGTATGAACTCCATCCAGTCCCAATTCCTTCACTTCCATTGACAAGAACTGTTGGTATAATTGGCATGTACCTTCAGTCCAAATACAAACTCATTAGGGTTCCTTAATTGCATCAGATTTCTGATAATATCAGCCACCATTTAAATTCTTACCATGTTGGTTCAATTGTTTGTCCATCTTCATTCAAATAGTCAAGTAGGATATCATCATCCTTTGGGAACAAGAACCGAGTGATAGGAGAAAGTCGAGTGAAAATGTACCTAGCACTTGCATGATCTTTGCCTCCCTGTGCATAATAATCAGATCATCCATTTGGTTAAGCAGAAGGGAAGGTATGGTTCTTCTTTAAAGAACAATCATATTTTGTTTTGAACTTACTTGGTGGCGAGTGCCGAATTGACCATTTGGTTGGAGAAGGTTAATGTTGTTGCTGCCAACAAAGTCTTGTGCCATGCCTATAATTGTGCTTGCAAGACTTTGCTCACCATGGTGGTATGCTGAATGCTCAGACACATAACCAGAGAATTGAGCAACCTTTGCTTCTTTCACAAAGTTTCTCTTGAAAGAGCAGAAAAGGATCTTTCTCTGTCCAGGTTTCAGGCCATCAACCATTGAAGGGATTGACCTTTGAAGATCTGCCATAGAGAACAGTATAAGCTCCTTGTTAACAAAGTCGCTGTACTTAATGAGCTTCTCCCTCTGGTCAAGGAAAGTACCAGGCTGCAAAAAACAAGGAGTTTCCAAGAGCTATTAGCAAGCCAAGATAAAGTAGTGGTGGAAATCTCAAATTGTTAATGCTGCATTGTCAAAAGAAAGGTCTCTCTCTAAGACACACCTCAAACTGCCGAAGCCAGTTCTTCCTTGCCTCAATCTTCTTCTTACTGAATGCAAGCTCAATTGCCTCCCCATCTTGCTCATCCTTCCATAAGAAGTCTTTCTTGTGCTTGTCAAGATCATTGAAGTACTCCTTCCCTTCCTTTGAAGTGCTGGTTCCCAACCCCTGGCAGGACAGAAAAATAATTAGCAATGATGACATGAAAATAGAGAATAAATGACCCACAATTTCTTACATAGATCAAACAGACAAACCTTATAGTACTTTATTGACCAGCCACTAGCATTACCACCCAAACTTTCCTTCCATGATTCATACTCAGGCATAGAATAAAATGACAGGAGCTTACCATTCTTGTGGGTAGCCTGCACCACAGCAATAATAAAACAGTTATCATCCTTCTCAAAAGGAAGTTTAAACTTCAATAGAGATTACAGTCAGTATAAGATACTTAACCAAGTGATTCAGACCTTCACAATTGGTGTAATGAACTCAACCATGAATGATGGAATTTTGAGCAATGATGGCCAGAAAGAATGAATGAAATTTATCAACAGCCCTTTAATGTGGGAACCATCATGATCCTACAAAAGCATAATTATGTTTCATCAATGATCACTAGACAAACCATGTCTCCATAACAGAGGAAGGCCAACAAGAAGTTAGAGATTGAACCTGATCAGTCATTATCATCAGGTGACCATATCTCAGTGTCTTGACACTATCATATTCCTTCCCCTGCTGCAGTCCAAGAATCTGCTTGATATTCTGAATTTCACTATTCTCCATAATCTGCTTGTGGCTCGCTTCTCTTACATTGAGCAGCTTACCCCTCAGCGGGAATACACCGTAGTAATTTCTACCCACAACAGAAATCCCAGCCATCTAAACAGAACATGAGGGTTAGACCTCTACAGTAACAAAAGTAATCTCATCAAAATCAGTCCTGGACTATCAAAATATATTGACAACTTACAGCAAGAGCCTTAGCTGAATCTCCTTCTGTCAGAATCAATGTACATTTGTCAGAGTTTCTTCCTCCGGCATCATTAGCATCTTCAAGCTTGGCAATCCCAGTAAGTCTTTGTTTCTTTGTCCCATCAGTTTTCTTCAGGTCTTTGCTTTGCTTAAAATCTGCCCATGAAAGGAGGCTTTCCACCACTCCAGACTTTGCCACTACAAAGGCATCAGATAAAAAGAATTTACCAAAAGTACTTAAGAGTGGGTAAGGTAGATGGCAAGCAGTACAACATTTTCTTACCTTTCTTTAGAAACTCTTGTGAGAGTTCACACTTCGAACCAAAACTGCTTTGACGAATTGTCAAAGTCTCTTTGGTTTGAGAATCAAAGGCAGGGTTATCAATAAGAGCATTGACAAAAACCCACAAATGATTCTTCACTGTATGGGCTTTGAGATTGGCGTTCTTGTTCTTCTTATTTACAATAGTCATCACATGATTTGTAATCTGGTTAGTAACGTAGTCAACATGAGTCCCACCCTTAATTGTGGCGATCCCATTTACAAAGCTGACCTGTAAACACCAACCATTCATGAGAAATAAGTATTCCAAACACAAAAGTACTGCTCAGAACATTATGAATAAGGAATAAAAAAAAAAGCCGACCTGTTGAAACTGCCCTTCACTGAGACTTACACAGATCTCCCACCTATCATTAACCTTCTCTGCAATTCTGATGAGATAATGCATTTGATAAGTAACATAAATAGAAGCCCAGAATACGTAAACAATATCTGGTCATTTATATATTATGCACCTTGGGAGAGATTCTGGCCTGTTCTTGGAGGCAGTTTGAAGATAGAGGTTGACATAGTCAAGAAATGATTTCACAGGAACCCGCTGCCCATTCAGCTCAACCTTTACCGTCTTGCCTAAACAACCAGCCAAGTCGACAACACGCTTCTTCATCAAAGCAACAACATCATCTTCAAGATGGGTCATGTTGAATTTGGCCAAATCAGGCTTGAAAGTAACCTTTGTCCAGTTTTCACTCTCCTTGCACTTCGTGATGACTGGATTGGACTTATTTCCCATATTGTCGGAGAAAACCTTCAAAAACACAGGAGTAATTCGGTAAGACAGTACCGGACTACAAATTATGCAGATACTACAATATAAATATGATTGTAAACTCTCAATAGTGAAGCAGAGACACAACAGAAGTCCTAAGATGCAAAAAGATGGCCAACGAGAAGTGAACGTGACATGGAGAACTAATGAAACCTCTACTTCATAAATTCTCTGCAATTTGTTCAAAGCCTCAACCTTAAAAGTCATCATAATTCATAAAGCAAACGAGAAATCCAAAATTAAAAGAACAGGTAAAACTTCATCAAGAACCCTAGAGGTATAAGGGTATAAAGTGGTAGAATAACATCCCAGATCTTCGACAACCGTAAAAATTACAGGAAAACCTCATCAATTATCCCAAAAAAAAAAAAAAAAATCAAGAACAAAAACCAATAATCGCACACCCAAAACACAAGCCCAAACAAGAGAAAACACTAGTCAAGAAATGAGAAGAAAAGTTAGGAACTGAATCAAGAACTTCAGGTGAAAACATCAAACCCTAAATCAGTGGGAACAATGAAGACCTAAAACAACCCTCCCCAGAACTTCAAGAAACATAACATCAACCCAAAATCAACATCAGGAATCAAAAATCAAGAACCAAAAATAACAATATCTAACCCCCCAATTAAACCCTAAACTAACAAGTATCAAGAAATTCAGATCTGTACATCCTAGATCTTCAAGAAACACTAAACCGCGCAAAACCCACATCAAAAATCTCAAGATCAAGAACAACAAACCATAATGAAACCTTAAAACAAGAACATAAAAAATCCAAAAAAACAAGAACAAAACATAAACCTCCAAATCATTATACCTGCTTATACTTCTTCTGCCGTCTCCCATCCGCAGTCTCGATCACAAACTCCGTGGAGAAAATATTAGTAAGCTTCGCACCATACCCATTTCTCCCTCCAGTCGTCTTTTTCACAGTATCATCGTAATTACTACTCGTCAGCAAGTGCCCAAAAATCATCTCCGGAACATAAACCCCTTCTTCCTGGTGAATCTCCACAGGAACCCCATCACCATTATTATAGACACATATACAATTCTGCTCCGCATCGATTGTTACTTTCACAGAATCCATAGTCGGATCTCGCTGTTTGTTGTCGGCAGCGTTAACGAGGATTTCATCGAAGATCTTGTAAAGACCCGGAACATACGAAATGGATTTGTAGACCATTTGGCCATCTTCGAAGACCCAGAGGCTTTGGGAGTGTTTTTCAATGGATCCGATGTATGTATCGGGTCGAAGAAGAATGTGCTCAAGCTGGGTTTTTTTCTGGTAGGTTTCTTCGATGGTTTTTCCTGATATGTTTGTTGGTTTTGAGATCGGAATGTTCGCGTTGTTGCTAGTTTGGAGAGGGACTTTCTTGGTCGCCATGAGAGAGAAAGAGAGAGAGAGACACAGAGAAGGTGTCTTCAGAGAGCAATTTGGGAAATGACGAGACAGAGAGGAGGGGTGAGAAGGGTTTATAGGAAAAGATGGGGGTGGGCTAACGGATACTTTGGGGTTGCGAATTTGAAATTTGAATTAGGGCGGACGTTCGAAGTTGGACTGGATTTGTATTTAGGCTGATCGGACGGTTGAGATTTTCATCTTTTATGGGAAAGTATCGGGTGTTCCTCGGGTCCACTGGATTCTGATCGGTTGGTACTATAGGATCCATAAAAGATGGAACAATCCTGAAGACCGGAACACGCGGTTGGGCTTTGGGCTGAGCACAATGATGCAGTCCAAAATGGCCCCGGAAGTTACCCTTGTCCGGGATTTGTTTAACATAAACGTCTAATTCGTCTGAATCATTAAACACCAATGCCTTTTAAATAAAAATTTAAATTCAAATTTTATATATATAAAAATTAGTAACTCCCTTAAGAGCCCACCCTGACTCGAATTATATTTAATCAAATTTAACATATTATCATATATTGATAATTTATTAAAAAATAGATCGGTTTAATTTAAATCATTCCTCCGAAAAAAAAATCATAATATTTTAAAAACAAACAATATCCTCACTCTCATTATGATTATTCATTGGAGAATGGATATTTGTTACCACTTTCACTAAATAAACAAAAACAAATATAAATCTATATTTGGTCTAAAAAAAATACTGCTTTTAAAATTTATTCAAGTATTTTCTACACAAATATTCAGTTCTACAAAATATGGTAAAGTTTTTTATTGTTTTGAGAAATAAAATTATGGTAAATTAGGGTTTCTATCCATTTCATGTCACATGTCACATGTGTTTTGGCTATTTATATGAATTTTTCTATTTAAAATCCATAAATGGAAGTCTAAATTAGAAATATTCTATCTACTAATCAATCAATTGATGAATTTTAGTAATAATGTCCAATTTTTTACAAATAAATTTAAAAATATTGGATATTAATGGAATTTTCATCGAGGTTTATTCAAAATATAATAATTATATTCTTTTTTTTTTTGTAGCGTTTACACTTCAGGCTTAATATTTCTCATTTTTCTATAAGAAAATTCTCATAATATTCTTTCTATTTACATTTTCCAAGTATCATTTGGATTAGGGAGAGCATATACTATGATTTCTTAGTATTTTAGTAGGGTTATGGTGATAAATTTATTCAAAATATAATAATTATAATTCAAATAGGATATTTTTATAGTTAAAGGAAGCTCTCACAAAGAAAATGGTACAACTGAGCGTTTCCTTTTTTCTTTTCAAGTAGGAAATAAAAAGCACACATTGCCTGGCTTTTGGACTCTCTTTGACAAGAATTTCATGGTCTATTTAGTTATAGAAAATAATCTTATTTTTTATGTTTATTTTTTAAAAACTTTACAAAATATGGAAATTGTGTCGAAATAAGTAATTTTTTTTTTTGAAAATAAGGAACTAGTTTTCTAATCTATAACAGAATTGACAAAAATAGATTTAAAATCATTTTACATGTTTTAGGATATAAAATATGGTTTATTTTTGCAGTCAATTTCCACTATTTAAAAAAAATTTAAATAGGTCATGGGTTCAATTTTTCATGAAACCCTTTTCCTTTCCCTTTTCCTTTTTTTTTCCCTCATCTCTCACCCTTGTGTGTTATGGGAAGAGGTGAATGTACTTTGAATTGAGTGGTCGGATATTTTATTTTTTTAATTAGAAATCTTGAGTTTGAGTTTTGGGAATGACGAAAAAAGATTTAAAAGAGTCAACTCCTAAAATGGACCCTATAGTGTTCGAACCGAATTAATCGGACAATCTCGGATACCAATGATGAAAACAAAAAAAAAAGAATGTACTTAAAAAACGTTAAGTTAAATAATTTTGTCAAACAATAATATCCAAAAAGAAAAAAATTATGGTTCAAATGCAATTTTCTTTTTTTTTTTTTTCCTTTCAGTTTTGAGAAATTGTTCTCATCTATAGTCTATAGACATTTGTACCTAATTTCCATTTGAGAAGTTGTTATTGTTTTTGGGTCGTCCCTATTTGGCCCATTTGATGTCATGGTGGATTTCCTGTTTCGGCTAAAACACTTTTCAATGAGACCGAGTAAGGGCTGACCCCAGGGATGGATGGGACTAATTTTGGGAAAGACAAGCTTGGGTCCAAGGAAGTGGCAGTACAGTCCAGCCCTAACATGACCAAACTCTATTGGGGTTGTTTTAAAAGAGAATTTACTTATTTTTTTTTACTTGATCACGGGTATCCGGATTAACGATTAATATGATTCGAATATTATGAAGATAATTTAAGGTAGACATTGTCGGCATCTATTTTTTATTTTCAAATTTCAAATTAGTGTCGTGTTATTAAATCCACGGTATATTGCTAAAAGAATTTATTTTCCATCCAATTATTGTTGAGTTGATTTACTTATGGGTCACAATATTATTGGTTAATGTAAAGGACATGATTGTTAAACCAATGAAATTTTTTCAGCTCAATTCTATTTTTTTATCCTATATTAATCGGTATCTAGAATCATATTCTAATTAATCCGGTCTGAAACTTATAGTGGCATATTTAAGTGGCTACTCTCCCAACATAGTCTGCTCCATGCCTAAGTCGTAACTTGAACTCGGGATTTTAATTAAAAGATTTAGTACCACATCTAATAGACCAACAACTGGTTGTTAGGTAGCTCAATTCTATACTTCGCCTTACGGAGGAGCAAGTATATGTATAAGATACAAACTTTTGATTAGTTTTCTTGAGGTAATTAGATGCCCAGCTATCTGTGTACGCATGGTAGAAAGGGTAACTTCTTGTGCGGGAGGTAGACCTTCCATTGCAAGGACAGGGAGTGAAGCTTTGAGGCAAAGAATTACAGTGAGATACCTTTGATGGATGACCCTGGTCTTCAAATTTGAGAGAACTCTCATGCCCAGATGAATTAGAGTTGAAGCAGAGACTTCTCGGTGAGTATGTATGACTTGAATGTGCAAGTCTTCCATGCATGCATTTTATCTAAATGATGGTGCAGGTGGAGTGTTTGTTCCCATAAAAACTCTGTTCCAATCCCTTTAATTTCATCCATGCATGCCTTGAATGTGCTAGTCTTCTTGTAGCTCAGTAGTGGTGAAAGCATTGCGTGCATCTTTTGCAATTATCTAAAGATAGGTCCACCAAATCAGAGAATGAGGAATCCCATCCTTCATTGCAAACATCACTAAAAACAAGTTTCTCTCTGGAGAATATTTCTTCCAGCCTCTATTGAAGAAGATTTAGATCCTCAACATTCTTGGCGTCTCCATGTACCTTCTGTGGAACTGCTTTTGTTATTTCCGTGGCATCAAAACTATCAGATGCACAAGCCCATGCCTTCAAATCAAAAGCATCCTCTAAATTTTCATGATTGTAGATGCATTGAGCAAGAGTAGCCTTGCCAATACATCCCATGCCAAGTATAGGAATCACATAGATTTTGCCTCTCTCTCATGCTTATTGATACTTCAAGCAAGAGGCTTCTGACTGAATCCTCCCCATGCTAGGAATAAAAATTCAGATAGGATTTATAATCACCGATGCTGCCCAACAATTCAACGATTGACCTGATCCCATGTCTCTCTCTCTACAAAGAGCATCAAATTTTCCTATCAAAGAATTTTTATTGGCAGCCATTTGAAAACTTAGGCCTTCACCCCACGATATGCTTTCAACTTGAAGTCCTTTTTCTCTTCTCCAATATCATGAAATCATGCAGTGATTGCCTTTATCAAACGCATCATCCTCTTTCACTTGACAAATGTCAATTCCAGGATTTATTGTTTAGTTTCTGCAATGCAATGTTTCAAAATTTGTTGGTTATTGATGCCCATTATGGGCATTTGGGTAATTAAGGAATGGGGTAACTCCCATCCTTAATTACCATTAACCAATATTTTGGTAACTCCCCACCAATTAAGGGAATTGGTCTTACCTTCCTTCTGAGAGAAGAAACAATGGAGAAAACTCTCCTTCTCCTACCTTGTGTGTGGAGAGAAGTCATGGGAGGCTACTATGGAGGCTAGGGTTTCACATATTCTCTAGAGAGAGAATAGAGAGAGGGATGGAGATTTTCGCGTAGGAAAATCTCCCATCGTCAGACGATTCACCGGACACGAGGCTTGAGGCGTCGTGGATTTGAGGTGGTGGTTCGATTGCGTGATCACCATCCGACCGTGCGATCCGTTCGAGGGACATCGCGACACGGTGGATTTTGGAGACCGCCCAATAGAGGTATTTATCCCGAAAATTCCGAAACTATTTAATTCACGCTTCCGCATGCGCGATAGGGAGATAAGTAGAATCCCTTGCTCCAGTGCAAAATACATTTCTAGTGTATGCGATGAGGTATACACGTGTGATATACAATTTGATGTATGCGATGAGGCATACATGACCAGACGTTTATTTAGCAGTCGATCTGGTGAGTAGGTATTAATAGAATCCTGAAAGGGATCACTGTAGAGCAGTGAAAAAGGATTCTGAAATATCTCATTTGAACTGCAGAGCTCTCCATGTGTTACGGATGAGGTGATTTGCGTTTTGTGGTTGAGATTCAGATACTGACTGGGAGTAGTGATCTGAATAAACGCAAAAGGTTTTATCTTCTTAGAGTAGTAAGAAGAGAACCTGTATATCTCTATTTACGATAGAGACTGAGCTTGTAGTGTGCTCAATTGCAGTTCATGAGAATGGTTGGCTTCTGAAATCTTTTGGAAGACTTAGGGATTGTGACGGATAGTGGGAGGTCAGTGATGATTATTGTGATAATCAGACCGACACTGTCAATAAATGAGACCCTAAGTGTAATAGCAAAGCCAAACACATTAATACCGAAGACCACTATGAGAGATATTACCGAGAAGGGTATTGTGACATCTAAGTACACCTCAACATGAGAGCTGATCTCTTCAGAAAACCCGTTGTGAGAGATTCCTTTGTGAGGTAAGGAATCATTGGGTTTAGTGTACTTTAACATTTCTCCTTATATACTGTTTTAGATGCTTATTTTAATATATGACATGCATGCACTATTGGGTCACATATTTAATTCATGCACTATTTGTTGTCATATATTGTGATTTTGTGATAAAAGATGTGTCAGGCAGGCATGGTCGACTCTCTCACACGAGTGACCACCTCCGACTCTGAGTGAGCGGAGATGAGACGGATTCTAGTCGTAAGAGGCTTTGAGAGTAGCCCTACTAGAACATAAGTCGCCCTGATATGTGTTCAGGATGAGGTCATATGCGATATGACCGGCATGGAAATACCCACATCCATGTTGCCTGTAAGTAGCCAGGTTTGAGATCTCAGATATCACCTGCGATTTGTGATATTGTCTCTGAGTTGCTCTCTCTGAGATCTCTGGGTAAAGTCTTATGTGTAGACTGAGTCCCGTACCTGTACAGTGTTAGAGAAATCTGACATATGCCCTTTGAGAGATGGGGGAATAACACTGTGGCACGTGTTTCATACCACGTGTGATGAGACGACCATGGGATAGTGGGAGCTATTATTTGAGACGATAGTTTGATCATGATCCCCGTTCCCACTGTGTGAGACCTGAGATCCATTGGGTGGGATCTCTTATGCCCTTATTACTTTCGGCTGTCTCTAGAAGTATTGGTTCAGTGTTGCTACTTTAGTCTGTTTACCTATGGCCCGGAAGATAAATTGAGGTCTAAGGGGCAGGTCTAGGAAAGCAGCTGAATTGAGACCGATAGATTCGAGTTTGGGAAAAGGAAGGCCAATAGACATTACATCATTGTCATGTATTCATAGGTCGACCTATTGTGTTAATCCATGTTGGGATTCAAACATAATAATGAATACATAGTCGAGCAAATTGATTGGGGATCACTTTCGATGAGGAAAGTGGCTCGATGGATGTAAATGCATTGAGTCTGGGATATAGCGAGTTATTTTTATACTAACAGTGACTCTTCGATCATCCTAACAGGTGTATCGAGAGTCTTTGCTTGCAGGTGTACTCGCCGGTCGCACGACGCCCAATCCAGTATGAAGGTCCAGTAGGGTGATGTGATAGATCGCATGAGTTGCGATCTTGTGATTAACGGAAGTGAAATGCCCTAATGTGCAAGTGGGAGATGTTGGTTATTGATGCCCATTATGGGCATTTGGGTAATTAAGGAATGGGGTAACTCCCATCCTTAATTACCATTAACCAATATTTTGGTAACTCCCCATCAATTAAGGGAATTGGTCTTACCTTCCTTCTGAGAGAAGAAACAATGGAGAAAACTCTCCTTCTCCTACCTTGTGTGTGGAGAGAAGTCATGGGAGGCTACTATGGAGGCTAGGGTTTCACATATTCTCTAGAGAGAGAATAGAGAGAGGGATGGAGATTTTCGCGTAGGAAAATCTCCTATCGTCAGACGATTCACCGGACACGAGGCTTGAGGCGTCGTGGATTTGAGGTGGTGGTTCGATTGCGTGATCACCATCCGACCGTGCGATCCGTTCGAGGGACATCGCGACACGGTGGATTTTGGAGACCGCCCAATAGAGGTATTTATCCCGAAAATTCCGAAACTATTTAATTCACGCTTCCGCATGCGCGATTAAATCCAACAAAATTAAAATCATCGAGTAAATCCTTTGAATCGAAAGCAAGATTTCTGAGGTCATTCAACCACAACTTGGTTTCCTGTTGTTTGTCTCTTTCACATTAGATTTTTCTGCAATCATTTGATTCACTTCTTGAGCTCAGTACTTATTCCCTCCTGACTTGAAAGGGGCCCATCAACTGGCATGATGACAATCGATCAAGAAAGTTTTGGAAGGAAAGGAGCCAGAAAATCTTGGAATTGCTTAATCCAAAGCCAGGTGTGCTACAGACTAGTAGTTGAGATTATCCAATCAAATTGCTGTGAATGTCAAACACATTACCTAACTTTCTTCAACACAAAAATTTATTCTCCTTCATGTTATTCATCACTAATTTGTAACCGCAAGAAGAAAATATAATATTAGGGGAACATATCAATACTTAAAATTTGTTGAAATAAGTTTAAACCATTGACTTTGAGGATCTCTGTCACAATCAGAACCATCACCTAAACAAATACATGTATTGGTCATGATTGTGTAAGGGTTGGTAGAATTCATCTCTAAACAGAGAAGTCTACCTCCTTGATCTAGGGCAGATAAGTAAAGTCTAGAGCTTGAGGCAATGTTCCAAGTACTTTGCTTGCCAGAGCAATCACCTGACAGAGCTGCAGGAAGTCCGTCACCAACAACTCGAAGACATAAATCAGTACCAATCAATCTAAGTGCAGCTCCTTCTCCATTATGATTCCATTGACTTGGCCTCCAACAATCACTAGCATAAATATTGTTACCCATTGTATGGATACATCGACCGCTTTGTGGATGATATAGAATCAGGTACGTTAAATCATTTGAAGTTGGATCTGATCAAGCCAATTTATAATTAATCAAATCTCATATGAATGCATTTAAATGTTCTTAAACCTTTTAGCATGTAGAGATTAGGTAGATCATGCCTTGAAGAGTCTGTTGTATGAGCTGAAATCTCTCTCTAAAATTTGGATTTCTAAGATGATTCCAAGTCCCATCTAGCACTCCATAGGTCTCATCAAATTCAGGGCGCCCGTCTTTTAGGTAATAGCTTCCTTGCAGTGCCCAGATAGCCCAATCCATGTCATTTTCCGTTGCAAAGGCAAGGAAGCAACTCAAAAATCTGTTATCAGCCTGGTCCGTGCCTCTTTCATCAACACCAAATTCACTGAGAAATAAGGGTACTGGCTTTCCTCCGTTGGTGACAAAGAAAGCTCGATTGTTGAACGCTTGGATGGTCTTGGCACAAACTTAGCTCAGTGTGTTTACTTTCCATTGTTGTCTACCTCCTCCAGTGAATGAGTACCAATGTGCCTCATAGACCAACTTGTTGTCCAAGTTTCCACCAAACGGTCTTTTTCGGAGGAAATCAAGTCTGGTACAATAATTTAAGCCACCTAGTATCACAAGAACATGAGGATTTTCATCATGAATCCTTCTAGCTGCATATTTGAGATATCTGTACCAACCAAGCAGATTTTGATGTGGCCCACGTAGCTCATTTCGCAAACTCATTCCCACAACCTGTGGTCAAATTTAAATTTCAAACATAAATATTTCATTGTACCATTACAATATTGAAAAGGGTCAAGAGCAAACTGACCTGTTTCGTTCCCTTAAATTGTTTAACCACCATAATTAGACCTTTTAACCATTCCCTTGGAGTGAAAAACCTGTCTCCAAAGAATCCATTTCCATCATTATCTCTACAATACCACATTGGCATGCTAACATGGTTATCAAGCACCACCATAAGCTCATGTTCACCAAGCACATCAACCACTGAAACATAGGCTTCAAGCACAGTGAGGTTCATAAATGAAGGATTGTTCTCTTCTAATCCTCTCATGGCCTCTACAAGCCCCAAAGTCTTGAGAGACTGTGCAACTCTAAGGTTTCTGTATTTCGGACTAGTGAACATAAAGGTTGCCCATGTGAGACGGACGCAATTGAAGCCTAAGGAAGACACTTGAGAAGCAATATCACTTAATGGCTTCTTGTCCAAACCTTCTACTAGCATTGTTTGCATGTGAGCAGCCCAGTTTATGCATTTCAGCTTCACCCGATTCCCTGATGTTGAGTCAACTATCCATCTCGATCTTGTTGAAAGTGGTAGAGCATAAGAAGCTGCTGCGAACAGAGAAAGTGAAAAGACCAGGACAGCCTGCAGAACTTTCCGGAGCATATCCCTCTTTCTGATGGACTAAATTTGGAAGTCCTTGAGAGGTATGTAGTTGTTGTTGCTTTGATAGACTAGCTTGGAAACGGAAACATGCTAATTCTGAGCAGGTGGGAATATGGTATGTGACAATATTTAGAGGAATTAGGTACACATAAGGCATCAAGTGTATAATATAGGCCGAGTATTAGAAAACCATTGTATGCTTTCCATGAGTACAGGTTTGAATCTGCAAGCCAAACAAATTTGATCTTGTCATAGCAAGCAACTCTTTTGGCCTATAGATCTGCCTGAAAAGAAGTTTTGTTTAGTTTACAAGGTATTGTTTTCAAACAGCCTAATGGGTCAGAAAAGCTCATAAGAAAAATTTAAAGCATTTGAGTATTCTGACCAAATCTTGCCTCCATCTGTAAAGTAGACAAACGGGAAAATTAAGGTCCTATCATTGGGTTGACTCTCTCTCTCTCTCTCCCTCCCTCTCCCCCCCATTACTTTTTTGCTAATCATTTTTGGCATCATCACAAAGCTCAGTTTATCTGTTCTGAAATATTTAACTTTGTTTCTTATTATTGCCATTAAGGTAAGTTTTAAGGTGCTAAGCAATCAAACAGGACTGATGATTTCATTTTATTAACACATAAATCTGAACTCTCGGGAAACTCCCATGATGTTTCCTAAATCTGAAACAGAAGTGCCTTTTCTTATGAACAAATGACTTTGACGGTTCAAGTCATCCAAGTTTGATCTTGACATAAACAAATAATTCTTGTGGAATTTACAAATACATGTTGCCAAAAAGAAGGCACGACGCTAACGCTAGGGGATGATGATTCCAACAACTACTTTTTAATTTGCTAGAATTAAAAATGGTATTCCCAGGTCGCGTTGCTTAGATAAATACTACCTCCATTGAAAAGATGGCCGAAAGATCAGCCACTATCAACTGCGAAATTAGCTGGAAAGAGAAGCCTGATTAATTTGAAAAGCAATTGGGGTGGGATTTTGTGGAACATGTTATTTAAAAATAATGCTTCTTACATACATCATGTATTTGAATTTGAAATGTCTCATTATTGTGCTACATTAACATGCCGAAGTTCTTGCAATATTAGGGTCATCGGTCCTTTTGGACTCCATGAGTTCTACTCTTCTACTTGTAAGGCATATCACTCTTTGAAATGTGATATTGGAGCACGGTTTCATTTAAAATCTAATTCTCCTCATTCCCATTTGCAAAAAAAAAAAAAAAAAAAAATACTATGTTGTATCTAAAATATGATCAGTATTTTCTTAATATTATAATTCTAATTTTCATAGTTATTATATAATTTCTTTCAAAAATTGAATAATTTTTCAAATCAAAGTCCAAGTTTAAATTTTAAATTGAGCGATCATGGTTTAATTAATTTGAATATAGCATTTTATATATAAATACCTTTTATTAACCTGCTTTCATATTGTTCCACTTTTGGGATTATTCCTTGAAAAAAAAAGACATTTTATTGGGTAAAAAGAAAAATACTCTCGTTAAATATCCTCTGTTAGGATTTTATTTTAGAGGTGGTATCCTCTTTGAGGGGCATGCTTAAATAGAGTTGATTTTTATTTCATGTCAAGTTATTTTTCCGAAGTAAAGTGCTATAATGTTTTCCAATGCAATGTGGACCAACGATCCATTATCATAAGATCTGAGGTCCTTTTGAGTCCATAGTCGAACAGAACAAAACATGCGTATGTCTCCTGATGGGTCAATATATCTCACCCTCTCGGTACCTATTGACCAGACTCTTCTCGGATATTTGACTTGAGACCTCAATGGTGATCGGTATTTGACTAATGGGGGTGATATTCACTTTTTTTTTTAAATCTCAAAAATAACATCCCGTAACTAAGAAGGAGATCTCCAACCTTAATCGATAAGAAAATGAATCTCTTGATAACTAGAACTTTCTCTAATTAGAAGGATTCTAAATCCCTTGGAAATCTTTCGCTAAGGATCCAATGATCTCGGGATAATTTTATAAGGAAACTAGAGTTTATAATACCTAGATGCACACGAGACTCAGACAAAGAGCCTATATATATGCATCATAAGGTCATCATCTAGGTATGTTCTCTCAACTCACATTCAGCACACAAAGACAATACGAAACTCTCTTTCAGTCTATTTCTATTTTTGAAAACTGCTATCTGACTTGAGAATTAGAATCTCTCATGTCGGAGCATCCTCTTACAGTTTTTTGTAGGTCTCCTCAGTCAAGATCGCTCAATGGCCAGTTATCCTGTTTAAGTCAGCAGAGTCATTATTTGTGGAATAAAACCCCTTCAATAGAATGGCATCGTTTGTGAGAACAAATTGATACTTTCAGCCAAACATGCCTCTCATTCTGTTTCCTCCCTTTATAGACATGACGTCAGGTAAAAGGAAAAAACCAACAATTGGTTTCGATGACGACGATTTGACAAGGGTAGACACTAACCAAAATGACCCGTTAGTCATTACGGCTGGAATAAGATCGTTCTTTGTCAAAAGAACTTTTGTTATTGATCAAGGAGTAGATTGAGATCTTCTCTTTTGGGATGCCTTTCGGCGAATGGACTTTACTCAATCCCATCTTCAATCTTCTGACGGACCCTTAAAGGAATTCGCTGATGAGTGCAAATTTCCAGAAACATTATCTCACTTGTAATTTTAGGAATGTCTCTTCACCGTGCTATTACCAGAACCATTTTTGATGTGGTGAAACTCTCGTCTCTTTATAATGCTATCCTAGGCCACCCTAGTTTGGATGGTTTTGAAACACTACTAAGTACAAGATACATGAAAATTAAGTTCAAGACACCTTTAGGAGTCACAACATTTCACAGTGACCTCGACCCATCGACCATCCCATAGCTGGAGAAGAAAGAGAAGTCCTCTCAGCAGACACCTTGAAACTCGGAGATGACGTCGGGCAATCATCCAAGTCTTTATCTAGAGAGGAAATGATCAAAGCTCCCATCATGGATATACCCCGTCAGACAATCCAAGTTGGCGCCCACCTATCGATATCCCTGCAGAAAGCAATTGTAAATTGTCTTTGGTAACATTCAAAAGTCTTTGCATGGTCTTCGGAAGAAATGCCAGGTATCCACCCTTTAATTATAATTCACAGATTGACTATAGATGTGAGCTGAAAGTTTGTTAAGTAGAAAAAGAAGGTTTTCGTATTGAAACGTTAATGTGCAATACAAGAGGAAGTCCGGAAGCTCATAACATCAACGTTTATTCGAGAAGTAGAGTACCCTGAGTGACTAGCCAATTTGGTTATGGTAAAAAAGACTAAGAGCAAATGAATAATGTGTATAGATTTCACTGATCTCAACAAGGTATGCCTGAAGGACAGTTATCTACTTTTCAACATTGACAAACTGATGGACAACTCATCAAGTCATATCATTCGGCTTCAAGAACGCTGAAGCAACCTTCTAATGGTTGGTCAACAAAGTCTCTAGTGAATAGTTCAGTAGGAATGTTGAGACTTATATTGACAACATGTTCATCAAGAGTGCCAATAACGAAGATCACGTCGCAGACTTGAAAGAAACATTTCAAATGCTAGAATGTTATAACATGAGACTGAACACAACGAAATAAACTTTTGGGATCACATCGGGAAAATTTTTAGGTTTCCTAACTGCCAATTGGGAATCGAGACAAATCTAGAAAAGATACAAGACATACTAGACATGACACCACTAAGGACACTGAAGGAAATGCAACTGCTTACGGGAAGGATCACAGTTTTAAATCAGTTTATGTTGAAAGTAGGGGAGAAGCATAAGCCCTTTTATGATAGTCTGAAAAAATCCCAGAAGTTTGAGTGGATACCGAAGTGCTAAGTAGCATTTGAATGGCTCAAAGAATTACTCACTTCACCCCCACTACTTTCTCGATCTGTTTCCAATGATAAACTCTACCTTAACGTCTCTATTTCTGACTGAGCTCTCTACTCTATTCTTGTAAGGTGGGAATCCACCACACAAAATCCAATATACTACATCAGCCGTATACTTCAAGAGTCAGAGATTAATTATATACCTATTGAGAAGATGACATTCGCCTTAGTTATTACTGCCAGACACCTTCGGCCTTACTTCTAAGCTCATACAATTATGGAGTTGACCAACCGGTTTCTAAAGTAGATTTAATAGAAAAGGGATACCTCAGGTCGACACATTAAATGGAGTATCGAATTAGGCAAATTCGAAATTGAATATCAACCGAGGCCAGCAATCAAAGGCAAATCCCTTACTGACTTCATCTTCTAATGCATGTTCCCAACACCCTTCGAGCAAGCCCCTGCCGATGACCGAGACTAATGTTCATCCCCGGAATGGACCCTTCATGTGGATAGGTCATCGAACTCCTTAAGAAGTGGAGCCGAACTCATCCTCGTTGGATCGGATGATTTCAAGGCTAAAAACGTCATCCGTTTTGATTTCCAAGCAACTAATAATCAAGCCAAATATGAAACCCTTCTGATTGGATTGCGAATCGCAGCATTACTAGGAGCCTAGAACATGTGAGTCTTCATTGACAGCCAATTGGTCATCAAGCAGATTAAAGGGGTCTATGAAACTAAGGAACCGACAATGGCAAAATATTTATCTAACTTACGAGAGGCAGTGATCAAATTTAACAAAGTGGATATATAATAAATTTCTCGATCAGACATCATACGAGCTGACATACACTAAGAGCTAGCCAGTTTTGATTTGGTTACAACTAACCGAACAGTCTGTATAGAGAGCCTATCATACCCGTGCATTGACGAACCTGACAGATCTTATCGGTAAACAGTTCATCAAGTTGGAAGGACCTCATAGAGGTTTATTTGAAACATGAGCAACTACTAAGTATGCTTTCTAAGGCTACAAAGTTGAGGCGTAAGGTTACCCACTATTCCATTATCAATGGGGATCTTTACAAGAAATTCTTTACTCATCTATACCTAAAATGTTTGACACTCAAGAAGGAAATTATGTGCTTTGAGAAATCCATGAAGAGATATGCAACAATCATTTAAGCACTCGAAGTTTGGCCAATAAAGCTCTTCGGCAAGGGTATTTTTGGTTGACCATAAAGGTTGACGCGGATGATTATGTCAAAAAGTACGACAAATACCAATACTTCTCTTGGTAACACGCTAGCTCTCCATCGAACTTTGCCTGATAGCAACCCCGTGGCCATTCATACAGTGGGGAATGGACATTCTCGAGCCATTCCCACCAACTACTGGACAATGAAAGTTACTAGTCATGGCAATTGATTATTTCAGTGGATAGAAATTGCACCACTAGCACAGATCACCACCGGAAAAATATAAAATTTTGTGTGAATTTCCATCATCACTAGATTTGGTGTATTTGATGTTCTAATTATCGATAACGACAAGCAATTCAATAAAAGAGCTTTTGAGTCTTCTGCAGCAAGCTAGAGTTCCAGCATCATTTCACTTTTGTTATATACCCACAAGCTAATGGCCTTGTTGAAGTGACAAATTGGACGATCCTGCAAGGACTCAAAACTATACTAGATGAAATCGAGAGTTACTGGGCAGATGGGCTCTACAACATTCTTTGAGCCTATCGAACAATGCCCTGAAGGGCATCAGGTGAAACGTCCTTCAGTTTAACTTATGGTTGTGAGGTTGTAATACCGGTAGAGATTGGAATTCATTCACTCTGAGTAGATCAATATGTGTATGAATAGAATGAGATGGCATTATGTGAACGGTTAAATCTACTATCAGAATTATGAGAAATGGCATCCGCTCGGATGGTTGTGTATCAGTAGTAGAAGACAGTGCTATTACAATAGACGGATGAAAACTAAAGTGTTCAAGTCAGGGGATTTGATTATCCGTAGAGTAGAAGCCATCGGATATCCCCTGTTGGGAGGCAAGCTAGCACCTAATTGGGAAGGTCCCTATCAAGTACGCTCGGTGGTTCACTCGGGACATACCGACTTAACTATCTGGACGGTTCGACCATATCGAGAATGTAGAATTCAGAGAACTTGCATATCTATCATCAGTAATCTCTATCATTCTCACTATTCTTGATATATGCTCTCTTCCAGTATATCCATAAGAATGTTATTTCATTTGCATGTTGCTAGCACACCTTCCTAATCGACGAACATAACATAAAAAAGGAATGCATCTCCCCGATAGGTAGGCACGATTCAATTTTTCAATCGAGCGAATGTGCTGTTAAAAAGGGATGCGTCTCCCCGATATGTAGGTATGATCTATCTCCCTGATGGGTGGGCACGACCCAACCTTCCAATCGAATGAATGTGCTATTAAAAAGGGATATATCTCCATAACGGGTAGGTACGGCAATATCTCTCAATCGAATGAACAAAATATAAATAAGGGATACATTTGTCTGACGAACAGACATGGCTCGTTCTTTTGATCAGACACACCGAGGCGTATTAAGAAGTAACAAGACGCTACAACTAAAGACTCGGCAAGCCAACTGACGAACTATGACGCCTTCAGTCAAGGAATCCACTCGAAAGTATACTTCTCATATTCATGTTCTAGGATCATGAACAAGCAAGAAGATTAACCTTAGAGATTGACAAGTAAGTAACAAAACTTTCTTTATTATTTCAAAGTAATAAATACATATCGGAGTACATGGGTAGGTACAACATAATAGAAATTTTACACATTCATAAGTCAGGCTAGAAAACTCAAAAGAATATGTTGATGAGTATTTTCGTCTTACCAAATGGATTAATTCCCTGAGCCCCAATGTCTTCTCTCTGACAAAGTGCCCAATGCCTTCCTGAGTTGATTCATAGATGAACGTTACAAATTTCATAGTCCCTGTCTAGCATATAGTAAGGTATTACCTTTCCCTTACATGTAGTCATCCCGAATCCAACCACCCATTGTCATATGAATATATATAGCCCAAAGATGGAAATCGTATCGTCAAATCCCCTGAGAGTTGGACAGACGTTTCGCATTTAATGACCACATCTCACCACTAACGCTTTGGGTTTCCCTAATTACTACTTTGCATAGTAGCAAATCCCTTGAGAGTTGAAAAGATGTTCTACTTACCCATGATACTTTGTGTCTTTCGGTTTCCCTAATTACTACTGCATTAACTCAAGTCCCTGATGCCAAGAGATGATACTGACAAGATATCATTTAATTGGTATCTTTTTGAATTCTCACCTATTTGGAACTACTCTTGAGATCCTTCCTCCTGAACGACGCTAAAAGTGGGGGCCAAATAATGGAAGGTGACCCAATGACCCATCATCATAAGATCTGAGGTCTTTTTGAGCCCACAGTCCAACAGGACAAAACATGCGTCTGTCTCTTGATGGGCCAATATAACTCACCCACTTGGTACCTATCGACGAGACCCTTCTTGGCTGATTGGCTCGGCACCTCAACAGTGCTCGGTACCTCAATGGTGCTCGGTATTTGACTAGTGGAGATAATATTCACTTTCCTTAAATCTCAAAAGCAACATCCTGTAACTAGGAAGAAGAATTCCAACCTTAATCTATAAGAAAAGGAATCTCTTGACAACTAGAACTTTCTCTAACTAGAAGGATTTTAAATCCCTTGGAAATCTTTCGCTAAGGATCCTGTGATCTCGGAATAATTTCATAAGGAAACTAGGATTTTCAATACTCCAAATGCAAATGAGACTCAAACAGGGAGGCTATATATATGCATCATAAAGTCGTCGTCTAGATATGTTCTCTTAACTTACACTTAACACACAAAGGTATTACAAAGTTCTCTTTCAGTCTGTTTCTATTTCTGAAAACTGGTCTCTGCTTTGGATGTCGAAGTTTCCCCCATCGGAGCACCTATCGATGTTTTTTTGTAGGTCTCCTCGGTCAAGATCATCCAACGGCTAGTTATCTTGTTCGAGTCAGTTGAGGCATTATCTATGGAGTAAATCCACTTCCAACATTTTCAAATTTTAATTTTATATTATTTTATATTATTATTTTTTCTTTCTTCTCTCTTTTAAACTTGTTTCTCAAATAGTCGATCATAAAATTTGAAATTACGTGTTAGTTGTTGTCGTAAATTGTTGTGATGCTTTCTTGAGAAAAGGAAGATTCAATTAAGTTCATCGTGGTAGTTTCAAAGAAATTTCTGTGTACCCAAGTTCTAATTAAAAAACCTTTTGCATTAGGACGTGGCCAAAATAGGTTTTTCATAAGTTACAAGAGAAACTACTTTTGAACGAATGTTATTAACATTTTCTAACAATATAGTATAAGGTTCAAGTATGAGATGTTTCTCAAAAACCTCATTTTATCCAAAAAAAATATTATTTATTAAAATCAAATTAATTAATAAAAAATTATGTATTAAAATAAATTAGTAATTGAATTAGTGATTTATATTATTATATTGCTTCCCATGTTCACCCGTTTTTAATATGGCATAAGATCTCCCTTTGTAAAACAGATTGCAAAAACACCTTTAGGTTTTAGATCCTTTACCCAGTTTTGATGCCTTCAATAAGTCATTTAGTAGTCATTTGTTGCAGATCAAATGGT
Source organism: Dillenia suffruticosa (assembly GCA_033439265.1). Classification (NCBI taxonomy): domain Eukaryota; kingdom Viridiplantae; phylum Streptophyta; class Magnoliopsida; order Dilleniales; family Dilleniaceae; genus Dillenia; species Dillenia suffruticosa. The sequence continues at coordinate 2,033,590 of JAVTVX010000016.1, forward strand.
TCTACTCTTGAAAGCAATTAGGCAAAAATCAGACCTTCAAAACTCTTTCACGTACTCACATGTGTCACTAGAAACCTTTGCAATAGTCATTCTAATTCTTACAATAGTTTCATCTTTTCTGATTCTTTATCACTCGTTTGATCATTTAGTAGTCATTTGATATATATTAAATTTAATCATTTTTCAAGTCGATTCCTATGATCTTGTTAAAACCTTTTTTGTTGCTACAATTATTAGTATTGATAGTCTTGGTGAAATCCAATAGCCTCTTCCTAGTATATTGTTTCTTTCAAATTTCAATGCTTTTCATCGAAGTGTATTGAGTTTGAAAGAATGTTAGAAAATATTTTATTCTCACAATCAAATCAATTATTAAAAATTTATGTATTAAAATAAATTAATAATTGATTTAATTTTAAAAATATTTGATTTTTCTATTAAAATGAGTGAACATGAAAAATAATATAATAATATAAAACTCTAATAATCCATTACTTTCATAAAATATTATAATAGCTTGAGTTTTATATAACAAACTCATTGTTATAAATATGAAAACAAAAAAAATTAAATATTTTTAAAATCAAATCAATTATTGATTTATTTTAATACATAATATTTTATAACATACCCAATGATACGAGAAAAAAAAAAAGGAAAAGAAATAGGGCTGTCCATACCCATGTCTTGGATCCGGTCTTAAAAAAAATAATTAAAAAAAAACTAACTTACAATGTAGATCGACAATAATAATTCTTGAGAATCGACATGCCCAAGCTTTTCAACCACCATTTTGAGAGATTCAAACTTCTTGGTGCTTGATGTCTAGGTGAATAGCTGTTTTCGAATAGGCTGTCACTTTCAGATTCCAGGGCACGTGCTAGGCAACTTCTCAATGATCTCCGCCCTCCCTGTGATAGCTACCTTGTGAAGGGCACTCGGCCCCTCGCTGTCTCTTACAAAGGTATTGATCAGCCTCATAAGCCAATAACTCGGTCACAATTTCCAAAACTCCCAAGGCCGAAGCACTGTAGAGGGGAGTAAAGCCCCATTTATTTTGCTTGGTGCCAAACAATTCTCTTTCCCCAATACAGCCTTAACAAATTCAAGTTTTCTATGCCATGTTGTGCAAGCCAATCTTAATCTTTTTGGGATACATTTTTATCCGTAATAATTAATTCTTTTGATATTATAATTAGTAATGGTAATGCATATTGTTTTGATATCTTTTACGATAATTCTGGAGTTTCTTTTCGTAAATCATATTGTATCATATGGATGATATGATCCGCCGCTTTATAGAAAATTAGTCCAAATATCAATAGTAAATACTATCTAAGATATAGCCAACCACTCGGCGCAATCCTTTCCCCTACTTCCTGATGTCATTGCCTTGCTATCATAGTACTTAACAGCTATCTCAATGTCTCATTGAAACAATGCAACAACAAAAGAAGATGGAAGAACAGAGATGGCGGAGCTGTGGGGGCTTCGAGAGGGCCTAAACGTAGTCAAGAAAAGAAGATGGAAGAACATAGAAGTGGAGACCGACTCTCTGTTCCTGGCCATTGCGATGTTTAAGGGGTTAGAGGTAAATCACCCGCTGGGATTTATAGTGCAACAGTGCAGGAGAAGCATGGAACAAGTTTGTGCGTCAGTTAATCATATCTTCAGAGAGGCGAACGTGTGCGCTGATAAGCTGGCGGAGATGGGCCAAAGGGCAGTTCCATGCTTGACGGAGTTCAGCAATTCTCCGGAAGTTCTAGCGGAGCTTATCAGAAGTGACAGGGAAGGTGTTGAGTGGACTCGGCTTGCGAGGCAAAGCCTAGCATAGTAGTGTGGTGTCGTGGGTTTCCTCGTTTTATACCAAAATAAAATAAAAAACAATGCAACAACATGGTTTCTGATCTTTAGAGATTATTGAAATTCGAATATTTTCTATTCTGCTTAAAATTAAGTTGATCGATCGACAAAGAGAAATCCCTTAAGAGTGTCCTTGTTTTTTTTTTTTGATATTATATTAATCGATATCTGAAATCATATTCCGATTAATCAGATCCGGAACTTACAGTGATTCATTTATGAGACTACTCTTCCAACGTAGCCTACTTCATGCCCAAGTCGTGTATCGAATTTGAAATCTAGGTTAAGCGATTTAAAGTCAAATCTCACTAATCCAACTGACCTTTAGTTAAGAGTATCATTGATTCGCTTATATTTTTGTATTACTTTTTTTAATAAATGATGTTAAAAAATAGTATTAAAAATAATTGATCATAAATAGTCAGCGACCTAAGCGTGGCACCATTTATAACAGCTGAAATCTCTTTAGTAATCTTCATTTTTCCCAATTTTGAGCAGCAGGAACAAACCCTAATTCCGGTTCTCTCTCACTTGATCTCTGATTTGAGTCAAATCCCCTATTTCCTTTTTCTTTTTCATATTAAGACCCAATAACTTCTTTAGCATTGTACGAAGTATTTGAAATACAGAAAATATATATACATATATTATTCTACCTTGGCCAGCAACTTGGGTTTGGAGGCTTCCATGGTTTGCCATGTCAATTGAGGTGTCAAGAGCAACGAATTGGCAAAAGTAGGACCCTTAGCTTCATCCTTTTTATTTTCGTCTATGCTATTAACATGTTTATACTGGTTTATATGGTGTCCGCTGATGTCTGTTGAGAATATATTACACTCCATCACTCACCCAAAACCTGAAAATTCTTCAACCGGAAGAATTGCAAAAGCGAGAGAGATGGCTTAAGTTGAAGAATTCAGGGTTAGCGATCTTCAATCCTTTTAGACATTGGGGTGCAATCGTTGAAGGGTAATCACCTGTCAAAAATGAAGAACTTTGGATGATAAGAGCAAAATGAGAATGGTATTTTGCACATATTGAAGTTGTGAATTTCTTCCTTGGTGTTTGAAGCTTGCTTCCCAAAAGACAGAATAGGAAAAGCAAAGAGTCATTAGAATTTGGAAGGCACAAGATTTTTGTACAAGTAACAAACACCAGCCAAACTCCAGAATTCATCGGATAACAATATTTTATTTATCTTCTGGATAGATAATTCTGCCAGAGAGATAAATGGGGCAACATAACAAATTGCAAATTGCATGATCTTAGAAAATCAGTTGCAGGGTCTGAGTGGGTAATAGCGGATCAGAATGCAGAATTAAGAATGTATTCATAAAGGAAACCGCCATGTTTCCTTGAATTTGACAAAGATTCCATCCTCATTGTGCAAGGGAAACAAGGTTAGAAGATTTCCTTAGCTAATCCTCTCATACTGGGAGTCAAGGAGATTTTGAGAAACTAACAGCTAGAAGCAAAACTAGAAATCAGAAAATGTCCAGACCTCTTAATGATTCCACTCTGCATTTGCTGATCAACTGATATCAGATAATGTGAGCTGGAAGCTGTTATAAGAGCCAAGTGCCACATTTCCCTCTCTTTTGTTGTCGTCATCCTCTGTTCCCATTCCCAAGCAAAAATTTCTTATAATTGAAGAAACAAAAGAGATCGTGTCACCGCCAGAGTAGACACAAAAGCTATTTTGTCTTGAGCATCTTGAAATAGGCAAAAGTGAATATTCCGAGTATTTAATAGAGGACAGGAGGATGCAAACCTGCTACCAAATGTTTGCTAATAATATTTTAAACATTAGAATTTCATAGAGTTTCACCAAATCTCCGTAACCGTTCCATGGCAAACTGAATTTTATCTGAAATTGCCAAGTACAGACATCTTTGTGCAGCCTCGTCCAGTCCTTCAGAAGTGCTAGGCCACCCTGTAGGCGAAAAAGGTAAACTGCGAGACATGGTCATGGCTGCATGTTTTAACCTAGGCAGGTCAAATTCCAATGGGTCACCAATGACTACCTTGATTTTCTTGTTGCACAATGGAAAAGGCGGTCTTCTGCCAAAGAGATAATTCTCAGGCATCACCTAAATGCAAAAACATAATATTAAAAATAACCAAGTAGAGGAAAATAAATGAGCCCCGAACTGAACAGGCAACAGGTCACTCCTCTAAATAAGATTTTAGATAGTTCCCCATAGTTCTCCGGTTATTACGACTAACAATTGAAGTGTGCCTGACTTGGTCAAAGAATTGTACCTCTTGAAAACCCCGATGGACAATTGGCAACACTATTGGGGTTACAGGGGCACGAACAATAAGATTGGTTGTTCCCCACTTTAACCGTCTTAAAGGTGCCACTTCCTGGGACACCTTACCTTCTGGAAACGTATGCAGCTGCTCAAACATAAGGCCAAGATCTAGTCAGCTTCACATGCAGAGACCAATCTTGGTGAACTCACACAATCTCCACTTGTCCACAATAGGCGAGTCATCATGAAAGCAATATGTGCTCAAGACATTGGATCACAGCAATGATAAATTTAGTACATATAAACAGCTATGTGCAAGAACCATGACATTGCCGGTTAATCAAATAAACCAGAATAAAGAGCCAACAATTGCAAGATGGAGGTAATGCCATTCTAGATGCCAAATGCAAAGAAATAAATTGCCACCTGAGGTGTACATTCCCTTTCTTCCTCGATCATTTTAGCTCTATAGTCAGTGATCTAAAATAGAAAATAATGAAACAATATCAATTAGATTTGGGTTTGAATGGCTAATCCCACAAATGTAAATAAAATTATCCCAAGTTGTCTATTGTGTTGGAGGCTGAATCTGAACTATCCATTCAAACTCGAAACTCATTTTGGAAATTTAAAAGTAACAGAAACAGAAGGGACTAATACAAAGCAACTTTTGTAGAACCAAAGAGGCTAAAAGGAAAAATAGTAGTGATACAGTTCAACGAGTTTAGAGAGATTAAAACGTATAACAAAATCAGTCATTCTAGGAAGAAAAATGAGCATAAAGAATCGAACTAGTCAAAAACAGCATAAGAGAATGATTACCCAAGCTCCATCACTTAATCGATCAAGAGCCTCACTCATGTTCTCCTGATATATCCCAGCTAGAACCCACGGAGCGAGGTTTGCATTTGTTGATGGAAAACCTCTAAAGCCCCACACAACTGGGTCATCAACCCTGGTAATTCAAATCATAATCAAGAATTCCAGATACTACCAATCAAAAAGTAATTGACAATATCTCCATTAGTAACCACTCTGCCCTGAATTAAAAGCTTCTAAATTTTGAATACAAGTTATTTTAAGAATATTGATGTATCATTAAGCAATCATCATATATCGTCACTAGACTACAGCAACTCTAGGTCCCATCACAGAGATAATATTTAAAAATTTCCACAAAGTCTTGTTTAATTCTACAAAGACTTTGTTTGAAGCCCCTCAGTCCCGAAACAAGTATAAATGAGAGACTCATCTCAACAACACCAGGCAAAACCATTTCTAGAGTAGATACCATGCATGTAAGTTCATATCCATGATATTTTCAAGCATCCATCTAAGATTAATCTAAATCCCTTTATTAGGGCGAAGCAACAAGATAATAATGATAACAAATGACAAAAGTCAAGTACACAGTGTATTCCAGATCTAAAGAAAGAAATTAGATCGAAGAAAATGAAGAAACTTATAGAAAACTTCAAGCCAAAAGGATAGAAGCCCATCACACCAAACAATAAGTTTGCAATTTAACTTCCATGAAATTTCACAATAATAAGAACAACAGATAGGGAACCCAGCTAGGAGCATTGAGATTTATATAAACCAATTTTCCTTTATTAGGAAGTCTGAAAAGGCTTAAGGATAGAATAGAATAAGCAACTCAAAGATTTTCATCCTCTAGTGACAAGTTTTTTGTCACAGTCGGCTTATAAGTGCATAAGTAATTATTGGTTTGTTGAAATAAAATCATTAAGAGGCTAACGACAAGGACTTTTAGCCACTGTCCAGGAATCTATTTGTTATGGCCATTTCAGGCCCAAAAATATTGGTCTCACAGTAGCAGTAAGCCTTGAATAATCATTTCTTCTAATGTTCAGTTTCTGGCCAAAACGGAACAGGCTGGGTTTTGAATCATTTATTCCCCTCACAATGCAGGTCTTCGTGCAGTTTTATAAAACTTTCCTTTCAATTGCAATGGCATCGTGTGATTGGAAAGTACTCTGGATGCACTTCTCCATTTCATCTAACCCGCTTGGATCATATGATTCACATACCTATCTATGTTGCCATTGTTTTGAATACTGGATCCAAGATATCTAAAACATTCACTCTTTAGTACGTCCTCTCCATTTAATTTAATCGTTTCTTCATTATTACTGCCACCAAATGTGCATCTCATATATTCAGAGTTTGACCGATTTAATCTAAATCCTTTGAATCCTATTAAAATGTTACAAAAATATAAACTTAAAAAAATAAAAGATACATGAATTTTCCATGTATAAACATAAAAAAGATTACAATAAAAGTGAATAAGAAAATGCAGTATTGCAACCCCACAGCTGACAGTATAAAACTACAAGTGAATATTGCAACGATGACCAAATCTGTTCAATAAAATGCAATAGAAACTGAAGAAAGGTTCCAATTCCGAAATCTACTCAAATGAGGAAATTAAAGTTGGAGAATCAAACTCTAAATTCAATATCTCAAAACTCATCACCCATGTTCACCAAAATCACAACAAAATTTCAATACAAAACCCATTATATCATCACGTCAAAAATTTCCCATCTCAAAAGTTAAAAAACCCATTTCAACTCCTAGATTTGTAAATCAAATTTAGATCAACAACCGCTTATCTCTGTAATCAAAACTTAATGGAAGTAACCATTAAGATTTTCAAAACTGCATTTTAATGATGACATATGACATATGATTCAAAGGGTGTACAGAGTTTAGGAAAATTTTCCACTCTTAATTGCATCTCAGCCGCAGTCATCACCACCACTGTAGTCCCTATCTTCCAATCCTGATAGTGGAAGAATAGAAACCCAAAATTTTACCTGCATTATGTTGCCATGCCATCTAAATCTGATCATAGAGCATCCCCATTTCAACCTCCGCTACCCCATTGTTGCAAATATTGTTCATAATGCGCCACCGATGCACGGCAACAGCAATGTGGTGGCTGGTGGTGGTGATGTTTGGTTGCAAGGAGGAGAATGAGATAATAAGATTTAACCTTTTCTAATTTTATATTATTGTTTAGTTTCTAAATGCAGGTATTTTTAATTTTAATTAATTTATTTTAACAAATGGATTTTTCGCATGTATTTTTATTTCTTAATTTTGAAATGTCGCATCAATTGCAGGGGACACTTTACTTACGGAACTATGCACAGAGGGGCTTTTGTTCAATGTTGAAATGTCGGAAGGTAGTTGCCAACTTAGCAAACCACAAGGAGATATTTTGCAATTTGTCCTTATTGAAGATATATAAAAATATATAAATAAAAAGCTGGATACACTAACTTGTACTCAACTAAAGACAAGAAGTTGAGAAAAGTGCCTTACGTGGACATATGATTGCTAACAGTGATGAGGGGCACGCCAGGAGGTCGAGATTGAACAAGGTGAACAAGTGTTTCAGCATTGTGTACTGGAATTGAGAAGAGTGGCCACTATCTTTGCACATGCCCCAACAGCCAAAAAGATCACCTTCCTGAGAATCCCATGAATGTGCTTTGAACGTGCAGTCCATTCCATTTTCCGTGCCATACAGGCCCTTCTTCTACCAAGGATACCAGCGGCACAAGTCGTGATTTGGTCTCTGATTTATATCCTAACAAAATTGGTCTCAACATCAGATGCTTATTACATGAAAAAATTGCTATTACATCAAAAGCATCAGCTGTGAAACACAACATAATTTAATAGAGTTCCATTAAACACAAACTGCCACCGACAGGAATCCACTAATGATAATTGTTATCTGTTTAGTTGCGCTTTGTTATTCACCTTGGATTAATACAATGATACTTTAATGGGTCTCCTATAAATAAATGTCCGTAGGTAAACAAAAGCATTGCTAGTGCAAGCAACATATATACACACACTCACGTATATAATCATCATCAAACCTTCCTCTTGTTTAGTTTATGCATCTCACGTGGAAAGCAAAGCAACACTTTATATCTAAAAGGAACAGACGGCGAAATAAAAAATACAAAAATTCATTTCAACCATATAAATCTAGATTGGATGCTGCAGATAGAGATGGCAATAGGGTGGGACGGAGACGGGGACAGCCTCGCCCACACCGCCATTAGAAATTTGAAGGGAAAAAAATTCCACAAACCAAAACAAATTTGTTAAAATAATGACATTGACTCCAAATTTAAGGAATCCCAGAACCCATCATTAATGAATTCCCAAGATCATTTCATTTAAAAGAACCCCAGGAACCCACTACCTAATTCCCAGATGAATTCACAAACTCGTCGGAGAGGACGCAACTTACTGGGGCAATTTCACAAATAGTTGGCGGGCAGACAGGCCTCCATCAAAAAGCTTCAATCCAACCAAAATGATCCTAACCACTCATAAAATATACTAGGAAAGAGTAGAGAGAGGGACTCCAATTCTAGAACAGCAACTTCCCAGAGCTAAGCCTTGATGTTCTTGCGTTGGATTTCTAGGCTTCTAGAAGCAATGGTGGCTCCAGAGTCAAACCATAACTCGTTGGGGAAAAGGGATGTGTGAGTTTCCAGTAAGGACAGTAGAGATTGTTGTGGACTTGTGGGTGTTTTGGCGTGAATTAAGCACCAGACAAGAGACGGATTGAGAGACATGTATGGATCTATACCTTTTATATATATATAACCTTCGATAAAAATTAATTCCGTTTCTGACCCATATATCACCTGTTGAAGCTGCGACAAGATATGTTGCAAATTGAAGCCACGACATGACTTATTGAGAGGGCCGCGACAACCTAGACTCTTGGCGTAATTACCTTTTAAAGTGTGTTTTCTGGGGCATGGCTTATCCCATTTGGCAGTATAAGGAGGGCTTCTCTTTCCTCTTTGTTAGGTATTGATGGTATATGATCCGATAACCCATTACTTCCAATAGCCCATTATCGTAAAATCTTCATAGGCCTAAAATCATGAAACTCGACAACCACTTGTCGATCTTGAGCAAACCCCCTCTCAAGAAGACACCCTCTCGGTTGATACCTTTCTCTTGATCTGAGCCTTTCAACATGACCTTTTCGGTCCTTGCACTGCTTTCCCGCCACAGTCTATCCAAGGGGCCCTTTAACCTCCCAGTTTTCTGGCCTCATAGTCCTTGCAAAGTCGACTTCTATTACGTGATGAGTCTTAGTTATGGTTATCCAATAAGAAAAGAAATCCTTGACAAACTTAAACGTTCTTAATCTGATACGAATCTATTGTAATCTCTCTTAATAAGGAAGTAGATCCCTTAGTGAAGCCAACCTTCACGGGTCTCAATGATAGCAATAGAAACTTCCCTTGCTTAGAGGATTTCGAATCCATAGGAAGTCTCCTATCACAATTCTTGCAATCTCGAAAGATCTCGAATGACCTGCCAACAAGGTAAGTAGGGTTTCTATAGCCCTAAGCACATACCTGACTCCCCATACATGATATATATATTATGTAGAGATAACTCACCAGGTACGCACCTCTTACTTCCTATACCACATACAGAGATTATACAGGGTCATACTCTTTCAGTTTTTCCCTATTCACCACTTTTTCTGACTTGAGTATTGGAATCTCCTTTGCTAGAGCCACCTTTGGCAAGTTTTTTGTAGGATTCCACACCAAAGGCGACTTAGCAAATCAATTGCTGGTTCCCTGTTCAGACCAGAAGGACAATCTACTACTGAGTCAATTTTGGTTTCAATAGATTGATGCTATTTGTGGGAATAATTGATTGATATTCACGCCTTGTTTTGATCTCTCTCTCTCTTTTACATCACCATGCTGCCGAAAAGAAAGAACGGAGACAACAATTCCAAGATAACATCCAAGGTGGAAGGATAGATGTCCAATCTCGTGAACTTACCCTCGATTATGCTCCCAACTATATTGCTAGACACCTCAATTGTCCACTCGCAGCACCGGAGAGCTAACATAAGACGAATTGACCATTGTCTTTATTTCTTCAATACATCATTGTTCGACTCCTTGATTATCACCAAACCGATGCCTTGTAATGTTTTCCTTCCCCACATAAAAATGTACAATGACACTACTAATCCCCGAGACCACGTAGCCTACTTCGCTACGATCATGATCTGGAGAGACATGTTAGATGTAGCATGTGCTAGTACTTCCCCATGACCCTGAAAGGGAATGCATTAACATGGTTTAATTTACTCCCACCATCCGGTATCAAACATTTCTACCAACTTTGATCACAGTTTAAAGCCCAATTCATGATTAGCCGAGGGGCTAAGAGGAAGTCTACTTCTCTCCTATCTCTCCGACAGAGAGACAACGAGCTCTTGAAGGACTTCCTAGACAAATTCAAGACTAAAATTATGAGGTATCAGGCCTGGATCATTATATAGCACTAGCAACATTGCTCACCAGATTACCACCTTCAGGGATAAAGACCTCGATCACTAAGAATCCTTCAACTTCTATCCAATAGTTTTACACTTAGCCAAGAAATACATCACCGTAGAAGAAGTGGAAGCATTCAATAGACGTTGAAACAGGTATGAAAGGAATGAACGTAATCTGCTCCTGCCATGGCAGCCCTCATCGAAAAGGACTCGAGTAGGACCTCCACCTCTTTGTAGGTTTACTAATTACACCCCCTTGAATGACACATCTGGCCAGATCTTAATACAAATTAGAAACTGATCTTACGTCATTTGGCCTCCTCCCTCGAGAGAAGATGATTCTAAAAGAGACAAAACTTGATATTGTAACTTCTATCGGAAACACGCTTACACGATAGATGAATGTCGCTTAAAGCCTTAATTAGGTACTGAAAGCTACAAAGATTTATTGATACAAGACGCCTGTGGAGACAAAGAGAAGGAGACCAACCGGAAACCAATCACATCGAACAACAAAACCCCCAGCCATAGGTGTCATCTGGAACCAACCCCGAGGAGTTATCCTACAGGTACAACAGGAAAGTCCTTCGCCATGTTTCGTCGATTACTAGGTCACCCCAGTATTACCAAGAATAGAAACCCCCTTTTCAAGGAAGTACTCACTACCCATGCCTAGAGGGGTAAAAGAGGAAAAGGCCGATAATCGACTTTGATGATGAAGAATTGATAAAGGCTGGCCTGGGATAGCACAACCATTTGGTTATCACTGCCAATATAGGGCAGTTCACTATTAAAAGAATCTTTGTTAACGAAAGAGTAGTTTGTGACATTCTTTACTGGGACGTATTCAAGCAAATAAGTCTCAACTACACCAACTTTCAACCTCATGTTGGGCCTTTGAAAGATGTCACGTCTCGACCCTTGAGTCCGAGCATGTGACAACCATCGTGTAATCTAACAGTACGAGCGATCGCTAGCATGCACCCCCAGATAACGGAAGCCTATCATTGATACTATTTCCAAAATCTAGTACACAAAATATTTAAATCTAAAGTTCATGAAGAATAATTAAATGTTTCACGTTTCAAAATATAAGTTTCAATTATAGAAAAAAACATATATAAAATATTTTAGATAAAGTGTTTCAACTTTAAATTATTCTCTGATAGGTCTGTCTACATGCCTCTAAATCCACAACACTACCAATAGTTGGTCTTGGGTAGCTATCTCCTCGGTTGGATCTTGCTAATGGTGAAGTGGTCCTTATCTCTACTCTTCCTCTAAAAAAGAATAAAATGAAGAGATGTGTATAAAAATATTCAGTAAGTGAAGTGCAATGATATGGTTGTGTAAGAAATGAGTGGTGAGTGTGAGAATGTCACACAAGATTTTCAAAATCATATTTCTATCTCAATAAATATCATGTAGTCTTTGATATATTTTTCAACAAGAGCCATGATTTCCAAAAAAACACAAATGAGTATTCAAATATGTACTTTTTCCAAAACCATGGGGTTTGCCTAAAAAATCTTTCCATCAAAGGTTTGGCCCGAATCAATAGTGGAACCGCAAAGGGGTTTTTAGTTATTATTAAACATTAACCTCAAACCTTGGTGTTAGCTCGGGACCTCTGAGGTGGTGTTACCAAGTTAGCCCGAAGGGACAAAAGAGACATCTTCCGGCTTGACTACTTCCTTGTCTATCAATAACAAAGCCCTCACCACATGCCCTATCAGGCTACACCATGGTAGAGAATGATTATAGCCATTAATAAAAGTTCAGGCTTACACGCCAAGCCAAATACATGCACCATTTCATAAACAAGTACAATATGTGTTATAGAAATTCAATAATTTTTTCAGATTCACATTTCAACAGCAATATTCACATGGAAATTTGGCATGACACAATATATATTCTCAAGTTCATAGATTTCATGGCTCAAATCCAAATATTTTTGAATACTTCACATTCACAAAACATTATATAAAATCCAGTTTAAGAAAATCATTTAAAAAAATCAAGAGCAAACATTTTTTCATTCATAAATACAACAATCCATCCACTCACTGTTCTTAAGGAAGGTAGTCACTCCTGGATTTCTCTACAACAAATATTATGCCTTGATTAGTTTTCTTCAACCTCTAAGTGACATCATCAATTAGCCAAACTCATCACTATTCACTACAAAAAAACAGCCACAAATTTAGCAACGAAAAATTATTCATCGCTAATAACGCGTTGCAAAAATTTAACGAAGAAAATTAGAAATCCGTCGCTAAATTTAGAGACGGATAATTTTTCGTAACTAAATTCGTCATAAATTTAGTGACGAATAAATTTTCGTAGCTAAATCTGCGATGGATTTATGACAAAAAATTATCCGTCACTAAATTTAGCGACAAATAATTTTTTGTCACTAAATTTACAATAAAATCTAAAATTTATCGCTAAATTTAGCGATAGCTAATTTTTCATCGCCAAATTCATTGTAAATTTGGTAACAAAAAATTATCTGTAGCTAATTTAGGAACGAAAAAGATTCATCGCTAAATTAGCGACGGATATAAATTCGTTGCTAAATCCGTCGCTAAATTAGCAATGAAAAAAAAATACGCTCCCGCCTGCACCCGAGCCCGCCCGCCCGAGTCAGCATCCGCCTACACGCCCTCGCTCACTTAATTCCTGGAAAATGCCTCCGCTTTGCTCCCACCATGGTTCGAATTCCTATGCTTCCGTAAACCTTTAAAATTATATAACCACCAAACTAAATGTTTGTATCTGTTATAAGCTCTTTTTTTACTTATTATATTTCCTTTACATTTTTCTAATAATAATAAAATAATATAAAATAACAATTTATTATAATAATAAAATATTAGTTTAAAATAAATAATAAAAGATTTTAAAAAATAATAATACTATTTTTTAAAAAGATAAAATAAAAATAAAATATAACATATTAATTAAAAATAATAAATATGATAATTTTTTTAAAATAAAAAATAAAAATTAATATTTTATTTTATTTAATTATATTTCAAATTTAGCGATGAATTCCGAAATTTGTCACAAAATTAGCAATGAATTCCGAATTCGTCACTGAATTCATCGCAAATTCGCGACGAAATACGAATTTTTCGCTAAATTAATTTATTATTTAATGAATATATTAATATTTTATTTTATTTAATTATTTTTCAAATTTAGCGATGAATTCCGAATTCGTCATTGAATTCATCGCAAATTCGCAACGAATTACGAATTCGTCGCTAAATTAATTTATTATTTAATAAATATATATTAATATTTTATTTTATTTTATTATTTTTTAAATTTAGTGACGAATTTTGAAATTTGTCGCAAAATTAGTGACGAATTTCCCGTCGTCACTAAATTAGCTACGACTATTTTTTCATCGCAAATTTCGTTGTAAATAGCGATGAAAAAAGTGTTCGTCGCTAAATTCGTCGCAAAATAGCAACAAAAAAAAATCGTCGCTAAATTTTGTCGTAAAAACCGTGTTTTTTTATAGTAATTAATCAATCCAAATCAAACAAAAAATCCTAACATTCAAAGCTTTTTTGTTTTTCACTCACTAAATGTGACTTTAAATCTTTCAAATCCAAATGAACAAATAGAAAATCAGATTAAAGACTTGGAATAGGAATATTATAATACTTTAATTTTGTCTTCAAAAAATCCTTCTGGTTTGAATCATACCAAAACCCTTGATTCTCTATTTTTATGACAACTCCAAATCCTCAAGTCCTTCTTAAATTAAGGCTATTATCTAGTTTTGAGGAGTTGGATGAGGAGTTTGGAACTTTTGACTTTGAGTTTTGGTGATAGATTGATTGGGTTTTGGAAAAGAGAGAGCTTGATAGTGGGTTTGAGAGAAAAGAGGAGAATGGTCTAGAAAGTGAAGTGGAGTTGGTTCTAGAGTCTCATTTCTACTTTTATCCTCAAACGCATTTCCAATATTTACCTAATAGAACTCTTACACTTCCAAATTGCACAAAGTGCCTTTTATGTTCTTACACTTCAAAAAATGTGGAATGTTCAAAATATGAAATATAATATAAATTGAGTATTATGTAATCAAAGAATTTAAATGGCATGGTGGTCAAAAGCTTTTTGGGGGCCTTGGTGGACTAAGGTTCAAATCCCCTTGTCTGCATGTGCTGACAAGAAAAAGAATGTTTAAGGCAAGTGCACTCTACCAAGGCATCGGATGGAAATGGACCATGGAGAAATAGTAAGACACTGAATGGAAATGTAATGGGAGAGAAGCGATATGGAAAATGTAATGCACACTACAATCGGAGGAATTACCAAGGAGAAGTGGAAAAATGCCAAGTGTTTGGTCGATGTACATGTCTCATGACATACAAATCTCACAGCTTCTGTATATCGAGAAGCATACCAACATATATGGAATATATTCATAAATATGGCACAAGTGTTGAGAGGTAGAAGTGAAATCACCAATCTCACAAAGCCGAAGGTGTGCATATTGCCGGCAGGTAAATGCAAGTGCTGAGCGGTTATGTAAGAGATAAATGAAGGTGTATCGACAAGGATGTAAATGATTGAGTACAAATGGTTCCGTAATTGTAAATAGGTGTACCGATAGGTACGTAAATGATACAGTACAAATGGTTGTACGAACAGGTAGGTAATTGTTTGGTAAGTGTAAATACAAATAGTTTGATAAGTGTAAATGTAAATGGTTTGGTAACCAAGAGATTAAAGTGCATTCAACACCAAAATCTAAGTAAAGATAGTTATAGGAGGAGGAAAGAGTAATGTATCGGACAGATAAATGAAAGCCGAAAGGTAGTGCAAGTGCTCCAACACCAAGAAATCTAAGAGGCACATGTACCGAGAGATAGTAATCACTTAGAGATGGTTATCATCGAGAAAATCAAAATTAGGAGGGACAGTCCTAATATTAAAACTCTACAGAGCTACTCAATTTCTCATTGAAGAGTCAAATTCTACTGATCATAGAGAATCCTGATAATCAAATACCAAACACTTAAAAATTTAAAATCTATCAATCGAGAGTCTAAGGAAACTTCTGTGCAACCCAAATGACAAAATCGATATTTAAATTTACATTAGCTATACTTCCATATTTTACACAATACAGAACTCTCAAAAGATTTTGTATAGTCAACACCATAACCAAACTTTTCGGGTGTTACAATTCCTACCCCTTAAAGGAAAATTTTGTCCTCTGTTGACAAAAATTTTACATTGGCTCTTAATCTAACGCAACCTTCCTGCTCTACTTGGACTTGAGACCGGCAATGTTAAAAAAAAAATACAGGTGAAATTTCAAAATATCTATATAACTAAAATTATATTCAGAATTTTAAAAGCATACGTTGTCACTATTTTTTTCTCAACATGTATAGACAAAAACATTACTAAAACTAGAAGTGACAGAAACTTTTTACTGATGTTTTCAGCAAAAACATAGTTACAACTTTCATTTTTCAACATTTATTTTGTCGACAAAGTAAATCTTCCAACATTTAGCTTAAACATCAAGAAATAATAGATAGAGAGGGGGTTTCCTGACATTTATGTTCAAATGTCAGGAAATCCTTTTACAGAGAGAATGTTCTATAGGGAGAAAGAGAAATAGAGAGTATGCATATGTTGACATTTCTAATAAAAGAAGTAGACAAATGCCACATTGACCTATGCAAAGGCTTTTCGATATTTTTGAATTTTTAACCATTGCCATTTGAAAGGCCAACATAGGAGAATTCGACGAACCAATATACGAGAATTCACCCACCGCAGGGCTCGAACCCATGACCACAAGATTAAGAGCTTTGCGCTTTACCGACTGAGCTAGACGGGCTTGTCATTTTATTGACAATAATCTTATATTGGCTCTTAATCTAACGCAACCTTCTTGTTCTACTTGGACTTGAGATCGGCAATGTTATAAAAACAAAAAATACAAGTGAAAATTCATAATATATATATATATATATATATATATATATATAAGGAAAATTATATGACATTTTTAATTAAAAATGTCGGCATATGCCAAGACTTTCTGATGTTTATGAATTACTAACTACAGCCATTTGAAATGCCAATTTAGGAGAATTCGCCTACCGTGGGGCTCGAACCCACGACCAAAAGGTTAAGAGCCTTGCGCTCTATTGATTGAGCTAGATGGGCTTGTCATTCTGTCGACAAAAATTTTATTCTTGCTCTTAGTCTAACATGACCTTCCTCTTCATCTTGGACTTGAGATTGACAATGTTAAGAAAATGCAAGCAAAATTTCAATATATATACATAAGGAAAATTATATTCTGATTTTTTTTTTTCACTACAAAAATTGAGTTTTTTCCCTATGGACTTTTCTCGATGTTCAAAGCATACGCTATCGCTATTTTTTTCGGACATGTATAGACAAAAACATTACCAAAATCTATTTTCTATGACGATTAAGAGGCAAAATGTCAAGAAAAGTAGTTCTCATGAAAAATAAGCGATGGCAGAAACTTTTACCGATGTTTTCGGAAAAAACTTTGGTGAAAACTTTCATTTTTTGACATTTATTTCGTCGGCAATGTAAATCTGCTGATGTTTAGCTTAAACGTCAAAAAATAATAGATAGAGAGGGGATTTCCTGACATTTTTAATCAAATGTCGGGAATTGTTAACCATAGCTATTTGAAAGGCCAATATAGGAAAATTTGTTAGACCAGGACAATTTGCCCACCATGGGGCTCAAACCCATGACCACAAAGTTAAGAGCCTTGTGCTCTACCAATTGAGCTAGACAGGCTTGTCATTTCATTGATGATTGAGCTAGACATGCTTGTCATTTCATTGACAAAAATTTTACACTGACTCTTAATCTATTGCAATCTTCCTCCTTTACCTAGATTTGAGACCGGCAATGTTAAGAAAATACAGGTGAAATTTCAAAATATATATATAAGGAAAATTAAATTCAGAATTTTAAAGTTTTTATTTTTTTCACTTCAAAAAACAAGATTTTTTCCAATGGTCTTTTCTTGATGTTTAAAGCATACATTGTCACTATATTTTTCCCGATATGTGTAGACAAAATAATCACCAAAATCTATTTTCTATGACATTTTAGTGTCAAAATGTTAGGAAAAGTAGTTCTCATGAAAAAACTAGTAGTGACAGAAACTTTTACTGATGTTTTCTGCAAAAACATTGGTAAAAACATTTCTTTTTTGACATTTATTTAATCGGCAAAGTAAATCTACTGATGTTTGTCTTAAACGTCAAGAAATAATAGAGAGAGGGGATTTCTTCCCATTTTTGTTCAAATGCCAAGAATTCCTTTTAAACCATGTCATTTTATTCTTTCACCACAAAAAAAAAAGATTTTTCCGACAATTGTTTCTCTGTGTTTAAAGCATACTGTGTCACTATTTTTTTTCCCGACATGTATAGACAAAAACAACAACACAATCTATTTTTTGTATCATTTCAGAGGCAAAATGTCTAGAAATGTAGTTCTCGTGAAAAATCTAGCGGTCGCAAAAACTTGTTCCGACATTTTTAGTAAAAATGTTGGCAAAAACTTTCATTTTTTGACCTTTATTTCATAGGCAAAGTAAATCTGCCAGTGTTTAGCTTAAACGTCAAGAAATAATAGAGAGAGAGGGGATTTCCCAACATTTTTGTCCAAATGTCGAGAAATCATTTTATTTAATTGACAAAGTAAATCTACCGTTGTTTGTCTTAAACGTCAAGAAATAATATAGAGAGGGGATTTCTTCACATTTTTGTTCAAATGCTGAGAATTCCTTTTAAACCATGTCATTTTATTCTTTCACCACAAGAAAAAAGATTTTTCCGACGATTGTTTCTCTGTGTTTAAAGCATACTATGTCACTAATTTTTTCCCGATATGTATAGACAAAAACAACATCAAAATCTATTTTTTGCATCATTTCAGAGGCAAAATGTCTAGAAATGTAGTTCTCGTGAAAAACTAGCGGTCATAGAAACTAGTTCCGATATTTTTAGTAAAACTGTTGGCGAAAACTTTCATTTTTCAACCTTTATTTCATCGACAAAGTAAATCTGCCGGTGTTTAGCTTAAACATCAAGAAATAATAGGAGACAGGGGATTTCAACACCAATATAGTAGAATTCACCTGACCAATATAGGAGAATTCGGCCACCATGGGGCTCGAACCCACGACCACAAGGTTAAGAGCCTTGCGCTCTACTAATTGAGCTAGACCGGCTTGTCATTTTGTTGACAAAAATTTTATGTTGGCTCTTAATCTAACGCAACCTTCTTGCTCTGGCTGGACTTGAGACTAGCAATGTTAAAAAAAAATTAGGCAAAAATTCATTTTGGACAGTCTTTTCTCAATGTTTAAAATATACATTGTCACTATTTATTTTCCCGACATGTACACACAAAAACATCATCAAAATCTATATTCTATGATGTTTCAGAGAAAAAATGTTAGGAAAAGTAGTTCTCTTGAAAAAACTAGAAGTGACAGAAACTTTTACTGACGTTTTTAGCAAAAACGTAGATGAAAACTTTCATCTTTCAACATTTATTTCGTCGACAAAGTAAATCTAATGATATTTAGCTTACACGTCAAGAAATAAAAGAGAGGGAAGTGATTTCCCGACATTTTTGTTCAAATGCTAGGAAATCCTTTTAGAGAGTGTGAATGTTTTATAGATAGAGAAAGAGAGAGAGAGTACATATGTCGACACTTTTAATTAAAAAAGTTGACATATGCCATGTTGACATATGCAAAGGCTTTCCGAAGTTTTTGAATTATGAGCCACAACCATTTGAAAAGCCAATATAGGAAAATTCGCCCAACAAGATAGGAGAATTTGGTTACCGTGGGGCTCCAACCCACAACCACAAGGTTAAAGTCTTGCGGTGTACCGACTGAGCTAGCCAGGGTAGTCATTTTGTTGACAAAAATTTATTCTATCTAACATGACCTTCCTCCTCAACCTAGACTTGAGATCAGGAATGTTAAAAAAAATGTAGGCGAAATTTCAAAAAATATATAAAGAAAATTATATTCTGAATTTTAAACTTTTTTATTTTTTGACTACGAAAAACAAAATTTTTCCCGACATGTATAGACAAAAATATCACCAAAATCTATTTTATGTGATGTTTAAGAGGCAAAATGTTAGGAAAAGTAGTTATCGCAAGAAAACAAGCGATTGTAGAAACTTTTACCGATGTTTTCAGCAAAAACTTTAGTGAAAACTTTCATTTTTCGACATTTATTTGATTGGCAAAGTAAATCTATTGATGTTTAGCTTAAACGTCAAGAAATAATAGAGAGAGAGTAGATTTCCTGACATTTTTGTTCAATTGTTGGGAAATCCTTTTAGAGAGAGAGAGAGAATCCTCTATAAAGAGAGAGAAAGAGAGAGTACATATGTCGATGTTTTTAATTAAAAATGTTGACACATGCAAAGGCTTTCCGATACTTTTCAATTATTAATCATAGCCATTTGAAAGGCCAATATAGGAGAATTTGAGCTAGACGGGTTTATCATTTTGTTGACAAATATTTTATGCTAGCTCTTAATCTAACCCAACTTTCATGCTCTACTTGGACTTGAAACCAACAATGTTAAAAAAGAAAATACATGCAAAAATTTAAAATATATATATATAAGGAAAATTATATTCAGAATTTGAAATTTTTTATTTTTTCACAACAGAAAACAAGAATTTTTTCTGACGGTCTTTTCTCGATATTTAAAGCATACATTGTCACTATTTTTTCCCGACATGTATAGACAAAAACCTCACCAAAATCTATTTTCTGTGATGTTTCAGAGGCAAAATATCATGAAAAGTAGTTCTCATGAAAAAACTAGCAATGACGAAACTTTTACCGATATTTTTAGCAAAAATGTTGATGAAAACTTTCATTTTTTGACATTTATTTAATCGGCAAAGTAAATCTGCCATTCATTTTTTGACATTTATTTAATCGGCAAAGTAAATCTGCCGATATTTGATTCAAATGTCAAGAAATAATTGAGAGAGAGGGGACTTCCTAACATTTTTGTTCAAATATCGGGAAATCCTTTTAGAGAGAGAAAGAAAGAGAGAGAGCGCATATGTCAACATACCTTGGAGAATTTGTCCGACCAAATAGGAGAATATGCCCATCGTGGGGCTCAAACTTGGGACCACAGGGTTAAGAGCTTTGTGCTCTACCGACTGGGCTAGATGGCCTTGTCATTTTGTTGATAAAAATTTTATGTTGGCTCTTAATCTAACGCGGCCTATCTCATCTACGTGAATTTGAGACTGGCACTGCTAAAAAGTAAGAGGCGAAATTTTAAAATATATATAATGAAAATTATATTCAGAATTTTAAACTTTTCTATTTTTTCACTACAAAAACAAGAATTTTCTTGATGGTTTTTTCTCGTTGTTTAAAGCATGCATTGTCACTATTTTTTCCCCAACTTGTATAGACAAAAACATTATGCAAATCTATTTTTTTGTGACATTTAAGAGGCAAAATGTCAGAGGAAGTTGTTCTTGTAATAAAACAAGTAGTGGCAGAAACACCGATGTTTTTAGCAAAAAATTTGGTGAAAACTTTCATTTTTCGACATTGATTTCATCGGCAATGTAAATATGCCAATGTTTAGTTTAAACATCAAGAAATAATAGAGGGGGCTTTCTCGACATTTTTGTTCAAATGTCGAGAAATCCTTTTAGAGAGAGGGAAAGTTCTATAGAGAGAGAGAAGGAGAGAGAGAGAGTGCATATGCCAATGTTTTTTGATAAAAATGTAGACGTGTGCAAAGGCTTTCTGATGTTTTTGAATTATTAACAATAGCCATTTGAAAGGCTAGTAGATTAGAATTGGCCCAACCAATATGGTAGAATTCGCTCACCTTGTGGCTTGAACCGACAACCACAAGGTTAAAAACCTTTGTAACACTGACACTGCGGTGTCCGTATTATTGTACTACTGTTTAGAAATTTAATAAAATATTTCTCAGTTATATACGTGTAGAGAAATGTTTCATTTATTTTGATTTTTAATTTTGGGATATTTAAATTGAATTGTTTTTTGGTATATTTTAAATTTTTACCGTATTCATGAATTTTGGTGTAAAATGAATATATATATATATATATGTAAATAATAATAATAATAATAAGAGTAAAAAAAAAAGCCCCAGTGGAGTGCTGCGTTTTGAGGCAAAACGCAGCACCCCCCCAAAATTGGATTAGGGCTTTTATCCCTGATCCCTTTCTCTCTCTCTCTCTCTCTTTCTCTCTCTCTCTCTCTGCCTCTTCCCCTTCCTGCGGCCACCTCACCTTCCTCCCCCTCCGTTGTCGCTTTCTCTTCACTGCTGCTCCTCCCTCTCGTGATTGCGATCCTCCTTGCGCGAGCGCACGCCTCAGCTCACGAGCGCGCCGCAGCGAGCGTTTCTTGGCACTAGCGCTCCACAGCGCAAGCGCGCACTTACTCGGGAGCGCTCCAACCCACTAGCGCGCAACCCACGAGCACGCCCTTGCGCGATCTCCCCAGTGTGAGCGCGCCCCTGCGTGATCCTCCCCGCGATAGCTCGAGCGCGCTACAGCACGCCACCAGCCTGCGAGCTCGGGAGCCCACCAGCCAGCGAGCCGCCAGCCCGCGAGCCTGCGAGCCCGCGAGCCTGCGAGCCCGCGAGCCCACCAGCCCGCGACAGCCCGCGAGAATGCGACGGCCCGTGACCAGCCATCTCCTTCGAGTGCTCACCTGCAGTCCCCACAGAAACCCTAGGTCGCGGCTTTTTCACTACAGGTAACGGCTATGTTGGTTGTAGTCCTAGGGTTTGGTATTTAGAATTTGAGTTAATTGCTAATATTGTTCAAATTTGAAAATATTACAGGTTTTAAACCCATTCGACGGGCGAACAAAAGCTAAGTCTGAGATTTACGAAACCCTAGGTAAGAAAAATGCGATCCCTTCAATATTTGAAATAAATTTTATCAAATTTAGATTTCAATACCTTTAAGATGGCATTGGTGTATATTTATAAATTGAGAAATTAAGATTTATACAAATTAAGGGAAGATGATAAATCCTGAGAATAATTGAAAATTTGATAACAATTGTGATAATCTGATTAGGTTGACTTTCTTAGAGATTCGAGGAGTTGATTTGGTTTGATTTTGGAAAATAGGGAGTGACCACCCTCCCTAACAATGTGAGTGGGACCCTAATCTCTTGCATGAAATAGTGAAACCTGATTTTATCGTATTTTTAAATAAAACACGCTTTTGATATGCATTGTCTCGACGTATGGAATTGAAATTCAAATCTGTTTTGTGATTATTGGAGTGTTATTTTATATTTCTACGATTATGCATCCATGTTTGAAATGAAATGAAATAAAATTGTGCCATGATTTGAGAAATGAAATGTTTTCTATTCTACCATTGCATTGGTTTGTTGAATTTAAATAATTTCAATGAAATATATTGGCACACGGATTTGAATTGTTTTGAGGATATGATGAGATGATTTGGCTATGTGGGTTGGATGCCTATTAGCTTGAGATTATATGATAATATGGCATTATTTGATAAATTCCATAGCTACGAAGGGCATTTGTAGAGGCACCGGGTTGTCCCGATACGCTTCTGCAGGAGGTATCTGCAAACGTCATATTTCTAATGGTTGTAGGCGCGGCCGGTTGAACCCAAGTAAGGGGGAGGACATGTGACGCCACCGTCTAACACCGGGCAGGGTCCTATACATGATGATGAGCTAGCCTCAGCGAACTCATGGCCAACGTCGGGGTAGAGAGTGACTTTTGAACTTTATGCATAATAAAACCCCCGATGTGCCTGTTCTTGGTCATGGTTGACCTTTGCCAAGATCTTTTCGGCTTGCTCTATGATTTACTTGATTTTAAATGGATGCATATATGTATGTTATCGTGTGAATGGTTAAATGAGTTCATTTTAGCAAACATATCATGATTTACTACAAAAATTTGAATTATTGGTTATGAATGATATTATTTGACACTCCAATGTTTACCTACACTATTAGTATTTGAGATTAATCCCCTCACTCACTGGATATCTTCCTTGATACTCACCCCTCTTCTTTCCCTCCTCAGACAGGATTATTGTGCTAGAACGACACTTCGATCTCTTGAGGAATTTGTAGCTCGTTGGCTGATTTGAGTGTCTTTCGACGGTGAGATTTAAATTAAGTTGAGATATGAGCTCCGTATTTTTATTTTCGACCCTGTGAGGTCTTGGCCTTGAGATCTGTAGTTGACCGTATATTTATTTGGGATTGACTGTATAATTTATGTATATTAAATTGCGAAACTCTCATATTTCATTTGCATTGAGGCAAATCGTAGTGTTTGAATGTTAATTTGGGAAAATTGGTTGTAAATTTTATAAAACTTAGGCCCACTCAGTGTGGCAGCTACTCATGCTCTAGTTGGGCATGACAGTAGAGGTCTGTGACTAAAATTGTTGGTAATTTACATAGGCTGGCATTGTTCTGGATGTCTGCTGTGGTTGGTGGGTTGTTGTGAGGCCAGGATGACCATTTTATTTTATTTACAGGATATTTTTAAATTATGCGAGTTTATTTGTATATGAAAAACTTCCGATTTATGGAGAGATTTTACCCGATTTTATGTAGAAATACAGCCGGCATTCAGAGCAACGGGCGGCTGCTCACGACCCCGGTTCAGGGCGTGATAGTTCTATTGGTATCAAAGCGTTTAGGTTAGAGAAAAGATAGTAGTGAAAGTCTTCCCAAGTACATTTAAAAGTCCTTAATGTATTAGAGAGTTTCGTACAATCATTTAAATCTCGTACACAGTCATAGGCATATAGGATCATTTATTGTAAAGGGTACGATATTCGAGGCATACATTCCATGATTCCGCATTCAAATACGTTCATTCATAACTCGAATTCTATTTTTAGGGGGTTAGTTACCCAGTAACTAACCTTAATCCTGGCTTATATCTAATGAAACGGTGCTTTCTTTGCAGAATTATGCCGCCTAGACGTGGTAGGCGCGGTGCACCACCGGAGAGTCCCTCAGTGCCTGAGGCTTCTAGGGCACTTGAGGCTCCACGAGCACCGGAGGGTGCTTCTACTCACGAATCTTCTCCAGTGCCACCCCCAGCATCTCCACCGGTTGGTACAGCCAAGATTCCTCCACCACCACTCGATGCCTTGAAGTAGTGGCAGGAGTGGTACAGTAGATATGGGGTGCAGATGCCACCACCTCCACTACAGACTTCAGCAACCGCACCTGCGGCCGTACCTGTACCTACAGCACCGATTCCTCCTTCGGTGGTCGGTCCTTTTGTTTCTACTCTGACCGATGAGACGTTGTTTACTTTGAGGTGCATCCACGAGCTCACTCAGTTGGTGAAAGAGTCTCGGCAACTCAGATGCACAGACTTTTTAGGATCCAGTGATACCGTAGCGGTGAAGTACTAGATCAACAGGACTCGTAGGATTCTTACGGATTTGGCGTTGTCAGAGGAGCTCAGATTGAGAGTTGTTAAGAGACTCCTCGACGGAGATGCCTTCTCGTGGTGGGAGGCTATCCGTGACAGTGTTACACAGACCTTGCGGTGGGAGGACTTTCTACGAGAGTTCGACCACAGGTACTTCACCCCGTTCCAATAGGACCGGATGAGAACGGAGTTCCTGCACTTACGCCAGGGGATAAGGTCAGTTTCAGAGTATGAGACTGAGCTTAGACGACTAGCGGCCTTTATCCCTAACATGGCTATACCAGTTCAGATGAGGTTTAAGTTTGAACATGGCCTCCAATTGAGTATAAGAAAGTATATGACAGTGACTCCCTCTTTTACACTATCAGAGGTGATTAATTTAGCATATTGGGCAGAGGAGATCGTCCGAGCTGAGACCAGACAGAGGGAGAGTCACCAGAAGAGGAAAACTAGGTCACAGGGGGGACAGTCTTCGAAGAAGGGTAGAGGTTTTGGATGTTCCGGAGGTTCTTCTAGCTTCAGACCAGCAGGATCGGGACAGGGGCCTCGACCACTGGGTTTTGGGACACCAGCCCTTAGTGTCTTTACACAGACTACTACACAGAGACAGCCTTTCTGTCGTAGATGCGGCGGCTACCATGTCTTTAGGGCATGTAGAGTACCAGTTACTTGCTTTCAGTATGGGAAACAAGGTCACATTAGGAGTGTTTGCCCAGATTTAGGTCGAGGAGAATCGTCTTTGTAGAGTCGTACTGGTACTTTTGGTACAGGCCAGCAGGGGGCACCTGCGCACTCAGCTCTTACCACTCCTCGGATTGCAGTCGGGAGTAATACAGTACCAAGACCGTCACGACAGCAGCTTAGGGCCCAGGCTCGTGTGTTTGCGATGTCGCAGGAGGACGCATAGGCAAACCCTGATGTTATTATGGGTAATCCTCCTGTAGATCCCTCAGTGTAGTAGTTTTGTTATACTTTCTGTATGAGCTTTTCGTATATCATGATGTCGATGTACAGTTTTGACTAGTTAAAGTTTTAAAAACTTAACTAATTTGATATATATATATATGAATTTGTCTATTTTCTTCGCATTTTAAATATCTTTAATTTTTTTCCTATCTTTAGGTATCATGCGAATATTTGGTATTGACGGCCGTATTCTTATAGATATCGGGTCGAATTTTTCATATGTGAACAACACGTTCACTCATCATTCTGATAGACCTCTCTCGCCACTTGATGAGGAGATTATGGTAGTCACTTCTTTTGACAAACATATCATTTGAGATACAGTCTATAGGGGCTGTGAGGTCAGTATTGGGGAGGCAATATTAAAGGCAGATCTGATTTCGCTCCCTATCACGGATTTCGATGCCATCCTAAGGATGGATTATCTGAGTTTATACCGGGTTTTCGTAGATTGTTTCACAAAAGAGGTTGAGTTTCAGAAGTTTGGGCAGCCACCATTAGTATTCTGGGGCAAGAGACGAGTATTGCCCCACTGTATTATATCTGTTATGAAGGCCAGACGCTTGGTACGCCGTGGTAGTGCGGCTTATTTGGCTTATATTGTCGACACCACCGTTGAGGGACCAAGACTTGAAGATGTCCCTGTGGTGTAGGAGTTTCCAGAGGTATTCCCCGAGGAGCTTCCTGGATTACCACCAGTTCGGGAATTCGATTTCGAGATTGATCTAGTACCGGAGACCAATCCTATTTCTATTCTGCCGTATAGAATGGCGTCTGTGGAACTGAGAGAGCTTAAGATCCGGTTGCAGGAACTCCTGGACAAGGGGTTCATTTGCCCGAGCACTTCACCTTGGGGTGCTCCGATACTGTTTATAAAGAAGAAAGATGGTACACTTAGGTTTGGTGTGGATTACAGGCTGTTGAACAAAGCCACGATCAAAAACCGATATCCCCTGCCACGTATCGATGATTTGTTTGATCAGCTACAGGGAGTCAGAGTTTTCTCTAAGATTGATCTCCGT
Organism: Dillenia suffruticosa; assembly: GCA_033439265.1. NCBI lineage: Eukaryota > Viridiplantae > Streptophyta > Magnoliopsida > Dilleniales > Dilleniaceae > Dillenia > Dillenia suffruticosa. Next base: position 2,060,618 of record JAVTVX010000016.1, read on the forward strand.
TCGGGTTATCATCAATTGAGATTTCGGACCGAAAATGTGCCCAAAATAGTTTTTCACACCCGATACGGCCATTATGAGTTTCTAGTCATACCGTTTGGGCTGACTAATGCCCCAGCTACTTTTATGGATCTGATGAACCGAGTTTTCCACGTCTATTTGGATCGGTTCGTCATCGTATTCATCGATGACATCTTGATATATTCACAGAGTGATGAAAATCATGTTCAGCACCTTCGGGTGGTATTGCAGATACTCCGTAAGAAATAGCTATATGTCAAATTCTCGAAATGTGAGTTTTGGCTGAGACAAATTGGATTCTTGGGACATATTGTTTCCACAGAGGGTATTTATGTTGATCCGCAGAAGGTTGAGGCTATAGTGAAGTGGGAGTAGCCACAAACAGTTATCGAGATTTGTAGTTTTCTCGGTTTGGCAGGGTATTATCATAGATTTATAGAGGAATTCTCCCGGATAACTGCTCCGTTGTCTAGATTGACCCAGAAGGGGGTTAAGTTTGTTTGGGATGACCGTTGTGAGGCAAGCTTCCAGGAACTCAAACAATGGTTGACATCCGCTCCTATTTTAACCCTTTCCACTAGTAGTCAGGAGCATACAGTGTACATTGATACTAGCCGACAGGGATTGGGTTGTGTTTTGATGCAGGATGGTCAGGTTATTGCATATGCCTCATGACAGCTGAAGAAACACGAGATTAATTGCCCGACACATGATTTAGAGTCGGCAGTCATAGTCTTCGCGTTGAAGATATGGCGGCATTATCTTTATGGGGTGATTTATAGGGTATTCATGGATCACAAAAGTCTAAAATACTTATTCACCCAGCGGGAGTTGAACCTCAGACAGACGAGATGGTTGGAGTTATTGAAAGACTACGACCTTATCATTGATTACCATCCGGGAAAGACAAATGTGATGGCAGATGCATTGAGCCGAAAGTCATCATCCTCCTTTTCTCCCTTTACTATGACAGAGAGTGCTTACCTCTGTTGCTTGATGGGACTCCGTACTCTCGGGGTCAGTTTGACTAGTGATGATCAAGAAGCACTACTAGCTCGATTTGAGGTGAAGGCAACTTTGCTTGATCGTATTAAAGAGTTTTAGGGGTCAGATGAGGAGCTCCAGAGTATTCTTGAGAAGATCAGTAGAGGCGAGAGTGGAGACTTCTGAGTCCGCTATGACGGACTAGTTGTATACAGAGAGTGGGTTTGCATTCCCGCCGACAGCAATCTCCGTAAGGCCATACTCGAGGAGGCGCACTCCTCCGCTTATGCATTGCATCCGGGTGGTACCAACATGTATCGAACCATTCGGGATAGTTATTGGTGGCCTGACATGAAACGGGAAATCACGGATTTTGTGGCTAGGTGTTTAGTTTGCCTGCAGGTGAAGGCAGAGTATCAGCGGCCGGCTGGTACGTTACAGCCCTTACCCATCCTTGAGTGGAAGTGGGATCACATTACTATGGATTTTGTGACAGGGCTACCGTAGCATCACGGTATGATGCCATTTGGGTGATTGTAGATTGACTCACCAAGTCCGCGTATTTTCTTCCTATTCGCAGCAACTATCCTTTGGAGACCTTGGCACGTCTTTACATTGGTATGATAGTCTGGCTGTATGGTGTTCCTGTGTCGATAGTATAAGACAGGGACCCGAAATTCACTTCCAGATTTTGGCCCAAGTTACAGGAGGTAATGGATACAAGGCTGAATTCTAGTACAGTCTATCATCCGCAGACATGCTGAGGGCATGTGTGATGGATTTCTGGGGTAGTTGGGATCGGCATCTTCCAATGGTCGAATTCGCATATAATAACAGCTATCAGACCAGTATAGGGATACCCCCGTATGAGGCACTGTATGGCATAAAGTGTCGTACCCCGATATGTTAGGATGAGGTTGGAGAGCGATGTCTCAGCAGTGTTGAGTTAATTGAGAAACGAAAGATAAAGTAAAGGTCATTCGTGAGCGGATGAAAGTCGCTCAGGACAGACAGAAGGCATATGCCGATCGTAGGCGGCGACCTCTTGAGTTTGCCACTGGAGATATGGTTTTCTTGAGGATATCTCCTTGGAAGGGAGTTATATGGTTCAGGCAGTGGGACAAGTTGAGCCCCAGATATATTGGGCCCTTCCGTATCCTTGAGAGGGTCGGAAGTATGGCATACAGATTGGAACTACTACATGAACTATCCTATATTCATGACGTTTTCCATGTCTCAGTACTCAGGAAGTTTTGGTCGATCCTTCTGATGTACTTGAGCCTCCACCTATTGAGTTATGAGAGGAGCTTAGTCTTCCAGTTCAGCCCATGGGTATTCTAAATCGGCAGGTTAGGAAGCTGCGGAGCAAGGAAGTCACGTTGGTCAGAGTCTTGTGGAGGAGTGACCAGGTCGAGAAAGAGACCTGGGAGCCCGAGGAGGCTATGAGGAGACAGTACCCCTATTTATTTGCTGTTTAGTCTTCTTTTAGTTTCGAGGACGAAACTTATTTTTAGAAGGTTAGAAAATGTAACACCAACACTGTGGTATCCGTACTACTGTACTGCTGTTTAGAAATTTAATAAAATATTTCTCAGTTATATATGTGTAGAGAAATGTTTCATTTATTTTGATTTTTGATTTTGGGGTATTTAAATTGAATTTTTTTGGTATATTTTAAATTTTTACCGTATCAGCGAATTTTGGTATAAAATAAATAATAAATATATATATATATATATATATGTAAATAATAATAATAATAATAAGAGTAAAAAAAAAAAAAAGCCCCAGCAGAGTGCTGCGCTTTGAGGCAAAACGCAACACCCTCCAAAAATTGAATTAGGGCTTTTAGCCCTAATCCCTTTCTCTCTCTCTCTTTCTCTCTCTTTCTCTCTCTCTCTCTGCCTCTTCCCCTTCCCACGGCCGCCTTACCATCCTCCCTCTCCGCTGCCGCTCTCTCTCCACCGCTGCTCCACCCTCCCGCGAGCGCAGCCTCCCAGCGAGCGCGATCCTCCTCTAGCGAGCTCGCTAGCCCCTGCGCGATCTCTACCTGCACGAGCGCGAGTGTGCCGCAGCGCGTGTTTCCCTGCGCCAACGCTCTACAGCGCGAGCGTGACCGTGCTTGCTTGGGAACACACCTACGCATGAGCGCGAGCGCGCGCCTGCTCGGGAGTGCACCTGCGCACGAGCACGAGCGCATGCCTGCTCGGGAGCGCACCTGTGCACGAGCGCGCGCCTGCTCACAAGCTCGCTCCAGCCCATTAGCGCGCAACCCGCAAGCGCGCCCTTGCGCAATCTCCCCATCGTGAGTGCGCCCTTGCGCGAGCGTGAGCGCGCCACAACACGCCAGCAGCCCGCCAGCCCACCATCCTGCGAGCCGCCAACCCACAAGCCGGCGAGCCCGCCAGCCCACTAGCCCACCAGCCCGCGAGCTACCAGCCCGTGAGCCTGCGAGCCTGCCAGCCCGCGAACCTGCCAGCCCGCCAGCCCACGAGCCCGCGACGGCCCGCGAGCCCACGACCAGTCGTTTCTTTCGAGAGCTTACCTGCAGTTCCCTCAGAAACCCTAGATCACGGCTTTTTCACTATAGGCAACGGCTATATTGGTTGTAGTTCTAGGGTTTGGTATTTAGAATTTGAGTTAATTGCTACCATTACATTGGTTTATTGAATTTAAATGATTTTGATGAAATATATTGACACACGAATTTGAATTGTTTTGAGGATATGATGAGATGATTTGGCTATATGGGTTGGATGCCTACTAGTTTGAGATTATATGATGATATGGCATTCTTTGATAAATTCCGTAGCTATGAAGGGCGTTTTAGAGGCACCAGGTTGTTGCGATACGCTTTTGCAGAAGGTATCCGTAAACGTCATATTTTTAATGGCTATAGGCATGGTCGGTTGAACCCAAGTAAGGGGGAGGACGCGTGTGACGCCACTGTCTAGCACCGGACGGGGTCCTATACACGATGATGAGCTAGCCCCAGTGAACTCATGGCCAACGTGGGGGTAGAGAGCGACTTTTGAACTCTATGCATAATAAAACCCCCGATGTGCTTGTCCTTGGTCATGGTTGACCTTTGCTAGGATCCTTTCGGCTTGCTCTATGATTTACTTTATTTTAAATGGATGCATATATGTATGTTATCGTGTGAATGGTTAAATGAGTTCATTTAAGCGAACATATCATGATTTACTGTAAAAATTTGAATTATTGGTTATGAATGATATTATTTGACACTCCAATATTCACTTACACTATTAGTACTTGAGATTAATCCCCTCAGTCACTAGGTATTTTTCTTGATACTCACCATTCTTCTTTCCCTCCTCAGACAGGATTATTGTGCTAGAGCGACACTTCGGTCTCTTGAGGAATTTATAGGTCGTTGGCGGATTTGAGTGTCTTTCGACGGTGAGATTTAAATTAAGTTGAGATATGAGCTCCGTATTTTTATTTTCGACCCTGTGAGGTCTTGGCCTTGAGATCCATAGTTGACCGTGCATTTATTTGGGATTGATTGTATAACTTATGTATATTAAATTGCGAAACTCTCATATTTCATTTGCATTGAGACAAATCGTAGTGTTTGAATGTTAACTTGGGAAAATTGATTGTAAATTTTATAAAACTTAGGCCCGCTCAGTGTGGCGGCTGCTAATGCTCTAGTTGGGCATGACAGTAGAGGTCTGTGGCTACGATTGTTGATAATTTACATAGCCTGGCATTGTTCTGGATGTCTGCTGTGGTTGGTGGGTTGTTGTGAGGTTGGGATGACCATTTTATTTTATTTACAGGATGTTTTTAAATTATACAGATTTATTTTTACAGGGTAACGGGTGGCTGCTTACGACCTTGGTTCGGGGCGTGACAACCTTGCGTACTATTAACTGAACTAGATGGGTTATCATTTTGTTGACAAAAATTTTATGCGGACTCATAATCTAATGCAACGTTTCTCCTCTGCTTGGATTTGAGACCGGCAATTTTTTGAAAAATATAGGTAAAATTTCAAAATAAAGATATGTAAGGAAAATTATATTCAGAATTTTAAACTTCTTTACTATTTCACTACAAAAAAAAAGATTTTTTTGCAGCGGTCTTTTCTCGGTGTTTAAAGCATACGGTGTCACTATTTTCTTCCAGAGATATATAGACAAAAAAATCACCAAAATTTATTTTCTGTAACATTTCAGAGGTAGAATATCAGGAAAAGTAGTTTTCGTGAAAAAACTAGTAGTGGTAGAAATTTTTACTGACGTTTTCAACAAAAATGTTGGCTTTATGATGTTTTTGAATTATTAACCATAACCATTTCAAAGACCAATACGCAAGAATTTGGCTAACTAATATTGGAGAATTTGCCCATCTTGGGTCTCGAACCCATTTGCCCATCTTGGGTCTCGAACCCACAACCACAACCGACTAAGTCAGAACGGCTTGTCATTTTGCAAAAAATATTTACACCAGCTCTTAATCTAACACAATCTTCTTGCTCTACCTAGATTTTAGACCAGGAATAATAAAAAAATATAGGCAAAATTTCAAAATATATTTATAAGGAAAATTTTATTTAGAATTTTAAACTTTTTTATTGTTTCACTACAAGCGACAAGAATTTTTCTGACAGTCGATGTTTAAAATGACAATTTTTTCCAAACATGTATAGAAAAAAATCACCAAAATCTATTTTCTGAGACATTTTAGAGGCAAAGTGTCAAGAAAACTAGTTCTCGCGAAAAAACTAGAAGTGGAAAAAACTTTTACCGATGTTTTCCACAAAAATGTTGGCTTTTTGATGTTTTATTAACCACAACCATTTGAAAGGCCAATATAGGAGAATTCAACTGACCAATATAGGAGAATTCGTCCATTGCGGAGCTCGAGCCCACGACCACAAGGTTAAGAGCCTTGCTTTCTACCAACTGAACTACACGAGCTTGTCATTTTGTTGACAAAAATTTTATGCTGACTCTTAATCTAACGCAACCTTTCTCCTCTACTTGGAGTTAAGATTGGCACTGATAAAACAATACAAGTGAAATTTCAAAATATATAAAAGAAAAATTATATTCAGAATTTTAAACTTTTTTATTGTTTCACTACAAAAAATAAGAAATTTTCTGGTGGACTATTTTTGACATTTGAAGCATACGCTGTCACTATTATTTTCCCCAATATGTATAGACAAAAGCATCACCAAAATCTATTCTCTGTGATGTTTCAGTTTCAGATACAAAATATCAGGAAAAGTAATTCTTGCATAAAAACTAGTGGTGGCAGAAACTTTTACCGACATTTCAGCATATACATCGGTGAAAACTTTCATTTTTTGACATTTATTTTGTCAGCAAAGTAAATCTGATGATATTTAGCTCAAACATCAAGAAAAAATAGAGAGAGGATTTTCTTACTTTTTTGTTCAAATGTTGGGAAATTCTTTTAGAGAGAGGGAATATTCTATAGAGAAAGAGAAAGAGAGAGAGTGTGTGCATATGTTGATGGGGCTAGAACCCACGACCACAAGTTTAAAAGCCTTGCGCTCTATCGACTGAGCTAGACGGGCTTGACATTTTGTGGACAAAAATTGTATGCTGACTCTTAATCTAATGCAACCTTCCTTCTCTACTTGGAGTTAAGACCAACAATGATTAAAAAATATACGCAAAATTTCAAAAAATATATAAGAAAAATTATATTCAGAATTTTAAACTTTTTTATTGTTTCACCACAAAAAATAAGATTTTGTCTAATCGTTTTTTTTACATTTAATGCTTACGCTCTCACTATTTTTTTCCCAAATATGTATAGACAAAAAACATCACCAAAATATATTCTTTGTGACGATTCAGATGCAAAATGTCAGGAAAAGTAGTTCTCACAAAAAAACTAGTGGTGGCAGAAACTTTTATCAATGTTTTCAACAAATACGTTGGTGAAAACTTTTATTTTTTAACATTTATTTCATTAGCAAAGTAAATCTACCAATATTTAGCTCAAATGTCAAGAAATAATAGAGAGGGAGAGGACTCTCCTATATTTTTTTTCAAACATTTTTTATGTTTTTGATTAAAAATGTCGACATATGCAAAGGATTTCTCATGTTTTTGAATTATTAACCTCCGATGTTCTTAAATTATTAACTATAACCATTTGAAAGACCAATGTAGGAAATCTCGCTTGACCAATATAAGAGAATTCGCCCACCGTGGGGCTCAAACCCACGACCACAAGGTTAAGAGCCTTGCGCTCTACCGACTGAGTTAGACGGGCTTGTCATTTTTTTGACAAAAATTTTACACCAACTCTTAATCTAACCCAACTTTCCTCTTCAAATACAGGCAAAATGTCAAAATACATATAAAGAAAATTATATTCACAATTTTAAACAATTTGATTTTTTAATACAAAAAACAATATTTTTTTGAACCGTCTTTTCTCAATGTTTAAAGCATGCGTTGTCACTATTTCTTTCGCCCATATGTATGGACAAAAACATCACCAAAATATATTCTCTATGAGGTTTCAGATGCAAAATGTCATGAAAAGTAGTTCTCACGAAAAAAACTAGCGGTGGTAGAAACTTTTACTGACGTTTTCAGCAAATACGTAGGTGAAAACTTTTATTTTTCGACATTTATTTCGTCAGCAAAGTAAATCTGTTAATATTTAGCTCAAACATCAAGAAATAATAGAGAGAGAGGACTTCCCTACATTTTTGTTCAAATGTTGGGAAATCCTTTTAGAGAGAGGGAATATTCTATAGAAAAAGTGAAAGAGAGAGAGTGTGTGCATACATTGATGTTTTGGTTAAAAAAGTCGACATTTGCTATGTTGACATATGCAAAGGCTTTCTCATGTTTTTGAATTATTAACCTCCGATGTTCTTAAATTATTAACCACAACCATTTGAAAGACCAATGTAGGAAACTCATCTGACCAATATAAGAGAATTCGCCCACCGTGGGGCTCGAACCCACGACCACGAGGTTAAGAGCCTTGCACTCTACCAATTGAGCTCGACGGGCGTGTCCTTATGTTGACAACAATTTTTTGTTGGCTCTTAATCTAACGCAACTTTCCCCTTCCACCTGGACTTGCGACTGGCAATGTTAAAAAAAATATAGGCGAAATGTCAAAATATATATAAAGAAAATCACTAAAAAAAACACGATTTTAGCTACGGATTTTCGCGATGGAAAAAATTCATCGCTATTTTGTGACGAATTTAGGCATAAAAACTTTTTCGTCGCTAATTTGCCACAAAATTTGTGACAAAAAGGAAGTCGTGGCTAAATTAGCGACGAACACATCATTCGTGGCTAAATTCGTCGCTAATTAATGACGAAAAAGTTTTCGTGGCTAAATTCATCGCTAATTGGTGACAAAAAATTTTTCGTTGCAAATTTCATCACTAATTAGCGACGAATAATATTTCGTGGCTAAATTTTGCCACGAATATAGTTATCCGTAGCTAAATTTAGTGACAAAAAAGTTCGTGACAACTTTCGTCACTAAATTTAGCAACGAAAAAATTTTGTGGGAAATTCTATCACTAATTTGCTACAAAAATTTTCTATCGTTATATTTGTCGTTAATTAGTCACAAAAAAATATGTCTCTAAATTTAGCAACAAATTCTAAAATTCGTGACTAAATTCGTCACTAATTAGCCACAAGAAATATTTATAGCTAAATTCATAGCTAATTAGCTACAAAAAAGTATTTGTGGCTAAATTCGTTACTAATTTATTATCTATATTTCAAAATTTAAGGCTAATTTCATAACTAAATTTTTTCTATACTCTTTTAGGAAATATTTTTAACCGTGTCCCCGTTTTAACCAATTCTGAATAACGAAATTGAATTAAATATATAATAAATATTATAATTTTCAGCAAACTGAGAATTTACAATAATAAATAATTCAATAAATCTGTAATAGACAATTTTAAATAAGTCACGGTTGTGGAGTTCACCATTTATATTTTTCATCTTCTATATCTGTTCGCTTCTCTCATATAATTCAATTATATTTAAAAGTTCAGTTGTTCATCTTCATTTATCATTGTTATCAACAAGGAAGATAAAAGATGATACATTCATGTTCGACGATCTATCTCGTTTGCCAAGTAGATCAAACATTAGTTTTCGGAGAATGGAGATAACAACACGGACGGATGGTTAGGTTAGACGGCTATCAATTTTTAAACTATTCTATGGATTCAAAAAAATAAAATAAAAATGAAAAAGAATAATAAAATAATAAAAGAAAAGAAAAAAGAAGAAAACAAAATATAAAATACAAATTTATATTAAAAAAAGATTAAATTAGCGACTGATTTTGTGACGGATTTAGAAATCTGTCACTAAGTTAGCAACGGATCAAGAAATCCGTCGGTAACTTAGTGACGAATAAAGAATTCGTTACTAATTTAACGACGGATTTAGTTACGAATTTATATCCGTCGCGAATTTAGCGACCAATTTAGCGATAAATTTATATCCGTCGCTAATTTAGCGACAAATTTTCATATCCGTCGCTAACTTAGCGACGGATTTAAAATCCATCGCAAAATTTAATCTTTATCTTTTTTAAATAGATTTTTTTTTTCTTTTTATTTTATTAATATGTTATATTTAAATTAAAATTTAATTTAGCGATAAAAATCCAAATCCATCGCTAAATTTTATATATATAATTAAATAAAATACAATATTTAAATTAAAAAATTAATTTAGCGACGACGAATTTTATCCGTCAGTAATTTAGTGACGAATTTTTAAATCCGTCGCTAACTCAGCGACAGATTCCAAATCCGTCGCTAAATTTAATCTTTTTTTAATTAGAATTTTATTTATTTTTTATTTTATTTTTTATTTTATTTTTTATTTTTTATTTTATTTTATTAATTTATATTAACAAATCATATTATTATTTTATAATATTTTAATTTAACATTTTATTTTATTATATTATATTTCATTTTTTTTAAAGAATAATATTATTTAAACCTTAAAAAAACCATATATTTTATTTTACTTAAATTATATTATTTAAAACCATATTAACAAATTAATTTATTAATTATGTTATAATATTTTAAAATAGCCTTTTATTTTATTTTTTTATATTTTATTTTTCTAAGAATAAAATTAATATATTTTTTAATTAATTTATTAATTTTTTGTTTTATTTAATATTTTTTATTATTATATAGGTACGTTTTATTTTATTTGTATTATTTTATTCAATAATACAAATCAAATTATTATTGTGTTATAATATTTTTTAATTAATATTAATCCGGTGAGCATGCCTGGGCACGAGCCTGCGCGGGCGCAAGCAAGCGGACGAGCCTATATAACGAACCCTCAAAAAGCCATGAGCAGCACCCGAGCAGATAGCATGAAGGTTCGCACGGAAGGTCCCGACCAAAGGGTGTGAATGAAAGGCCACGACTAAGAGGCACGAGTCAAAGGACATGAGAAAGTGAAAGGTCTCAAGCAACAAGCAACAAGCAACAAGCAACGTGCTACAAGCAAAGGGCCGCGAGTAATAAGCAACAAGACCATGAGCCACCGGCCATGAGCAATGAGCAGCAAGCAAAAGGATATCAGCATAAGGCAATGAGCAACAAGCAACATACAGCAGGCAGCAAGCAAGGCATTGGGACAAATGCGATGGAGGTTCGCATGGACATAAGTTTCTCACCAAAAGCCACGATCGAGCAATCACCACCAAAGGTTGCCACCAAGCTACGGTTATGTTCTAAGGACCAAAAGACACCAAAAGAGGCCACGAAGGGGCACAAAGAAGGAGCAATGCCCAAAGGAATGCAAGTGCCAGCACCAAACAAAGCAGCCCTAGCGCCAAGTGAAAAAGCACTAGCACCGGCATGTGTTAAGGCACCGATTCACGAGCGACCAGCAAGCAATCGAGGAGCCCAAGCCAAGATAACTTCCAAAGGTGTTCTCAAGGCAGTAGGCAACGAAATGGTGCAATGAGAAGAGCAGGTGCATGCAAACAGCCAAGAGACATGAGCATCATATAAGCAACTGCTCACATTCTGTCCAATTCTGGATCGATTACTTATATTATTAGTATTTCAATATTTATGCCTTTTTATAGTATTTTAAGTGTTAAGACTCATATTTGAAGTGTTGTAATAAGTGGGGTATCTTCCCCTCATTTTCATATCAGAAATACAGTTAAGACTTGAGAATTTCGTCCCTTTCTATTTCTCATTTATGAGAGATTTGTGTGTAAGATATTGGGCATTCCAAAGTGCAGTCTTTGGACAGCACTTGCTTTGTCTAATATTCTTTTCCTTGTGAGAGATCCCTGCGGTGCAACAAGGCCAGGCCTACATCTTTTGAAGGAGAACAATTACTTGAGAGATCCTTGTGATGCAAAGCCTTTGCTTAACTCCAAAACCGTAAGTCATATCCCTTTCTTTTCTTTACCGATTTTACATAGTTTTTCTTAGTCTTTCTTCCTTCTTCCTTGCTTCTTTCTTTCCCCCTTCTCTTATTCCCGAGCCACCCTTGTACATAGACCCTCACTGTCGTGCAACAAGGTGTACCCTACCCTTTTTATAAGCCTCCCCTTTTATTCTAACCCAAAACAGGCTGTGATCCTCTTCTAGGATACGGGTTCTCGCCGCATATTTGCTGCTTTCATTGAGAGGGTCCTGTCGATCCTTTCAATTTCATTTTCTTTTCTTTCTTTCCCTTCAAAAATCATTCCACCATCTTCCTCAAACACCCCCTTTCCCCTGTCCAAAAACTTATTCTTTCTTTTTCACAAAAACAAAAAACACAAAAACTTTTCACTATGGCTGAAAAGGTTTCAACTCAAAGGGAACGGCTTGAGACCCTTGAGTCTAACTTTGAAGCCGCTCAAAAAGAAAGACAAGATATGAACCAACGGTTCAATATTCTGGAGCAAAGCCTTGCAAATATCACTACCATACTGTAAGAAATGAGAGTAGGCAGGCCAACCGAAAGAATGCATGGTCGAAGGCGCCCTTATCAACAACCAGTCGTGGACAACATTGGAGAAACATCTACACCACCAACCCAAGTTCCATCACCATCCTCATCCATTGCCGAAGATGAAGACCAAGAGCCACCAACCAGCGGAAGTGATGAAGAGATTCAACCAAGAAGGCGCAGAAATGAGCAACATCGATTGGAGTTCCCCCGATTTCAAGAAGGAGATCCTACAACATGGATTGCGTGTGCAGAAACATACTTTTCATACTATCCAACAACCTCCAATGAAAGGGTACATACGACAAGTTTTTATTTTGAAGGAGAAGTGCAGTTTTGGTATCAATGGCTCAAGGAGAGATACATAGCAAGACAAAAGGAGATATCATGGCGAAGACTATGAAAGGAAATAACAAAGAGATTTGGAGATACCGAGTACACCAACTATGATGAAGCCGTCATACGCCTCAAGCAAACCACATCCTTACGAAACTATCAAAAGGAGTTCGAAAGAATCTCAACTCGTGTAGAGTGGCCCGAAAAAGCATTATTGGCGCATTCATAAGAGGACTCAAACCTGAACTTGCAACCAAAGTAAAGTTACAAAGGCCGAAGACATTGATTCGAGCGTGTGAGATTGCAAGACTCAAGAATAAACAACTTCAAGGCATCCACAAGACATCACGGCAGCAAGTCAACAAAGGAGTAGGAGGTACCAAACCATTCCTTAAACCCTCTACTTCTAAGGTTCCTTCACAGCCCATATCAACCAAAACACTACAAGGAGTGAAGAAACTTACCTATGTCGAGATCGAGTCAAGAAGAGCCAAGGGCTAATGTTTCTATTGTGATGAAAAATTCACCCCCGGACACAAGTGCAAGCAGCCACGACTTTTCATGATCGAACCTGTTGATGAAAATGAAGAGACACCACTTCAAGAAGAAGCCGAGTATAAAGAAGAGATGATGACCGAAGAAGTGCCACCTGATGACAATAGGATGCCAAACAAGGAGCAAACCAAAGGCATGGAGATATCAAACCAAAAGCAGTCATCCGTGAAAAGACACAGGAAGGACAGCCGAATGAAGACATCAGCCCTGAAGATGAAAAAATGCCAACCGAAGGATACCTGCCACGGATATGACAAGTAAAGAAAATTCTAACACTCCTCTCTCATTTTTTCCTATTTCCTATCCTCTATGGAGCATTTGGGAAGACATCAGAACAACCCATCAAGAGGATCCCCATAGTCGAAACATCATCCACAAGTTGGAGAACGGCAATGCAGAAGAAACTCAATATGGATTGAGGAATCAATTGCTTCTTTGGAGAGGCAAGGTTTTTGTGCCTGACTGTAAGGAATTACGAAAGAAGATCTTCTCACACTTTCATGGCAGCAAAGAAGGAAAACATCGCGGAACATTCAGAACCTATAGGAAGATTCTGAAGAAGTTCTCATGCGAACGCCTCAAAAGAGACATCCGCTATCACATCAAGCACTGCGAGAAATGTCAAAGGGATCAAGCCCAATGGAAGGACATGCACAACCTCAAATGGCAGCAGGAAGAATTTCAAGTTGGGGATTGGGTTTATCTCTACTACCACCTCAAAAAGAAGAAGGACTCCAAGCAAACGGCCAACAAACTCAAGGCAAATGGCCCGTACCAGATTATGGCCAAGTACGAAAAGCTTGTATACAAGATAAACATTGCCCCAAGCACCTAGGTACATCTTGTCTTTCATGCAAAATGGCTTAAAAAGTATACTGGAGATCCTATCCATGCAGCAGTAACCAAGCCAAAGACGAATAGAAGGCAAAAAGGATTGAGTTCGTTTCTCAACAAGAGCACAAGGAGATCCAATCAAGCAAAGGAGTTTATTCAAAGAACTAGCCCAAAAGGAAGAGACCCAACACAAGTAGGATTCGAAGAAGAGATGTCATGACCAGTCTCAAAGGCTATCCTCACATCAACCTTGAGGACAAGGTTTTTCTTCAAGGAGGGGCGAATGTAACGAACCCTCAAAAGGCCATGAGCAGTACCCGAGCAGATAGCATGAAGGTTCGTACGGAAGGTCCTGACCAAAGGGTATGAATGAAAGGCCACAACCAAGAGGCACGAGCCAAAGCACACGAGCAAGTGAAAGGTCTCAAGCAACAACCACAAGCAGCGTGCTACAAGCAAAGGGCCGCAAGCCAAGGGCCGTGAGCGATAAGCAACAAGACCATGAGCCAAAGGCCATGAGCAATGAGCAGCAAGCAAAAGGATATGAGCATAAGGCAATGAGCATCGAGCAACGAGCAACATACAGCAGGCAGCAAGCAAGGCATTGGGACAAATGCGATGGAGGTTCGCATGGACACAAGTTTCTCACCAAAGGCCACGATCGAGCAGTCACCACCAAAGGTTGCCACCAAGCTACAGTTATGTTCTAAGGATCAAAAGACACCAGAAAAGGCCATGAAGGAGCACAAAGAAGGAGCAATACCCAAAGGAATGCAAATGCTAGCACCAAGCAATGCAGCCCCAGCGCCAAGTGAAAAGGCACCAGCACCAGCATGTGTTAAGGCAACGATTCATGAGCGACCAGAAAGCAATCGAGGAGCCCAAGCCAAGATAACTTCCAAAGGTGTTCCCAAGGCAGTAGGCAATGAAATGGTGCAAGGAGAAGAGCAGGTGCATGCAAACATCCAAGAGACATGAGCATCATACAAGCAACTGCTCACATTCTGTCCAATTCTGGACAAATTACTTATATTATTAGTATTTCAATATTTATGCCCTTTTATTTAGTATTTTAAGTGTCAAGACTCATGTTTGAAGTGTTGTAATAAGTGGGGTATCATTATATAGGGCGAAGGGACTCTTTTTAGACAGTTATAGACAGTTATAGACCAAAGGAACTCATGTTTCAGCCAAGGGTGTACATTTGGCCGAAATGTTCCCATTGCTGCCCATTCTTTTTTCCCCTTCCTTTGCCTATAAATACCCATGTACGCCCCCTCATTTTCATATCAGAAATATAGTTAAGACTTGAGAATTTCGTCCCTTTCTGTTTCTCATTTATGAGAGATTTGTGTGTAGGATATTAGGCATTCCATAGTGTAGTCTTTCGACAGCACTTGCTTTGTCTAATGTTTTTTGCCTTGTGAGAGATCCTTGCGGTGCAATGAGGCCAGGCCTATGTCTTTTGAAGGAGAGCAATTGCTTGAGAGATCCCTGCGGAACAAAGCCTTTGCTTAACTCCAAAACCGTAAGTCATATCTCTTTCTTTTCTTTACCGATTTTATATAGTTTTTCTTAGTCTTTCTTCCTTCTTCCTTTCTTCTTTCTTTCCCCCTTCTCTTATTCCCGAGCCACCCTTGTGCATAGACTCTCATTGTCGTGCAGTAAGGTGTAGCCCACCCTTTTTACAAGCCTCCCCTTTTCTTTCTACCCAAAACAGGCCGTGATCCTCTTCTAGGACACGGGTTCGCCACAGCGTACCCGGGCGCGCCGACGCATGCACGTTGCCCTTCATTGTTTTAATGTTAAAAAAATGCTATTAAAGGGATTCAAACCTTGGACCTCGAATTTGAACAGAAGACATATCAACTACTACACCTCCGCTAAGACTTATGTGATAATATTTGTTTTTTTATTTCTTTCTTCCTCCTCATTTTTTTTCTATTCTCACTTTTTTTTTCCCTTCCTCTTACTCTCATCTCTATTTTTGGGTTTTTTTTTCCTTTCTATTCTCATTATTGAAATTTCTTATATATAATAATTATATTAAAATTTCTTATATATTCAAACGAATAAAAATATTTTGTGATTAAATATATAGATTTTTTAAATTATTAATATATTATAATTTATTGATAATTATAATTTTATATTATTAAGACGCGTAATCTATTTTTAAACTATGGATTAAAAAAATAAAATAAAAATGAGAAAGAATAATAAAATAATAAAATAAAAGAAGAAAGAAGAAAACAAAATATAATATTAATATATTTTTTAATTATTAATTTATTTTATTTTAAATTAGTATTTTATTATTTTTTATTTTATTAAAAATTATCATATTTATTATTTTAAATTAATATTATTTTAGGTTGGTGGTTTAAGTAAAAACAGTTATTGTATTTATTATTTTAAATTGTTATTATATATTATTTTATTATTATTAGAAAAATGTGAAGGAAAGATAATAAGTAAAGAAAGTTATTATATTTATTATTTTAAATTGTTATTATATGTTATTTTATTATTATTAGAAAAATGTGAAGGAAAGATAATAAGTAAAAAAAAAATTTATATCACATACTAATTTGGCTTGGTGGTTAAATGCTTTTACAAGTTTATGTGTATGCAGGAGTTCGAACCCACGGTGTAGGCAAAGTGGAGGCATTTTCTAGCAATTAAGTGAGGAGGGCTAGCACTGGAGTGAGCGCGCTTGCAGGCGGGAGTGCTGGCTCGGGCGGGCGGGCACGCTTGCAGGCCGGGGTGTTGGCTCGGGCGGGTGGGTAGTTTGCAGGTTGGTGCTGGCTCAGGTGGGCGGGGGCCGTCCAGGCACGTGGCTTGCAGGCTAGTGCTGGCTCAGGTGGGTAGGGGCCATCCAGGCACGTGCGCTCCTTGGATTTCGACGAATTTGAAATCAGTGATGGATTTTTTTATTCGTCGCAAAATTAAGGACGGATAATTTTTCGTCTTAATTTAGTGACGGACCTTTTTTTGTCACTAAATTAGTGACGGATAATTTTTTCGTTACTAAATTAGTTACGGATATTTTTTTGTCGCTAATTTAACGATGGATAATTTTTTGTTCCTAAATTAGCGACATATTTTAGCGATGAAAATTATCTGTCGCTAAATTTTGCGACGAATTTTAGATTTTCGTCGCTAAATTTAGCAACAGATTTTTTTCGGTAGCTAATTTAGCGACGGATAATTTTTCGTTGCTAAATTTTGTGACAAATTTTAGCGACGAAAAATTATTTGTCGCTAAATTTTGTGACAGATTTTAGATTTTCGTCACTAAATTTAGTGACGGATTTCTAATTTTCGTCGCTAAATTTTTGCGACACGTTATTAGCGACGAAAATTTTTTCATCGCTAATGTTTTTAGCGACGAATTTTTTTAAAATTTTTGTCGTTAAATTTGTGGCTAAAAGCCTGTTTTTTGTAGTGAATTATATTCACAATTTTAAATTTTCTATTATTTCACTACAAAAAAAACATTTTTTTCGATGGTCTTTTTTTGATGTTTAAAGCATGTGTTGTCACTTTTTTTTCCCACAATATGTGTAGACAAAAACATCACCAAAATCTATTCTCTGTGTAGTTTCAAATGCAAAATGTTAGGAAAAGTAGTTCTCACAAAAAAAGTAGCGGTGACAGAAACTTTTACTATTATTTTTAACAAATACGTTGGTGAAAATTTTCATTTTTTGACATTTATTTCGTTAGCAAAGTAAATCTGCTGATACTTAGCTCAAACATCAAGAAATAGTCGAGAGAGAGGACTTCCCTACATTTTTGTTCAAATATTGGGATATCCTTTTAAAGAGAGGGAATATTCTACAAAGAAAGAGAAAGAGAGAGAGAGAGAAAGCGCATATGTTGATGTTTTTGATTAAAAATGTCGACATTTGCCACGTTGAGATATGCAAAGGCTTTCTCTTATTTTTGAATTTTTAACCTCCGATGTTTTCGAATAATTAGCCACAACCATTTGAAACACCAGAGTAGGAAAACTCGCCTGACCAATATATGAGAATTCGCCCAACGTGGGGCTCAAATCCACGTTCACAAGGTTAAGAGCCTTGCGCTCTACCGACTGAGCTAGACGGGCTTGTCATTTTATTGACAAAAATTTTATACCAGCTCTTAATCTAACCCAACTTTTCTCTTCTACCTTGATTTGGGACCAGCAATGCTAAAAAAATACAGGAGAAATGTCAAAATATATATAAAGAAAATTATATTCATGATTTTAAACATTTTTTTTATTTTTTCTCTACAAAAAACAATATTTTTTTTCAACTATCTTTTCTCGACGTTTAAAGCATGCATTGTCACTATTATTTTTTTCCTCAATATGTATACTCAAAAATATCGCCAAAATCTATTCTCTTTGACGTTTTAGATGCAAATGTTAGGAAAAGTAGTTCTCACTAAAAAACTAGAGGGGGCACAAACGTTTTTTGACATTTTCAGCAAATACTTTGGTGAAAACTTTCATTTTTTGACATTCATTTCGTCAGCAAAGTAAATCTGCCAATGTTTAGCACAAACGTCAAGAAAAAATAGAGAGAGAGGACTTCCCTACATTTTTGTTCAAATGTTGGGAAATCTTTTTAGAGAGAGGGAATATTCTATAGAGAAAGAGAGAGAGAGGAATGCATATGTTGATGTTTTTGATTGAAAATGTAGATATTTGCCACGTTGACATATGCGAAGGATTTCTCATATTTTTGAATTATTAACTTCCAATGTTTTTGAATTATTAACCACAACCTTTTGAAAGACCATCATAGGAAAACACACCGGACCAATATAGGAGAATTCGCCCACCGTTGGGCTCGAACCCATGGCCACAAGGTTAAGATCCTTGCACTCTACCGACTGACCAAGACGCGCTTGTCATTTTGTTGACAAATTTTACGCCAGCTCTTAATCTAACCCGGCTTTCCTCTTCTACCTGGATTTGGGACTAGCAATGCTAAAAAAAAAATAGAAGAGAAATGTCAAAATATATATAATGAAAATGATATAAACAATTTTAAACAATTTTATTTTTTCACAACGAAAAACAACATTTTTTTACTATCTTTTCTCGATGTTTAAAGCATGCGTTGCCACTATTTTTTCCCCTATGTATAGTCAAAAACATCACCAAAATCTATTCCCTTTCATGTTTCAGCTGCAAATGTCAGGAAAAGTAGTTCTCGTCAAAAAAATACCGGATGCAGAAACTTTTTCTGACATTTGTAGCTAATACCAAAATCTCATCAGATGTTGAGCACAAACATCAAGAAAAATATATAGAGAGAGAGGGTTTCCCTACATTTTTGTTCAAATGTTGGAAAATATTTTTAAAGAGAAGGAATATTCTGTAGAGAAAGAGAGAGAGAGAGAGAGTATTCCTGAAAGCAAGCGTTGATGTTAAAGATTAAAAATGTCGACATTTGCCACGCTTAGATATGCAAAGGCTTTTTCTTGTATTTGAATTTTTAACCTCCGATGTTTTTGAATTATTACTAACAAATATTTGAAACACCAACGTAGAAAACTTGCCGGACCAATATGGGAGAATTCATCCACAGTGGGGCTCGAACCCATAACCACAAGGTTAAGAGCCTTGCGCTCTGCCGACAGAGCTAGACGGGCTCGTCATTTTGTTAACAAAAATTTTACGCCGCCTCTTAATCTAACCCAACTTTCATATTCTACCAGGATTTGGGACCAGCAATGTTAAAAAAAAAAATACAAGAGAAATGTCAAAATCTATATAAAGAAAATCATATAAACAATTTAAAACTTTTTTATTTTTTCACAACAAAAAACAACATTTTTTACTGTCTTTTCTCGATGTTTAAAGCACGCGTTGTCACTATTTTTCTCCCCAAAATGTATAGTCAAAAACATCGCCAAAATCTATTCACTTTGACGTTTCAGATCCAAATGTCAGGAAAAGTAGTTCTCACGAAAAAACTAGCGGATGTTGAAACTTTTTTTGACATTTTTATCTAATACTTTGGCGAAAACTTTCATTTTTTTATATTTATTTCGTCAGATGTTTAGCAGAAACATCAAGAAAAAATATATAGAGAGAGAGAGGCTTCCCTACATTTTTGTTCAAACGTTGGGAAATATTTTTAAAGAGAGGGAATATTCTACAGAGAAACAGAATGAGCGAGAGAGAGTACATATGTTGATGTTTTTGATTGAAAATGTTGACAATTGCCATGCTGATAAATGCAAAGGCTTTCTCATGTTTTTGAATTATTAACCACAACCATTTGAAAGACCAACATAGGAAAACTCACATGACCAATATAGGAGAATTCGCCCACAGTGGGGCTCGAACCCACGACCACAAGGTTAAGAGCCTTGCGCTCTACCGACTGAGCTAGACGGGCTTGTCATTTTATTGACAAAAATTTTACACCCGCTTTTAATCTAACCCAACTTTCATCTTCTACCTGGATCTTAGACCAACGATGTTGTAAAAAATACAGGCGATATGTCAAAATATATATAAAGAAAATTGTAGTCGCAATTTTAAACTTTTCGTTTTTTTCACTACAAAAAAAAGAACATTTTTTCCAAATGTCTTTTCTCAATGTTTAAAGCATGCGTTGTCACTATTTCTTTCGCCAATATGTACGGACAAAAACAAAACCAAAATATATTCTCTGTGAGGTTTCGGATGCAAAATGTTACAAATAGTAGTTCTCACGAAAAAATTAGTGGTGGTATAAACTTTTACTAATGTTTTCAGCAAATATGTTGGTGAAAACTTTCATTTTTCGATAATTATTTTGTCAGCAAAGTAAATCTGCCGATATTTAGCTCAAACATCAAGAAATAATATAGAAAGGGCATCCCTACATTTTTGTCCAAATGTTGGGAAATTGTTTAAGAGTGGGGGAATATTCTACAAAGAAAGTGAAAAAGAGAGAGAGAGTGCATACGTTGATGTTTTTGATTAAAAATGCCGACATTTGCCAAGTTAACATATGCAAAGGCTTTCTCATGTTTTTGAATTATTAACCTATGATGTTCTCAAATTATTAACCCCAACCATTTGAAAGACCAATGTAGAAAAACTCGCCTGAACAATATAAGAGAATTCGCCCACCGTGGGGCTCGAACCCACGACCACAAGGTTAAGAGCCTTGCGCTCTACCGACTGAGCTAGACGGGCTTGTCACTTTGTGAACAAAATTTTTACACCGGCTCTTAATCTAACCCAACTTTCCTCTTCTACCTGGATTTGGGACCGACAATATGAGGAAAAATACAGGTGAAATGTCAAAATATATATAAAGAAAATTATATTCACAATTTTCAACTCTTTTATTTTTTCACTACAAGAAAAACATTTTTTTCGATGGTCTTTGTTTCACGTTCAAAGCATGCATTGTCATTATTTTTTCCCCCAACACGTATAGACAAAAATATCACCAAAATCTATTTTCTGCGAAGTTTCGGATGCAAAATGTCAGGAAAAGTAGTTCTCATGAAAAAAGTAGCAGTGACAGAAACTTTTTCCAACGTTTTCAGCAAAGTCGTTGGTGAAAACTTTCATTTTTTGGACATCTATTCCATCAGCGAAGAAAATTTGCCGATGTTTAGCTCAAACGTCAAGAAATAGTAGAGAGAGAGGACCTTCCAACTTTTTTGTTCAAATGTTGGGAAATCCTTTAGGGAGAGGGTATATTCTATAGAGAAAGAGAAAGAGAGAGAGAGAGAGGAAGTGCATAAGTTGATGTTTAAGATTAAAAATGCCGACATTTGCCACGCTGAGATATGCAAAGGCTTTCCCTTGTATTTGAAATTTTAACCTCCGATGTCTTTGAATTATTAGCAACAAATATTTGAAACACCAACGTAGAAAACTTGCCTGACCAATATAGGAGAATTCACCCACCGTGGGGCTCGAACCCACAACCACAAGGTTAAGAGCCTTGCGCTCTGCCGACAGAGCTAGACGGGCTCGTCATTTTGTTAACAAAAATTTTACGCCGCCTCTTAATCTAACCCAACTTTCCTATTCTACCAGGATTTGGGACCAGTAATGTTAAAAAAAAAATACAAGAGAAATGTCAAAATCTATATAAAGAAAATCATATAAACAATTTAAAACTTTTTTATTTTTTCACAACAAAAAACAACATTTTTTACTGTCTTTTCTCGATGTTTAAAGCACGCGTTGTCACTATTTTTCTCCCCAAAATGTATAGTCAAAAACATCGCCAAAATCTATTCACTTTGACGTTTCAGATCCAAATATCAGGAAAAGTAGTTCTCACGAAAAAACTAGCGGATGTTGAAACTTTTTTTGACTTTTTTATCTAATACTTTGGCGAAAACTTTCATTTTTTGATATTTATTTCGTCAGATGTCTAGCACAAACATCAAGAAAAAATATAGAGAGAGAGAGGCTTCCCTACATTTTTGTTCAAACGTTGGGAAATATTTTTAAAGAGAGGGAATATTCTACAGAGAAACAGAATGAGCGAGAGAGAGTACATATGTTGATGCTTTTGATTGAAAATGTTGACATTTGCCCTGCTGACAAATGCAAAGGCTTTCTCATGTTTTTGAATTATTAACCACAACCATTTGAAAGACCAACATCGGAAAACTCACGTGACCAATATAGGAGAATTCGCCCACCGTGGGGCTCGAACCCACGACCACAAGGTTAAGAGCCTTGCGCTCTACCGACTGAGCTAGACGGGCTTGTCATTTTATTGACAAAAATTTTACACCCGCTTTTAATCTAACCCAACTTTCATCTTCTACCTGGATCTTAGACCAACGATGTTGTAAAAAATACAGGCGATATGTCAAAATATATATAAAGAAAATTGTAGTCGCAATTTTAAACTTTTCGTTTTTTTCACTACAAAAAAAAAGAACATTTTTTCCAAATGTCTTTTCTCAATGTTTAAAGCATGCGTTGTCACTATTTCTTTCGCCAATATGTACGGACAAAAACAAAACCAAAATATATTCTCTGTGAGGTTTCGGATGCAAAATGTTACAAATAGTAGTTCTCACGAAAAAATTAGTGGTGGTAGAAACTTTTACTAATGTTTTCAGCAAATATGTTGGTGAAAACTTTCATTTTTCGATAATTATTTTGTCAGCAAAGTAAATCTGCCGATATTTAGCTCAAACATCAAGAAATAATATAGAAAGGGCATCCCTACATTTTTGTCCAAATGTTGGGAAATTGTTTAAGAGTGGGGGAATATTCTACAAAGAAAGTGAAAAAGAGAGAGAGAGTGCATACGTTGATGTTTTTGATTAAAAATGCCGACATTTGCCAAGTTAACATATGCAAAGGCTTTCTCATGTTTTTGAATTATTAACCTATGATGTTCTCAAATTATTAACCCCAACCATTTGAAAGACCAATGTAGAAAAACTCGCCTGAACAATATAAGAGAATTCGCCCACCGTGGGGCTCGAACCCACGACCACAAGGTTAAGAGCCTTGCGCTCTACCGACTGAGCTAGACGGGCTTGTCACTTTGTGAACAAAATTTTTACACCGGCTCTTAATCTAACCCAACTTTCCTCTTCTACCTGGATTTGGGACCGACAATATGAGGAAAAATACAGGTGAAATGTCAAAATATATATAAAGAAAATTATATTCACAATTTTCAACTCTTTTATTTTTTCACTACAAGAAAAACATTTTTTTCGATGGTCTTTGTTTCACGTTCAAAGCATGCATTGTCATTATTTTTTCCCCCAACACGTATAGACAAAAATATCACCAAAATCTATTTTCTGCGAAGTTTCGGATGCAAAATGTCAGGAAAAGTAGTTCTCATGAAAAAAGTAGCAGTGACAGAAACTTTTTCCAACGTTTTCAGCAAAGTCGTTGGTGAAAACTTTCATTTTTTGGACATCTATTCCATCAGCGAAGAAAATTTGCCGATGTTTAGCTCAAACGTCAAGAAATAGTAGAGAGAGAGGACCTTCCAACTTTTTTGTTCAAATGTTGGGAAATCCTTTAGGGAGAGGGTATATTCTATAGAGAAAGAGAAAGAGAGAGAGAGAGAGGAAGTGCATAAGTTGATGTTTAAGATTAAAAATGCCGACATTTGCCACGCTGAGATATGCAAAGGCTTTCCCTTGTATTTGAAATTTTAACCTCCGATGTCTTTGAATTATTAGCAACAAATATTTGAAACACCAACGTAGAAAACTTGCCTGACCAATATAGGAGAATTCACCCACCGTGGGGCTCGAACCCACAACCACAAGGTTAAGAGCCTTGCGCTCTGCCGACAGAGCTAGACGGGCTCGTCATTTTGTTAACAAAAATTTTACGCCGCCTCTTAATCTAACCCAACTTTCCTATTCTACCAGGATTTGGGACCAGTAATGTTAAAAAAAAAATACAAGAGAAATGTCAAAATCTATATAAAGAAAATCATATAAACAATTTAAAACTTTTTTATTTTTTCACAACAAAAAACAACATTTTTTACTGTCTTTTCTCGATGTTTAAAGCACGCGTTGTCACTATTTTTCTCCCCAAAATGTATAGTCAAAAACATCGCCAAAATCTATTCACTTTGACGTTTCAGATCCAAATATCAGGAAAAGTAGTTCTCACGAAAAAACTAGCGGATGTTGAAACTTTTTTTGACTTTTTTATCTAATACTTTGGCGAAAACTTTCATTTTTTGATATTTATTTCGTCAGATGTCTAGCACAAACATCAAGAAAAAATATAGAGAGAGAGAGGCTTCCCTACATTTTTGTTCAAACGTTGGGAAATATTTTTAAAGAGAGGGAATATTCTACAGAGAAACAGAATGAGCGAGAGAGAGTACATATGTTGATGTTTTTGATTGAAAATGTTGACATTTGCCCTGCTGACAAATGCAAAGGCTTTCTCATGTTTTTGAATTATTAACCACAACCATTTGAAAGACCAACATCGGAAAACTCACGTGACCAATATAGGAGAATTCGCCCACCGTGGGGCTCGAACCCACGACCACAAGGTTAAGAGCCTTGCGCTCTACCGACTGAGCTAGACGGGCTTGTCATTTTATTGACAAAAATTTTACACCCGCTTTTAATCTAACCCAACTTTCATCTTCTACCTGGATCTTAGACCAACGATGTTGTAAAAAATACAGGCGATATGTCAAAATATATATAAAGAAAATTGTAGTCGCAATTTTAAACTTTTCGTTTTTTTCACTACAAAAAAAAAGAACATTTTTTCCAAATGTCTTTTCTCAATGTTTAAAGCATGCGTTGTCACTATTTCTTTCGCCAATATGTACGGACAAAAACAAAACCAAAATATATTCTCTGTGAGGTTTCGGATGCAAAATGTTACAAATAGTAGTTCTCACGAAAAAATTAGTGGTGGTAGAAACTTTTACTAATGTTTTCAGCAAATATGTTGGTGAAAACTTTCATTTTTCGATAATTATTTTGTCAGCAAAGTAAATCTGCCGATATTTAGCTCAAACATCAAGAAATAATATAGAAAGGGCATCCCTACATTTTTGTCCAAATGTTGGGAAATTGTTTAAGAGTGGGGGAATATTCTACAAAGAAAGTGAAAAAGAGAGAGAGAGTGCATACGTTGATGTTTTTGATTAAAAATGCCGACATTTGCCAAGTTAACATATGCAAAGGCTTTCTCATGTTTTTGAATTATTAACCTATGATGTTCTCAAATTATTAACCCCAACCATTTGAAAGACCAATGTAGAAAAACTCGCCTGAACAATATAAGAGAATTCGCCCACCGTGGGGCTCGAACCCACGACCACAAGGTTAAGAGCCTTGCGCTCTACCGACTGAGCTAGACGGGCTTGTCACTTTGTGAACAAAATTTTTACACCGGCTCTTAATCTAACCCAACTTTCCTCTTCTACCTGGATTTGGGACCGACAATATGAGGAAAAATACAGGTGAAATGTCAAAATATATATAAAGAAAATTATATTCACAATTTTCAACTCTTTTATTTTTTCACTACAAGAAAAACATTTTTTTCGATGGTCTTTGTTTCACGTTCAAAGCATGCATTGTCATTATTTTTTCCCCCAACACGTATAGACAAAAATATCACCAAAATCTATTTTCTGCGAAGTTTCGGATGCAAAATGTCAGGAAAAGTAGTTCTCATGAAAAAAGTAGCAGTGACAGAAACTTTTTCCAACGTTTTCAGCAAAGTCGTTGGTGAAAACTTTCATTTTTTGGACATCTATTCCATCAGCGAAGAAAATTTGCCGATGTTTAGCTCAAACGTCAAGAAATAGTAGAGAGAGAGGACCTTCCTACTTTTTTGTTCAAATGTTGGGAAATCCTTTAGGGAGAGGGTATATTCTATAGAGAAAGAGAAAGAAAGAGAGAGAGAGAGGAATTGCATAAGTTGATATTTAAGATTAAAAATGCCGACATTTGCCACGCTGAGATATGCAAAGGCTTTCCCTTGTATTTGAAATTTTAACCTCCGATGTCTTTGAATTATTAGCAACAAATATTTGAAACACCAACGTAGAAAACTTGCCTGACCAATATAGGAGAATTCACCCACCGTGGGGCTCGAACCCACAACCACAAGGTTAAGAGCCTTGCGCTCTGCCGACAGAGCTAGACGGGTTCGTCATTTTGTTAACAAAAATTTTACGCCGCCTCTTAATCTAACCCAACTTTCCTATTCTACCAGGATTTGGGACCAGCAATGTTAAAAAAAAAAAATACAAGAGAAATGTCAAAATCTATATAAAGAAAATCATATAAACAATTTAAAACTTTTTTATTTTTTGACAACAAAAAACAACATTTTTTACTGTCTTTTCTCGATGTTTAAAGCACGCGTTGTCACTATTTTTCTCCCCAAAATGTATAGTCAAAAACATCGCCAAAATATATTCACTTTGACGTTTCAGATCCAAATGTCAGGAAAAGTAGTTCTCACGAAAAAACTAGCGGATGTTGAAACTTTTTTTGACATTTTTATCTAATACTTTGGCGAAAACTTTCATTTTTTGATAATTATTTCGTCAGATGTCTAGCACAAACATCAAGAAAAAAAATAGAGAGAGAGAGGCTTCCCTACATTTTTGTTCAAACGTTGGGAAATATTTTTAAAGAGAGGGAATATTCTACAGAGAAACAGAATGAGCGAGAGAGAGTACATATGTTGATGTTTTTGATTGAAAAGGTTGACATTTGCCCTGCTGCTGACAAATGCAAAGGCTTTCTCATGTTTTTGAATTATTAACCACAACCATTTGAAAGACCAACATCGGAAAACTCACGTGACCAATATAGGAGAATTCGCCCACCGTGGGGCTCGAACCCACGACCACAAGGTTAAGAGCCTTGCGCTCTACCGACTGAGCTAGACGGGCTTGTCATTTTATTGACAAAAATTTTACACCCGCTTTTAATCTAACCCAACTTTCATCTTCTACCTGGATCTTAGACCAACGATGTTGTAAAAAATACAGGCGATATGTCAAAATATATATAAAGAAAATTGTAGTCGCAATTTTAAACTTTTCGTTTTTTTCACTACAAAAAAAAGAACATTTTTTTCAAATGTCTTTTCTCAATGTTTAAAGCATGCGTTGTCACTATTTCTTTCGCCAATATGTACGGACAAAAACAAAACCAAAATATATTCTCTGTGAGGTTTCAGATGCAAAATGTTACAAATAGTAGTTCTCACGAAAAAATTAGTGGTGGTATAAACTTTTACTAATGTTTTCAGCAAATATGTTGGTGAAAACTTTCATTTTTCGATAATTATTTTGTCAGCAAAGTAAATCTGCCGATATTTAGCTCAAACATCAAGAAATAATATAGAAAGGGCATCCCTACATTTTTGTCCAAATGTTGGGAAATTGTTTAAGAGTGGGGGAATATTCTACAAAGAAAGTGAAAAAGAGAGAGAGAGTGCATACGTTGATGTTTTTGATTAAAAATGCCGACATTTGCCAAGTTAACATATGCAAAGGCTTTCTCATATTTTTGAATTATTAACCTATGATGTTCTCAAATTATTAACCCCAACCATTTGAAAGACCAATGTAGAAAAACTCGCCTGAACAATATAAGAGAATTCGCCCACCGTGGGGCTCGAACCCACGACCACAAGTGTTGTGTAATGCCCACGTGGGGCTATTTAAATTTCAAAACAAAGGGGGTAATGGGTAGTTACCCATTACCCCACTCTCCCCTAATTTTACTCTAAAAAAAAATAACTCCTACGGGAGTTATGATACACACAAAAAGAAAAACATTTTTTTATATAAAAAAAAAAAGAAGGAGAACTTCAAGTGTGATGATCACCAATTAAGAGGGATTGATTACGATCAACGTATGAATCACCGGGTTGAGGGTTGGAACGTTGTGGTATCGTGTTAATAGTTCGTCTTACGTAACTATCATCCCGACTGCGAGTTGCTCCAGTTCAAAGTTTGCGGTTTCCGAAATTTTCCGAATCACCAAGTTAGTATACCGTAAACTTTATCTTTTTCGATTCTGAAAAATTGTTTAATTATTGCTTCCGTTGCGTGATTGAGTCACCATATTCTAACATTGGTATCAGAGCGTGTTAGATATATTTTAAATAATTTTTCGGAAGTTAATTTGGGTATAAAAATATAGGGTATAAAATTTGGGGTTTAGATCACGAATGAATTTCGTGAATCCGATTATACCACTGTGTTACCCAACTCACGTAGAACACGAAAATAATTTTTTCGTAATTTTCTGAGCACAATAGGGCTAAGAAAATTTCGGTTGAAGCATTCGGCCGTGAATAGTGACCGAACATTTCAACCCCAGATTTGGCGAGTTTTAGGTCAAATCAGAGCATGAAAATAGTAGATCTATGTTTGCCTCTCCCAGATCTACATTTTGATATATATATTGCATGTTGTTTATACCGGACTGTGAGGATTTCGGAGACGGGTTGAAAAAACCCGGTTGCAGACATCTTCGGGCGAAGACGAAGGCCCAACAGTGCGGCGCGTGCACAACACGCGCGAAGAGGCGCGTCTGTGCAACAGCTGCTGGGCGCGTGTACCTCACGCGCGCGTAGGCGCGTGAGGTCAATCGGTCCAGACCGGGTCTGGACCGAACCGGGTCAGACCCGACCCGAGCCCGCATCCGGATCCGACCCGGGGTGAAACCGGAGGGTAGCGCGTGCAAGCGCGTGGCCGTGCACCCCCGCGCGTGAGGCGCGTGGGCTCACACGCACAGAGCGCGTGCAGGCGCGTGCCACACGCGCTGCGCGTCCTGCACGCGCCAGGCGCCTTCCCCGGCGCGTGAGAGCGCGTGGGACGCGCCGCCGGGGTCCGGTGGAGCGTGAACCCTCATGGCGGCGCGTAGCTGTCTAAAAAATTGGATTTTTCTAATTTTTTGGGGGATTTGTGATAAAAGGTGACATTTGTGGGTCTTTTATGCACCGTATCCCAGTCCGAATGGTGAGAGGCAATCCCGGATTGTGGTGTATGGTGTCCGTTAACTCATACGCTCGTCTTGGGTCTGTACTCGAATCATTTTGGGTTTGATGATTCGTAGGGTGCATAAAATTATAAATTTAAGCATCAATTGTCACTAATGTCCTTCTTTTACTGTGTGACAGAGACATGACTGCTACGAAGACTGTCGTTCTAGATCTCGTTAAGGGAGATAAACTGAACGGTGACAATTATGATATTTGGCACCGAAAGGTTCAGTTTGTTTTCGAGGAACAAGAACTCAGGGAAGTTCTTAAGAGCGAGATGGTGGATCCCGGGGAGGGTACCACTGCACAAGCATGACGGGATCAGGAGGTATATCGTGCTTGGAAAAAGAAGGATAGCCAAGCGAGGGTAATCCTTCTTAGCTGCATGCACGATGAATTGATTCCGATTTACGAGTAGTATCCTACTGCACAGTCGATCTGGCATGCTCTCAGAGAGCAATATGGCGCCCCGTCAGCTCCTAAGGTGAGGATACTGACCTATAAGTTCATCACTTATAAGAAGAGGCACGATCATACAATGAAACAACATTTAATGCACATGTCGAGTATGATCGCTTCTCTAAAGAATATGGGGGAGCCGATGTCTAATGAGCTTCAGGTACTGGATGTGATCCAGTCCTTGCCTGACTCCTGGGATGTGGTTAAGACCTATCTCACGCACACTGAGAGTATTCATACTTTCATGGACGTGAGTAGGCACTGTGAGCTCGAGGAGGAGCGTCAGGAGGTGGCTAGGTCTTCTTCTGCTCATGCTAATTTTGTGGAGTCGAGTAAAGGCTCCCGGAGTTTAAAGCGCAAGTGGCGCAAGCATGAGAAGAAGGCCAAGGGCCAAGGCAAGAAGAAACAACCTGCCAAGACCGACGACAAAGGACAGAAGCGCAAGAAGAAGGAGCTCGATAAGAGCAAAGTCCAATGCTATGTTTGTGGCAAGCTTGGGCATTTCGCACGCGAGTGTGGCGAGCGAAAGGTATGTCCTTCTTCTTTACATGGTTTGAGTTACGTGTCATCTAGTGTGATGCTTATTAACTCATCTACTTTGTGGATTGTAGACTCAGGAGCCACGGACCATGTAGCTAGGGACAGGAGCGCATACGTGGAGTTCCGCCGTTTAAGTCCCCAGACGAGGAGGCTGTACGTGGGGAATGGAGCATTCGTGGAAGTGAAAGGGATTGGCACTTGCAAGCTATTGCTACGAAGTGACCAAGTCTTATATCTTCATGATGTTTTGTATGCTCCTGAGATTAGGCGGAATCTAGTATCTGTCCGATGTTTAGATTTGTTAGGATATTCAGTGTTGCTGGGAAACTCTAGAGTTTCCATTACTTATGACAGTTCTTTAATTTGTTCCGGTTTAGTCTATGAGGGACTTTATGTACTGGATATGATTTCATGTTATGAGACTTATTCTGTTTCTACTATTGCTTTTGCATCTGATAGTGTAGTGGATGATGTGAATGTATGGCATAGTAGGCTTGGCCACATAGGGCAAGAGAGGATGGCCCGGTTAGCTACGAATGGCCTGCTGGGCCCGCTAACCAAGGTCCAGTTGCCCGTATGTGAGTTTTGCCTTGCGGGCAAAGCCACTAGAAAACCATTTGGGAAAGCAACGAGAGCTGGGACTCCATTGCAATTGGTCCATTCCGACATTTACGGACCCATGAATGTGAGAGCTCTAAACGGAGCCACGTATTCTATTACGTTTATAGATGATTACACGCGTTTCGGTTACGTCTACCTGATCTCACACAAGTCTGAGGCACTAGAATGCTTCAGGAGGTTTATCAGTGAGGTTGAAAATTAGCTAGACTTGAGGGTGAAAACTCTCAGAACCGATCGGGGGCGCGAGTATCTGTCTGAGTAATTTAAAGAGCTCTGTTCCGATAGAGGTATTACGAGACAGTTAACTATTCCTGCTACTCCTCAACAGAACGGATTAGCCGAGAGAAGGAATAGGACTCTGTTGGAGATGGTGAGGTCGATGATGGCACAAGCCAACCTACCTATCTCCCATTGGGGGGATGCGTTGTTGACTGCGGCCTACGTCATTAACCCTGTTCCGACAAAGTCTGTAGTTAGCACCCCATACGAGATTTGGACAGGGAGACAGCCTGACCTTAGCCACTTGAGGCCATGGGGTTGCGCTGCGTATGTTCGTGATTCCTCGCATCAGTACGGCAAGTTAGGCCCGCGAGGAAAGAAGTATATCTTTGTTAGATACTCTGAACAATCCAAAGGATATGTATTCCTAGGAGAACATACGGATGGTACTGTCACCGAGATAGAGTCTCGTGATATCACATTTCTCGAGAGTGATTTCCCTAAAAGAGGAGAAATCGATCGAGATCTCACCTTTTACGAGATGGATGAGCCTAGTGGCTCAACCGAACCCAGTGACGAGATTCAAGAGCCGATTATGGATCTTGATCCTAGTGGGAGCAATCCATCTCAAGGTGTGGGACCTCTCTCTCCTCGAAGGAGTAGTCAGGGACAAGTGCCACGTCGCCGTTTCCCGATTGAGGATGAGATCCTCATTGTGACTCCTGAGGACGATGAAGAGCCAAGGACTGCACAGGAGGCACTTGAGGGTTTAGCAAAGGACCAATGGTTACAGGCCATGCACGAGGAAATGGAATCAATGAGAGTCAACGAAGTCTGGGAGCTAGTTGACTTACCTGAGGAAAGAAAGGCCATTGGAAACAAGTGGGTTTTCAAAATTAAAAGAAAGGCCGACGGATCGTTTGAGAGGTACAAGGCCCGTCTGGTAGCCAAGGGTACACGCAGACTAAGGGCATTGACTACGAGGAGACTTTCTCCCCAGTAGTCAAATTTACTTCGATCCGTTTACTTTTGGCGATTGTCGCTAGTATGGATCTTGAGTTACACCAGATGGACGTTAAGACCGCTTTTCTAAACGGGAGCCTGGATGAGGAGATCTACATGGAACAGCCCCCTGGTTTTGTTCTGGTAGGTCAAGAGGACAAGGTCTGTCGACTTCGGAAGTCGATATACGGTCTAAAGCAATCATCCAGGTGGTGGTACCTAAAATTTCACGAGGAGGTGATATCTTACGGTTTTACGATGGTCGAGGAGGATCATTGTGTCTATCTGATACAGTCCGATAACTCTTTTGTGATCCTGTCGTTGTATGTGGATGACATAATGTTGGCCGGGAATGACATTCAGTATTTAATGACCATCAAAGAATGGTTGTCATCCAGTTTCGACATGAAAGATATGGGTGAAGCTGAGTTCATCCTCGGAGTTAAGATCCAGAGGGATCGCTCGAGAAAGATATTGGCTCTTTCACAAGAGACCTACATTAAGAAAATTCTCGAGCGTTTTGGGATGAATGATTGTAATCCCATAGATACTCCGATTGCCAAAGGTGAAGGCCTGAGCCTGGACATGTGTCCGAAAACTCAGGAAGAAGAAAGGGAAATGAGTAAAGTACCTTACTCCAGTGCAGTGGGAAGTTTGATATACGCAATGTTGTGTACTAGACCGGACATTTGTTATGCAGTTGGTCTGGTGAGCAGATATCAGGCAAATCCTGGAAGGGGTCACTGGAGAGCAGTGAAAAGGATTTTCCGATATCTAAAAGGAACTGCAAACTTCTCCTTGAGTTACGGAGGAGGCGATTTGCGCCTTGTGGGTTATTCGAACGCCGACTGGGGAGGCGATTTGGATAAACGCAAATCGACATCAGGTTTTGCTTTCTTGCTCAATGGCGGAGCCATCTCTTGGAGCAGGAAGAAGCAAACCTGTGTTGCTCTCTCTACGATGGAGGCTGAGTTCGTGGCATGCTCAGTTGCAGTTCAGGAGAGTGTTTGGCTCCGAAGACTACTGAATGACTTAGGGATTGTAGCGGATAGTGGGAGACCTGTAATGATTTATTGTGATAATCAGGCCGCTATCGCTTACACTCGAGATCCTAAGTTTCATAGTAGGACTAAACACATCGACACCATATACCATTATGTTAGAGACATCATTGAGAAGGGTGAAGTGACCGTTAAGTACATTTCGACACACAGCATGGTGGCTGACCCCTTTACCAAACCCATCACTAGAGACTCTTTTTTTGGACATAGAGAGTCATTGGGTTTGAATATCTACTGACATTTCTCAGTTTGTACTTAATGATGACGTTGATGCTTATTGATTTTATATATATATGATTATAGTGCATTATTCAGTCACTTTTGTATTATATTTTCCATTAATGCACTTACTTTTAATTATCATATATATGTTCTGTTTGTGATAATAGATATGTCGGGCAGGCGAGGTCGACTCTCTCACACGAGTGACCACCTCCGGCTCTGAGTGAGCGGGGATGAGACGTTTTCTAGCTGTAAGAGGTTTTGAGAGTGGCCCTGCTAGAACATAAGTCGCCCTGATACGTGTTCAGGATGAGGTCATATACGATATGACCGACATGGAAGTACCCACATCCATGTTGCATGTGAGAAGCCAGGTTTGAGATCTCGGATATCACCTGTAATTTGTGATATTGTCTCATAGGTACTCTTTCTGAGATCTCTAGGTAAAGTCTTATGTGTAGACTGTGTCCTCGTACCTGCACAGTGTTAGAGAAATCTGACATATGCCTTTCTGAGAGATGGGGGAGTAACACTGTGGCACGTGTTTTCATACCACGTGTGAAAAGACGACTTAGGATAGTGGGAGCTATATTACTTGAGACAATAATTTAAAACTTATCCCCAAGCCCCACTGTGTGAGATTCGAGATCCATTGGGTGGGATCTCTTGTGCCCTTATTACTTTCGGCTGTTTCTTGAGATTATGATTCAGTGTTTGCTACTTTAGTCTGTTTACCAATGGCCCGGAAGATAAATTGAGGTCTGAGAGACAGGTCTAGGAAAGCAGCCGAATTGAGATCGATAGATTCGAGTTTGGGAAAAGGAAGACCAATTGACATTGCATTGTTATGTTGTATTCACCGACCGGTCTTTTATGTTCATCCATGTAGGGATTTGAACATGATAGTGAATACATAGTCGAGTGATAGCTGGGGATTACTTTCGGTGAGGAAAGTAGCTCGATGAATGTAATTAGTCTTGGATCTGGGGTACAGCGAGCTTTCTTATGATATTAACGGTGACTACACGATCATCCTAACAGGTGTGTTGAGGAGTTTTTGTTTGCAGGTGTACTCGCTAGTCGCACGACGTCCAACCCTGTATGAAAACCCTGTAGGGTGATATGGTGGATCGCATGAGTTGTGATCTTATGACTGGAATAGAATGCCCTCGTGTGCAAGTGGGAGATGTTGTGTAATGCCCACGTGGGCTATTTAAATTTCAAAACAAAGGGGGTAATGGGTAGTTACCCATTACCCCACTCTCCGCTAATTTTACTCTAAAAAAAATAACTCCTACGGGAGTTATGATACACACAAAAAGAAAAACATTTTTTTATATATAAAAAAAAAAGAAGGAGAACATCAAGTGTGATGATCACCAATTAAGAGGGATTGATTACGATCAACGTATGAATCACCGGGTTGAGGGTTGGAACGTTGTGGCATCGTGTTAATAGTTCGTCTTACGTAACTATCATCCCGACTGCGAGTTGCTCTAGTTCAAAGTTTGCGATTTCCGAAATTTTCCGAATCACCAAGTTAGTATACCGTAAACTTTATCTTTTTCGATTCTGAAAAATTGTTTAATTATTGCTTCCGTTGCGTGATTGAGTCACCATATTCTAACAAAAAGGTTAAGAGACTTGCGCTCTACCAACTGAGCTAGACGGGCTTGTCACTTTGTTAACAAAATTTTTACACCGGCTCTTAATCTAACCCAACTTTCCTCTTCTACCTGGATTTGGGACCGACAATATGAGGAAAAATACAGGTGAAATGTCAAAATATATATAAAGAAAATTATATTCACAATTTTCAACTCTTTTATTTTTTCACTACAAGAAAAACATTTTTTTCGATGGTCTTTGTTTCACGTTCAAAGCATGCATTGTCATTATTTTTTCCCCCAACACGTATAAACAAAAATATCACCAAAATCTATTTTCTGCGAAGTTTCGGATGCAAAATGTCAGGAAAAGTAGTTCTCATGAAAAAAGTAGCAGTGACAGAAACTTTTTCCAACGTTTTCAGCAAAGACGTTGGTGAAAACTTTCATTTTTTGGACATCTATTCCATCAGCGAAGAAAATTTGCCGATGTTTAGCTCAAACATCAAGAAATAGTAGAGAGAGAGGACCTTCCTACTTTTTTGTTCAAATGTTGGGAAATCCTTTAGGGAGAGGGTATATTCTATAGAGAAAGAGAAAGAGAGAGAGAGAGAGGAAGTGCATAAGTTGATGTTTAAAATTAAAAATGCCGACATTTGCCACGCTGAGATATGCAAAGGCTTTTCCTTGTATTTGAAATTTTAACCTCCGATGTCTTTGAATTATTAGCAACAAATATTTGAAACACCAACGTAGAAAACTTGCCTGACCAATATAGGAGAATTCACCAACCGTGGGGCTCGAACCCACAACCACAAGGTTAAGAGCCTTGCGCTCTGCCGACAGAGCTAGACGGGCTCGTCATTTTGTTAACAAAAATTTTACGCCGCCTCTTAATCTAACCCAACTTTCCTATTCTACCAGGATTTGGGACCAGCAATGTTAAAAAAAAAAATACAAGAGAAATGTCAAAATCTATATAAAGAAAATCATATAAACAATTTAAAACTTTTTTATTTTTTCACAACAAAAAACAACATTTTTTACTGTCTTTTCTCGATGTTTAAAGCACGCGTTGTCACTATTTTTCTCCCCAAAATGTATAGTCAAAAACATTGCCAAAATCTATTCACTTTGACGTTTCAGATCCAAATGTCAGGAAAAGTAGTTCTCACGAAAAAACTAGCGGATGTTGAAACTTTTTTTGACATTTTTATCTAATACTTTGGCGAAAACTTTCATTTTTTGATATTTATTTCGTCAGATGTCTAGCACAAACATCAAGAAAAAATATAGAGAGAGAGAGGCTTCCCTACATTTTTGTTCAAACGTTGGGAAATATTTTTAAAGAGAGGGAATATTCTACAGAGAAACAGAATGAGCGAGAGAGAGTACATATGTTGATGTTTTTGATTGAAAATGTTGACATTTGCCCTGCTGACAAATGCAAAGGCTTTCTCATGTTTTTGAATTATTAACCACAACCATTTGAAAGACCAACATCGGAAAACTCACGTGACCAATATAGGAGAATTCGCCCACCGTGGGGCTCGAACCCACGACCACAAGGTTAAGAGCCTTGCGCTCTACCGACTGAGCTAGACGGGCTTGTCATTTTATTGACAAAAATTTTACACCCGCTTTTAATCTAACCCAACTTTCATCTTCTACCTGGATCTTAGACCAACGATGTTGTAAAAAATACAGGCGATATGTCAAAATATATATAAAGAAAATTGTAGTCGCAATTTTAAACTTTTCGTTTTTTTCACTACAAAAAAAAGAACATTTTTTCCAAATGTCTTTTCTCAATGTTTAAAGCATGCGTTGTCACTATTTCTTTCGCCAATATGTACGGACAAAAACAAAACCAAAATATATTCTCTGTGAGGTTTCGGATGCAAAATGTTACAAATAGTAGTTCTCACGAAAAAATTAGTGGTGGTAGAAACTTTTACTAATGTTTTCAGCAAATATGTTGGTGAAAACTTTCATTTTTCGATAATTATTTTGTCAGCAAAGTAAATCTGCCGATATTTAGCTCAAACATCAAGAAATAATATAGAAAGGGCATCCCTACATTTTTGTCCAAATGTTGGGAAATTGTTTAAGAGTGGGGGAATATTCTACAAAGAAAGTGAAAAAGAGAGAGAGAGTGCATACGTTGATGTTTTTGATTAAAAATGCCGACATTTGCCAAGTTAACATATGCAAAGGCTTTCTCATGTTTTTGAATTATTAACCTATGATGTTCTCAAATTATTAACCCCAACCATTTGAAAGACCAATGTAGAAAAACTCGCCTGAACAATATAAGAGAATTCGCCCACCGTGGGGCTCGAACCCACGACCACAAGGTTAAGAGCCTTGCGCTCTACCGACTGAGCTAGACGGGCTTGTCACTTTGTTAACAAAATTTTTACACCGGCTCTTAATCTAACCCAACTTTCCTCTTCTACCTGGATTTGGGACCGACAATATGAGGAAAAATACAGGTGAAATGTCAAAATATATATAAAGAAAATTATATTCACAATTTTCAACTCTTATTTTTTCACTACAAGAAAAACATTTTTTTCGATGGTCTTTGTTTCACGTTCAAAGCATGCATTGTCATTATTTTTTCCCCCATCACGTATAGACAAAAATATCACCAAAATGTATTTTCTGCGAAGTTTCGGATGCAAAATGTCAGGAAAAGTAGTTCTCATGAAAAAAGTAGCAGTGACAGAAACTTTTTCCAACGTTTTCAGCAAAGACGTTGGTGAAAACTTTCATTTTTTGGACATCTATTCCATCAGTGAAGAAAATTTGCCGATGTTTAGCTCAAACGTCAAGAAATAGTAGAGAGAGAGGACCTTCCTACTTTTTTGTTCAAATGTTGGGAAATCCTTTAGGGAGAGGGTATATTCTATAGAGAAAGAGAAAGAGAGAGAGAGAGAGAGGAAGTGCATAAGTTGATGTTTAAGATTAAAAATGCCGACATTTGCCACGCTGAGATATGCAAAGGCTTTCCCTTGTATTTGAAATTTTAACCTCCGATGTCTTTGAATTATTAGCAACAAATATTTGAAACACCAACGTAGAAAACTTGCCTGACCAATATAGGAGAATTCACCCACCGTGGGGCTCGAAGCCACAACCCCAAGGTTAAGAGCCTTGCGCTCTGCCGACAGAGCTAGACGGGCTCGTCATTTTGTTAACAAAAATTTTACGCCGCCTCTTAATCTAACCCAACTTTCCTATTCTACCAAGATTTGGGACCAGCAATGTCAAAATAAAAAAATACAAGAGAAATGTCAAAATCTATATAAAGAAAATCATATAAACAATTTAAAACTTTTTTATTTTTTCACAACAAAAAACAACATTTTTTACTGTCTTTTCTCGATGTTTAAAGCACGCGTTGTCACTATTTTTCTCCCCAAAATGTATAGTCAAAAACATCGCCAAAATCTATTCACTTTGACGTTTCAGATCCAAATGTCAGGAAAAGTAGTTCTCACGAAAAAACTAGCGGATGTTGAAACTTTTTTTGATATTTTTATCTAATACTTTGGCGAAGACTTTCATTTTTTGATATTTATTTCGTCAGATGTCTAGCACAAACATCAAGAAAAAATATAGAGAGAGAGAGGCTTCCCTACATTTTTGTTCAAACGTTGGGAAATATTTTTAAAGAGAGGGAATATTCTACATAGAAACAGAATGAGCGAGAGAGAGAGTACATATGTTGATGTTTTTGATTGAAAATGTTGACATTTGCCCTGCTGACAAATGCAAAGGCTTTCTCATGTTTTTGAATTATTAACCACAACCATTTGAAAGACCAACATCGGAAAACTCACGTGACCAATATAGGAGAATTCGCCCACCGTGGGGCTCGAACCCACGACCACAAGGTTAAGAGCCTTGCGCTTTACCGACTGAGCTAGACGGGCTTGTCATTTTATTGACAAAAATTTTACACCCGCTTTTAATCTAACCCAACTTTCATCTTCTACCTGGATCTTAGACCAACGATGTTGTAAAAAATACAGGCGATATGTCAAAATATATATAAAGAAAATTGTAGTCGCAATTTTAAACTTTTCGTTTTTTTCACTACAAAAAAAAAGAACATTTTTTCCAAATGTCTTTTCTCAATGTTTAAAGCATGCGTTGTCACTATTTCTTTCGCCAATATGTACGGACAAAAACAAAACCAAAATATATTCTCTGTGAGGTTTCGGATGCAAAATGTTACAAATAGTAGTTCTCACGAAAAAATTAGTGGTGGTAGAAACTTTTACTAATGTTTTCAGCAAATATGTTGGTGAAAACTTTCATTTTTCGATAATTATTTTGTCAGCAAAGTAAATCTGCCGATATTTAGCTCAAACATCAAGAAATAATATAGAAAGGGCATCCCTACATTTTTGTCCAAATGTTGGGAAATTGTTTAAGAGTGGGGGAATATTCTACAAAGAAAGTGAAAAAGAGAGAGAGAGTGCATACGTTGATGTTTTTGATTAAAAATGCCGACATTTGCCAAGTTAACATATGCAAAGGCTTTCTCATGTTTTTGAATTATTAACCTATGATGTTCTCAAATTATTAACCCCAACCATTTGAAAGACCAATGTAGAAAAACTCGCCTGAACAATATAAGAGAATTCGCCCACCGTGGGGCTCGAACCCACGACCACAAGGTTAAGAGCCTTGCGCTCTACCGACTGAGCTAGACGGGCTTGTCACTTTGTTAACAAAATTTTTACACCGGCTCTTAATCTAACCCAACTTTCCTCTTCTACCTGGATTTGGGACCGACAATATGAGGAAAAATACAGGTGAAATGTCAAAATATATATAAAGAAAATTATATTCACAATTTTCAACTCTTATTTTTTCACTACAAGAAAAACATTTTTTTCGATGGTCTTTGTTTCACGTTCAAAGCATGCATTGTCATTATTTTTTCCCCCATCACGTATAGACAAAAATATCACCAAAATCTATTTTCTGCGAAGTTTCGGATGCAAAATGTCAGGAAAAGTAGTTCTCATGAAAAAAGTAGCAGTGACAGAAACTTTTTCCAACGTTTTCAGCAAAGACGTTGGTGAAAACTTTCATTTTTTGGACATCTATTCCATCAGTGAAGAAAATTTGCCGATGTTTAGCTCAAACGTCAAGAAATAGTAGAGAGAGAGGACCTTCCTACTTTTTTGTTCAAATGTTGGGAAATCCTTTAGGGAGAGGGTATATTCTATAGAGAAAGAGAAAGAGAGAGAGAGAGAGAGGAAGTGCATAAGTTGATGTTTAAGATTAAAAATGCCGACATTTGCCACGCTGAGATATGCAAAGGCTTTCCCTTGTATTTGAAATTTTAACCTCCGATGTCTTTGAATTATTAGCAACAAATATTTGAAACACCAACGTAGAAAACTTGCCTGACCAATATAGGAGAATTCACCCACCGTGGGGCTCGAAGCCACAACCCCAAGGTTAAGAGCCTTGCGCTCTGCCGACAGAGCTAGACGGGCTCGTCATTTTGTTAACAAAAATTTTACGCCGCCTCTTAATCTAACCCAACTTTCCTATTCTACCAGGATTTGGGACCAGCAATGTCAAAATAAAAAAATACAAGAGAAATGTCAAAATCTATATAAAGAAAATCATATAAACAATTTAAAACTTTTTTATTTTTTCACAACAAAAAACAACATTTTTTACTGTCTTTTCTCGATGTTTAAAGCACGCGTTGTCACTATTTTTCTCCCCAAAATGTATAGTCAAAAACATCGCCAAAATCTATTCACTTTGACGTTTCAGATCCAAATGTCAGGAAAAGTAGTTCTCACGAAAAAACTAGCGGATGTTGAAACTTTTTTTGATATTTTTATCTAATACTTTGGCGAAGACTTTCATTTTTTGATATTTATTTCGTCAGATGTCTAGCACAAACATCAAGAAAAAATATAGAGAGAGAGAGGCTTCCCTACATTTTTGTTCAAACGTTGGGAAATATTTTTAAAGAGAGGGAATATTCTACAGAGAAACAGAATGAGCGAGAGAGAGAGTACATATGTTGATGTTTTTGATTGAAAATGTTGACATTTGCCCTGCTGACAAATGCAAAGGCTTTCTCATGTTTTTGAATTATTAACCACAACCATTTGAAAGACCAACATCGGAAAACTCACGTGACCAATATAGGAGAATTCGCCCACCGTGGGGCTCGAACCCACGACCACAAGGTTAAGAGCCTTGCGCTCTACCGACTGAGCTAGACGGGCTTGTCATTTTATTGACAAAAATTTTACACCCGCTTTTAATCTAACCCAACTTTCATCTTCTACCTGGATCTTAGACCAACGATGTTGTAAAAAATACAGGCGATATGTCAAAATATATATAAAGAAAATTGTAGTCGCAATTTTAAACTTTTCGTTTTTTTCACTACAAAAAAAAAGAACATTTTTTCCAAATGTCTTTTCTCAATGTTTAAAGCATGCGTTGTCACTATTTCTTTCGCCAATATGTACGGACAAAAACAAAACCAAAATATATTCTCTGTGAGGTTTCGGATGCAAAATGTTACAAATAGTAGTTCTCACGAAAAAATTAGTGGTGGTAGAAACTTTTACTAATGTTTTCAGCAAATATGTTGGTGAAAACTTTCATTTTTCGATAATTATTTTGTCAGCAAAGTAAATCTGCCGATATTTAGCTCAAACATCAAGAAATAATATAGAAAGGGCATCCCTACATTTTTGTCCAAATGTTGGGAAATTGTTTAAGAGTGGGGGAATATTCTACAAAGAAAGTGAAAAAGAGAGAGAGAGTGCATACGTTGATGTTTTTGATTAAAAATGCCGACATTTGCCAAGTTAACATATGCAAAGGCTTTCTCATGTTTTTGAATTATTAACCTATGATGTTCTC
This sequence comes from Dillenia suffruticosa, assembly GCA_033439265.1. NCBI lineage: Eukaryota > Viridiplantae > Streptophyta > Magnoliopsida > Dilleniales > Dilleniaceae > Dillenia > Dillenia suffruticosa. The sequence continues at coordinate 2,102,508 of JAVTVX010000016.1, forward strand.
AAATTATTAACCCCAACCATTTGAAAGACCAATGTAGAAAAACTCGCCTGAACAATATAAGAGAATTCGCCCACCGTGGGGCTCGAACCCACGACCACAAGGTTAAGAGCCTTGCGCTCTACCGACTGAGCTAGACGGGCTTGTCACTTTGTTAACAAAATTTTTACACCGGCTCTTAATCTAACCCAACTTTCCTCTTCTACCTGGATTTGGGACCGACAATATGAGGAAAAATACAGGTGAAATGTCAAAATATATATAAAGAAAATTATATTCACAATTTTCAACTCTTTTATTTTTTCACTACAGGAAAAACATTTTTTTCGATGGTCTTTGTTTCACGTTCAAAGCATGCATTGTCATTATTTTTTCCCCCAACACGTATAGACAAAAATATCACCAAAATCTATTTTCTGCGAAGTTTCGGATGCAAAATGTGAGGAAAAGTAGTTCTCATGAAAAAAGTAGCAGTGACAGAAACTTTTTCCAACGTTTTCAGCAAAGACGTTGGTGAAAACTTTCATTTTTTGGACATCTATTCCATCAGCGAAGAAAATTTGCCGATGTTTAGCTCAAACGTCAAGAAATAGTAGAGAGAGAGGACCTTCCTACTTTTTTGTTCAAATGTTGGGAAATCCTTTAGGGAGAGGGTATATTCTATAGAGAAAGAGAAAGAGAGAGAGAGAGAGGAAGTGCATAAGTTGATGTTTAAGATTAAAAATGCCGACATTTGCCACGCTGAGATATGCAAAGGCTTTCCCTTGTATTTGAAATTTTAACCTCCGATGTCTTTGAATTATTAGCAACAAATATTTGAAACACCAACGTAGAAAACTTGCCTGACCAATATAGGAGAATTCACCCACCGTGGGGCTCGAACCCACAACCACAAGGTTAAGAGCCTTGCGCTCTGCCGACAGAGCTAGACGGGCTCGTCATTTTGTTAACAAAAATTTTACGCCGCCTCTTAATCTAACCCAACTTTCCTATTCTACCAGGATTTGGGACCAGCAATGTTAAAAAAAAAAAATACAAGAGAAATGTCAAAATCTATATAAAGAAAATCATATAAACAATTTAAAACTTTTTTATTTTTTCACAACAAAAAACAACATTTTTTACTGTCTTTTCTCGATGTTTAAAGCACGCGTTGTCACTATTTTTCTCCCCAAAATGTATAGTCAAAAACATCGCCAAAATCTATTCACTTTGACGTTTCAGATCCAAATGTCAGGAAAAGTAGTTCTCACGAAAAAACTAGCGGATGTTGAAACTTTTTTTGATATTTTTATCTAATACTTTGGCGAAGACTTTCATTTTTTGATATTTATTTCGTCAGATGTCTAGCACAAACATCAAGAAAAAATATAGAGAGAGAGAGGCTTCCCTACATTTTTGTTCAAACGTTGGGAAATATTTTTAAAGAGAGGGAATATTCTACAGAGAAACAGAATGAGCGAGAGAGAGAGTACATATGTTGATGTTTTTGATTGAAAATGTTGACATTTGCCCTGCTGACAAATGCAAAGGCTTTCTCATGTTTTTGAATTATTAACCACAACCATTTGAAAGACCAACATCGGAAAACTCACGTGACCAATATAGGAGAATTCGCCCACCGTGGGGCTCGAACCCACGACCACAAGGTTAAGAGCCTTGCGCTCTACCGACTGAGCTAGACGGGCTTGTCATTTTATTGACAAAAATTTTACACCCGCTTTTAATCTAACCCAACTTTCATCTTCTACCTGGATCTTAGACCAACGATGTTGTAAAAAATACAGGCGATATGTCAAAATATATATAAAGAAAATTGTAGTCGCAATTTTAAACTTTTCGTTTTTTTCACTACAAAAAAAAAGAACATTTTTCCAAATGTCTTTTCTCAATGTTTAAAGCATGCGTTGTCACTATTTCTTTCGCCAATATGTACGGACAAAAACAAAACCAAAATATATTCTCTGTGAGGTTTCGGATGCAAAATGTTACAAATAGTAGTTCTCACGAAAAAATTAGTGGTGGTAGAAACTTTTACTAATGTTTTCAGCAAATATGTTGGTGAAAACTTTCATTTTTCGATAATTATTTTGTCAGCAAAGTAAATCTGCCGATATTTAGCTCAAACATCAAGAAATAATATAGAAAGGGCATCCCTACATTTTTGTCCAAATGTTGGGAAATTGTTTAAGAGTGGGGGAATATTCTACAAAGAAAGTGAAAAAGAGAGAGAGAGTGCATACGTTGATGTTTTTGATTAAAAATGCCGACATTTGCCAAGTTAACATATGCAAAGGCTTTCTCATGTTTTTGAATTATTAACCTATGATGTTCTCAAATTATTAACCCCAACCATTTGAAAGACCAATGTAGAAAAACTCGCCTGAACAATATAAGAGAATTCGCCCACCGTGGGGCTCGAACCCATGACCACAAGGTTAAGAGCCTTGCGCTCTACCGACTGAGCTAGACGGGCTTGTCACTTTGTTAACAAAATTTTTACACCGGCTCTTAATCTAACCCAACTTTCCTCTTCTACCTGGATTTGGGACCGACAATATGAGGAAAAATACAGGTGAAATGTCAAAATATATATAAAGAAAATTATATTCACAATTTTCAACTCTTTTATTTTTTCACTACAGGAAAAACATTTTTTTCGATGGTCTTTGTTTCACGTTCAAAGCATGCATTGTCATTATTTTTTCCCCCATCACGTATAGACAAAAATATCACCAAAATCTATTTTCTGCGAAGTTTCGGATGCAAAATGTCAGGAAAAGTAGTTCTCATGAAAAAAGTAGCAGTGACAGAAACTTTTTCCAACGTTTTCAGCAAAGACGTTGGTGAAAACTTTCATTTTTTGGACATCTATTCCATCAGTGAAGAAAATTTGCCGATGTTTAGCTCAAACGTCAAGAAATAGTAGAGAGAGAGGACCTTCCTACTTTTTTGTTCAAATGTTGGGAAATCCTTTAGGGAGAGGGTATATTCTATAGAGAAAGAGAAAGAGAGAGAGAGAGAGAGGAAGTGCATAAGTTGATGTTTAAGATTAAAAATGCCGACATTTGCCACGCTGAGATATGCAAAGGCTTTCCCTTGTATTTGAAATTTTAACCTCCGATGTCTTTGAATTATTAGCAACAAATATTTGAAACACCAACGTAGAAAACTTGCCTGACCAATATAGGAGAATTCACCCACCGTGGGGCTCGAAGCCACAACCCCAAGGTTAAGAGCCTTGCGCTCTGCCGACAGAGCTAGACGGGCTCGTCATTTTGTTAACAAAAATTTTACGCCGCCTCTTAATCTAACCCAACTTTCCTATTCTACCAGGATTTGGGACCAGCAATGTCAAAATAAAAAAATACAAGAGAAATGTCAAAATCTATATAAAGAAAATCATATAAACAATTTAAAACTTTTTTATTTTTTCACAACAAAAAACAACATTTTTTACTGTCTTTTCTCGATGTTTAAAGCACGCGTTGTCACTATTTTTCTCCCCAAAATGTATAGTCAAAAACATCGCCAAAATCTATTCACTTTGACGTTTCAGATCCAAATGTCAGGAAAAGTAGTTCTCACGAAAAAACTAGCGGATGTTGAAACTTTTTTTGATATTTTTATCTAATACTTTGGCGAAGACTTTCATTTTTTGATATTTATTTCGTCAGATGTCTAGCACAAACATCAAGAAAAAATATAGAGAGAGAGAGGCTTCCCTACATTTTTGTTCAAACGTTGGGAAATATTTTTAAAGAGAGGGAATATTCTACATAGAAACAGAATGAGCGAGAGAGAGAGTACATATGTTGATGTTTTTGATTGAAAATGTTGACATTTGCCCTGCTGACAAATGCAAAGGCTTTCTCATGTTTTTGAATTATTAACCACAACCATTTGAAAGACCAACATCGGAAAACTCACGTGACCAATATAGGAGAATTCGCCCACCGTGGGGCTCGAACCCACGACCACAAGGTTAAGAGCCTTGCGCTCTACCGACTGAGCTAGACGGGCTTGTCATTTTATTGACAAAAATTTTACACCCGCTTTTAATCTAACCCAACTTTCATCTTCTACCTGGATCTTAGACCAACGATGTTGTAAAAAATACAGGCGATATGTCAAAATATATATAAAGAAAATTGTAGTCGCAATTTTAAACTTTTCGTTTTTTTCACTACAAAAAAAAAGAACATTTTTTCCAAATGTCTTTTCTCAATGTTTAAAGCATGCGTTGTCACTATTTCTTTCGCCAATATGTACGGACAAAAACAAAACCAAAATATATTCTCTGTGAGGTTTCGGATGCAAAATGTTACAAATAGTAGTTCTCACGAAAAAATTAGTGGTGGTAGAAACTTTTACTAATGTTTTCAGCAAATATGTTGGTGAAAACTTTCATTTTTCGATAATTATTTTGTCAGCAAAGTAAATCTGCCGATATTTAGCTCAAACATCAAGAAATAATATAGAAAGGGCATCCCTACATTTTTGTCCAAATGTTGGGAAATTGTTTAAGAGTGGGGGAATATTCTACAAAGAAAGTGAAAAAGAGAGAGAGAGTGCATACGTTGATGTTTTTGATTAAAAATGCCGACATTTGCCAAGTTAACATATGCAAAGGCTTTCTCATGTTTTTGAATTATTAACCTATGATGTTCTCAAATTATTAACCCCAACCATTTGAAAGACCAATGTAGAAAAACTCGCCTGAACAATATAAGAGAATTCGCCCACCGTGGGGCTCGAACCCACGACCACAAGGTTAAGAGCCTTGCGCTCTACCGACTGAGCTAGACGGGCTTGTCACTTTGTTAACAAAATTTTTACACCGGCTCTTAATCTAACCCAACTTTCCTCTTCTACCTGGATTTGGGACCGACAATATGAGGAAAAATACAGGTGAAATGTCAAAATATATATAAAGAAAATTATATTCACAATTTTCAACTCTTATTTTTTCACTACAAGAAAAACATTTTTTTCGATGGTCTTTGTTTCACGTTCAAAGCATGCATTGTCATTATTTTTTCCCCCATCACGTATAGACAAAAATATCACCAAAATCTATTTTCTGCGAAGTTTCGGATGCAAAATGTCAGGAAAAGTAGTTCTCATGAAAAAAGTAGCAGTGACAGAAACTTTTTCCAACGTTTTCAGCAAAGACGTTGGTGAAAACTTTCATTTTTTGGACATCTATTCCATCAGTGAAGAAAATTTGCCGATGTTTAGCTCAAACGTCAAGAAATAGTAGAGAGAGAGGACCTTCCTACTTTTTTGTTCAAATGTTGGGAAATCCTTTAGGGAGAGGGTATATTCTATAGAGAAAGAGAAAGAGAGAGAGAGAGAGAGGAAGTGCATAAGTTGATGTTTAAGATTAAAAATGCCGACATTTGCCACGCTGAGATATGCAAAGGCTTTCCCTTGTATTTGAAATTTTAACCTCCGATGTCTTTGAATTATTAGCAACAAATATTTGAAACACCAACGTAGAAAACTTGCCTGACCAATATAGGAGAATTCACCCACCGTGGGGCTCGAAGCCACAACCCCAAGGTTAAGAGCCTTGCGCTCTGCCGACAGAGCTAGACGGGCTCGTCATTTTGTTAACAAAAATTTTACGCCGCCTCTTAATCTAACCCAACTTTCCTATTCTACCAGGATTTGGGACCAGCAATGTCAAAATAAAAAAATACAAGAGAAATGTCAAAATCTATATAAAGAAAATCATATAAACAATTTAAAACTTTTTTATTTTTTCACAACAAAAAACAACATTTTTTACTGTCTTTTCTCGATGTTTAAAGCACGCGTTGTCACTATTTTTCTCCCCAAAATGTATAGTCAAAAACATCGCCAAAATCTATTCACTTTGACGTTTCAGATCCAAATGTCAGGAAAAGTAGTTCTCACGAAAAAACTAGCGGATGTTGAAACTTTTTTTGATATTTTTATCTAATACTTTGGCGAAGACTTTCATTTTTTGATATTTATTTCGTCAGATGTCTAGCACAAACATCAAGAAAAAATATAGAGAGAGAGAGGCTTCCCTACATTTTTGTTCAAACGTTGGGAAATATTTTTAAAGAGAGGGAATATTCTACATAGAAACAGAATGAGCGAGAGAGAGAGTACATATGTTGATGTTTTTGATTGAAAATGTTGACATTTGCCCTGCTGACAAATGCAAAGGCTTTCTCATGTTTTTGAATTATTAACCACAACCATTTGAAAGACCAACATCGGAAAACTCACGTGACCAATATAGGAGAATTCGCCCACCGTGGGGCTCGAACCCACGACCACAAGGTTAAGAGCCTTGCGCTCTACCGACTGAGCTAGACGGGCTTGTCATTTTATTGACAAAAATTTTACACCCGCTTTTAATCTAACCCAACTTTCATCTTCTACCTGGATCTTAGACCAACGATGTTGTAAAAAATACAGGCGATATGTCAAAATATATATAAAGAAAATTGTAGTCGCAATTTTAAACTTTTCGTTTTTTTCACTACAAAAAAAAAGAACATTTTTTCCAAATGTCTTTTCTCAATGTTTAAAGCATGCGTTGTCACTATTTCTTTCGCCAATATGTACGGACAAAAACAAAACCAAAATATATTCTCTGTGAGGTTTCGGATGCAAAATGTTACAAATAGTAGTTCTCACGAAAAAATTAGTGGTGGTAGAAACTTTTACTAATGTTTTCAGCAAATATGTTGGTGAAAACTTTCATTTTTCGATAATTATTTTGTCAGCAAAGTAAATCTGCCGATATTTAGCTCAAACATCAAGAAATAATATAGAAAGGGCATCCCTACATTTTTGTCCAAATGTTGGGAAATTGTTTAAGAGTGGGGGAATATTCTACAAAGAAAGTGAAAAAGAGAGAGAGAGTGCATACGTTGATGTTTTTGATTAAAAATGCCGACATTTGCCAAGTTAACATATGCAAAGGCTTTCTCATGTTTTTGAATTATTAACCTATGATGTTCTCAAATTATTAACCCCAACCATTTGAAAGACCAATGTAGAAAAACTCGCCTGAACAATATAAGAGAATTCGCCCACCGTGGGGCTCGAACCCACGACCACAAGGTTAAGAGCCTTGCGCTCTACCGACTGAGCTAGACGGGCTTGTCACTTTGTTAACAAAATTTTTACACCGGCTCTTAATCTAACCCAACTTTCCTCTTCTACCTGGATTTGGGACCGACAATATGAGGAAAAATACAGGTGAAATGTCAAAATATATATAAAGAAAATTATATTCACAATTTTCAACTCTTATTTTTTCACTACAAGAAAAACATTTTTTTCGATGGTCTTTGTTTCACGTTCAAAGCATGCATTGTCATTATTTTTTCCCCCATCACGTATAGACAAAAATATCACCAAAATCTATTTTCTGCGAAGTTTCGGATGCAAAATGTCAGGAAAAGTAGTTCTCATGAAAAAAGTAGCAGTGACAGAAACTTTTTCCAACGTTTTCAGCAAAGACGTTGGTGAAAACTTTCATTTTTTGGACATCTATTCCATCAGTGAAGAAAATTTGCCGATGTTTAGCTCAAACGTCAAGAAATAGTAGAGAGAGAGGACCTTCCTACTTTTTTGTTCAAATGTTGGGAAATCCTTTAGGGAGAGGGTATATTCTATAGAGAAAGAGAAAGAGAGAGAGAGAGAGAGGAAGTGCATAAGTTGATGTTTAAGATTAAAAATGCCGACATTTGCCACGCTGAGATATGCAAAGGCTTTCCCTTGTATTTGAAATTTTAACCTCCGATGTCTTTGAATTATTAGCAACAAATATTTGAAACACCAACGTAGAAAACTTGCCTGACCAATATAGGAGAATTCACCCACCGTGGGGCTCGAAGCCACAACCCCAAGGTTAAGAGCCTTGCGCTCTGCCGACAGAGCTAGACGGGCTCGTCATTTTGTTAACAAAAATTTTACGCCGCCTCTTAATCTAACCCAACTTTCCTATTCTACCAGGATTTGGGACCAGCAATGTCAAAATAAAAAAATACAAGAGAAATGTCAAAATCTATATAAAGAAAATCATATAAACAATTTAAAACTTTTTTATTTTTTCACAACAAAAAACAACATTTTTTACTGTCTTTTCTCGATGTTTAAAGCACGCGTTGTCACTATTTTTCTCCCCAAAATGTATAGTCAAAAACATCGCCAAAATCTATTCACTTTGACGTTTCAGATCCAAATGTCAGGAAAAGTAGTTCTCACGAAAAAACTAGCGGATGTTGAAACTTTTTTTGATATTTTTATCTAATACTTTGGCGAAGACTTTCATTTTTTGATATTTATTTCGTCAGATGTCTAGCACAAACATCAAGAAAAAATATAGAGAGAGAGAGGCTTCCCTACATTTTTGTTCAAACGTTGGGAAATATTTTTAAAGAGAGGGAATATTCTACATAGAAACAGAATGAGCGAGAGAGAGAGTACATATGTTGATGTTTTTGATTGAAAATGTTGACATTTGCCCTGCTGACAAATGCAAAGGCTTTCTCATGTTTTTGAATTATTAACCACAACCATTTGAAAGACCAACATCGGAAAACTCACGTGACCAATATAGGAGAATTCGCCCACCGTGGGGCTCGAACCCACGACCACAAGGTTAAGAGCCTTGCGCTCTACCGACTGAGCTAGACGGGCTTGTCATTTTATTGACAAAAATTTTACACCCGCTTTTAATCTAACCCAACTTTCATCTTCTACCTGGATCTTAGACCAACGATGTTGTAAAAAATACAGGCGATATGTCAAAATATATATAAAGAAAATTGTAGTCGCAATTTTAAACTTTTCGTTTTTTTCACTACAAAAAAAAAGAACATTTTTTCCAAATGTCTTTTCTCAATGTTTAAAGCATGCGTTGTCACTATTTCTTTCGCCAATATGTACGGACAAAAACAAAACCAAAATATATTCTCTGTGAGGTTTCGGATGCAAAATGTTACAAATAGTAGTTCTCACGAAAAAATTAGTGGTGGTAGAAACTTTTACTAATGTTTTCAGCAAATATGTTGGTGAAAACTTTCATTTTTCGATAATTATTTTGTCAGCAAAGTAAATCTGCCGATATTTAGCTCAAACATCAAGAAATAATATAGAAAGGGCATCCCTACATTTTTGTCCAAATGTTGGGAAATTGTTTAAGAGTGGGGGAATATTCTACAAAGAAAGTGAAAAAGAGAGAGAGAGTGCATACGTTGATGTTTTTGATTAAAAATGCCGACATTTGCCAAGTTAACATATGCAAAGGCTTTCTCATGTTTTTGAATTATTAACCTATGATGTTCTCAAATTATTAACCCCAACCATTTGAAAGACCAATGTAGAAAAACTCGCCTGAACAATATAAGAGAATTCGCCCACCGTGGGGCTCGAACCCACGACCACAAGGTTAAGAGCCTTGCGCTCTACCGACTGAGCTAGACGGGCTTGTCACTTTGTTAACAAAATTTTTACACCGGCTCTTAATCTAACCCAACTTTCCTCTTCTACCTGGATTTGGGACCGACAATATGAGGAAAAATACAGGTGAAATGTCAAAATATATATAAAGAAAATTATATTCACAATTTTCAACTCTTATTTTTTCACTACAAGAAAAACATTTTTTTCGATGGTCTTTGTTTCACGTTCAAAGCATGCATTGTCATTATTTTTTCCCCCATCACGTATAGACAAAAATATCACCAAAATCTATTTTCTGCGAAGTTTCGGATGCAAAATGTCAGGAAAAGTAGTTCTCATGAAAAAAGTAGCAGTGACAGAAACTTTTTCCAACGTTTTCAGCAAAGACGTTGGTGAAAACTTTCATTTTTTGGACATCTATTCCATCAGTGAAGAAAATTTGCCGATGTTTAGCTCAAACGTCAAGAAATAGTAGAGAGAGAGGACCTTCCTACTTTTTTGTTCAAATGTTGGGAAATCCTTTAGGGAGAGGGTATATTCTATAGAGAAAGAGAAAGAGAGAGAGAGAGAGAGGAAGTGCATAAGTTGATGTTTAAGATTAAAAATGCCGACATTTGCCACGCTGAGATATGCAAAGGCTTTCCCTTGTATTTGAAATTTTAACCTCCGATGTCTTTGAATTATTAGCAACAAATATTTGAAACACCAACGTAGAAAACTTGCCTGACCAATATAGGAGAATTCACCCACCGTGGGGCTCGAAGCCACAACCCCAAGGTTAAGAGCCTTGCGCTCTGCCGACAGAGCTAGACGGGCTCGTCATTTTGTTAACAAAAATTTTACGCCGCCTCTTAATCTAACCCAACTTTCCTATTCTACCAGGATTTGGGACCAGCAATGTCAAAATAAAAAAATACAAGAGAAATGTCAAAATCTATATAAAGAAAATCATATAAACAATTTAAAACTTTTTTATTTTTTCACAACAAAAAACAACATTTTTTACTGTCTTTTCTCGATGTTTAAAGCACGCGTTGTCACTATTTTTCTCCCCAAAATGTATAGTCAAAAACATCGCCAAAATCTATTCACTTTGACGTTTCAGATCCAAATGTCAGGAAAAGTAGTTCTCACGAAAAAACTAGCGGATGTTGAAACTTTTTTTGATATTTTTATCTAATACTTTGGCGAAGACTTTCATTTTTTGATATTTATTTCGTCAGATGTCTAGCACAAACATCAAGAAAAAATATAGAGAGAGAGAGGCTTCCCTACATTTTTGTTCAAACGTTGGGAAATATTTTTAAAGAGAGGGAATATTCTACAGAGAAACAGAATGAGCGAGAGAGAGAGTACATATGTTGATGTTTTTGATTGAAAATGTTGACATTTGCCCTGCTGACAAATGCAAAGGCTTTCTCATGTTTTTGAATTATTAACCACAACCATTTGAAAGACCAACATCGGAAAACTCACGTGACCAATATAGGAGAATTCGCCCACCGTGGGGCTCGAACCCACGACCACAAGGTTAAGAGCCTTGCGCTCTACCGACTGAGCTAGACGGGCTTGTCATTTTATTGACAAAAATTTTACACCCGCTTTTAATCTAACCCAACTTTCATCTTCTACCTGGATCTTAGACCAACGATGTTGTAAAAAATACAGGCGATATGTCAAAATATATATAAAGAAAATTGTAGTCGCAATTTTAAACTTTTCGTTTTTTTCACTACAAAAAAAAAGAACATTTTTTCCAAATGTCTTTTCTCAATGTTTAAAGCATGCGTTGTCACTATTTCTTTCGCCAATATGTACGGACAAAAACAAAACCAAAATATATTCTCTGTGAGGTTTCGGATGCAAAATGTTACAAATAGTAGTTCTCACGAAAAAATTAGTGGTGGTAGAAACTTTTACTAATGTTTTCAGCAAATATGTTGGTGAAAACTTTCATTTTTCGATAATTATTTTGTCAGCAAAGTAAATCTGCCGATATTTAGCTCAAACATCAAGAAATAATATAGAAAGGGCATCCCTACATTTTTGTCCAAATGTTGGGAAATTGTTTAAGAGTGGGGGAATATTCTACAAAGAAAGTGAAAAAGAGAGAGAGAGTGCATACGTTGATGTTTTTGATTAAAAATGCCGACATTTGCCAAGTTAACATATGCAAAGGCTTTCTCATGTTTTTGAATTATTAACCTATGATGTTCTCAAATTATTAACCCCAACCATTTGAAAGACCAATGTAGAAAAACTCGCCTGAACAATATAAGAGAATTCGCCCACCGTGGGGCTCGAACCCACGACCACAAGGTTAAGAGCCTTGCGCTCTACCGACTGAGCTAGACGGGCTTGTCACTTTGTTAACAAAATTTTTACACCGGCTCTTAATCTAACCCAACTTTCCTCTTCTACCTGGATTTGGGACCGACAATATGAGGAAAAATACAGGTGAAATGTCAAAATATATATAAAGAAAATTATATTCACAATTTTCAACTCTTTTATTTTTTCACTACAAGAAAAACATTTTTTTCGATGGTCTTTGTTTCACGTTCAAAGCATGCATTGTCATTATTTTTTCCCCCAACACGTATAGACAAAAATATCACCAAAATCTATTTTCTGCGAAGTTTCGGATGCAAAATGTCAGGAAAAGTAGTTCTCATGAAAAAAGTAGCAGTGACAGAAACTTTTTCCAACGTTTTCAGCAAAGACGTTGGTGAAAACTTTCATTTTTTGGACATCTATTCCATCAGCGAAGAAAATTTGCCGATGTTTAGCTCAAACGTCAAGAAATAGTAGAGAGAGAGGACCTTCCTACTTTTTTGTTCAAATGTTGGGAAATCCTTTAGGGAGAGGGTATATTCTATAGAGAAAGAGAAAGAGAGAGAGAGAGAGAGGAAGTGCATAAGTTGATGTTTAAGATTAAAAATGCCGACATTTGCCACGCTGAGATATGCAAAGGCTTTCCCTTGTATTTGAAATTTTAACCTCCGATGTCTTTGAATTATTAGCAACAAATATTTGAAACACCAACGTAGAAAACTTGCCTGACCAATATAGGAGAATTCACCCACCGTGGGGCTCGAACCCACAACCACAAGGTTAAGAGCCTTGCGCTCTGCCGACAGAGCTAGACGGGCTCGTCATTTTGTTAACAAAAATTTTACGCCGCCTCTTAATCTAACCCAACTTTCCTATTCTACCAGGATTTGGGACCAGCAATGTCAAAATAAAAAAATACAAGAGAAATGTCAAAATCTATATAAAGAAAATCATATAAACAATTTAAAACTTTTTTATTTTTTCACAACAAAAAACAACATTTTTTACTGTCTTTTCTCGATGTTTAAAGCACGCGTTGTCACTATTTTTCTCCCCAAAATGTATAGTCAAAAACATCGCCAAAATCTATTCACTTTGACGTTTCAGATCCAAATGTCAGGAAAAGTAGTTCTCACGAAAAAACTAGCGGATGTTGAAACTTTTTTTGATATTTTTATCTAATACTTTGGCGAAGACTTTCATTTTTTGATATTTATTTCGTCAGATGTCTAGCACAAACATCAAGAAAAAATATAGAGAGAGAGAGGCTTCCCTACATTTTTGTTCAAACGTTGGGAAATATTTTTAAAGAGAGGGAATATTCTACATAGAAACAGAATGAGCGAGAGAGAGAGTACATATGTTGATGTTTTTGATTGAAAATGTTGACATTTGCCCTGCTGACAAATGCAAAGGCTTTCTCATGTTTTTGAATTATTAACCACAACCATTTGAAAGACCAACATCGGAAAACTCACGTGACCAATATAGGAGAATTCGCCCACCGTGGGGCTCGAACCCACGACCACAAGGTTAAGAGCCTTGCGCTCTACCGACTGAGCTAGACGGGCTTGTCATTTTATTGACAAAAATTTTACACCCGCTTTTAATCTAACCCAACTTTCATCTTCTACCTGGATCTTAGACCAACGATGTTGTAAAAAATACAGGCGATATGTCAAAATATATATAAAGAAAATTGTAGTCGCAATTTTAAACTTTTCGTTTTTTTCACTACAAAAAAAAAGAACATTTTTTCCAAATGTCTTTTCTCAATGTTTAAAGCATGCGTTGTCACTATTTCTTTCGCCAATATGTACGGACAAAAACAAAACCAAAATATATTCTCTGTGAGGTTTCGGATGCAAAATGTTACAAATAGTAGTTCTCACGAAAAAATTAGTGGTGGTAGAAACTTTTACTAATGTTTTCAGCAAATATGTTGGTGAAAACTTTCATTTTTCGATAATTATTTTGTCAGCAAAGTAAATCTGCCGATATTTAGCTCAAACATCAAGAAATAATATAGAAAGGGCATCCCTACATTTTTGTCCAAATGTTGGGAAATTGTTTAAGAGTGGGGGAATATTCTACAAAGAAAGTGAAAAAGAGAGAGAGAGTGCATACGTTGATGTTTTTGATTAAAAATGCCGACATTTGCCAAGTTAACATATGCAAAGGCTTTCTCATGTTTTTGAATTATTAACCTATGATGTTCTCAAATTATTAACCCCAACCATTTGAAAGACCAATGTAGAAAAACTCGCCTGAACAATATAAGAGAATTCGCCCACCGTGGGGCTCGAACCCACGACCACAAGGTTAAGAGCCTTGCGCTCTACCGACTGAGCTAGACGGGCTTGTCACTTTGTTAACAAAATTTTTACACCGGCTCTTAATCTAACCCAACTTTCCTCTTCTACCTGGATTTGGGACCGACAATATGAGGAAAAATACAGGTGAAATGTCAAAATATATATAAAGAAAATTATATTCACAATTTTCAACTCTTTTATTTTTTCACTACAAGAAAAACATTTTTTTCGATGGTCTTTGTTTCACGTTCAAAGCATGCATTGTCATTATTTTTTCCCCCAACACGTATAGACAAAAATATCACCAAAATCTATTTTCTGCGAAGTTTCGGATGCAAAATGTCAGGAAAAGTAGTTCTCATGAAAAAAGTAGCAGTGACAGAAACTTTTTCCAACGTTTTCAGCAAAGACGTTGGTGAAAACTTTCATTTTTTGGACATCTATTCCATCAGCGAAGAAAATTTGCCGATGTTTAGCTCAAACGTCAAGAAATAGTAGAGAGAGAGGACCTTCCTACTTTTTTGTTCAAATGTTGGGAAATCCTTTAGGGAGAGGGTATATTCTATAGAGAAAGAGAAAGAGAGAGAGAGAGAGAGGAAGTGCATAAGTTGATGTTTAAGATTAAAAATGCCGACATTTGCCACGCTGAGATATGCAAAGGCTTTCCCTTGTATTTGAAATTTTAACCTCCGATGTCTTTGAATTATTAGCAACAAATATTTGAAACACCAACGTAGAAAACTTGCCTGACCAATATAGGAGAATTCACCCAACGTGGGGCTCGAAGCCACAACCCCAAGGTTAAGAGCCTTGCGCTCTGCCGACAGAGCTAGACGGGCTCGTCATTTTGTTAACAAAAATTTTACGCCGCCTCTTAATCTAACCCAACTTTCCTATTCTACCAGGATTTGGGACCAGCAATGTCAAAATAAAAAAATACAAGAGAAATGTCAAAATCTATATAAAGAAAATCATATAAACAATTTAAAACTTTTTTATTTTTTCACAACAAAAAACAACATTTTTTACTGTCTTTTCTCGATGTTTAAAGCACGCGTTGTCACTATTTTTCTCCCCAAAATGTATAGTCAAAAACATCGCCAAAATCTATTCACTTTGACGTTTCAGATCCAAATGTCAGGAAAAGTAGTTCTCACGAAAAAACTAGCGGATGTTGAAACTTTTTTTGATATTTTTATCTAATACTTTGGCGAAGACTTTCATTTTTTGATATTTATTTCGTCAGATGTCTAGCACAAACATCAAGAAAAAATATAGAGAGAGAGAGGCTTCCCTACATTTTTGTTCAAACGTTGGGAAATATTTTTAAAGAGAGGGAATATTCTACATAGAAACAGAATGAGCGAGAGAGAGAGTACATATGTTGATGTTTTTGATTGAAAATGTTGACATTTGCCCTGCTGACAAATGCAAAGGCTTTCTCATGTTTTTGAATTATTAACCACAACCATTTGAAAGACCAACATCGGAAAACTCACGTGACCAATATAGGAGAATTCGCCCACCGTGGGGCTCGAACCCACGACCACAAGGTTAAGAGCCTTGCGCTCTACCGACTGAGCTAGACGGGCTTGTCATTTTATTGACAAAAATTTTACACCCGCTTTTAATCTAACCCAACTTTCATCTTCTACCTGGATCTTAGACCAACGATGTTGTAAAAAATACATGCGATATGTCAAAATATATATAAAGAAAATTGTAGTCGCAATTTTAAACTTTTCGTTTTTTTCACTACAAAAAAAAAGAACATTTTTTCCAAATGTCTTTTCTCAATGTTTAAAGCATGCGTTGTCACTATTTCTTTCGCCAATATGTACGGACAAAAACAAAACCAAAATATATTCTCTGTGAGGTTTCGGATGCAAAATGTTACAAATAGTAGTTCTCACGAAAAAATTAGTGGTGGTAGAAACTTTTACTAATGTTTTCAGCAAATATGTTGGTGAAAACTTTCATTTTTCGATAATTATTTTGTCAGCAAAGTAAATCTGCCGATATTTAGCTCAAACATCAAGAAATAATATAGAAAGGGCATCCCTACATTTTTGTCCAAATGTTGGGAAATTGTTTAAGAGTGGGGGAATATTCTACAAAGAAAGTGAAAAAGAGAGAGAGAGTGCATACGTTGATGTTTTTGATTAAAAATGCCGACATTTGCCAAGTTAACATATGCAAAGGCTTTCTCATGTTTTTGAATTATTAACCTATGATGTTCTCAAATTATTAACCCCAACCATTTGAAAGACCAATGTAGAAAAACTCGCCTGAACAATATAAGAGAATTCGCCCACCGTGGGGCTCGAACCCACGACCACAAGGTTAAGAGCCTTGCGCTCTACCGACTGAGCTAGACGGGCTTGTCACTTTGTTAACAAAATTTTTACACCGGCTCTTAATCTAACCCAACTTTCCTCTTCTACCTGGATTTGGGACCGACAATATGAGGAAAAATACAGGTGAAATGTCAAAATATATATAAAGAAAATTATATTCACAATTTTCAACTCTTTTATTTTTTCACTACAAGAAAAACATTTTTTTCGATGGTCTTTGTTTCACGTTCAAAGCATGCATTGTCATTATTTTTTCCCCCAACACGTATAGACAAAAATATCACCAAAATCTATTTTCTGCGAAGTTTCGGATGCAAAATGTCAGGAAAAGTAGTTCTCATGAAAAAAGTAGCAGTGACAGAAACTTTTTCCAACGTTTTCAGCAAAGACGTTGGTGAAAACTTTCATTTTTTGGACATCTATTCCATCAGCGAAGAAAATTTGCCGATGTTTAGCTCAAACGTCAAGAAATAGTAGAGAGAGAGGACCTTCCTACTTTTTTGTTCAAATGTTGGGAAATCCTTTAGGGAGAGGGTATATTCTATAGAGAAAGAGAAAGAGAGAGAGAGAGAGAGGAAGTGCATAAGTTGATGTTTAAGATTAAAAATGCCGACATTTGCCACGCTGAGATATGCAAAGGCTTTCCCTTGTATTTGAAATTTTAACCTCCGATGTCTTTGAATTATTAGCAACAAATATTTGAAACACCAACGTAGAAAACTTGCCTGACCAATATAGGAGAATTCACCCACCGTGGGGCTCGAACCCACAACCACAAGGTTAAGAGCCTTGCGCTCTGCCGACAGAGCTAGACGGGCTCGTCATTTTGTTAACAAAAATTTTACGCCGCCTCTTAATCTAACCCAACTTTCCTATTCTACCAGGATTTGGGACCAGCAATGTCAAAATAAAAAAATACAAGAGAAATGTCAAAATCTATATAAAGAAAATCATATAAACAATTTAAAACTTTTTTATTTTTTCACAACAAAAAACAACATTTTTTACTGTCTTTTCTCGATGTTTAAAGCACGCGTTGTCACTATTTTTCTCCCCAAAATGTATAGTCAAAAACATCGCCAAAATCTATTCACTTTGACGTTTCAGATCCAAATGTCAGGAAAAGTAGTTCTCACGAAAAAACTAGCGGATGTTGAAACTTTTTTTGATATTTTTATCTAATACTTTGGCGAAGACTTTCATTTTTTGATATTTATTTCGTCAGATGTCTAGCACAAACATCAAGAAAAAATATAGAGAGAGAGAGAGGCTTCCCTACATTTTTGTTCAAACGTTGGGAAATATTTTTAAAGAGAGGGAATATTCTACAGAGAAACAGAATGAGCGAGAGAGAGAGTACATATGTTGATGTTTTTGATTGAAAATGTTGACATTTGCCCTGCTGACAAATGCAAAGGCTTTCTCATGTTTTTGAATTATTAACCACAACCATTTGAAAGACCAACATCGGAAAACTCACGTGACCAATATAGGAGAATTCGCCCACCGTGGGGCTCGAACCCACGACCACAAGGTTAAGAGCCTTGCGCTCTACCGACTGAGCTAGACGGGCTTGTCATTTTATTGACAAAAATTTTACACCCGATTTTAATCTAACCCAACTTTCATCTTTTACCTGGATCTTAGACCAACGATGTTGTAAAAAATACAGGCGATATGTCAAAATATATATAAAGAAAATTGTAGTCGCAATTTTAAACTTTTCGTTTTTTTCACTACAAAAAAAAAGAACATTTTTTCCAAATGTCTTTTCTCAATGTTTAAAGCATGCGTTGTCACTATTTCTTTCGCCAATATGTACGGACAAAAACAAAACCAAAATATATTCTCTGTGAGGTTTCGGATGCAAAATGTTACAAATAGTAGTTCTCACGAAAAAATTAGTGGTGGTAGAAACTTTTACTAATGTTTTCAGCAAATATGTTGGTGAAAACTTTCATTTTTCGATAATTATTTTGTCAGCAAAGTAAATCTGCCGATATTTAGCTCAAACATCAAGAAATAATATAGAAAGGGCATCCCTACATTTTTGTCCAAATGTTGGGAAATTGTTTAAGAGTGGGGGAATATTCTACAAAGAAAGTGAAAAAGAGAGAGAGAGTGCATACGTTGATGTTTTTGATTAAAAATGCCGACATTTGCCAAGTTAACATTTGCAAAGGCTTTCTCATGTTTTTGAATTATTAACCTATGATGTTCTCAAATTATTAACCCCAACCATTTGAAAGACCAATGTAGAAAAACTCGCCTGAACAATATAAGAGAATTCGCCCACCGTGGGGCTCGAACCCACAACCACAAGGTTAAGAGCCTTGCGCTCTACCGACTGAGCTAGACGGGCTTGTCACTTTGTTAACAAAATTTTTACACCGGCTCTTAATCTAACCCAACTTTCCTCTTCTACCTGGATTTGGGACCGACAATATGAGGAAAAATACAGGTGAAATGTCAAAATATATATAAAGAAAATTATATTCACAATTTTCAACTCTTATTTTTTCACTACAAGAAAAACATTTTTTTCGATGGTCTTTGTTTCACGTTCAAAGCATGCATTGTCATTATTTTTTCCCCCAACACGTATAGACAAAAATATCACCAAAATCTATTTTCTGCGAAGTTTCGGATGCAAAATGTCAGGAAAAGTAGTTCTCATGAAAAAAGTAGCAGTGACAGAAACTTTTTCCAACGTTTTCAGCAAAGACGTTGGTGAAAACTTTCATTTTTTGGACATCTATTCCATCAGCGAAGAAAATTTGCCGATGTTTAGCTCAAACGTCAAGAAATAGTAGAGAGAGAGGACCTTCCTACTTTTTTGTTCAAATGTTGGGAAATCCTTTAGGGAGAGGGTATATTCTATAGAGAAAGAGAAAGAGAGAGAGAGAGAGAGGAAGTGCATAAGTTGATGTTTAAGATTAAAAATGCCGACATTTGCCACGCTGAGATATGCAAAGGCTTTCCCTTGTATTTGAAATTTTAACCTCCGATGTCTTTGAATTATTAGCAACAAATATTTGAAACACCAACGTAGAAAACTTGCCTGACCAATATAGGAGAATTCACCCACCGTGGGGCTCGAACCCACAACCACAAGGTTAAGAGCCTTGCGCTCTGCCGACAGAGCTAGACGGGCTCGTCATTTTGTTAACAAAAATTTTACGCCGCCTCTTAATCTAACCCAACTTTCCTATTCTACCAGGATTTGGGACCAGCAATGTTAAAAAAAAAAAATACAAGAGAAATGTCAAAATCTATATAAAGAAAATCATATAAACAATTTAAAACTTTTTTATTTTTTGACAACAAAAAACAACATTTTTTACTGTCTTTTCTCGATGTTTAAAGCACGCGTTGTCACTATTTTTCTCCCCAAAATGTATAGTCAAAAACATCGCCAAAATCTATTCACTTTGACGTTTCAGATCCAAATGTCAGGAAAAGTAGTTCTCACGAAAAAACTAGCGGATGTTGAAACTTTTTTTGACATTTTTATCTAATACTTTGGCGAAAACTTTCATTTTTTGATATTTATTTCGTCAGATGTCTATCAC
Organism: Dillenia suffruticosa; assembly: GCA_033439265.1. Taxonomy (NCBI): domain Eukaryota; kingdom Viridiplantae; phylum Streptophyta; class Magnoliopsida; order Dilleniales; family Dilleniaceae; genus Dillenia; species Dillenia suffruticosa. Next base: position 2,122,539 of record JAVTVX010000016.1, read on the forward strand.
AAACATCAAGAAAAAATATAGAGAGAGAGAGGCTTCCCTACATTTTTGTTCAAACGTTGGGAAATATTTTTAAAGAGAGGGAATATTCTATAGAGAAACAGAAAGAGAGTACATATGTTGATGTTTTTGATTGAATATGTTGACATTTGCCATGTTGACATATGCAAAGGCTTTCTCTTGTTTTTGAATTATTAACCACAACCATTTGAAAGACTAACATAGGAAAACTCACTTGACCAATATAAGAGAATTCGCCCACCGTGGGGCTCGAACCCACGACCACAAGGTTAAGAGCCTTGCGCTCTACCGACTGAGCTAGACGAGCTTGTCATTTTATTGACAAAAATTTTACACCCACTTTTAATCTAACCCAACTTTCATCTTCTACCTAGATCTTGGACTAGCGATGTCGTAAAAAATACAAGCGAAATGTCAAAATATATATAAAGAAAATTGTAGTCACAATTTTAAACTTTTCATTTTTTTCACACAAAAAAAAACATTTTTTTTCCAAATGTCTTTTCTCAATGTTTAAAGCTTGCGTTGTCACTATTTCTTTCGCCAATATGTATGGACAAAAACAAAGCCAAAATATATTCTCTGTGAGGTTTCAGATGCAAAATGTTACAAATAGTAGTTCTCACAAAAAACCTAGCGGTAGTAGAAACTTTTACTAATGTTTTCAGTAAATACGTTGGTGAGAACTTTCATTTTTTGACATTTATTTTGTCAGCAAAGTAAATCTGCCGATATTTAGCTAAAACATCAAGAAATAATATAGAAAGGGTATCCCTGCATTTTTGTTCAAATGCTGGGAAATTGTTTAAGAGTGAGGGAATTTGCTATAAAGAAAGTGAAAAAGAGAAAGAGAGTGCATACGTTGATGTTTTTTATTAAAAATGCCGACATTTGCCAAGTTAACTTATGCAAAGACTTTCTCATGTTTTTGAATTATTAACCTATGTTGTTCCCAAATTATTAACCACAACCATTTGAAAGACCAATGTAGAAAAATTCGCCTGACCAATATAAGAGAATTCACCCACCGTGGGGCTCGAATCCACGACCACAAGGTTAAGAGCCTTGCGCTCTTCCGACTGAGCTAGACGGGCTTGGCATTTTGTTAACATAATTTTTACACCGGCTCTTTATCTAACCCACCTTTCCTCTTCTACCTAGATTTGGGACCGACAATATGAGGAAAAATACAGGTGAAATGTCAAAATATATATAAAGAAAATTATATTCACAATTTTAAACTCTTTTATTTTTTCGCTACAAAAAAAACATTTTTTTCAATGGTCTTTGTTTCACGTTCAAAGCATGCGTTGTCATTATTTTTTCCCCCAACACGTATAGACAAAAATATTACCAAAATCTATTTTCTCCGAAGTTTCAGATGCAAATGTCAAGAAAAGTAGTTCTCATGAAAAAAGTAGCAGTGACAGAAACTTTTTCGAACGTTTTTAGCAAATATGTTGGTGAAGACTTTCATTTTTCGACATTTATTTCATCTGCGAAGTAAATTTGCCGATGTTTAGCTCAATCGTCAAGAAATAGTAGAGAGAGAGAGAGAGCTTTCCTGCTATTTTGTTCAAATGTTGGGAAATCTTTTAGAGAGAGGGAATATTCTATAAAGAAAGAGAAAGAGAGAGAGAGAGGAAGTGCACATGTTGATGTTTAAGATTAAAAATATCGACATTTGCCAAGCTAAAATATGCAAAGGCTTTCTCTTGTTATGGAATTTTTAACCTCCGATGTTTTTGAATTATTAGCAACAAATATTTGAAACACCAACGTAGAAAACTTTCCTAACCAATATAGGAGAAATCACCCACCGTGGGGCTAGAACCCATAACCACAAGGTTAGGAGCCTTGAGCTCTGCCGACAGAGCTAGACGGGCTTGTCATTTTATTAACAAAAGTTTTACACTAGCTCTTAATCTAGCCCAACTTTCCTCTTCTACCAGGATTTGGGACCAACAATGTTAAAAAAAAAATACAAGAGAAATGTCAAAATATATATAAAGAAAATCATATAAACAATTTTAAACTTTTTTATTTTTTCACAACAAAAAATAACATTTTTTTACTGTCTTTTCTCGATGTTTAAAGCATGCGTTGTCACTATTTTTCTCCCCAAAATGTATAGTCAAAAACATCGCCAAAATCTATTCTCTTTGACGTTTCAGATGCAAATGTCGGGAAAGGTAGTTCTCACGAAAAAACAAGCAGATGTAGAAACTTTTTCTGACGTTTTTAGCTAATACTTTGGCGAAAACTTTCTTTTTTTGATATTTATTTCGTCAGATGTTTAGCACAAACGTCAAGAAAAAATATAGAGAGAGAGAGACTTCCCTACATTTTTGTTCAAACGTTGGGAAATATTTTTAAAGAGAGGGAATATTCTATAGAGAAATAGAAAGAGCGAGAGAGAGTACATATGTTGATGTTTTTGATTGAAAATGTTGACATTTGCCACGTTGACATATGCAAAGGCTTTCTTATGTTTTTGAATTATTAACCACAACCATTTGAAAGACCAACAGAGGAAAACTCACTTGACCAATATAGGAGAATTCGCCCACCGTGGGGCTCGAACCCACGACCACAAGGTTAAGAGCATTGCGCTATACCGATTGAGCTACATGGGCTTGTAATTTTATTGACAAAAATTTTACACCCGCTTGTAATCTAACCCAACTTTCATCTTCTACCTAGATCTTAGACCAACGATGTTTAAAGCATGCGTTGTCACTATTTTTCTCCCCAAAATGTATAGTCAAAAACATCGCCAAAATTTATTCACTTTGACATTTCTGATGCAAATGTTAGGAAAAGTAGTTCTCACGAAAAAACTAGCGGATGTAAAAACTTTTTTTGACATTTTTAGCTAATACTTTGATGAAAAATTTCATTTTTTGATATTTATTTCGTCATATGTTTAGCACAAATATCAAGAAAAAATATAGAGAGAGAGAGGCTTCCCTACATTTTTGTTCAAACGTTGGGAAATATTTTTAAAGAGAGGGAATATTCTCTAGAGAAACAACAAGAGTGAGAGATAGTACATATGTTGATGTTTTTGATTGAAAATGTTAAGATTTGCCACGTTGACATATGCAAACACTTTCCCATTTCGTATTATTAACTTCCGTTCTTAAATTATTAACCACAACCATTTGAAAGACTAATTTGTCGTATTATTAACTTCCTTTGTTCTTAAATTACTAACCACAACCATTTAAAAGACCAATATAGGAAAACTCGCCTGACCAACATAAGAGAATTCGCCCACCGGGGGGCTCGAACCCTCGACCACAAGGTTAAGAGCCTTGTGCTCTACAGACTGAGCTAGACAGACTTGTTATTATGATTACAACAATTTGATGCTGGCTCTTAATCTAACGCAACTTTCCTTTTCTACCTATATTTGGGACTAACAATGTTAAAAAAAATACAGGCAAAGTGTCAAAATAATATAAAGAAAATTATATTCATAATTTTAAACTTTTTTATTTTTTCACTACAAAAAACAACCTTTTTATGGTCATTTTTTGACGTTTAATGCATGCATTGTCACTATTTTTTCCCCCAATATGTATAGACAAAAACATCACCAAAATCTATACTCTGTGATGTTTCAGATGCAAAATGTCAGGAAAAGTAATTCTCGTGAAAAAACTAGCGGTGATAGAAACTTTTACCGATGTTTTTAACAAATACGTTGGTAAAAACTTTCATTTTTCGACATTTAATTCATCAGCAAAGTAAATCTGCCAATATTTATCTCAAACATCAAGAAATTGTAGAGAGAGAGAGGACTTCCCTACTTTTTTGTTCAAATGTTGGAAAATCCTTTTAGAGAGAGGGAATATTCTATAGAGAAAGGGCAAGAAAGAGAGTGCATATGTTGATGTTTTTGATTAAAAACTTACCTGACCAATGTGTGAGAATTGTGCTCTACCTACTGAGCTAGATAGGCTTGTCATTTTGTTGACAAAAATTTTACACCGGCTCCCAATCTAACCCAACTTTGCTCTTCTACCTGGATTTTGGGACCAACAATGCTAAAAAAAATACAGGCGAAATATCAAAAAAAATATAAGGAAAATTATATTCAGGATTTTAAACTTTTTTATTTTTTCACTACAAAAAACAAGATTTTTTTCTGATTGTGTTTTCTCGAAGTTTAAAGCATACGTTGTCACTATTTTTTCCCCAAATATGTATTGCCGAAAACATCACCAAAATCTATTCTCTTTGACGTATCAGATGCAAAACGTCATGAAAAGTAGTTCTCGCGAAAAAGACAAGCGGGGACAGAAATTTTTTCTGACGTTTTCAGCAAATACGTTGGTGAAAACTTTCATTTTTTGGCATTTATTTCTTCAGCAAAGTCAATTTGCCGATGTTTAGCAGAAATATCAAGAAAAAACTAGATAGAGAGAGAGACGACTTCCCTATATTTTTGTTCAATGTTAGGAAATCATTTTAGAGAGAGGGAATATTCTATAGAGAAAGAGAAAGAGAGAGAGAGTACATATCTTTGTTTTTTATTGTAAATGTTGACATTTTCTACGTTGATATATGCAAAGGCTTTCTCATGTTTTTGAATTATTAACCACAACCATTTGAAAGGCCAACGTAGGAAAAGTCACCTGACCAATATAGGAGAATTCACCGACCGTGGGCTCGAACCCACGATTACAAGGTTAAGAGCCTTGCGCTTTATTGACTGAGCTAGATGGGCTTGTCATTTTGTTGACAAAAAATTTACACCAGCTCTTAATCTAACCCAACTTTCCTCCTCTACCTAAATTTGGGACCAACAATGTTAAAAAAATACAGGCGAAATGTCAAATTATATATAAAGAAAATTATATTCACAATTTTAAACTTTTTGATTTTTTCAATAGAAAAAACAACATTTTTTCCAACTGCCTTTTCTCAATGTTTAAAGCATGTGTTGTCACTGTTTCTTTCACCAATATGTATGGACAAAAACATCACCAAAATATTTTCTCTCTGAGGTTTAAAATGCAAAATGCCACGAAAAATAGTCCTCATGAAAAAACTAACGGTGGACTGAAGTTTTCAGTAAATACGTTGGTGAAAACTTTCATTTTTTAACATTTATTTCGTTAGTAAAGTAAATCTGTCGATATTTAGCTCCAACATTATGAAATAATAGAGAGAGAGGACTTTCTTACATTTTTGTTCAAATGTTGGGAAATCCTTTTAGAGAGAGGGAATATTCTATAGAGAATGTAAAAGCAAGAGAGAGAGTGTGCATACATGACTGGTTATGATTAAAAATGTCAACATTTGCTATGTTGACATATGCAAAGGCTTTCTCATATTTTTGAATTATTAACCTCCAATGTTCATAAATTATCAACCACAACCATTTGAAAGACCAAAATAGGAAAACTCGCCTGACCAATATAAGAGAATTTGTCTACCTGGGGCTCAAACCCACGACCACAAGGTTAAGAGTCATGTGCTCTGCCAACTTAGCTAGACGGGCTTGTCATTTTGTTGACAAAAATTTTACACCGACCCTTAATCTAACCCGACTTTCCTCTTCTACCTAGATCTATGACCAGCAATGTTAAAAAAAATACAGGTGAAATTTCAAAATATGTATAAAGAAAATTATATTCAGGAAAAAACCTTTTTTATTTTTTCACTACAAAAAACAAGATTTTTTTCGACTATCTTTTCTCGACATTGAAAGCATGCGTTGTCACTATTTTTTTCCCCAATATGTATAGACAAAAACATCACCAAAATCTAATCTCTATGACGTTTCCGATGCAAAATGTGAGGAAAAGTAGTTCTCATGAAAAAACTAGCGGGGGCAGAAACTTTTACTGACGTTTTCACCAGGAAATACATTGGCAAAATTTATTTTGTCAGCACAGTAAATCTATCGATATTTAGCTTAATCGTCAAGAAATAATAGAGAGAGTGATGAGTTCCCTACATTTTTGTTCAATTGTTGGGAAATCCTTTTAGAGAGAGGGAATATTATACAAAGAAAGAGAGAGAGAGAGAGAGAGTGCATATGTTGATTTTTTTATTACAAATGTCGACATTTGCCACGTTGACATATGCAAAGGCTTTCTTATGTTTTTGAATTATTAGCCTCTGCCGATACTTAGCTCAATTGTCAAGAAATAATAGAGAGAGTGATGAGTTCGCTACATTTTTGTTCAAATATTGGGAAATCCTTTTAGAGTGAGGGAATATTATACAGAGAGAGAGAGAGATAGAGTGCATATGTTGATATTTTTGATTAAAAATGTCAACATTTATGCCACATTGACATATGCAAAGGCTTTCTCATGTTTTTGAATTATTAGCCTCCGATGTTTTTGAATTATTAACCACAACCATTTGAAAGACCAATGTTGGAAAACTCACCTGACCATTATAGGAGAATTTGCCCACCGTGGGGCTCGAACCAACGACCATAAGGTTAAGAGCCTTGCACAACCGACTGAGTTAGACGGGCTTGTCATTTTTTTTGACAAAAATTTTACACCCACTCTTAATCTAACCTAAATTTCCTCTTCTACTTGGATTTGGGACCAGCAATGAAAGAAAAAATATAGGCAAAATGTCAAAATATATATAAAGAAAGTTATATTCACAATTTCAAACTTTTTTATTTTTTTCACTACAAAAAACAAGATTTTTTTCAACTATCTTTTCTTGATGTTTAAAGCATGCGCTATCACTATTTTTTTTGCCCATATGTTTAGACAAAAACATTACCAAAATCTATTATCTATGACGTTTTAGATGCAAAATGTTAGGAAAAGTAGTTCTCACGAAAAAACTAATGGTGGTAGAAACTTTTACCGACGTTTTCAGCAAATACGTTGGTGAAAACTTTCATTTTATGACATTTATTTCATCAACAAAGTAAATCTGCCGATGTTTAGCTCAAACATCAAGAAATAATAAAGAGATAGGACTTCCCTATATTTTTGTTCAAATGTTGGGAAATCCTTTAAGAGAGAGGGAATATTCTTTAGAGAAAGAGAAAGAGAGAGAGAGAATGCATATGTTGATGTTTTTTATTAAAAATGCCGACATTTGCCACGTTGACATATACAAAGGCTTTCCATGTTTTTGAATTATTAACCTCCGATATTTTTGAATTATTAACCACAGCCATATGAAAGACCAATGTAGGAGAACTCGCCTGACCAGTATGGGAGAATTCACCCACCGTTGGCCTCAAACACATGACCACAAGGTTAAGAGCCATGTGCTCTACCAACTGAGCTAGACGGGTTTGTCATTTTGTTGACAAAAATTTTATGCTATCTCTTAATCTAATGCAACCTTCCTCCTTTACCTAGAGTTAAGACCAACAAAGATAAAAAAAAAATATAGGCGATTTCAAAATATATATAAGAAAAATTAGATTCAAAATTTTAAACTTTTTTATTTTTTCGCTACAAAATATAAGATTTTTTCTGATGGACTTTTTTCGATGTTTAAAGCATACATGGTCACTTTTTTTCCCCCAAAATGTATATACAAAAACGTCACAAAAATCTATTCCCTGTGATGTTTCAGATGCAAAATGTGAGAAAAAATAGTTTTCATGATAAAAAACTAGTTGCGGCAGAAACTTTTTCCGACGTTTTCAGGAACTACGTTGGTGAAAACTTTTATTTTTTGACATTTATTTTGTCCGCAAAGTAAATCTACCGATGTTTAGCTTAAACATCAAGAAATAATAGAGAGAGAGGACTTCCCTACATTTTTGTTCAAATGTTGGGAAATCCTTTTATAGAGAGGGAATATTCAGAGAAAGAGAAAGAGAAAGAAAGTGCAGTTGTTGATATTTTTGACTAAAAATGTCTACATTCGTTGACATATGCAAAGTTTTTCTCATGCTTTTGAATTATTAACCACAACCATTTGAAATACCAACGTAAGAAAACTTGCCTGACCAATATAGCAGAATTCGCCCGCTAAGGGGCTACCGACTGAGCTAGACCAGCTTGTCATTTTGTTGACAAAAATTTTGCACCGGTTTTTAATCTAACCCAACTTTCCTCTTCGACTTGGATCTGGGACCAGCAATGTTAAAAAAAATACAAAAAATACAGTCGAAAATCAAAATATATATAATGAAAATTATATTCACAATTTCAAACTTTTTTTATTTTTTTCACTACAAAAAACAAGAATTTTTTTTTACTGTCTTTTCTCGATGCTTAAAGCATGCGCTATCACTATTTTTTTTCCCCAATATGTATAGACAAAAACAATACCAAAATCTATTCTCTATGACATTTTAGATGCAAAATGTTAGGAAAAGTAGTTCTCGTGGAAAAACTATTATAGAAGCTTTTACTGACGTTTTTAGCAAATACGTTGGTGAAAACTTTCATTTTTCGACATTTATTTTGTCAGCAAAGTAAATCTACCAATATTTAGCTCAAATGTTAGGAAATAATAGAGAGAGAGGACTTCCCTACATTTTTGTTCAAATATTGGGAAATCCTTTTAGGGAGAGGGAATATTCTATAGAGAAAGTGAAAGAGAGAGTGTGTGTGCAAATGTTGATGTTTTTGATTAAAAGTGTCAAAATCTTTGTGACATTTAAGATGCAAAATATAAGGAAAAGTAGTTCTTGCGGAAAAACTAGTTGTGGCAGAAACTTTTACCGATATTTTCAGCAAATACGTTGGTTAAAACTTTCATTTTTCGACATTTGCATATGTTGATATATGCTAAGGCTTTCTCATGTTTTTTTAATTATTAACCTCCGATGTTTTTGAATTATTAACTACAACCATTTGAAAGACCATTGTAAGAAAACTCGCCTGACCAATATCATAGAATAAACCCACCCTGGGCTCAAACCCACGACCACAAGGTTAAGAGCCTTGTGTTCTACTGACTAAGCTAGACGGGTTTGTCATTTTGTTAACAAAAATTTTATGCTAGCTCTAAATCTAACGCAACCTTCCTTCTCTTTCTAGGGTTAAGACCGGCAATAATAAAAAAAATACAGGTGAAATTTCAAAATATATATAAGAAAAATTATATTCAAAATTTTAAACTTTTTTATTGTTTCACTACAAAAAAATAAGATTTTTTCGGGTGGTCTTTTTTTGACGTTTAAAGCATTCGCGGTCACTATTTTTTTCCCCAATATGTATAGATAAAAATTTCACCAAAATCTATTTTCTGTGACGTTTCAGATGCAAAATGTCAAGAAAAGTAGTTCTCGTGAAAAAACTAACGGTGAAAGAAACTTTCACCGACGTTTTCAGCAAATACATTGGTGAAAACTTTCATTTTTTGACATTTATTTCATCAACAAAGTAGATCTATCGATGTTTAGCTTAAACATCATGAAATAATAGAGAGAGAGGACTTCCCTACGTTTTTGTTCAAATGTTAGGAAATCCTTTTAGAGAGAAGGAATATTCTAAGAGAAAGAGAAAGAGAGTGCATTAGTTGATATTTTTGACTAAAAATGTCTACATTTGTTGACATATGCAAAGGCTTTCTCATGTTTTTGAATTGTTAATGAATTATTAACCATAACCATTTAAAAGACCAATGTAGGAAAACTCACTTGGCCAATATAAAAGTAGTTCTCGTGAAAAAACTAACAGTGATAGAAACTTTTACCGACGTTTTCAGCAAATACATTGATGAAAACTTTCATTTTTCGACATTTATTTCATCAACAAAGTAGATCTATCGATGTTTAGCTTAAACATCATGAAATAATAGAGAGAGAGGACTTCCCTACGTTTTTGTTCAAATATTAGGAAATCCTTTTAGAGAGAAGGAATATTATAAGAGAAAGAGAAAGACAGTGCATTTATTGATATTTTTGACTAAAAATGTCTACATTTGTTGACATATGCAAAGACTTTCTCATGTTTTTGAATTGTTAATGAATTATTAGCCATAACCATTTAAAAGACCAATGTAGAAAAACTCGCTTGGCCAATATAAAAGAATTCACTCACCATGGGGCTTGAACCCATGACAACAAGGTTAAGAGCCTTGCACTCTACCGACTATGCTAGACAGGCTTGTTGTTTTATTGACAAAACTTTTACATCAACTCTTAATCTAACCCAACTTTCCTCTTCTACCTAGATTTGGGACCATGTTAAAAAAAATACAGAAGAAATGTCAAAATATATATAGAGAAAATTATATTCACAATTTTAAGCTTTTTTTTTTCAGTACAAAAAACAAGAATTTTACCGATTGTCATTTCTCGATGCTTAAAGCATGCATTATCACTACTTTTTTCCCCAATATCTATAGACAAAAATATCACCAAAATAACAAAAAATTTTCCGACGATCATTTCTCGATGCTTAAAGCATGCGGTATCACTATTTTTTTCCCCAATATGTATAGACAAAAATATCACCAAAATATATTCTCTTTGATGTTTCATATGCAAAATATTAGGAAAAGTAGTTCTCATGGAAAATCTAGCGGTGGCAGAATTATTAACCACAACCATTTGAAAGACTAATGTTGGAAAACTCTTGACCAATATAGGAGAATTCGCCCACCTTGGGGCTCGAACCCATGACCACAAGGTTAAGAGCCATGCGCTCTACTAACTGAGCTAGACAGGCTTATCATTTTGTTGACAAAAATTTTACTCCAGCTCTTAATCTAACCCAACTTTCCTCTTCCTCTTCTAGCCGGATCTGGGACCAGCAATGTTAAAAAAAATACAGACAAAATGTCAAAAAATATATAAAGAAAATTATATTCACAATTTTAAAACCTTTTTATTTTTTCACTACAAAAAAAAAAGATTTTTTCCGACTGTCTTCTCTTGATGTTTAAAACATGCGCTGTCACTATTTTTTTCCCCCAACATATATAGACAAAAACATCACCAAAATATATTATCTGTGATGTTTCAAATGCAAAATGTCATGAAAAGCAGTTCTTGCAAAAAAAACTAGTGGTGGCAGAAACTTTTACCGACGTTTTCAACAAATACGTTGGTGAAAATTTTCATTTTTTGACATTTATTTCATCGGCAAAATAAATCTGCCAATGTTTATCTCAAATGTCAAGAAATAATAGAGAGAGAGAGAGAGGACTTCCCTACATTTTTGTTCAAATGTTGGGAAATTCTTTTAGAGAGAGGGAATATTCTATAGAGAAAGAAAAAGAGAGAGAGAAAGCACATATGTTGATGTTTTTGATTAAAAATGTCGAGATTTGCCACATTGACATATGCAAAGGCTTTCTCATGTTTTTCAATTTTTAACGTCCGATATTTTTGAATTATTAGCCACCTCCCTTTGAAAGACCAATGTAAGAAAACTCATGTAACCATATAAGAGAATTCTCCCATCGTGGGGCTTGAACCCACGACCACAAGGTTAAGAGCCTTGCACTCTACCGATTGAACTAGACGGACTTGTTATTTTGTTGACAAAAATTTTACACCAGCTCTTGATCTAACCCAACTTTCCTTTTCTACCTAGATTTGGGACTAACAATGCTAAAAAAAATACAGTCAAAAAGTCAAAAAATACATAAAGAAAAGAAAATTATATTCACAATTTTAAATTTTTTATTTTTTTACCGCTAAAAACAAGATTTTTCAAATGGTCTTTTTTCGACATTTAAAGCGTACACTGTCATTATTTTTTTTCCCCAATATGTATAGATAAAACTTCACCAAAATCTATTATCAGTGACGTTTCAGATGCAAAATGTCAGGAAAAGTAGTTCTTGCGAGCAAACTAGCGGTGGCAGAAACTTTTACCGATGTTTTTGGCAAAATGAGCAAAATGAGAGTGGCATTCTGGCAATATTAAAGTTGGGTTATGATCATCTTCCTTCGTGTTTGAAGCAATGCTTTGCTTATTGCTCTTTGCACCCGGGGGACTATATGTTGATAAGCAAATGACTTTGGTGGTAAAAGGCTTTGAGCAATCAACAAATTCAAGCCAAACTCCAGAAGATGTTGGAGAATAGTATTTTATGAATCTGCTACATGGGTCATTCTTCCAAGTTGCAGAGATAGATGGGTGGACCAATATAACAAGTTGTAAAATGAATAACATTATGCATGATCTTGCAAAATTAGTAGCAGGGTATGAGTGCTCAATGGTGGATCGGAGGGATGCAGCAGAAGATACTCAAAAGGAACCAGACACATATCCTTGAATTGTTTATTGACAGATGTTCCATCTTCATGGTGCAGTGAAAATGAGTTGAGGACATTTCTTCTTCCAATAAGGGAAGACTTTGGAGGAGGAGATGAAGCATTAAGTTTGCGTAGGCAAGTTGAAACATTTGAGATATTTGGATCTTTCTCATAATGAAGTCGAAGTGCTACCCAAGTCCCTCACAGAGCTACAGAATCTACAAACATTAAACAAAACCTGTTGTTATTTGCTTGCAGAATTGCCCAGAGACAAGAAATTTGAAGAAGCTAAGGCATCTGGAGAACCACGATTGCCATAAATTGATTCTGCCCAGTGGTTTTGGTCAGCTGACCTCTCTCCAGACCTTAAAGCAGTTCATAGGTAAGTGAATCGAATGGCTTGAACAACTAGAGAGGAGAATCAGAAATTGTATTTAAAGAGAGCTTGAGGGGTGCTGGATCAGAGGACATAAAAGCAAACTTGAAGGAAAAACAACACCTTCAAAAGAAGGGATTCAAGAAGACAATCAGCTTAGATAACAATTAATATGTCAATTTGTTCACGTAGGCGTATTGAGATGATCATAGTTTTTCTAGATAGTGATCTTCATTTTCCTTCGATTCGCATTAAAAACACTTTATCATACTAATGATATATGAATGACTAGTTTGCCGATCAAAATGCTTTCCATTAATTTCAGAAAGATAATAGTTATACAAATTATAAGATTGTATCTTAACACTAAGTTATGTATTTAACAAATAACAGATCTCTTCAACTTTACTTAAAAATTTTACCTAATTGATCTGAATTATACAATGAGGTGTGGTGTGTTAAAATGTAAAAGTAAAATTAAAATTAATAGTACTTTTCTGTACTAACTCAAAACTTTTAAAGAGACTATAGTTATTCTATTTATAAGATTCATGAGCCAAGGTGGCGTGAGATTCAATACTTGGGACTTCTCGGTGCGGAGTTCCTGCATCTCTTTTTAAGAGGAGAGGCCCAAGACAGATAATTTGTGTGCTTTCCCACGCACTATGTTCTCAAAGTCACAGTATGGTTTTATATATATATATAATCAATAGATATCGAAATTATACTTCAACTAATCCACTTTGAGCGTTGTTGAATTCGATGTAGAAGATAACTCTCTCAATATAATTTTTTTTATTTTCAAATTTCAAATGCGAAACTTAGTTAAAATATTTAGTATCTTTATCTATTAGATCGACTGATTCAAAATTACAATATTTTTTTGTTCCCACAACTATTATCCAAAACTATACCCAACTAATCCGTTTGAGTGTCTGCAGAGATTCTATTTAGGGGTAACTCTTTCAACGTAGTTTTTTCTATTTTCAAATTTTAAATCCAAAATTTGATGACCTAACATCTTATCCTAGTAGACTGACTGCTCGCAAGTATTCGAAGTTAGAAAATGTAGTCGACAGGGTTATGACCATCCGATAATAGCTAAAATAAACTTAACTAATCAAGAGCAATACAATTGGATCAAGGTCCATTTCGAAAAGCTTAGCCAAATCACAACTGAATTTGTTATGTACTATTATTCAAAATATAATATTTTTTAACTAAAATGAAAGGTTTTTTTAATAGAAAATATAGAGTTTTATAAATAACTTTTTTTAAAAAAAAAAAATAACAATCACTCGGACCGATAACATGTTGAGATTGAGTTATTAAACTCATATTTATATAAATTGAATTAGTCAGACATAAAATCTCCAAATTAGTTGAATGGAATTGTATTTTAATGTAACTCAAAAATCAGATTAAAAAAAATTGTTGTTTTAAAAAGTATTTATTAAAGTAAAGCCTTTTCATATCTATATATTATATACGAAATATTAAATTAGTATATTAATAGATTAAAATTTTTATATTGAAAAGTGTTACCTAAACTTAATTGAACTAACATTAACTTCCTCAAACCCTCCATTGTGTTGCAACGCATTTGTGAATACAGAATTTTAATTTTAGTAGTAGCAACAGCTGGAATTATTGGTTAGCATGGTATGATCATGGCAATGAATTGATTCATTTGTAAGCATGGAAGGAGAAAACGAAAAAATCAATAGACAGTTGATTCAGTAGATAAATATATTAAATTTTTTATCTAAATTTTGAATATGAAATTTGGGAATCGAAAAAACTATGATAGAAGAGTTATTTTCAAAAATAGGCTTAATAATATTCGAAACAGATTAATTTAAAAATTAGATCATAACATAAAAAAATAAATAAATAAAAGGATATAGAAGGAAACTGATTACGAGATTGTCATAGTCTCCCTGATTTTGCGCCCCATGTGATCCCATGTTTTAAAATATCCCTCCTGCGAACATGCATTTGATAAAGCCGTTGATTTGGCATTTGAAATACCCCTTTTTAGATTGTATGCATCTCTCTCTCTCTCTCTCTCTCTCCCTCTCTCATATATTTATTTCATCATTAAAGAGGATATAGAAAAGAGATTAAAAAAAAAAAACACTTAGTAGGGTCAGGGTAACGTGGGAGGGACTGTGCTCCAAAGGGCTGTTACATGGTTTAAATCAAAATCCTAGGTTTAGTGACACTTGTCTATTTCCATGGTGGATGAGGTTTTTGAAATTAGACAAAATCATAATAGTTGAGGATACTTCTTCCATCATCGTCCCGCACCGACACCTGACATGGCAGATGAAATGTGGATCCCACAATATCAACACATCTTTTAATTTTTAAAGTATTTTATTTAGAAATTTTTAATCTAATATAAAAAAAATAGAATAAAATAAAACAATTTATAATTTCTTTGAGAATAGAAATTAAATACCTTTTCATTCTAATTTTTTTTATAAATTATATTGAATCTGATTAAATTTAATTTAAGTCTAAAAACCAAATTTTTATTTATATATAAGATTTAAATTTTTTTTTTCCAGAGCGTGACACCATTATTATCAAGAACAGGAGGTGGTGAGATCATTAACCGGTCAAAGAGGTTAAAGCAGCTGAGTTCAGTTTGTTCAGGAAAAAAAGCCTCGTGGGCCCCACCATTCCGGTGTTTTCTCTTCATCAGTTAATTAAGTACAAGAAAAAACTAAACAATTAAATTTTGAGAATATAAGGGGCTCATACGGCATATAAAGGGTACGGTGGATATATATTTCCTTTCTATTTTATTTTTTGATTTTTAACAAAGAAATTATTTTTATATTTTAAATTCGTAATCTTTAAATTATTAAAAAAATAATTCAAAATTTTGAGAATACAGTAATAAAAAAGTATATATATTTGATTTGAGTCTCAATTATTGTTTAATAGATAATCTCACTACACGACCCTTTAGAATGTTATATATTAACACCTAGTTACGTTGGCTTATTTTTTTATTTAATTTTTATAGATCAAATACACCATTATAATAGAAGAGAGAAAAAATGAGCTCTCTCGAGTTACTATGTCACAGAGATTGATTCTGTTGATCTTGTAAAAACTCTCTTCCGAGGTGGTGCCTTCACTATTTTTATATCTTGCAAGAGTGTCATTTCTTTTATGCGTCAATCATTGATTGATTCATAAAATTTCATCTATCATTTTTTTTTGTCTCCTAGATTTGGTCCACTATCGAGTATTTGAAATTTTATTCTGATTAATCTCGACCGAACTGTTATCAGATGCCAATCAGGAGGGAATTCTCTGAACATCATTTTTGTTACTATCAAAACTCAAATCCTGATTTTTGATATGAAGTATCAGTGTTTTTCTCACTAGATCAACGAAGTGTCGATAAATTTCATCATCGTGAAGGTAATAGTTGTGCAAATACTCTGGCGCATGCGGGGCTATCTGTCTTCCCGGGTTGTCACGGGTTTATCATTCCTCCTAGTGAAGTGTATAGCTTGTTAAAGTGGGATAATTCAAGGTATAACTTCTTCCAGAAGTTATTTACTATCGAGTGTATCACATGCAATTAATTTTATTTATTTTATTAGTTTAGAATATAATTGTATCAATTAATTCTTAATATATTTAAATGCAATACATTACATAATTGTTTAGGCATTGTTGGGGGTATTAGTGTTGTTATCTAACAAATTCTCACCTTGGTGGAGCTAGTCTACTCCTCAGCCTATTATGAGAGTTTCGAAATACTTTCAAATTACACTTTATTGGATTCTTTGTCATTCAGAGCTAATCAGAGCTAATCACGGCAAACAAAGTGAGCTTTTATCCTATTCCGTCAAAGGTACATTTCAGCCAATCAAGCAATTATCATGC
The DNA here is from genome assembly GCA_033439265.1 of Dillenia suffruticosa. Taxonomy (NCBI): domain Eukaryota; kingdom Viridiplantae; phylum Streptophyta; class Magnoliopsida; order Dilleniales; family Dilleniaceae; genus Dillenia; species Dillenia suffruticosa. The sequence continues at coordinate 2,139,014 of JAVTVX010000016.1, forward strand.
AAGGGTTTCCATGACTCCAAAAATTAAAACAAAATCAAAGTAAAATAATAATAATCACACTAATATTTTTCTTCATTATTTTATTAAAAAATGAAAAAAAAAGGGACCCCACTTCTCAGAAACTTTAATAATAAATTTTGCTTTTTTTTGTTAATTTTGTAATTTTATTTTTAAACCTAACCATCGGTATTTAAATTATTCGATCAATTTAATTTGAATATTATGGAGTTTAATTTATAAATAAATTTTCTCAATATCTATTTTTATATTTTTAATATTTAAATTTAAATTTTTAATTAAAAAAATTTAATATTTTATTACCGGATTTACACGATGATGCAGCTCTAAAGCATATTGCGATGATAAGGCAATAAATTGCAGTAAAGAATGAGGTTTTTTTTTTTTTTTCAGGTTTTGATGTCTCTACCAACTGGTAGGTGCAACTGCCAGTATATTTATGGTGGATTTTACCTCCTTTATTAACAAAACTTGGCAAACATAGTAAATACAGCATAACCGTACGGTACAGAATAGTGTGTGTATATATATATATATAATTTTTTTGGTCCTCTTAAAGTTGGTGCATCACTGAATATCCAAAGTTTTATTCCGATTAATCTCAGTCGAACTGTTATCGGGTCCCAATCGGAAGGGAATTCTCCAACGTCGTTTTTATCATTATCAAGACTTAAACCCCGATTTTTTATGTGGAGTGATAGTGCCCTTCTTATTACTTATAATACAATTTTTTTTAAAATGTTTCAAGAAAATAGTATATATATATGAAAAAAATTACTTCTTATTAATATTTCTTTGATTAAGAAATAATTTTTTTTACATTTTCTTTACGTAGCTTATTAAATTTCCCTTATTCTATTATATATTTCTGTCAATTATCTATTTGGATCAATATCTCTTAAGATTATTTATTTTTTATACGTATCATTTTATATATCTTTATATTTATTTATTCAAATTTTATATATATACAAGTATATCAGTGAAGTGTCCGTCAGATTGATAAACAAACTTGACGTTGTTTGACATCGGTAACTAAAAAATTAGTGGTTCATATCTGATTATGAATTTAATTATATTTTTGTAAGTAAATTATGGATATTTGATAATTAAATTGAATCTGATTAAATATAAATCGAGTTAGATTAGATCTTTAAAAAACAAAATTTTTATAAAATCTATTTTCTCCATATATGAGATTTGAATTCGAGATTTTTATTTGCTCAACGATTGAATCAACTATCGGTATGAATTTAATTATATAGAGCGAAGATGTAATGTTTATATAAATTTTGATATGGGTCTATCAATTGATTATAATACCTCTGGTCAATTCAACTCCAAACCAATTTTGGTTAGGGAGCGTAGCAAAGCAAAACCTATTTAATGTTAATCATTATTATTGTTAACTTCGACTAGATTTGTGCATTCTAAATTATTGGTGAAAACCCAACAAATGGGAGTTGGTCGCAATTCCCACCCCCCATTAAAAGGTGACTGTTTTTGGACCACTGACCAGACCAGAAAAGTGTAAAACTTGAATACATCTATTAATATTACGAAAATGACACTGTGATATCATGGATTGAAGTGAAGAAGATGGGAAAAAGAAAAAGAAAAGCACACACCACACAGAGTTTGCTAAGATCAAGGACAAACAACCACAGGAAACCCGAAAAAAAAAAAAAAAAGATCAAAGACAAACAGACAAATATCACGTGCAACAGTGTCACTCCTAACGTGATTTCTGCTCAAATCTCTCTCTCTCTCTCTCTCTCTCTCTCTCTTCCTTTATACATAAGAGGGTACAGAGCACAACGCTCTTAAAATCCCATATCCTCTCTCTCTCTCTCTCTCTCTCTCTCTCTCTCTCTCTCTCTCTAGTGTGAGAATGGCAATGTTAATCCCACTTTTGGTTGCTTTCTCTTTGGTCTTCACTAGTTCTGCAGCTTCACCTTCATACTTGGAAGGTAATGTTCGTGTCTTCAACTCTTATTTGGCTTTATAGCTTATGCTCAGTATGCTCTGACATTGCTTTTGCTAACTGAGATCTCTGTTTCTTCCTTCCTTATGTTTCTTTCTTTGATTTTTTAGTTCAAAATCTGATTTTTGTAGACTCTCTCTCTCTCTCTCTCTCTCTCTCTCACTGTTGTAAATGCACTAGTTTAGTTAGATTTCTCTCCATGCATCCATTCATTAGCTTTCATGTTCCAAAATCACTTTTTTGGTTTCGGCTTTTTGTTCATCAGTTTCATTTTGGATATATATTCTGAGAAATCATCAAATGGTCCCCTGTTTTTCTGAGACCCAGTCAAACATTTTGTGGTCATAGGACCCATCAAATGTTCTGGAATACATCTTTTAAATGAAGAAAGAAACAGATAAAAGAAGGGGACTTTTTTCCCTTTCTTTTAAGATTTCATACTACTCTCAAAGTTCAGATTAGATTTCAAAGCTGAGGCATTGTTTGGGAACGAAACTTTTTCAGGAATTTCAGAGAGAGAGAGAGAGAGAGAGAGAGAGAGAGAGAGTACCTTAAATTGGGCATTGCTCATGTTTTACATATCATCATACATACACCTTCAGTACCATTCTTATTTGTTGTCTTTTTTCGTTCAGGGCTACTCCCAAATGGCAACTTTGAGGAAAAACCCAACCCAAAAGACCTAAATAAAACAGTCCTCAAGGGTGAAAATGCACTACCCAAATGGAAAATCAAAGGCCTAGTCGAATACATCTCCGGAGGACCCCAACCGGGTGGAATGTACTTTGCAGTAGCCCATGGTGTCCACGCCGTAAGGCTAGGCAATGAGGCCTCAATCTCTCAAACCATTCCAGTCAAAAACAACACACTCTATGCCCTCACATTTGGGGCATCAAGAACTTGTGCACAAGATGAAGTGCTAAGAGTCTCAGTCCCTCCGCAGTCCGGAGATCTCCCACTTCAAACACTATATAGTAGTGATGGTGGTGACACTTATGCTTGGGGATTTTGGGCTACTTCTAATGCGGTTCAAGTGATTTTCCACAATCCTGGGGTTCAAGAGGATCCAACTTGTGGACCTCTCATTGACGCTGTTGCTATTAAGGAGCTCTTTCCACCAAGGCCTATTCGTGGTATGTTCCTCTTAGTCTTATGTTTCTGGGTATTCTGATATTGTGCTGTTTTTTAATAGCTTGCATTTGCTCTTCTAGAAGTTTCCTTCCACTGGTCTTAGGTTAGAAATATGTTACACTAATTGTTTCTGGATTATATCTATATTAAATTGTGAATGGATCTGTTAATGGGACAGCACCCTAAATATGCTCTGCTGATTAATGCATATGAATGGTTATCATGCATATACATACGTTACAATGTAACATGTTGTTACTTATATCTTTCTCTGATGGTAACCAGATATATATATTAATATATAGCATTCTACATATTTAAGGAATATGATAAATTGACTTTGAGCTTGACTACTAAGATGATATTAAATAGAGCTGAACGGAAAAAAGCTAATTCCCAAAAGCCAACAGGTTGAGGGCTAGTTTTTGAGTCGAGTTGCTTTAGAATATGAAAGTTAATCAAGCATGGTTTCCATGAGCCAAATTAGAAGATTAAAGTTTCAAGAATTACTCTTCAGGTAATTTGGTGAAGAACATGGGCTTCGAGGAGGGTCCTCACCGGTTAATAAACTCATCAAATGGTGTACTTCTTCCTCCTAAGCAGGAAGATCTTACATCCCCACTTCCAGGCTGGATAATCGAGTCTCTTAAGGCAGTAAAATTCATTGACTCAAAGCACTTCAACGTGCCTTTTGGGCTCGCAGCTGTTGAGTTGGTTGCAGGGAGAGAGAGTGCCATTGCCCAAGTAATCCGAACAGATGCCTACAAGTTTTACAACCTGACATTCACTGTTGGAGATGCAAAGAATGGTTGTCATGGAACGATGATGGTTGAGGCCTTTGCAGCTAAAGACACTTTCAAAGTTCCCTTCAAGTCGCAGGGTGAGGGCAAGTTCAAGACGGTGAGCTTCAAGTTTAAAGCAATTAGTTCAAGGACAAGGATCACATTCTATAGCTCATTTTATCACACTAGGGTTGATGACTTTGGATCTCTCTGCGGTCCTGTGCTTGATCAAGTCATTGTTTTCCCTCTCCACTAAGTATTAGGTTTACCGCAGCAGATATAATGGGAGCACAACTTATGGAAGTGTTGAGGGTTTTGGCTCTGCCATTTAATCAAAATTTTTGTATATTTAATCGTCTTTGATTTCTCTTATTGTCGTCTGCGCTGTTTAGTTTTCGGACTAAACCACTACTGTATTTCAGATGATTCTGGCTTGATCTGTCGTACAATTTGTGGAACCTATGTTCCCAGGGTTTTTAGTGAGCAAGAAGAGCACTCACCCAAGCAACTCCCAAGCTAAATGAATTTGATATTACTTTGCTGGCTCATAATTGCCCTGTTTAATTTTATGATAATTAATTCAGACGTGCGCAAATTACATGACTTCACTCTTCTTCAGCTCACAACACCGCCACGTCCTCCCTCTCTTTGGGTTTCAAAATCATCATTGAAAGCTTAGTTTGAAAGCCTGATTTCAAGGTCAGGTGGCAGGCTTTACCAGTGTGAAGGAATTCCCTTAGCACTTAGAATTGGAGCAGCAACATGGTGATAACACAAGAGTGAAAGCTAAAATTAATTATTATTTTTTTTATATACTTGACAACTTATATCCAAAAATTTGACTGATTCGGTTCGAACAATTATAGAATCCAAATTAGGACCTAACCGAGACTTTATTTAAGGGAATGCCACTAAATCTATAGTTAGTTGATAAACTAAAATAAACTTTATTAACATATTCTAGACCACCATCAGCTCCCTTCCCCATGCAATTCACTTAAAATCTTATACCTTACGGAGCATGAAGAAGTAGAATATAATGGATCGTTATCTCTTTTTTTTTTGTATCGTGGTTTGGTCACCACTTAATATTCAGAATTTTGTCTCTGACTAATTTAGATCGACTGTTATAGGATTCACTTTGTGGGGATGGATCTCTCAATATTATTTTTTTTTACTCAAAGAAAGTCAAACTCCTGATCTAGAAAGATAAAACATCGTTACCCTTTTCAATCCTTCGGAGACCTTAATGTTTGGTAAGATGCCCAAATGGTCGGAGTGGTCTTGCTTTGCCCACTAGACAGAGAATTTTAGAAAGTTTGAAGGCCTCCTCGGGGAAGCGCATTTCTATGGGCCATATGGACCAAAAACAAGAATCAACTGTAAGGGCCATACATTTCCAAGAGTCGAGAGGGATCGCAACCACCAAACAATAACATTGCAACCATACCTAATAACAGAGGAATAGTTGGGATAGCAACACTGGTCGTTGCCTATTTTCTTTGTGAAAGTCTGGCGGAAGTCAGAAAGGCTTAGGACTCCCTTTTTTTTTTCTTTACTATATAAGAAGATTCGAACTCGATACCTTTATAAAGGAGAGAAAAACAGTGCCGGTTGAGGTAAAGCTCATCGGCAAAGGCTTAGAACTCTTATTACTCTACAACTTAAAACAATTTTCAAATTTTTAAAATTTTTGTTTCCCACCTTTATGGATGAAGATTAACAATTACCTTAGCCCTTCGTTTGTTTATGTCTGCCACTATTGATCAACCATATTTGAGAAGTCCCAAGGTTAAAATGCACGTTGATCATGGACCAATAAAATTCCTTGTGCTGCTAGTTTCTCTTTAGGTTAAACTCTTTCTCTCCGCTTATTTTTTCATGATCTTAGAGTCATGTTCAATTTTTTTTTTTTTTTTTTAATATCTTCCCATCATTTTTGGGGCATCCTTACTGCTGTAATGGGCTTCTATTCTAATGGAAAATTGAGCCCGGAATTTTGCAAAATTAAAATGTAAATGTTTATCATAAATAATGCAAAAAAAAAAAAAAAAAAAATTAATTAATTAATTAATTAAAACAAATTTAAAAAATAATTGCATGAACACTCTATCAAATTGAATTGATTGTATAAACAATTTACATGATCAATGAATTATAACTCAATTATCACCGTCTCTCTTTCCTAAAAGATCTCGAGTCGGAAACTCTTTTATTTATAAAAAAATAAACAATTTGCACGACTTACATGCAGATGATATTCATCGACTATGATTCCCCCTTCGAATTTTGTAAAATTAAAAATATATATATATATATATAGGAAAAAGGGGGGGAAATCTAGACCAAGGTTTGAAGTCAGTCATCAACGGATAACAACTGATATTAAATGTTCAGAAAAAAGACAAAGTACTGAATTTAATACGCACAATTTTAAGAATTGTAGGCTTTATTTAAGAAAGTTAAGATTAATTTTAATTGAGATTAGCTGAAATTTTTTAATATAAAAAGTAATTTAAATTCTTTCATTAGAGAAATTACTTTTACTTACAAAGTGTTATATCGCGTGTTAAAATTTGTTTAGTTTCATTAAAAACATTATAAGTCGAATAAGATAAAATAAAATAAATTTAAATTTTGTCGAAAATTCTAACACCCAATCGTAACACTATATTTATTAAATAGGCCTCATTTGAAAATATTAAGCTTAACTCAAACTAAAATTGGGTATGATTTTTAATAAGAAATTGTTAATTTAATAATAACAATTTAAATTCATCTATGGTAAATCTGATTTGTAGTTTTAAAACTCTACATTTCTCACTTTAATGGGGGGTATAAAAGATAGAATTATTGAGAGGGTGGGACCAACTAGGGATGTAAGATGAACAAGTAGATATCATCAGGACCAGAAATAGTGGAGCAGAACTCTCTATCTCTCCTCCGCCTCCCCCCTCTAATTTGCACCAAAAAATAGATACAGTGGAGCTGAAGTCCCTTCTAAATAAAGCAGCTGCCTTGAGTTGACGACCATCTTTCTTCTTTTTGTTTGTTTGACTCTCTCTCCTTTTTTTTTTTTTTTTTTTTTTTTAACTCGCGGGTGGCAGGCGCAATGTGTGCCGCAAAAAGAAACGGTAACAAAGGAGGCCATCCACTGAAAAAATAAAAAAAATAATAAGTCAAGTAAAAAAAAAAATAAAAAAAAAAAGATAATCTATAAGGTCAAAAAAAAAAAGGAAAAAAATTCATATAAAAAAAAGACGAATGATTTAAGAGAAAAATATCAAAAAAAAAAAAGTAAAGATCTGAATGAAAAAAATTATATTCTAAAAATAAAGAGATGACAATCTATAAGATAAAAAAAATGGGATAATTCTATATTTGAAAAAGACGAACGACTCAAATGAAAACAAAAAAAAAGTAAGAATCTAAATGGACAAGTAAAGCTAAAAAAAGAGAGAAAAACATATGTCTAAAAAAGCAAAGGAATTAAAGGAAAAAAAAAACCAGGTAAAAAATTAAAAAAAAAGTCTAAATGACCAAAAAAGATAAAAAAGAGGGAGGAATTGAATGAAAAAATAAAAAAATGATCTAAAAATAAAATGACAATCATGCGTTCTAGACAAGTGTGGCAAAAAATGGAAAAAACCATGTAAAAAAAATGAAAGACTTAAGTGAAAAAGGGCAAAAAAAATAAAATGAGAAAGGACCCAAACAAAAAAAAAATGGTCCAAAAAAAGAGGAAGGACATGAACCAAAAAAAAAATATATGGTCAACATGTGAAGCAAAAAAGGGGGAGAAAAATCTATGTCCAAAAAAAACAAAAAATCTAAGTGAAAAAGAAAATCACGTAAAAAAATAAAAAGAGAAAAAATCCAAATAAGATAAAAAAAGAGGAAACACCTGAATGAAAAAAAAAAGACCTGAATGATAAAAAAACAACGGTCCCAAAAATATAGGATGACCATCTAGGGACTGTGTAGTCTACTTACTTATGTTGGTCACGTGAGAGAACGACCACACTCATTATGCTTTTTCTTTTATACTTATATTAGGAGGAGTAGTGCGCGATGTGGGGTTTGGGTTGTACATGCTTGGTAGAAATAATTGTAAAAGATTAATTTATACAAATTGTAAAAGATTAAATGGTAGTTTATTTCAAGACGTTGTTGATATAAGTTCCTTAGACGATGTTTTATAGTCGGTGGTATTGACAAGAGGGAACGCGTTTCGTGCAAACGATGTGCTTTGGTAAGTCTTGGCGGGTTTTGTTCATTAGGCCTTTGGCTCATCTTGCGCATTATTGAGCCTTTGAACTATATAACATCATTTGCTATCTGCTCCTTGTGTCATTTTGAAAGAAAAGAAACAGAAAGAGGAGTAAACATAAGAATCGTTGGCTGAAAGGCTGCGGAGGTGTTCATGGAGATAATCACTTGTTGGATGTGGGTTTAACTCTACAGATGATAGTTCTGTTAAGTTGAATAGGATGGCTTGGCCACCTGATGATCTTGGATGATAGGACTTGCAAAAGACCGCCGAAGGGTGGTCTAGCGGGAGAGGCTCTGACTTTCAAGTTAGAGAGCGATTTTCAAAAGAAATGAAACAAAATGATACCGAGAGAGAGAGAGAGAGAGCTCTGTATGTTTTGTGTGCTTTGTGTAGGTCAATAGGACTTACTTAGGAGATAGATGCACTAAAGATTATATATCCTTCACTTGTAAGAGTCGTGTGTCTACGAGGTGATAAAACTTTAGTTTTCTTATGAGAGCTTCTAAGATTTCAGGAAATCTGGTCATAGAATTCTCAAATATTACAAAATCTTATCGATTTAGAAAGTCCATATCTTCATCGAGATCATTTCCCTTATCGGCTACGGTCATGGATCCCCTTTCTCTTTTCGTAAGATTCCTTTTGTCTTTTTTTAAGAGAGTGAGTATTTCAAACAGTTTACACCGAGTACCGAGAGAACCTAGGGACCGATCAGGTGAGATACTGAGCAGTTGGCCATCGAGAGAGGAGTAATCGGCAAGTACCGACAAAGTCGGTTGACCGGTCAGGAGCCTGTTGGATCTGGGCTCTACACAATCTAGACTATGTATCATTGTTTACCCCTACTCCTTATATACTTCGAAAGAGAGATGTAAGGAGTAAGTCAAGAGTTGGTACTTGGAAAGTCGAGAGAGTCTTAATACATTTAACCCCTGAGTAAATGATTTTGGAGTAAATGCTTCGTGAGAAATCGGAGAGGTTGAGACTCCCCATTCATTGCACACGTTTCTCATTTGGTCGTTTTGTCTTCCCAAGATTATGAGGATCGTATATTCGCAACTATAAATAGGGATTGTATGACCTAGTATTGTTCCAGAGAGATTTCATGTACTTTCATGAGTGATTCTGTGAGTTTTTGCTGTTAAGAGTATATACTTTTGAAAGATAAGTTGATCATGAGTTTTGAACCACAAAACTTCATGGTTTAGAAAACTTTTATCGATTAGAGGTTCCATCAAGGATGGGCTACTGATGCGACATCCCATCACATTATTTGGTGTTTGGGCATCGTGGTGAAAGCCGTCAGGGCTCTCATCAAAGTTTTTAACCTTATAAAGGGAGATATATTTGCCGCAAAGGAAACTTTCTTCCCAAGTTAGAACCATCATTTGGCCATTTGGTATGGTAGAGGTTGTCTGGAATACTTCTTGGCGTGCAGTTAGTCGAGTGATAGGAGGAGTTGGAAACTGCGGGATTTGGACAATATAGAGGGTTTGAAACCTTATGTGTCCTCTCAATCTCTTTTTAGTCAACTTCTATGTTTTCGAACAATTGTCCAACTTTTGTTGGAAAGGGTTTTGCGGTTTTTACCTTCTTCAACTTTACCGTTCAAATATTGTTCAGCAGAGTGCAGAGGCTTCTGCGGTCTTCTGGTCCCATTTGCATTACATTGATGGGCCCTGAAGCTTTCTTTGGGTTTTGGGTTGTATCTAGTTGTCATTCTATTGTAGATTCCTCATGTATTTCTCTCGATATAACTTGGTCTGATTTAAGGACTTATAGATTCTCTTTGTATTGTATCTAACTGTGTATTTTGATGTGTACTCATCGTATTGAAATAAAAGAAAGGCCTTTTGTTACTTGTCGATCTTGCCTTTGAATGATTATCTCACCATTAGTAGTCCACGCTAGGCATGGGGGCTGTTTCCTTTTCATTCGTTGTGTAGTTTGTGACTGATAGAGCGAGCTTGCTCAATCAAGGTGTTCTCTTTTTGTCTACGAGTTTGCTCAAAAATTTAGCTTAGTAAGAGAGTCGAATGCATCTGTCGAGGAGTATCCTCCCTTGTCATCGGCATCTCCATTCGATAGACAGGGTGTTACTTATCCATTTGGGGGATAGGTCCCTTTCGAGAGACTCCGTTTGGAAAGACTGGGCGATACTGGCCCGTTTATGGAGATAAATTCCCAACGATTGACTCTACTTGAGAGGACTCGGTGACCGTGGCCTACCCAAAGAGGTGTTATGATCGAGCAACTATTTAGCGATCAGAGCTTGGTCAATGAATATCAAGTAGGCATGGGCCGTGTCTACCTGTCTGGGAGACATACTTCAATCGATGTGTCCCTTAGGTAAGAGGTTTGGAGAGTCTCAAGCCTTATAATGATGATAGACTTTCAAACTAAATGGTTGATCGATCAGGTAGCTGCCAACTTAGCGGACAATAGGAATACAAGAGTCGTTCTAGGCCAGTGTTAAGCCTAATGTGGTTTGGGTCATTTTGGCCATGCATTATCACTTTCCCCTACTTCTTTGGTTGGTTCAAAGAAGGGGCTTCGGGAGTACATCGTAGTTGGAACCTTCCGGATCTTGCAAATCAAAGAATTTAATGCCGCAAGTGCTGCTTCGATTACCATGAACCATCTCCAACACGCTTTTATGCTACACCTTTGTTGATTGGTTTTCTACTACCTCTTTCACTTTTTCGACAGTTAAACTGCTTAGCGATTCAATCTTTCGTGAAGATCTTCTGAGAGAATTAACCAAAGGTTTATCGTCTGGTTCATTTCCCAGTATTAGAGACATTAGAAGCACTATCTTGCAAGGGGAATTGCGCAATGTCCGAAGTGCCATGCTATTGGGTGATAACTTTGACATTGTATTGGTTACTGATGTTGATAGAGCCAATTTGGACTCGGGGAGTCGAGTCTGGATGTGCAAACAATCGGTGAAGTATGGTTTGAAGATGTCATACACCAACTCTATTGCTAGAGTTTTGCTACGTTGGAATATGTTTTCCACTCTGTTGATTCCCAACGCTTGGCACTTGATAGTTGCGATTATTTCTTTGGTGAGTTTTTGCCGTTTGTGCTTCGATTTTGAAATTTTGGCATTTGTGTTATCACTGAAGAAGCGTAGGAAGAAGGGTTCCGCCAGAGGTTGGTTTTGTTTGTAGATCCGATCAGAGTCGAATTGGAAGTTCATCTATAGTAAGACCATTGACAAGAGATGGATGCACAAATACTTTTTTATTGAGTTCTTGGAGAAAGGCATGCCAGAGCTTCCGGTGCCCAATGCTAGCTCGCTCACCAAGTTGAAGTCTCATCAGGATTATCGTAATTCAGGCTTTGTCCAATTTATAGATGACTATTGTGAAGCCTCACAGAGAAGTGTTTGGATTAAGCTTCTTTTAGGCAATAAAATGTTGTCGCTTGCAAGTTTGTTGCTCGGGGAGAAAAGAAAGATCGAGAGGCCTTCGCTGCTTGAGAAGAAGAAGAAAACACTCATGGATTTTTTACGTTCCTCTGCAAAGGAGGATTTGAAAGAGATCACTACTGCTCATCAGATGAGGGAGAAATCGAAGGGAGCCTTTGGAGGAAATGAGAGCTCATCAAGAGGTCGTTTGCCTTATTCGACCCCACTTACCTCTTTGAGGGTCAAGAGGACGGAGGAAAATTGCCGCACAAAAGAAACAACAAGAGGAGATGAAAGTGAAATCGAGAACACAGGAAACAAATCACATTACTCTCACCCACCAACCCATACGACAAACTGAAAATAGACAATCATAGTTAAAATTTAAGTTTAATATGGCTGCTTGCAAGGAAAAAGAGAGAAAAACCGTGGTCCCCTCCCTTCACAAACAAAGGGTAAGAAATAAGGACATGGACAGCATCAAGGCTCATCAGCACAACGATAACAACGCCGGTCCAATGAATTAACCGCAAAAGTAACATCCACGTGAAATCTCAAATGCACAAATAGAAACAGATAATAATAATCAAATACAACATCCACAGAACTCTAGACAAATAAACAAAATAATAATAATTAAACAGATATAGCACCACGCATAAAAAAAAAAAAAAAAAAACCATACCAATAGTTCATAAGAGGCAAAATACGGCCAGAGAGTCCACAACACCAACCAAATTCTCTGGCCAGCGAATCAAGAGACGACCCAAAAGAGATAAAAAACTATCACAATCTTCCTCTATAGTTCGAAAATAACCAGTAGCTACCATCAACATCCACCTCAATACAAATGCAAACAAAAACAAATCAAAGAAAAAAATAGAGACAGAGCATAGTCTTTCTCTCCGGAACCACTCCCATTTAACCCACCCAAAGAAAGAAAGAGACCATAGAGGAATGGCTCCCACGCACCACAGTCATCATGAAACACAACACTCCACCCAACCAATCCACACAACGTACTCCAGACGAACAGTTCCACTTCATTCTATCATGGAAGCAGGTCAGATTCGCCAGATCAATTTTACGAAATAGGATGAACTTCCTAACTATTACAAGAGCAAAATAAAAGTCGATTTTAAAAAAATGGGGACAAAAAAAAGAATCTCACAAAGAGTCCTCTCAATTAGCCCAAGCTTGTGTTCCACGCAACAACAAAACAATATCGAATACACACAACCACACACTACAAAAAATACACCTTATTGGACTGCCAGATCACCACCTACCAATCACCCCCCGCCAACTGGAGGGTGACCAAAACCAAAGTGGCAAGGGGCCGTTCATGCTTATATATATATGCTCGCACTGTGCATACTCGTTCTAATCGAATTCTTTCTATCATCTGTAGAGCAATGAATACACAATGAGATTTTATTCATACAATAATATATACACCTCAATCAGATCAGGGTTTAGTCATTGGAGCGGACAAAATGTAGAACCAATGTTGAAGAGGAAAATTCTAGAACCCTTGACCCACACAACACAAAAGAAATAGCAAGAGGAGAAGAGAGGGAAATCGAGAACACATGAAACAAAGCATACCGCTCTCGCCCACCAACCCGCATAACACACCGAAAACAGATAATCACAGTCAAAATTCAGGTTTAATATGGTCACTTGCAAGGAAAAAGCGAGAAAAACCATGGTTCCCTCCCCTCACAAACAAAGGGTAAGAAATAAGGACATGCACCAATTGGGTTCTCTCCAAAGTCAATCTATAAGCCGCCAAAGAAGCATAACTGATCACAATCTTTCCCTTTCATTGTGAATCCTCCACTTTCCAGCACAAAAACACAAAAAAAAAAAAAAAAAAATTTAGCAAACCCAATGTTAAGCAGGCAAGGAAAAGCGGGAAAAAGCAGTCAAGCGATGATTTAATATACGTACTGTGCATACTTGTTCTAATTGAATGCTTTCTTTTATCTGCAGAGCAATGAATACACTATGAGATTTCATTCACATAATAATATATGCACCTTAATCATATTAGAGTTTAGTCATCGGAGCAGGCAAAACATAAAACCTATGATGAAGAGGAAAATTTCCAAACACTCATCCCCACCATCATAACTATGACTTTTTCAAAACAAAACAAAAGCAACGAAAACAACACGTCTGCATACGAAGTAGCCGACACCCCACCAATGAACAACAATAATCAAACCCCCAACCAGAAAACAAGAAACCTAAATCGAAAACAACCCAACACAGAATGGAAAAACACATGGCGAACCAAACAGAAATCAACCACCATAAATAAGTAGCTCTGAGGATAAACATCTTAAGCCAACACCTATCTGTCCAGCCCTATCCCGCTACATATTTCCCGACGTAAGTCTTTGGGCATGCTCTCTCAGCACCTAACACCTTCCCGAACAACTTCACTTGGACGATAAACTCTATTCCCTTGATACTTTCCCTTGAAGATAGAAAACGCCAACTTTCTGAACCACCTAAGTCCTGCATGGACAACATCCAACGCTCGTCAATGCAATGATAACAACGCAAGTTCAATGAATCGATCGTAAAAACAACATCCACGCGAAACCTTAGATGCACGAATAGGAACAGATAATAATAATAATCAAATACAGCCTTCACATAACTCCATACAGACAAACAAAATAATAATAATTAAACAAACACAACACTACGCATAAAAAAACTGTACCAACAGTTTATAAGAGGCAAAATACAGCCAGAAAGTCAGTAACACAGATCAGATTCTTCAACCAACGAATCAAGAAATGACCCAAAAGAGATCAAAAACCATCACAATCTTCCTCTATGGTTCGAAAATAACTAGTAGCTACTATTGGCATCCACCTCGGTGCAAATGAGAATGAAAACAAACCAAAGATAGAGCATAGTCGAACCACTCTCATTTAACCCTTCTAGAGAAAGAAAGAGACAATAGAGGGATGGTCTCCATGCACCACAGTCATCATGAAACACAACACTCCGCCCAATCAATCCACACAACACACTCCAGACGAATAGTTCCATGTCAATCAATCATGGAAGCAGGACAGAGTGACAAGATCAATTTTACAAAACAGGACAAACTCCCCTACTATTACAAGAGCAAAATAAAAGTTGATCGTAAAAGAATATGGGTAAAAAAAGAATCGCACACAGAGTCCTCCCGACTGGCCCAAGTTTGCATTCCATGCAATAACAAAATAACATCGAACACACATGACCACACAGAAAAAAACAACACATCATACCACCAACTTATAACCCACCAATCAGCTGAACCACTCTCCTCACTCAACCAATCTATACCACTCTGAAGACATTGCATGTTGATCCACCAAAGCAACCCACCCCAATTCAAAAAAAAATGACACATTATTGTCCAATTACAAATTACCTTTCACCAAGTGGAGGACGACCAAAATCTACGTGGATGGTAGTTGCTCACTCTTATATCTATATTGTTAATAAACATGTGAAATGACATTAACATTATTTTATTTATCAACAATTTTTAGTTAAAATATCAAACCCAAATGTAAAGAATTTCTTAAGGTTCTGACATAGGTTGCATGAAAACTAAAATAAAAAATAAAAGTAGAAAAACAAAAATAATACAAAGGGATACGTTATAAGCAGACATCAAATGAAAATGTGGAAAACAAATAAATAAGAAAAAATAAGTATTTTTATATAAATATTAAATATTTTATAAAAGTAATAGAACAATCATTTTTTTTTTAATCTAGAATAATCAAATATATAATTATTAATGATAAGATAAATAATATAAAAATAAAATTTATAATTAAATAAATAATTTATTCCTTAAAAAATAAAAAATTATAATTTTCATTCTCTCTCTCCCCCCCCCCCTCTTTTTCTCTCACTCTCTCTCTGGAGCTCTTGATTATAGTGGTCTCGGCCACCCTGTGCACTTTGTTTTGGGTCCAATTAAATGTATAGACAAGTAAAACACAAAAGAAGATTGCTATTTTTTGGGAATATTAATATTTTTTTATTTTTTGAAATATTTTTTCATTTTTGAAACATTTTAAAAGTATTTAAAATTACTAAATTAATTAATACTTATATAAAAATGCTTAAACTTTTTATATTTATAATTTTCTTCATATTTAATAAATTATTGTTTTATTTAATTAAAATTTTTATTTTTGATATTATTTGTCTTATAACTAATAACTATATATTTGATCATTTTATATTTTTATTATAAAAGATATTTATTCTATTATTTTTATAAAATATTTAATATTTACATAAAAATTCTTATAATTTTATATTTACGTGTCTATTCACGTTTTCGTTTATTGTATTTTTATAAACTACTGTTGCCCTTATTGTTTCTTATTTGTTTTTATTTCTGTGCAACCCAGATAATGAGTAGTGCTTTGCTTTGAGAAAAATCAAAATAAATAATTTGGTTAATAAAATTTTATATTACATAATTTTTTTAGTTATTAAAATCACTACGTATCGTTAACACCATATTTACTGTTTATTTATTTATTTATTTATTTATTTATTTATTTATTTTATTATTATTATTATTATTATTATTATTATTTAATATTAAGCATGGACCAGCAAGTTGATTTAACAAATATAAATTCCGAGAAAGATATTCTCTTTTCTTTTATATAATTGCTTTGCTCCTTTGATCCTGCAAAATATGTCATTTTCTTTTATAATTTTATTGTTTTCTGAAACCAAAAATGAGAGAAGGGTACAGTGTTATGATTTCATTTGATATAGAAATTTATATTAATTATCAAAAATATCTGATTTGAAGTATAACTATCGACGAACAGACAGTGGTTTGTTGGGTCATGAATGGGTATAAAGCTTCGATGGAGATTGGAGTGGAGGAGGTCTTGGCTGCTTGGGTTAGGGGACCAATTAGTTGTTGAATGTGACTGTCATTGCTGCTATCTCTGTCTCCAGATCAGATCATACATTCAATGAAGTTAACATTAATGTCAAACCCTTAATTTCCATGGCGGATGGCTACAAGACAAATATGGTTACCCATGCTCTTCACTTTCTTTGTCTTCTCATAAAATATGACCTAATTCGTGCCCACTTGTTGCTTCAATTATTGAGTCTTTGGTTTCTTATCCAAATATGAAAAGTGTACTTATCTACTATCATTTTAATTCTTTTTGAACGTTGTATTAATTCGATAGTTAAATATTAATATTTTTTAAATAAAATTTTAAATTTAAATTTTGTATATGAAAAAAAATAGAAGATTGTCCTTTAAAGATCATATATCGGTGATTCATATAAAAATATTAAAAAAAATAAATATTTTAGGGAAAAAATGATGACATATTTTAAAAAGCCAAATTTAAGTATCGACCCTTCTATAGAGAGCAAAAAGGGGAAAGATCGACTGTTGGGTAAATCTAAATCCCACGTCATCAAAGAGGTACCACGTGCGAAACACTTGCAGTGTTTAGTTTCTGGTTTACTAGTTGCATTGCATGTGAGCATCACACTCTGATCCCCGTTGCTCACTTGTCGCACATACGAAGCTCTCTCTTTTTTTAAAATTGGGAAAGCTCTTTTGCCCTGTCTTCTTTGTCGTAGCTTCACTCTCTCTCTCTTCCCTTCATTTTCAGGGCATTCTCTCATCTTCTTTCGTTGTAAGATCTCTCTCTCTCTCTCTCTATGGCTCTAACAATGTCTTTAATTTGGGCATTATAGGATGTACATAACGATGATGCATCGACGTAACATTTTTGGCAATTCTAGTTTTTAATTTGAATGCGATTCAGATTACAGATAATTCGTGTTGAAGAAGATGTCGAAAGGTGGAGCTTTGGATCTTGCATCTGGAGTTGGTGGCAAGATTGACAAAAACGATGTTCTTTCTGCTGTTGAAAAGTATATATCTCTCTCTCCCGTTCTCTCTAGATCTAAATTTGTGGTCTAATCTTAGAAATTTTATACTTCTGTAAATAAGCATGTTTATGTGGTATAGGTAGACACACCCACTTTATAACATTGAGGTGTTGTTGTGTGGGTACTGTTTCCATGTCTGTGCTATGTATAGATGGAATGGATCAAGTGGTCTTAGATGGGGAAGATATTGCATGTGTGCGCATTAAATTGAAATTGAATGATGAATTTGTTAGAGTGTGGAAGGAATAGCTTTGGTTTTTGATGATGAGAATGTAGGGATTGTTGGGTTGTGGTAGTGATGCTCCTTTCAAGGAGTTAGAAATAATTTTTGAACATGGCTCTGAACCATGATAGAGGAGATATATGAACATGACTTTAATACCACGTTAAAGATATTGCAAGCAATATAAAATATGAAAATCTAATACTTCGTTGTTTCAATTGAAATACAACAACAATAATAACAAACTGAACCTTAATCCCAATATTTGAGTTTGACCATTTGAGAGACAAATTTGAAAAAGATAGAAAAATGAAGAAATAAATAATACAAAAATATATATATATAAATAAAATAAAATAAGAAGAAAAGAAAGAGAAAAAGAAAAATAGATAAATAGATAAATAAATCAATAGAAAAATATCTAAAATATATTAGTTTAATTTGTGCGGATTCTTTTATGCCATCCATTTCTATACAAGATCATTTCATCTTCTAAACGCTTAGCTTCCATGTCTTTACAGATAACTTATATCTAAATTTTCAGTGATTTTCTTCTACATTTTACTAAATCTCCTATATTTAAATTCTCGATTGTCATAATTAATGCATCTTTGGGTCTTCTTTGCACATACCCGAACTAACTCAAACGACACTCTCTCATCTTATTCACAATTGAACTAACTCCTAACTTGTTCCGAATTTCTTTATTTCTAATTCTATCTCTTGTAGTTTTCCACATATGCACCTAAGTATTCTCATATCTGTTACAACCATCTTTTATTCTTATTGTTATTTACATTGTTTCAATTGAAATATTATAATAAATTGAGTTTATATAAAAAACCGATTGTTAGAAATATAAAAGTAAAGAAGTTAAATATTTTCATAATATTTTCTAATAAAATCAAATATTCTCATAATATATGATATTTTCTAACATCCTCTCTCAAATTCAATGTGGTATAATGAAAACCACTTGAATTTGAAAAAAAAAAATAGAAAAAAAAAACCACCTAGGTAGAGGACCTAAAATTTTAGGAGTGTTTTTGCAACCCCGAAAGCCATCTTTTTCTAGAATAGTTTAGAGATCTTCTGGAGATGTGTGCAGATATATGAGTGATTGTTTCGAGCTCTGACTATGACTCATATTGAAGATAGTTGAATGGCTTTGGTTTTGGCTCTAACTCTGATGTCAAGTAAGAAATAATTTTTAAATATGGCTCTGATACCATGATAGATGAGATATATGAACATGACTCTTATACCATGTTAAAGATATTAGAAGCAATATAAAATATAAAAGCCTAATACTCCATTGTTTCAATTAAAATATTACAGTATTTTGAGTTTGTATAAAAAAATACATTCTTTAAAAGAAATCAAATATTCTCATAATCTATAATATCTTCTAATACAAGGAATGGGATCTTATCAAGTCGATTTGTGGATGCCATTCCTGGTTCTGTAGTCAACGCGTTGGGAGCACGTATCAACGGAAGAGGGGCTCTAAGCGATGACGAGCAAGGACATATTGGGACTTACTAGCTAAGTTGGAGGTCATTTAGAATCTTTGGAGAGTTTTTTTACAACTTGAAAAACAAGAGGACATGAAAAGAGCAGTTTAGGATTTTCATATTTAGGTTTCACTTCTCAAATTAAGTTATAGAATTTTCCCGAAGGTCACATGTTGGTGTTTTGGATTAGGTTATCACATGATTAGGGGAAAGACGGTTGGAAGATGCTCTTTAGTGCATTTCTTGAGCCATTTGACTGAAGCATTTCTATATCAGAACAAAAGATGGATTTAAGTGAGTATTCCTTCAGTAGGAGATGAGTGTTCCGGAGTATTATTTCTGATCTTACTAAATTCTGTTTCTTAATAAGCCAAAGAAAAGGTGCCCTGTAAACCAATTTTGAACTGCCACAGGCTTGTGACAGATCCGAGCATTATTGTCTTTGTGAGATAAATGGCAATGTAGCTCAAATTTGAAGCCTAAGGCCATGAAATGAGGGAGGGAAAAACCCACTAAAATCAAGAAGCATGGGTACAAAATGAGAAAAGTAATGTTTGTCATCCTAAGCCCCAATGCACCTGATATATAAAGTGATAGCTATACTATATTCTAAGATATTCTACATGTGTATTATGCCTCGTTGGTACAGCTTACGAATTGAAACGGGTCAAGCTTCTATCTTGTGGGGGGGGGGAGCATACCTACTTAAAACCGTAAACCATCAAGATCTTCCCTCTGGAATTGGGCGTTAGAAAGAGCCGCCAGACTGAATGAAAACATAATGATTCCCTTTGTCCTCCCCGCCGGAAATGTCCATGCATTCCAGACATGCATGTAGTGTCCCCACTTGTTAAGGCATGCACTCATTTGTCTCTATTAATGTCATCTTAGGACTGTTTTTGTCATAGGATGATGTGTTGTGCTTATCTGGGTATTTTGTTGCCAAACAAGCAGCGTGTATGTATATTTTGCACTATGTAACTTGTGTGAGAAGGTTGTGACCAGTTGCCCTTCTCAATATCTGAAGATTCTTGGATCTAGTTATCAAAACAATTGCTGCCTTCTTATTATTATTATTTTGGTAGAATGATTGCCTCATTATAATGAATTAATGTCAATCGATACAGCCAAAGCTTGGTCAACGATTCGTGTAATTACTCTTTTCTTTTTTCTTTTTTCTTTTTTCTTTTTTCTTTTTTCTTTTTTTGGCAATAGCTGCTTTTGTAATTATCTTGGTGTATGAATTTGTCTTACTGAGTATCCTGTTTGATGATTTAGGTATGAGAAGTATCATGGCTTCTACGGAGGTGAGGTGGAAGAGAGAAAAGCTAATTATGCTGACATGGTAATGAAATTTGCATAATTGACTTGTTCTTTACCCAAAAGAAATGCCTACCATGTATGTGTATGTGAAGCTATATGTTCTGCTAAGATGACCCTTGGATTTACTGGGTTTATCATAAAATATAAATTGGTTATCTAATTGTGGGTTTATGCTTACCCTTGTCCTTTTTAGCAGACTTAGATAACAGGATAACATGACTTAAGATTTTGCATTTTAATAATTGAATTCCTTGTTATAATCCTGTTGAATGGGCAGCTGCAGATGGCTGTATAGTTTCTTATTTTTTTTTGTTGGCTCATATGATTCTATCCGACTTTGAAACTACCCTGGTTTAATTGATTGGACGCATGGAGTGTAAAATGCTCTCTCTCAACTCTCAAAGCATTTTAAGGTAGCAGCCTGTCATATTATTGTATTGATCTTGAAAATTTGAAATTGAACTGAGTGAGAATGTATGTGGAAAAATTGGTATAAAGCAGCTTCCTGGATGTATTGAGTGTAAGTACATTTGGGCTAGGGTTATGATTGTGCCTTTTGCCTGGTTTTATTTTCTTTTGTGCATGGTACTTTGATTATAACAGTTGGGAATTTCTGTAACGTGTTCCCCACAATTTTCTGGAAAACCTATTCTATTTTCGTGTGTATATCTTCTTCCTTGTCTAGTGCAAGTTATGAAATGTAACTTGGTTAAGTTGTGTATACAGAGGAAGTGAACTTATTGGTCTTTCAGGCACAATGACTCTAAGTCAATGTAGCTTGTTCACTTTTTGATGCAGTAGACAAATGCCTTTCTATTCATTGTGAAGTTTAGAAACTTTGATGTCGATTTTCCAGTGTACAAATGATATGTTCATGTTGATCTTAGGTTAACAAATACTATGATCTAGTCACCAGCTTCTACGAATTTGGTTGGGGAGAGTCTTTCCACTTTGCACCAAGGTTAATATCCTCTCTCCTCTCCCTTTGGGGGCAAAAGTTCTTGCTTTAAATTTTACATCCTTCCTCATCTTGCTTTACTAATTTTTGTTTTCATCACCTTTTCTGTGTCTTAATATGAGCACTCTCTGTTATATACAATTCTTTTATTCTCTTTTATTTTATTTTTGTGTGATTTTCCTTGTTGAAAAGAAAAATTATATGGATCAAACTTATTTGTGCAGATGGAAAGGGGAGTCTGTTCGAGAGAGCATCAAAAGGCATGAGCATTTCCTTGCTTTGCAACTGGGTCTAAAACCGGGGCACGAGGTCTGTATCCTTATGTTTGTGCAGTATCAGATGGGCATTCCAGATATGTTTGAAATAGATATCTTGAAATTGCTTTATGCTTTGATTGTTGTTGTAGGTCTTGGACGTGGGATGTGGAATTGGTGGACCACTAAGAGAAATTGCTCGATTTGGGTGATTATCAATGCATGAATGCTCTGAGAATCTTTTCTTTTCTTTGAGTTCACAGTTCTACTTCTTTCTTTCTGTTTGTCTAATTATGATGCATACATCCTTTACCCTACATGTAAACAAGGAATTGGTAATTGACTTCCTAGATGAGATTTTCATTCTCATTGATTGGCCAAGATTTCTGGATTAGGTTTTTCTTTTGTATTAATTTATTTTGTCAGTTCATGGCTCTTTTAAAACGAATTAACATGCACGTTTAGGTTTTAGAGTTTGGTTCCTAACTTCCATCATGCATTTCCTTTGCTTACATAACTAGATATTTCCAAGAGATCTGACATTTAGATTTAATTGGTTGTATAATGCAGCTCAACATCAGTTACAGGGTTAAACAACAATGAATATCAGATAACAAGGGGACAGGTATGCTTTTTCTTCTGTTAATGTTAGCAATGCTAAAATGACACATATACATCAGCCCTTACAATCTATCATTTATGTTTGATCTGTTAATAAATCCATTCTTTCGCCAGAAGAAAAAGTCCCATCTTCTGATATCATCAGGGTTCTGCAACGTTTCCATGAAACATCCAGCGTATAGTTAACATCCCCCTTTTTTGCATGCTAATTATTGTGTGATTCTTCAAATGGAAAAGTACACTAATGGCCTGTTTGGTAGTTCTGCAAATTATTATTATTTTTTTTTGGTATAACCAACTAATATTCGGAGTCCTGCTCCGATTAATCCGATTTAAGCGTTCTGCAAATTAAATTATTAGTCGATAAAAAGCATACAAATTACTGTGTGGGAAATGACATGCATGATATAATATCTATACTCTGCTCAACACATTTAGTAGATTTTTATGCTTTTATTTGTATTCACCAGATTGGCTAAATTATCCTTTTCTCTTTAGGAATTAAATAGCATTGCAGGAGTGGACGGGGTATGCAACTTTGTGAAGGTTAGTGTCTTCATGTATGGTTTGCAACCTTATGTAGAGCTTGTTGATAATTCTCTTTTGGTTGTTTTTTGCTTTTCCTTTTCTTCTTTATAAAGGCTTTTGATTGGTTTGTCGTCTCAGTTTTTTAAGTTGTTCTTTAAAGAAAAGAACCTTTTTTGGATACACTACGCTGGCTTGCAGTGTGATGAGTGATGGAAATGTTATTACTCTATCACTATGCAGGGTGATTTCATGAAGATGCCATTTCCAGACAATAGTTTTGATGCAGTATATGCAATTGAAGCAACCTGCCATGCCCCAGATCCTGTATGCTCCCTTATGCTCTTGCTTTTCATCACTTGCTCTTTGCTTTGGTGCTTGTGATTCCATCTTGAATGTTGCTCTTGCATTAAACTTTTGGTTGATATTGTCGTGCTTGGTGTAAAAATAGGTTGGTTGTTACAAAGAGATCTACAGAGTTTTGAAGCCTGGCCAGTGTTTTGCTGCATATGAATGGTGCATGACAGATTCTTATGACCCTAGTAACCAGACACACCAAAAGATAAAGGTTAGCAAAAATGTCACAAAGACTGCGGCTTTTAAGTTCTATATTATGTGGTTCAGTTTCAAGCAATACTGAAGATGGCGTGGCTTTTGGGAGACAGGCAGAAATAGAGATTGGTAATGGCCTCCCAGATATCAGGCGGACCACAAAATGTCTTGAAGCTGTTAAAGAAGCTGGATTTGAGGTGAGTGGCAAATCATGTTGCTGTTTGTGTCTGATATCAAGTGGGAGATAATATTGTCAACTAAAGGTTTGTTTGTTTGTTTAATCAAGGTTGTATGGGAAAAAGATCTTGCGAAAGAATCACCTGTTCCTTGGTATCAGCCTTTAGATTCACGTCGTTTATCATTTAGTAACTTCCGGACAACTTATATTGGACGCTTTTTTACAAGGAAATTGGTAACTCTCCAATCCCTGATCCCCCATCCCCCAAAATTGTGATTGGCAAGTTGCACACCCTCTCTTTTTCTTATTATTCAGAAGCAGTTTTCTAATTACCTTGCAATGAACTCCAGGTAATTGCCCTAGAATATGTGGGCCTTGCCCCCAAGGGAAGTCAGAGAGTTCAAGCATTCCTAGAGCAAGCTGCAGATGGGCTTGTGGAAGGTGCCAGGTGAGTAATGCTTTTACTTGTATGTCTACAATGCCTGGTCATTTTGGGACAATAAAAGAAAATCCTGACAGCGGTCTGTTGTGTCAGATCTTTCAACCTACTCTATGAAAGGGATATGTTTTGTGAGGTTCTTGTTAGAGTATCTCATTTCAAGCTGTTATATGAGATGCGTTCCCTATTTTGTGGACTATGGATGTGGCAAATGTGCAAAATCCTAGATCTGCTACGTGGGATCGAATCCGCTAGGAGATCTTTTGGTGATAACTAGAATTGTCTGGACTATTTCTATTTTTTAGTTGACTTCACTAGAACGAATTAAAACAAGAGATGCACAAACACCGTACAAACTAAGTTGACATGATATATGCGAGG
Organism: Dillenia suffruticosa; assembly: GCA_033439265.1. Taxonomy (NCBI): domain Eukaryota; kingdom Viridiplantae; phylum Streptophyta; class Magnoliopsida; order Dilleniales; family Dilleniaceae; genus Dillenia; species Dillenia suffruticosa. The sequence continues at coordinate 2,163,555 of JAVTVX010000016.1, forward strand.
TTAGGTGGTTAAGAGGGTGCGGAACAGCATTTCTCATTCTTCAGAAAACTAACTTCCTTTGATTATTTATGCATTCCAGGAAAGAAATTTTCACGCCGATGTACTTCTTCTTGGCACGAAAGCCTAAGTAAAGCTACGAGGTTTTGTCGGTGAGAAATGTTAGCTGCTGTAGTTCAGTGGCCTTCCCGAACATAAAGCAAGAAAATTCGGTGAACAAGAAATGAAACTTTCAGGATTACATGGTTTGGAGATGCTCTCGTTTATGTTTGTGGTCACTTTCACTGTAATAGCTTTTGTGGAACTATCATGTTTGTATTTATTGTTGTATGCTTAGTCACTGTTCTGATCTTCATTTGAGTTCTTGACATGAAATTTCAACTTGTTGAGATAAAAATTATTTAATATGGAAAGCCTTGTCGTGTCCCTGGGGACAGTGTAGTGGTCACATCCCTCTCTCTAATCTTGTGGGATTCAAATCTCATTGTAACATAAAAAGGAAGCCTTGTTTATCATATTTTTTTTAGGGTTATGCTTGAAAGATTGACCTCGTCTAATTTTGTGACCGTAGTTTCTTCTTTTTCTTTTTTCTATAATAACAGAATTTCAATTACTAATTCTCAGAAAAATTGAGATATCCGAAAATATCACCAAGGTTTCAAATTGAGCACGATGGTTTGGTTTTGATAAGAAGAAGAATCAGAATATGGTATAATGGTTCATATGGCTGTTCATAACCAAAGGACAGTTCACCAAGTGAATAAGGGTGTCATATTTATTAACTAAATTTCGAATTTAAAATTTAAAAAAAAAAAAAAATTATATTGAGAAATCTCTCTTTTAAATTGGATTTGATAATATTCGAATTAAATTAGTTGTAATATGACTTCGATTATTGGTTGGTTATATAAAAAAATGTGATAGTGCACAACTACATCGACAAATATAAGTAAATTATTTATAGGTAGTTGAGTAGTGATCAAGTTTATTATTTGTTTGGAAATTTTATTTTTTGTGTAATATATTTTATTCTTGTTAGTTAAAATAAAATCAAACACGTTTAATTTTGAGAGAGAAATGGTTAGATGTTCAACTGCTAGCTGTACCTATTGTTTATTGTTTCCAAGCATGTCCAAGAGAGTGAAGAAATAAATTTTGCTCTAAATTTCAATTAAGTCCTTAAATTCTATTCTGCAACAATTAATCCTTAAACTTTAACATATGAAACAATTAAGTACTTGGGACAACAAGTGTAGACGTTATCTGCTGAATCAAATTTTTTGATGATGTGTCATGTGACACGTCAACCCCGTGGATGGCTGTGCAAAAGATAAAATGAAAAATGGTCATCCTCATCAGCCTCGTGGGTGGCTGTGTAAAAATTAAAAAGAAAAATGGTCATTCTACCAGATTTTATGTATCTCCATTTTTTGATATCTCTGAGTTTAATGGTAGTCCTAATTTTTATATCGGATCTCTCTAGCCTAGGGTTTGGACTGCACGCTCCTCAGCTGAGAGTAGGAATGGCATTAGAGAATTATTCATCTTCTTCCCTAATTCATGAAATTTCTGTGATTCAACTCAAATTTTAAATGATCATATCTCTCTCAATTTTTAACCATTTTTTATATTATTTATATGGTTAAAAAAATCAAGAAATTCTAATATATAAATTTCAAATCACGAAATATAATATGTTAAAAGATACGAGTGTATTAAGTTTCAGTTAGTGTTTAAAATATCTCATAATATATTCTATGGATGCATGTCAAATTTTACATATTTGATTCTCATGTTATAAGCATACTACTGTATAAAATTGATAATTCTTCATGAAATTTGTTGTAAGACACCATCAATGAACCTAAAATGTGATTCATGGCATTTTTCATTTTTAACGCCCAAAAGAGTATGAAACAATCCAAAACTAGTATGATACTAATGAAGGTTTAAAAAAACCAATATATATATTTTTCTCATTCAAAAAATTTTGAAATCCAAGTTGGGTTGTAATTACTTATCTCCTTCAATGATTGAGTATTCTAAAACTAGAAGATATCAGAAAATCGAATCATTTTTTTTTTGTTCATAATCTAAATGTCTTTGTGGTAAAGATCATTCTTCTCCAAGCCCTTTATATCTCTACCTATCAAATGCGAAAAGAATTACTTTCTTTTATAAATCATGCTCTCAAATAATGCATCGTCCTCTTTTCATAGTTTCTCATTCACGTATGTACGTTGTCAAGAGATAACAAAAGTTGATTCAAAGAGTAAGTCAAGAGAGAGAGAGGCTGTTGAGCGAGAGAGAGGGAGTTGAGGGGTGATCATCAAAAGTCCACTCCCTCCCTATATTATCTCTTTCAAATTCAAAACTCAAATATTTAAATGGGTTTGGATCTTGGGTAAGTCTACCATCACGGGCAAACCCACGTCCATTTCCAACCGTAACAAAATTTTTCTTTCTTGCCGGGGAAGAAATTGACAAAATTTAAACTTTAAAATTTTAAAATAAATAATAAAGTTATATTCTTCATTTTAACGGACATGATCCCAATGCGGTGTTAACTATACACCACCAAAAATGAGAGAAGGCTACAGTGTTAAGTTTATATTAATTATAAAATATCTGATTTGAAGTATAACCATCGACGGACAGACAGTCGTTTGTTGGGTCATTAATGGGTGTAAAGCTTTGATGGAGATTGCAGTGGAGGAGGTCTTGGCTGCTTGGGTTAGGGGATGAATTAGTTGTTAAATGTGACTGTCATTGCTGCTATCTCTTTCTCCAGATAAGATTGGAAGCTCCATTCAATGAAGTTGGAGCTATAACATTAATGTCAAACCCTTGATTTCTATGGCGGATGGCTACAAGACAAATATGGTTACCCATGCCCTTCACTCTCTGTCTTCTCATAAAATATGACCTAATTCGCACCCACTTCTTGTTTCAATTATTGAGTCTAGTTTCTTATCCAAATATGGAGAGGGGACTTATTTAATACCATCTTAATTCTTTTGCTTACGTATAATCGAATAGTTAAATATCAATACTTTTTAAATAATATTTCAAATTCATTTGTGCACGAAAAAAACAGAATATTGTTGTTTAAAGACATGATTTATATAAAAATATTAAAAAAATAAATGTTTTAGGGACAATATGGTGACATTTTAAAAAGCCAAATTTAAGTATTGACCCCTTTGTAGAAAGCAAAAGGGAAAAGAAAGACCATCGTAGGTACGTAAAAGAGGTACCACGTGCGAAACACTTGCAGTGTTTTCTTTCTGGTTTAGTAGCTGTATTGTATGTGGGTATCACACTCTAATCCACGTTGCTTACTTTGTCACACATACGAAGCTCTCTCTTTATTCAAATTGGGAAAGCTTCTTTAGCCCTGTCTTCTTTGTCGTAGCCTCACTCTCTCTCTCTCTTCCCTTCATTTTCAGGGCATCCTCTCATCTTCTTTCATTGAAATGCTTAACCTCTTGTTAGCTGCTGTAGTTCAGTAGCCTTCCAGAACATAAAGCAAGAAAATTCGGTGAACAAGAAATGAAACTTTCAGGATTACATAGTATGGAGTTGCTCTTGTTTATGTTTGTGGTCACTTTCACTGTAATAGCTTTTGTCGAACTATCATGTTTGTATTTATTGTTGTATGCTCTGAGCGTTATTGTTGGCCAAGGTTTACAATCAGTGACTGTTCTGATCTTCATTTGAGTTCTTAACATGAAAATTTCAACTTGCTGAGATAAAAATTATTTAATGTGGAAAGTCTTAACGTGTCTCTAGGGATAGCCCAGTGATCACATCCCTCTCCCCAAACCATGTGATCCGGTGTTCAAATACTAATTATAATAGAATTCAGAATGATTGTTCATATGACAGTGCATAACTAAAGAACAATTTGCTTACTAGATAAGGGTGTTATAATTGTTAATCAAGTCTCGAATTTAAAATTTAAAAATAAAAAAGATTACGTTAGGAGATTTCTATTTTAAATTGAATCTGATATTACTCGAATCAAATTAACAAGATTATGGTTCCGGTTATCGATTAGTTATATAAAAAAATATAATAGTGCATAACTATAGTGACGTCAGCTATAAGTAAGTTATTTATAGCTGGATAGTATAGCAGTGATCGAGTTTATTATTTGTTTGGAAATTTTATTTTTTGTGTAATATATTTTATTCTTTTTAGTTAAAATAAAATCTAACATGTTTAATTTTGAGAGAGAAATGGTTAGTTGTTCAACTACTAGCTGTACCTATTGTTCATTGTTTCCAAGCATGTCTAAGAGGTAGAAGAAATAAAATTTGATCTAAATTTCAATTAAGTCCTTAAATTCTATTCTGCAACAATTAATCCTTAAAGTTTAACATTTGTAACAATTAAGTCCTTGGGACAACCAGTATAGACATCATCTACTGTATCGAATTTTTTTATGATGTGTCATGTGACACATCAGTCCCGCATGTCCACATTAGCACTTATACCAATCTTGATCCTCTTCCAGGCATTCCAAAATTCATAACCTGCAAAATTTGGGACTGCAAGACGTCTCATACATTCCAGGAGAGCAGTAAACTCTGGGCTTCATGGACAATCTAGCTACTAACTACACACTTTAGTGGGTCCTTCTGCAATGTGGGTCGATGGCCCACCTCTTTTAAAGGTCCAATGTTTTTGGCATGGCTTTCCTCGGTATCTGTAAGTTTCAGCTCCTAGTTTTGTATTTCATAGTACTCAACACTCTGTCTGATGGCACTGCTACTTCCTAAATGCTTCATGTGCCCCCACGCTTGTAAACTACTGAGATTTTAGTTCTGTTTGCCCCTCAGAAATTGACATTGTTAAGAAGCTGAAAGTACATTTCACGCCCTTACTTTGAAAGGGTTATTATAGTTAGAAAAAACAAGATAAACAGAAAAAAAATAGAAGGAATAAAGAAAACATACCGAGAGAAAATAATACATGTATTATATATATGTTGTATATACAATAGATTGAAAGAGCATGATTCATGTATTATGTGTTCAATAGATTGTACAAATACCCTATTTATAATATGATTCCATGAAAATATAAAAGAAAATAATAAAATAGAATATTTACAAAATTGCAAAGAATAAATGAAATATTATAATATTAAAACTTTGGAAAGTCAATATTTTTTAAATTTCTTCAATTTGGAAATCTTGAAAACTTCTTCAGTGGACTTCTTCGATTTAGGAATACCAATATTCTTAACACCCCCTTAAACTCAAAATGGGAGTAGATAAATCATCTTAAGTTTGTGTAGTAAATCATCATGACACTCAGAAAGATAAGTCAAAATCATAAAGAAGGCTTATGCCAAAAGATTAAAGAACCGCCAAGAAAAAGCACAATAGCTAATAGTAGACTATCGATTAGTAAGATCACTAGACCAATTAGTATCAGAATAAGTATATAACTGATACGGTAGAAAATGTAGTATAGTTGTGATTATATAAAAAAAAAAAAAAAAAAAAGCTTCTTGTAAGAGATTTTCAAGATCACAAAGAGATATGGTAAAAAACTAGCAGAATAAAGTAGAAAAAAATAGAGATAAAGCAGAGAAATAAAGCAAATTGAGTAGAAGAGATAATAATAGCAAAATCCTCAATAGCATCAATAGCACCATACTTAGAAAAAACGGAGATAAAGTAGAGGGAAAAAAGTAGATAGAGTAGAAGAGACGGTAATAGTAGAAAAAAGCCAAGGGATCGAAGAATGAAACACAATCTTCAATAGCAAGAAAGTAGCTGACCGTAAGATATTATCGAGAATCAGTAGAATAAAGTAGAGGAATTGAAAAATCAAGCAAAATCTTCAATAACAGAAAAACAGCAGATTATAAGATATTGTCGAAAACTAATAGAAAAATAATTTTGGATAACAAAAATAGGTCGAGAAATATCTAATTTCTCCATAACTATGATAAAAATGTCTAATTGATGAGAAAAGTAGAAAAAATATCGGATCGAAATCTAATACTCTGATACCATATTAGAAAAAACAAGATAAAATAGAAAAATAGAGGGAATAAAGAAAGCAGACTGAGAGAGAATAATACATGTATTATATATATGTTGTATATACAATAGATTATATATCCAATATATTGAGAGATAATGACTCATATATTGTGTGTTCAATAAATTATATAAAAACCATATTTATATAGTAATTCCATACAAACATAAAAAAAAAAAAAGAATAAAATAGAATATTTACAAAATTGTTAAGAATAAATAAAATATTATAATTTTGAAATTTTGAAAAGCCAATATTTTTAAAATTTCTTCGATTTGAAAATCTTTAAAACTTTTTCAATAGATTTCTTTAATTTATGAATGTCAATATCATTAACAATTATGAAATTTCAATTTTTGAACAATGATTGTTAGAGCCTACTAAGTGGAACTGGTGAATGGAATCTAACATCTATACACACTGATGAAGAAAAACCGAAGCATTACAATGATTGAATTAAAGGGTCATTTTTTTTCAGAAGACAATAGTAGGAAAAGGGTCATGAAAGATTCACAAAAGGGGTCAACCTCAAAGGATTCAATGGATAGCAAACAGATGGGGTTGACCTCCACTGGCCACAAAGGAAAGAAACTTCGAATGGCCCATTCAACAGGACTTGGAAACACTAACTGTGATTCAAACTTCTAGGAACATGTTAGATTCAAAGACAGCCATTGAGTGAAATCTTGCGGCTATGAAAATGGGGCTAGGTTGACCCAAAAATTCCAACGGCCCCACTGGATAAAGGCCATTGAAGACTAGGTGTAGAGGATCCTCTCTTTGGTAAAGCCTGTTATGTAACATCTAATCTCCTGTTTGAACTTGTTGAAAATTTTGCACAATCATGCATCTCAGTTGCAAGTTAAGTCCAACCATTCTCTGGGTCATGGGCACCAAACTTATGGGTGGTAACTTTTTCCTGCATAGACTAAAATACAGGCACACAAAATGCAAAGCTTAGATTTTAAGTTTGATTAGTGGCAACTTCCAACATAGAGTTCGTACTATTAGCTGGTTGCCCAACTCTTTTTCAGCTGAACAACAAAAACTTGAATAATATGGTCAGACTATGAAGATGGTGAATCAATCACCCCATGTGGCTGTCCTCCTACATGGGGAAGATGCAAGGGTTTTTCTGGGGCAAAGACCTAGCAGTCCACTTGGTACCAAATGCTTTGGTGTCAAACACTGTAAATCAACAATTTCAACTTTTTGGTCCTTTTTTTCAGGGAGACGAACAAGACTCGAATCCTGAACTTGGGAGGTGACTCGAATCCTAGACTGACCCTAACCCTGGATCTTTGGATGACTGTTTGAGCCAAACACAGTGTTTGGACTAGATTAGTTAGGTAATCTGGGTATCAATTTAGTCCAACACAAAACAAATAGATATGCAATCAAGAATGATATCACCGAGACTTGGAAAAAGTATTCTGTTCTTGTTTTTTTAGGGCAAACATTGGGCTGTATTATAGAAGTTTAATGCATCTTGAATTGATCTCAGTGATGGCAAACTCAAAGATTTAGGCCCTGTAAACCAAATCCTTGTTCATGTGGATCCCTCTTCAAATTCCAAAAAAGCGCTAATGGAAGAGGCATGGCTTCGTTGATCAAATTCAATTGTCAACTAGTCGGTACATGACCCAAAGGCCAAGCCAAGGCACCACATCTGGATTGGGTGGGGATATTTTGCCTCGAGTTGACAACCATCTTCCTTCTATTAATGGCCTTTCTTCCCTAAGGTTCTAACCTAAGTTATACGAACACGGAAATAAAAAAAATAGCAACGAATACAAAATTATATATAGAAATATTACTTTGTAAGTATACATGAAATAGAAACATAGGAAAACACATAAACATAAAAAATATAAAAATTTTTGTGAAAATATTAATTATTTAAAAAAATAATAGAATAATCATATTTTATAATAAAAATATTATAATTTTTAATCATAAGATAAATAATATAAAAAATTATAATTATAATTAAATATGTAAATAATTCATTAAATATAGAAAAATATATAAATATAAAAATATAAATACTTTAGTATAAATATTAATTAATTTTGCTTGTTGAGATATTTTGAAAATGAGAAATGCTTCAAAAAATAAAAAATGTTAATGTTGAAAAATTCGTTTGTATCATAAATTTTAACTAAAAACCAAATTTTCGAAATTCATAATCTTTAAAAATATCAAAATACATGACCATAGCGAGTATATTTAAACTAAATTACAATTTGCATTCATAATTTTGTACTAAATAACATTAAGCATTTAAATTTTTCGTTGATTTTTTTTATAACATTTTAAAAATACCCATTGATAATATATATATATATATATCTCACCTCATATATTTTCAATTTTTTATATTTTTAATTATTTTTCTCTCTCTTATATCTCTTCCCGATCTTTAGTTTTCAATCGAAAGTGTCTCTCAATCTCTACCCCATGACAGTAATGGGAGGGGAATCGCCTTGAAGCATTCGGGTATCAGTCTCTATCGAAATGGTTAATGCCCCTTTTTCCCTTTTTTCCCTTTCTTACTAGAAGAGAATTTTCACTCTCTCTCTCTCTCTCTGTGGAGCTCTTAATTATAGTGGGCTCTGCCATTCCTGTACTCTTTGTTTTGGGTCCAATTAAATGCAAAGACAAGTTGACGACAAAAGAAGATTGCTAGTTTTTGGGATGAGAATGAGTTCCGATGCACAGAAACTTGTTAACATGAATACTTTTTTTCATTTCTAAAATATATTTTTTTATTTTCAAAATGTTTGAATATATTAAATCAATTAATATTTATATAAAAATTTCTTAAAAACAGTTTTTTTACAAAAAAAAATATAAGGAAAAGATTGTATATATATATATATATATATATATCACCCTCTACCCCGCACTAAGTCGGGAAGTAGTTTGGTGAGCCCTTTTCTTATATATAAAAGTTTCTAAGTTGTTTATATTTATAATTTTTTTTATATTTAATAAATTATTTTTACTTAATTATAATTTTTATTTTTTATATTTTTGTCTTATAATTAATAATTATATATTTAATCATCTTATATTTTTATTTAAAAAGATATTTATTTTATTATTTTTATAAAATAATTAATATTTACATAAAAATTCTTATATTTTTACGTTTACATGCTTGTCTATATTTTTATTTTTTATATTTTTATAAACTATTATTTTCCCGCATCGTTTCCCTGCAATCTAGGTAATGAGCAGTGCTTTGTTTATGGAAGAATAAAAAAAATGATTAAATTAATAAAATTTTATATTACATAAGTTTTCTTAGTTATTAAAATCACTGTGTGCTAAAACAACCTTATTTATTTAATTATTTATTATTATTATTATTATTTAATATTAAGCATGGACCAGCACATTGATTTAACAAATATATATTCCGCAGAAGATATTCTCTTTTCTTTCGCATAATTGCTTTGCTTCTTTGACCCACCTAAATATATCATTTTCTTTTAAGTCTTTATTTTTTGCTTAGACAAAAAAAATAGGGAAGGTTACAGTGTTATTGATTTCCCTCGTATAAAATTTTTTTATTAATTTATGGTTATATTAATGAAGAGATTCGTAATAAATTGGGAATTAATTCAATTATGAATAAAATGTAAGAGTGTGTCTGAGATGGTTCAAGATGTACAAAGAAGACCAAAAGATACACTAATTAGAAGAATTGAAAACTTAAATATATGATATATAATAAAACGTAAGAGTAGACTGTTGAAATTTTGGATACAAATTATCTGTAAAAATATGATAGTTAAGGGTTTAAACGAGAAAATGGTTTTGGATAGTAATGAGTGGGATAGGAAAATCTGCACAAATTAATCTAATATTATTTTATATATTTATTTGTTTATTTTACTTTATTTTATTTTATTTTTTAAATTTTTTATTCTTTTTAAATTTATTTTTTAGATGATCGATCCTAAATTTTGAGGTTAAAACTCAATGGATTGTTGTTATTGTATAAAATATATATATGATTTGAAGTATAACTACCAATAAAGAGGATCGTTTGGCGGGTCATTAATAGGTATGAAAGCTTTGACGGAGATGGCGGAGGTCTTGGCTGCTAGGGTTTGGAGACCAATTAGTTGTTCTATGTGACTTTCATTCTGTTTTCTCTATCTCTGGATCAGATCGGAAGCTCAATTCAAAGATGTTGGAGCCATAGCATTATTGATTTCAAATCTTTGATTTTTTTTTTATATTATAACTAGACTATCAACTCAGTATTTGAAATTTCGTTCTAATTAATCTGGATTGATCGTTTGCAGAACCCAATTAAGAGAACATATCTCCCAACACTGATTTTTTTATTCTCACAAGGGATTAAACTTTCGATCATAATTAAATGATATCAATTCTTGAACCAACTAAGTCATAACACGTGGATCAAATCTTTGATTTCAATGGCGGAGGGCCACAATACAGATGTGGTTGCCTGTGCCTTTCACTCTCTGTCTTCTCATTAAGTATCACCTAATTCTCGCCCACTTGTTGCTTCAATTATTGAAAGTTATGCATTTTAATCTATAGGAAGAAATGGAGACATATTTTAAAAAGCCAAATTTAAATATTGACCCTTTTATAGAAATTTTTTAATTTAAAAAAAATTAAATGATCGTTGAACATTGTAGGTGGGGATGTCAATATCTAACCTCATCCGATAAATATTCAATTAATCTAATATGATGGAGTAAGGTTATTCTTTTTTTAAAAAAAAATGTGTTAAGAAATAATCAAGTCTGCTTGGATACGAATTTAGTTAATGAAAAAATTGATCCGACCTGAGTTATTACTCAATTTAATATTTTATTATTAAAAGATTTTTATATTGAATTTATTAAAATTAATCTTTCATTTTGAATTTTCAATAATGATGAAATTACAAAAAATATTCAAAATGAAATATTATAAAATTTTATAAAATTACAATAAAATATGTACTATTGTGTGGCACTGAATGTTAGACCATTAAATAATAACAAGAGTATAAAATGACTGTAACTGAAATAAAAATATTTAAATTGATGTGTGTTAAAATTAGAAAAGATATAATTAAAAATGAAAAGATATATAATAAGTTGAGAATTATTTAATTGTGAATAAGATGCGAAAATATCATTTGAAGTGATTTGGATATATGTAATGAAGAATCAAAAATGCATTAGTTAGACGAACTGAAAAATTAAATATATGAGATTTAGTAAAACGTAAAGATAAATTATTGAAAATTTGGATATAAATTATCCGTAAAGACATGATAATTAAGAATTTAGTTGATAAAATGATTTTCGATAGAAATAAGTGGTGTAAGAACATTTGTACCAATTAAATCAGCATTTTTTTCTTAATATTTGTCTTATTTCAAAATTTAGAATTAATAATTTGTTGTTGTAATCTTTCGCCTTGAATTTTGATACCCCTTACCCAAAACAGATGCAATGCAACCTCAGCCTCGGACCCCCTTCTCTTCACCCTTCATCCTTTCGCTTTCCCATCCTCACCACCGACAACGGTAGACAACAGTCAACAGATCATTGACGATTAATCTCTCCATGCATACAACCACATCGAAAGAGAGGGAGAGAGAGTCACTTGACAATGACATCGACAGATTGTGATGATAAGATTTGCAATCGTAAGCCACCCCCTCGTCCCTTCCCCCACCCACAAATCGAGGGTCATAGTTGAAATCACCGGTCACCTTTTGTTCCTTTTTCACCCACACAGCCGTGCCAACTTTTGTCATTTTCCCAATCCCATTCATATAGCCAGATTAAGAGAGATTAAAAAAAAATTGGCATGGCAAATTGGATCCAACTTCTGTATAAATTGATACGATGGATATGGTTTTTCAATTTATTGACCCCAATAGGGTCAACATCAAATATGAAATACATGGTAGGGTTTGGAGACGGATATAATATTAACAAAATCCGCACAATATCGGCCTCTTTCCATGAGTTAAATCCAAGAATAATAGATTTTTTTTTAATTTAATCTTAATCCCACGTCGTCAAAGAGGTACCACGTGAAAAACACCTGCAGTGTTTACTCCGAACGTGTGAGTCTACTTTCTGGTTTCTTTGGTGTATGTGGCATCGGCGATCAGAATCTGTAATCCATGTCGTTGCTAACTTTGTCGCACGTACGAAGGTCTCTATCATTCAAGTTGGGAAGGCCTCCTAAGTTCTCTATATTTATTCAAATTAGGAAAGCCTCTTTTTCCATGTCCTTTGTCGTAGCTTCACTCTCTCTCTCTCTCTCTCTCTCTCTTCCCCCCATTTTTCAGGGCATTCTCATATCCTCTTTCGTTGTAAGATCCCCCCCCTCTCTCTCTCTCTCTCTCTCTCTCTCTGTATATATATATATGGGTTTAACAATGTCGTTGATTTTGGCATTATAGACTGTACATAATGATGAAGCATTCACCTAACATTTTGAAAATTCTTTTTTTTTTTTAATTTAAATGCGATTGAGAATACAGACCTTTTCGTGTTGAAGATGTCGAAAGGTGGAGCTTTGGATCTTGCATCTGGCGTTGGTGGCAACCTTGACAAGCACGAGGTTCTTTCCGCCGTTGAAAAGTATATCTCTCTCTGGCTAAATTTCATGGTCAACTTGTATAGGGATTATAATATGGTTCGGATCATATTAATATCATATGTTTTAATTTTAATATATATATCTAATTCTAACCCAACTCAAATTAAAAAATAAAAAACTATATCCAACTCTATAAATTTTTTTAAAAATCTAATTCGGCATATTATATATTTTAAAAAAATCAATCCGATCCGATTTTAAACTGACCAATACCTGACACATACTCGATCCGTACTGAATTTGGAAAAGAAAAACATAATAACAAATAAAATTATATGAAAAAAAAAAACACTAAATCCTCTTGAAATTTGTTTAAAATCTAGACCATATAAAGAAAAAGTAATAAATAAATTGGTTTATTTAATATAAAGAATCTAAAATTATAGAAAGAAACTTACAAATATGGCATCCAATAATTTCTAACCTGCTCAGTAATTCTCTCCATTGCCATTGGTTAACCCTTGTTTGTGTTTAAGAGCATTTCTCCACCCACAAAGCTCATAAGAACATGCACAAGAACCACGGAGGAACGACATAAATCATCCAAATATTAGTCAAAGTATACAAATTTTATATTTTGATAATCGAAAAATAATTCACAAAATAAAACTAGAAATAAATTATATATTTTTTATAGTAGTAGAAAACAAAACATATGAGTTTTTTTTTTAAAAAAAATAGTACAACTAATATAATATTAAAATAAAATTTTATTTTATTATAAATTGTCATCGGATTGAACCATTTATAATCTAAATCCGTATTCAAACCAACTCAACTATTTTGATATTAAAACTCAACTTTAATCCGATCCTAACTCGTTTTAACAAAAAAAAAAAAAAAAAAAAAACCGATATGATGGATCAAGTTTTTCAGGTATCCGTCGAATCGGATCTGGAAATTGTCATCCTTAGAGGTGAGCATTATACGACTAAAACCGAAAAAACCATTTTCACCGAATCGTTTATTTATATTTTAGGTGGTTTATTAAATACTCACTTTGGTTTTGGATAAAATCAAACTTTAATTTGGTTTATTTAGACTATTATTGATTGTTATAATTTTTATTTCAATCAAATCAAATTAACCAAAATAATTAAAAATATTATATATTTTTAGATAATTTTTTCATATAAATATTATTGTAATATTATAATTAAAAATTAAAATATAAAAAACTAAAAATTAAAGCTAATATAGGGAAAATACATAATTAATGAAAAAACTTTTAATTTTCGCATTTTTAGCTCTAAATTTTTAATGTCAAATCTATTTACGGCTTTTTCAGTCCCAAACTTAAACTCTCACTCACACTTTACCTCTCATTCTCCTATTTCTCTCATATTCCACTCCTAAAATTTAGTTTATTTGAAATTTAAAAAAAAACATTTGATAAACTAAAGTTATAAATAAATTTAGAATTTTTAAAACTATAATGGTTGATATGAATAATATATATTATATTTACATAGTGATGAATAAAAAATAATATTACTTTAAAGATATTCGTAGCAAGGGATTTTAAATAATTTAATTAATTTAGATAACCAAATCGATTATTTCAATTTTATTTATCTGGGTACTCACCCCCCGAATCATCCTATGCTTATGTGCATAAGGTTCTGGTTGGAATTCGAAACTGAAAAGGAGACTTTCACTTCTACAATACACACACATAGACCCACTACCACTCTCCTTTGGTAATGATTAAGCACGAAATAATTCACAAATCAGACACGCGCATCAGGTAAACGTGTATGTAGATGGAATGGGTCAAATGGTCTTAGATGGGGAAGATATTGCATGTGTGCGCGTCAAATTGAATGATGTCCGAGTAGGGGAAAGGAAATGGTTGAATCTGTTAAGAGTGAGGAAGGAATAGGAATTTGACAACGAGAATGTAGGGATTGTTGGTTTTTTGGGAGTGATGCTCCTTTCAAGGAATGGTATCTTGTCGAGATCTAGGGATGCCGGTCCTGGCCCTGTAATCAACGCGTTGGGAGCAAGACATGTACCGAATTAAATCAAATAAAAAAAATTAAAATGACCTAAATAAATTTAAAAAATAACTCATATTTCTCATGGATTCAACCCACATCCGATCATATCGTGAATTAAACACGCGACATAATAACGTATCACGATACGTGGATAGAGTGTGTTGCGTCTTTAAGTTGGGGACAGACCGTGTCACGTCTCCAAGATGGGGACAGACTGTGTCGCGTCTTGGAGACGCGACACAGCTTCTGCAAGCTCACACCTCTCTCTCTCTCTCTCTCTCATTATTAACATGTATGAAAGCATTCTGCCAATGGGTTCATCTTCCTCCACATGGCAGCTTGGTGGGACCCACTTTCTTCTTCCTCCCTCTCCCTCTCTCTCTCTCGTTAACTCTTTAACTTCTCTCCTCATTAACTCTCTCTCTCTCCACTCATAAAAATATTAAAATATAATTTTTATAATTAAAAAAATTTTCCTCCCTCTCTCTCATTAACTGTTATTAAAAATTATGATTTTTTTTTTCAAAACTATATACTTTTTTACTTTTTTATTTTAATTAAAAAATATTATAATAAAAATAAAACAAAAAGAGGTAAATTAAGATAAATCAAGAGACACCAACAAGCGAATATATATGTGTGTAATTGGAATTTGATATCAAATTTGTTGAGATTTATTGATGTGAAGAACTTGGTGTCAGAATTATATATTCTGTATTAGTTAGGTTTTAAAATATAATTTTATTTTATTTTATTTTATGTAAATTAAAAAATTTTAATATATTAAAAAAATTAATACTTTTATATTATAGATATATTTTAATGTTAAAAATTTAAATTATAATATTTAATATTTATATATTATAGTTGTTTTTTAATTATAAAAAATATTTTTAATATTTTAATAAGAAGAGAGAGGGAGAGAGAGTGTGGGTGTTAATGAGAAAGAGAGAGAGGGAGAAAGAATGCGACGTGGCTAAGGCTAATGAGAAAGAGAGAGGGAGGAAAGAAAAAAGTGGGTCCCACCCAGTTGCCATGTGGAGGAAAATGAACCCAATGGCAAAGTGCTTTCATATATGTTAATAATGAGAGAGAGAGAGAAGAGAGAGAGGTGTGAGCTTGCAGAAGCCGTGCGTCCACCTCGCTTCTTCAAGCCGTGACACACCCTGTCCATGTGTCGTAAGATATTATTACGTCACATGTTCAACTCGTGACATGGTTGAATGTGAGTTGAACTCATGAAAAATATGGATTATTTTCAAAATTTATTTTTTCTTTAGATCATTTAAAAAAAAAAAAAATTTATTTGATATAATTCGGTACATGTCTCCGTTGGAAGCACCTATTAATGGAAGAGGGTACAAAATGAGAAAAGTAATGTTTGTCATCCTAAACCCCAGTGCACCTAATGTATAAAGTGATAGCTATACCATATTCTAAGATATTCTACACACGTATGAAGTGATAGCTTACGAATTTGTAATTACTCTTTTTTTTTGGGGGCGGGGTATGAATTTGTTTTACTGAGTATCCTGTTTGATGATTTAGGTATGAGAAGTATCATGGCTTCTACGGAGGTGAGGTGGAAGAGAGAAAAGCTAATTATGCTGACATGGTACTGAAATTTGCATAATTGAATTGTTCTATACACAAAAGAAATGCCTACCATGTATGTGTATGTGAAGCTATATGTTCTGCTAAGATGACCTTTGGATTTACTAGGTTTGTCATAAAATATAAATTGGTTATCTAATTGCGGGTTTTTGCTTACACTTGTCCCTTTTTAGCAGACTTAGATAACAGGATAATGTGACTTAAGATTTTGCATTTTCATAATTGAATTCCTTGTTATATCCTGTTGAATGGGCAGCTACGGATGCCTATATTGTTTCTTTTTTTTTCTTTTTTTTTTGGCTCATATGATTCTATCCGACCTTGATTCTACCCTGGTTTAATTGATTGGACACATGGAGTGTAAAATGCTCTCTCAATTCTCAAAGCATTTTAAGGTAGCTGCCTGTCATATTACGGTATTGATCTTGTAAATTTGAAATTGAACTGAGTGAGAATGTATGTGGAAAAATTGGTATAAAGCATCTTCCTGGATGTACCAAGTGTAAGTACATTTGGGCTAGGGCTATGGCTGTGCCTTTTGCCTTGTCTTATTTTCTTTTGTTGCATGGTACTTTGATTATAACAGTTGTGAATTTCTGTAACACGTTCCCCTCAATTTCTGGAAAAACTATTCTATATTCGTGTGTATATCTTCTTCCCTGTCTCGTGCAAGTTATGAAATGTAACTTGGTTAAGTTGTGTATGCAGAGGAGTGGACTTATTGGTCTTTCAGGCACAATGACTCTTAGTCAACTTGTTCACTTTTTGATGCAGTAGACAATGCCTTTCTATTCATTTTGAAGTTTAGAAACTTGGGTGTAGATTTTCTAGTGTACAAGTGATCTGTTCATGTTGATCTTAGGTACTCAAATACTATGATCTAGCCACCAGCTTCTTCGAATATGGGTGGGGAGAGTCTTTCCACTTTGCTCCAAGGTTAATATCCACCCTCCTCTCCCTTTGGGGGCAAAAGTTCTTGCTTTAAATTTTACATCCTTCCTCATCCTGCTTTACTAATTTTTGTTTTCATCACCTTTTCTGTGTCTTAAATATGAGAACTCTCTGTTATATACAATTCTTTTATTCTGTTTTATTTTATTTTTGTGTGAAAAGAAAAATTATATGAATCAAACTTATTTGTGCAGATGGAAAGGGGAGTCTGTTAGAGAGAGCATGAAAAGGCACGAGCATTTCATTGCTTTGCAACTGGGTCTAGAACGGGGGCTGGAGGTCTGTATCCTTATGTTGGTGGAGTATCGGATGGGCATTCCAGATATGTTTGAAATATATATCTTGAAATAGCTTTATGCTTTAATTTTTGCTGTAGGTCTTGGATGTGGGATGTGGAATTGGTGGACCATTAAGAGAAATTGCTCGATTTAGGTGATTATCAATGCATCAATGCTCTTAGAATCTTTTCTTTTCTTCGAGTTCACAGTTCTACTTATTTCTGTTTGTCTAACTATGATGTAAAATCCTTTACCCTATATGTAAGCAAGGAATTGGTAATAGACTTCCTAGATGAGATTTTCATTCTCATTGATTGACTTATTTTGTGAGTTCGTGGCTCTTTTAAGATGAATTAGCATGCACTTTTGGGTTTTAGAGTTTGGTTCCTAACTTCCTTTATGCATTTCCCTTGCTTACATAAACTAGATATTTACAAGAGATCTGACATTTAGATTTAATTGGTTGTATAATGCAGCTCAACATCAGTTACAGGGATAAACAACAATGAATATCAGATAACAAGGGGACAGGTATGCTTTTTCTTCTGTTATGTTAGCAATGCTAAAATCACACACACACACACACACACACACACACGCACGCACACACACACACACATGTATGCATGTATGTATCAGCCCTTACAATCCTTTCTTTCGCCATAAGTAAAAGTCCGATCTTCTGATTTCAGGGTTCTGCAATGTTTCCATCAAACATCCAGCGTATAGTTAACATCCCCCTTTTTTGCAAATGGAAAAGTACACTAATGGCCTGTTTGGTAGTTCTGCAAATTATTATTATTTTTTTATAACCAACCGATATCTAAAACCATATTTCGATTAATCTGGTTTGAGCGCTCTGCAAATTAAATTAATAGTTGATAAAAAGCATACAATTTACTGTCTGGGAAATGGCATGCATGACATATTATCTATACTCTGCTCAACGCATTTGGTAGATTTTTATGCTTTTAATTATATTCACCAGATTAGCTAAATTATCATTTTCTCTTTAGGAACTAAATCGCATTGCAGGAGTGGACAAGGCATGCAACTTTGTGAAGGTTAGTGTCTTCATATATGGATTGCAACCTTATGTAGAGCTTGTTGATGATTCTCCTTTAGTAGTGTTTTGCTTTTCCTTTTCTTCCTTCTTTATAAAGCAGCTTTTGATTGGTTTGTTGTCTCAGTTTTTTAAGTTGGTTCTTTAAAGAAAAAGAGCCTTTTTGGATACAAGCTAGCATGATGAGTGATGGAAATGTTTTTACTCTATCACTGTGCAGGGTGATTTCATGAATATGCCATTTCCAGACAATAGTTTTGATGCAGTATATGCAATCGAAGCAACCTGCCATGCCCCGGATCTTGTATGCTCCCTTATGCTCTGACTGTTCATCCCTTGCTCTTTGCTTTGGTGCTTGTGATTCCATCCAGAATGTTGCTTCTTGCATTAAACTTTTGGTTCATATTCGCATGCTTGGTGTAAAAATAGGTTGGTTGTTACAAAGAGATCTACAGAGTTTTGAAGCCTGGCCAGTGTTTTGCTGCATATGAATGGTGCCTGACAGACTCTTATGACCCGAGTAACCAGACACACCAAAAGATAAAGGTTAGCAAAAATGTCACAAAGACTGCTGCTTTTAAGTTCTATATTATGAGGTTTAGTTTCAAGCAATACTGAAGATGGCATGGTTTTTGGAGGCAGGCAGAAATAGAGATTGGTAATGGCCTTACAGATATCAGGCTGAGAACAGAATGTCTTGAAGCTGTTAAAGAAGCTGGATTTGAGGTGAGTGGCAAATCATGTTGCTGTTTGTGTCTGATGTCAAGTGGGAGATAATATTGTCAACTAAAGGTTTGTTTGTTTGTTTAATCAAGGTTGTGTGGGAAAAAGATCTTGCGAAAGAATCACCTGTTCCTTGGTATCAGCCTTTGGACTCACGTCGTTTATCATTTAGTAACTTCCGGGCTACTTATATTGGACGCTTTTTGACAAGGGCATTGGTAACTTTCCCAATCACTGACTCCCATCCCCCAAAATTGTGATTTATAGGTCTAAAGTTTCCTTCTTGTTGCTTGGCAATACATGGCATCAGCAAGTTGCACACCTTCCCTTTTTCTTATAATTTGGAAGCAAACTTATTCTATTATTTTCTAATTACCTTGCGATGAACTCCAGCTAATTGCCCTGGAATTTGTGGGCCTCGCCCCTAAGGGAAGTCACAGAGTTCAAGCATTCCTAGAGCAAGCTGCAGATGGGATTGTGGAAGGTGGAAGGTGAGTAATGCTTTTACTTGTATGTCTACGGCGCCTGGTCAATTTTGGACAATAAAAGAAAATACTGATTAGGGTCTTTTTTGTCAGATCTTTCAACCTACTTTATGAAAAGAATATATTTTGTGAGGTTTTTGTTATACTATCTCGTTTCATGCTGTTAAATGAGATGCGTTCCCTATTTCGTGCACTATAGATGTGGCACATGTGCAAAATTTTAGATCTGTTGCATTGGATCGAATCAGCTAGGAGATCTTTTGGTGATAACTAGAATTGTCTGGAGTATTTCTATTTTTTAGTCGACTTCACTAGAACAAAGTAAACTCGGTGATACACAAGCACTGCCCCAACAAAGTTGACATAACATATGCGAGGTTAGGTGGTTAAGAGAGTGCTGAAAAGCATTTCTTATTCTTCAGAAAACTCACTTCCTTTGATTATTTATGCATTCCAGGAAAGAAATTTTCTCGCCAATGTACTCCTTCTTGGCACGAAAGCCTGAGTAAAGCTATGAGGTTTTGGCGGTGTGGAATGCCTAACCTGTATTTAGCTGCTGTATTCCATTAGCCTTCCCGGACATAAAACAAGAAAAAATTCGGCGAAGGAGAAATGAAACTTTCTGGATTGCATAGTTTGGAGTTGCTCTTGTTTATCTTTGTGGTCACTTTCATGTTTGTTCAACCAAAGAACTGTAACAGCTTTTGTGGAACTATCATGTTTGTTTTTATTGTTGTATGCTCTGATCTTCATCTGGAATTGTCTTGTAATGGGACATTTGTTTGATGAGTCCTTTTCTTTTGCCAGAAAAAGGGGGGTCTCTTTATCCGCTATGCTATTAATGTCACACTTTGGGAAAAATTGGGACTAATGGTTGGCCAAGGTTTACAATTAGTGACTGTTCTGATCTTCATTTTAGTTCTTGACAGGAAAATTTTAGCCTGCTGAGATTAAAATTATTCAAAGTTTGGGTTTGGTTCTGATTCGATTATGGTTTGGAGTTAGAACTTATTGGTACATCTACAGAGTTGATCTAACTTCTGGTTCTGTAATAAGTGTTTGTTTGTGTAACTTTTGATATAGCTCAGGTTTGGCAAGATTTGTTTTCATTATCTCTATGCCTTCTCTCTCAAAAGTATATCAGTCGCCTCTCTCTAGAAGTGATTGGACATTGATGGCACAATTTTTCAAGTAAATTCGTAGAGATTACTTTAAATCTTATTTCTAAAAAAATTCCTTTTGTATAGAAATTTTATATGACTTTGCTTATGGCCGAAAGGAAATCTACTAATTTACGTACAATTAGAAACAAGATGGAATGGAAAAGAAATTTACAAACAACTATCAAGCAAATACATCCCCACACGCGGTGCATTAAGTACAGCGTCAACTATAAATAAAATTTTTATAGGTAGTATACCGGTTGATGTTACATGGACTGTGATCCCATTAACACGTAACATGGGTCTTGAGCCCAACAAGCAAGATGAGCTGTGAACATATCAAAATGCATCGGTTTCAAGGACGCATCCCTCCTAATTGGTGTCCAATGACCAAATCTCACTCGATAGTCGAATCCTCTCGGTGTTCAATGTTTGGTCAGCCTGAAGTAAATATTCTTTTCCATAAAATGCGGGAACAGAATTTCATAACAAAAAAGAAAATCTTCAAATCATCTTTGATAAAAAAAGAAATCTCATTGTAAGTCTAGATTCCCCCCACTTGAGCCCACCAGACATAACACACACGAAACGTATCATTAATACGGGATTTATCTCTCAAATGGATAGATATGATCCACTCTCCCAATACATCTTGCCAACCCCCATCTCAATAGTCACCTGCTCAGATTTTAAACTTTCTCGGTGCACCCTCATTCGGTTAAGGGCAATAGTTGCCTTCCCTTGGAGTATGAAATCAATCTTCTGTAATAAGAAAGAAGACTTCTGACTGCTGTCGATAAGGAAAGGAATCTCTTGAGATCTGGACTTTTTCAAACGATAATATTTCAAATATCCAAAAATCTCTCATTGTAATCTCAGACGTCTTTAGCATTCCAAATGCATACAAAACTCATGGATGTAAATTATATATACATGGTAAAGCCAACTAGTCAAGTAAGTCCTTTGGATTCCAAAAACTTACACTAAGCAGACAAAGACCTACAGAGCTCTCTTTCAATCTATTCTTTCTCTTTTCAAAAACGACTGTCTAATTTGAGCGTCGGAATCTCCCTTCCAGAGCACCCTCTAGCGGTCTTTTATAGGTCTCATTGATTAGGATTCCCAAGCGACTAGTCATTCCATTCGAATCAGCAAAACCATCATCTGTGGATTCTATACCCACCTCCATCGATAGTGATCAAGCTTATGACTTGTTTGGAAAGATTTTTTTGGGGGTTAATATATGTTATTCTTTTTAATTTAAAATATATATATTTTTTTATAAAACCTCGATGACTAGAAATCTAACATGTTTAATTTTGAGAGACAAAATAGTTAGTTGTTCAAGGCCTATCTGTATCTATCGTTCATTGTTTTCATGCATGTGTAAGGTTGAACTTTGAGATTTGATGATGAACATAAAAAGGATAGTAGGAAGAAATAAAGTTTAACCCAGATTTTAATTATGTACTTAATTTTTTTTTCTGCCGTAATTAATCCTTAAAATTTAACATATGTAATAATTGAGTCATTGGACTAACAACCGTTAAATGAAACAAGACATTATCTACTGAAATGGATTTTTCAAAGATGTGTCATTTGACGCGTCAGCCCCTTATGTCCACGTTAGCGCACGTGAGCAACCAAGCATGCCACGTCAATAGATAACATCCACATCATCAATATCATTAGTCATATGATGGAATAAAGTTTAAGAATTTAATCATGGTAAAATACGATTTAAGTGCTTAATTAAAATTTGGGGTCAAAATGCGGGACTTCACATTTAATTTTCCCAATGATGGAATTCTGATATGCAAGAGTTTGGAGCTTTTATTTGTATACAAAGGATTCTTATTTCTTCATGTTCCCATTTCTATGTTTCTTGTTCATGTTTTTTTTTTTTTGCAAAATAGTCTGCCTATATGGTACATAAAATGCCATCAAAGTACCACATGAGTATACTACTCGTGTTGTAGGATATCAAAGTTAAATTATTGTGTGTCTAATGCCAGAACAAAGGTCGGACAACAATTTTTTTTTTTTTTTTTTTTTTTTTTTTTTTTTTTTTTTTTATCTTGGCTTGATCACCGCCCAATGAAATAGATCGATCGTTGTGTAAAATTTCATGCCTTTGTGTCATGAAATGGAATTGCAATAAATTTCATACTTGAGTTCGAACACTGCATTGTGTATTTCAGGACTTTATTAGTTTCAATCATCAAAGTAGAAGGAAAAAAATTGTAAATATGGTGCAAAGATTTACAAATTTTACACAAGGCACTTGTATCGATCTTGATCCACTTGCAGGCATTCTAAAATTCATAACCTGCAAAATCTGAGTCTCATACATTTCAGGAGAGCAGTAAACTCTGGACTTCATGGACGATCTAGCTACCAATACACTTTAGTGGGTCCTTCAGCTATGTGGGTCGATGCCCCTCTTTTTTTTAAAGGTCCAGTGTTTTTGGCATGGCTTTGCTCGATATCTGTAAGTTTCAGCTCCTAGTTTTGTATTTCATAGTACTCAACACTCTTATGTCTGATGGCACTGCAGCTTCCTAAATGCCTTATGTGCCCCACGCTTGTAAACTATTAAGATCGGAAATTGACATTATGTACATTTATGCCCTTTCTATGAAAGGGTTATTATGTCAATTCAATTTTTGAAAAAATGATTGTTAGAGCTTACCAAGTGGAGCGGATGAATGGAATCTAACATCTGTACACACTGATGAAGAAAAACCGAAGCATTACAATGATTGAATGAAAGGGTCATTTTCTTTAGAAGACAATAGTAGGAAAAGGGTCCTGAAGATTCACAAAAGGGGGTGTCAACTTCAAAGGATTCAACGGGTAACGACAGATGGTGTTGAGCTCCAAAAGGAAAGAAACTTCTAATGGCCCATCCAACAGGACTTGGAAAAACTAATTGTTTCTTGGAACATGTTAGATTCAAAGACAACCATCGAGTGAAATCATTGCAGCTATGAAAATGGGGCTAGGTTGACCCCAAAATTCCAACAGCCCCACTAGATAAAGGTCACTGAAGACTAGGTATAGAGGATAGTCTCTTTGATTAAGCCTGTTATTTAACATCAAATTTCTTCTCTTCTGTTTGAACATGTTGAAAATTTTGCACAATCATGCATCTCAGTTGCAAGTATGATTCCAACCATTCTCTGGGACATGGGCACCAAACTCATGGGTGGTGACTTTTTCCTGCATGTCTTTAGATTAAATAAACTGAATTTATACGTGGATGTTGTTGAAAATGCAGGCACACATAGAGAGTTCATACCATTGGCTGGTCGCCCAACTCTTTTTCAACTGAACACCAAAAACTTGAATTATATGGTCGAACTATGAATATGGTGAATCCATCACCTTATGTGACTGTCCACCTACATGGGAAGATGCAAGGGTTTTTCTGGGGCAAAGACCTAGCAGTCCACTTTCTACCAAATGGTTTGGTGTCAAACACTGTAAATCAACAATTTTTTTACTTTTTGGTCCTTTTTTCAGGGAGAGGAACTAGACTAGAATCTTGAACTTGGGACGGGAATCAAATCCTAGACCAACCCTGACCCTAGACCTTTGAATGGCTGTTTGAGGACCGGATTAATCGCTAACCCGGATACCAATTGGTCCAACACGCAAAAAAAAAAAAAAAAAAAAAAAAAAAAGATATGCAATCAAGAATGATATCATTGTGACTTGGAAAAAGTATTCTTTTTTTATGCAAACATTGTGCTGTATGATAGAAGTTTAATGCATCTTGAATTGATCTCGGCGATGGCAAACTCAAAGATTTAAGCCCTGTAAACCAAATCCTGGTTCTTGTGGATCCCTCTTCACATTCCCAAAAAGCTCTGATTGAAGGGTCATGGCTTCGGTCAATCAAATTCAATTGTCAACGAGTTGGTACATGACCCCAAACCAAGGCACCACATCCCATTGGTTGGGGACATCTTGCTTTGATAGAACAATAATTCATGCATCTTGTGCATAATTTTCTGATATTTTGCCTATTTGATATAACTTCAATCTTTGAACTTGGGAGACATGACAATATTGTAAACCTAACGCAGTTACCACGTTAATACGGCAATTGAATTCTTGTCCTGGATTTTGACCAAGGAATCAGGCAAATACAGGCTGGGTCGGGCCAGGCCTAAGTAATTGGTAATGGCCATTTTCCCCTATAGTACCCCTTATGTATTTCTTTCTTCTTTGGATGATATATATATATATAGAGAGAGAGAGAGAGAGTAGAGGGGGTCAGATGGGGTTGTCTTACACCAAGAGGGAGACTTGCTTTATTGTTAGAGGGAAGTATCATTAAATTACCATAACCTGGTTTTATTTGGAGTTGAAATCTGAAATGGTTTCTACAAATTTGATCATTTCAGAGTATATTCTCTAAAAATCCAAATCTGGGTTTAGATTAGACAATCATATAAGGGTAACCATTATTAGTGGCGTGGTTTCGGTGTAAGAAATGAAATTGAAGATTAGCACTTTGAAATGTAAGAAACTAAATGGCTACTTCTGAGCCAAAAGAGGTTATAAATACAATGATGAATTAAGAAGCAATGGCCGACCCACCGGCCCATCAACTCCTCAAAGAAATATATCAATGGTGCTTATGAAAATGTGAAATTACAAAAAAAAATAAAAAAGAAATCATGTTTCCTTGGTGAAGAAGTTCATTCATTTTCGTTCTTCCTCCTTAAGAAATTTCACAAGAAGGTACAATTTTTGGAATATCATGAGATTCTTAATGTGGGTCGGAAAAATGTTAAATAAATAATTTTGGAGAACTTGTTCTGAGTTCATGGTACCACTCACACCTCAATGGGAAAGGGAGTGAAAGCACAGTCTGGTCTCCATCAATATCAATATCTATAAGATTTGTAATTATTGAATTTTTATCAACAATGACCGTCGCTACAGAAGAAAAAAAAAAAAAAAAAAAAAAAAAAAAAAACTAATCTTTTAGCCACAGTATTAATGGCGAAAAAATGAACAAATTCGTGACAAAAAATATTTGTGACGAAACGAATTCCATGGCTAAATCAACATCACAAAATTTAGCAACAAAAAAGTTAACATTTCATTGCAAATTTACAATAAAAAGTTTTGTTGCAAAGTTTGTCACAAAATTTAGTGACAAAAACTTACAAATTTCATTACAAAATTGCGACGAGAAATTTTGTTGCAAAAATCATCGCAAATTAGCAACAAAACAGTTTGATGCAAATTTCATCGCTAATTTGTTTTCATCACAAATTAACAACGAATTCATTCATTACAAAAATTGTTACTGTTTAGCAATGAACTTATCAACAAATACTTAGCGATGAACTTTGCAACAAACATATAGTAACGAATTAGTAACAAAAATAATTATTTGAGCGGTCTTTCTAGTTTGCAACAAATTAAGCAATGAATCATTAGCGACGAGCTTAGTAACAAAACTTTATCAATGAATTTAGCGACAAACTTTATAACGCTTTTCTTTTTTTTTTAGCAATTAAAAAAAATTTGCAATGCACATAGCCATGAATTTTTATTCAACAACAAATGCGAAATTTTTTCTTTTATTTTTCAATTTTAAAATCAAATTGCAAAGAAAAATAATTTGTAGAATTTATATTTAACATTAATTCAGCGCTAAAAATCCAAACTAGATTAACAAAAAACATCCAAAATACATAAATAAATATCCATCAACAAAAGTTCACACGAAAGCCTTCAAATCCACAATAAACATCTAGTTAATAAATACCAATCAATAAACCAAGTTTTCATCATTAATCTAATCGTCATTGTGCCGCCCATCACTTGAAAGGTCATCATTGGACCCATTACTTGATTGATTAGTAGGAGGTAGGAAATGAGGAACCTGATTGTGATTGTGATTGAGATGTTGTAAGATGAATTCTGTTCGAGACTCTACAGACATTTATCGCTCATTAACCACTCCAATTTCTTTATCTTTCTATGACTTAGAGATTTAGAACCGCTTTTACTTCTTTCTTCTCTACAAGTAGATACTTAATTCTTGGGTCATTTGAACCTCAAGTCATGCCCTTTTTGAAATTGCCTTATTGGTGGATGAAGTTGTACTTGTGTATGAAGTTGATGGATGAAGTGGTTTAAGCATTAGATTTTTTTTAATCAAATTCTTAAATTCGAGTTTTGACAAAAGAAAAACCATGCATTGGGAGAAATTGTTCATAAATTAGGTCTGATAATATTTCAAATCGAATTAATTAAATTACCGGATACTCGTTGGCTAAGCACCAAGAAAAAAAAATCTGAAATGGTTTCTACATATTTGATCAAATCACAGTATATTCTCTAAAAATCCAAAATCGTGGTTTAGATTAGACAATCATATAAGAGTCACCATTATTAGCAGCGTGGTTTCGAAGTAAGAAATGAAATTGAAGATTAGCACTTTGAAATGTAAGAAACCATTTTTCACATCTTCTAAAAGCAAATGGCTACTTTGAGCCAAAAGAGGTTATAGATACAATGATGAATTAAGCAATGACCGACCCACCGGCCCATCAACCACTCAAAAGAAATATATCAATGGTGCTTTTGAAAATGTGAAAAAAAAAAAATCACGTTCCCTCAGCGTAGAAGTGCCTCTTTTCTTTTTTCATCGTCGCTATCTGAATTTTACTTGATTAATTCAATTCGAATACTATAAAACCCATTTTAGGGATTTACTCTCTCAAATCTTTTTTCTTCATTCCTAATACTCAAACTCAAAAGTTCTGATTAAAAGATAAAATATCAGACTACTTCATTTTCCTTCTTCCAAGAAACTTGACAAGAAGGTACATTTTTTAGAATATCATGAGATTCTTAAAGTGCCCGAAAAAAATATATATTAAATAAATAGAACTTGCTCGGAGTTCAGAGGACTGCTTAGACTTCCATGGGAAAGGGAGTCTAAGCACACCCTTCTCGTATCCATCAGTATCAATATCTATAAGATTCGTAATTATTGAATTTTTATCAATAATTATCATTTCTTGTTAGATTGGATTGTTTAATGAGTTATTCCTTATATATGATCGAACCATCACAAATTTTATGAATATCGAAACTAATATATTTGAAAAAAAAATTATATTTTTATCTTTGTTTTTGTCCTTTTCTTTATGAATTTAGATAAATTGGGTGAAAAAATAAACTAATTGAGATGAGCATAAGTTTGGTTTTTTGGCTCAAATACACTGTGGGACAACATCTATGATGGGCCATCTTTAAGGGATGTTGAGATTGAATAGATTTACATATTTTACATTAAAAAATAAATAAATTTTATTGCATCAAAACTCTTGAAAGAAAAAAAGGAAAATCACAAACTAAAAGAGAAATCGAGCAAGCCTAGCCGATCACGAATGGTAGAAGAAGTTTGAATATGACTCTGGTTTTAAGGAGAATATTAAAAAATATCATATATTTTTAAAATATTTTTAAAATATTATATATTAAAATCAAATCGATTAATATCATATGAGAGCCATGTCAAATACATTCTATAATCTGATTTCTTTTAATAAGGGAAAAGTGATGACAAGAAATGAAACATATTGTTAAGATCCTTTTAATTTCTTTTCATGGTGGAGTCATGACCACGAATATTCTTAAATTTGTATTCCCACAAATGGTCGCAATTGGAATAGTATGGTACCAAAGTCAATCGAATTTATGTATTTCCCCCTTTCGTCACTATTGCCCACTATCGAGTATTGCCATGACCAACTTTGTGGCATATCCTATTTACAAGCATTCCTTACCTAAATTCCTCTCTCTCTCTCTCTCTCTCTCTCTACCACTACGACGAGTTATTTTTATTGTATAATTTAATCATTAAAAAAAATAAAAAATTCATTTAAATCAAAAAACTTACGATCAGAAAGATAAAATATAATATTTCAATTTTTTTATTAATTCTCACAGACTAAAAGTGGTTATAGCAATTCAATTAAATTTTGTTATTTTGAAAAGAATATTGTTACCTAAGGCTTAATAATAGTGCTTTGAATCTATGAACTATCAAGTTGGGATTGTATTCACATTTTAGGATGAGTGGGGGGTTAGTGTGGGAGTAATTTTTGTGTAAGATTCTCTGAAGAGGAAAAGGTTGGTTGATTGGGGCCATTAGATGATACCCTTCAATCTTATGTTTTAGGGTTGTATGAAATGAGGTCAGAATGGAAAAAGGCGTTAATTTTGGGTCACCCACAAAAATACAATCACAGCCAACTGGAGACAACCATTGTAGTATATCCTCAATTTTTGGCTAAGATGGAAAGAAAAAAAGAAGACCCTTTTCCTATTTCATCTATTTCTTATACTTTTGCCATACCAAATTGGGAGATGAGATGTTTCATATGTACTGGACAATCAAATCATGCATAAAAAGATCAGATATATATATATATATATATATATTGCATCCTTAGAATCAATTCTCTGTTCAATATTTAAAATTTTACTCTGATTAATCCAAATCATATTATCTGAAATCCTATTTATAGATTAGAACTCTTTTAATATAGTCTGTTTTATTCACAAGATTCAAAATTAAAATCACTAATTAAGAAGTTAAACGATTTATTCATTGGACTATCTTAACGTTGATGCAAAAAAAGATTAGATCGATAACGTTTTACTAATTAATTAATTGTGACAACTTGTCAACTTGTGTACTTCCTATTAGTTAACGTTTGTCCTAATGATATGAGTAGTGTGACAAAGCCAGACACTGCAAAAGGCAACGAGCCCCTGAAATATTCAGAAAGAACGTTTAATATCTACCTTCAAGAACCCCTTAACTTTTTTCTTTTTTTTTTTTATCACGATATCCCAATGAATTCAATTTAGATATTTACGAAATTTTATTTAACAGATAATTTTTTTAATATAATTTTTTTTATTTTTAAATTTTAAATTTAAAATTTAATTAAAAAATCTAATATTTTATTTCGCTATACTAAATGTTCCTAAGTTTTATCAAATCCCGTTAAAATTTTTAAAAATTACCAAAAATCTACCTTTAAAATTTTTTTAAATATCGTTTGCTCTTTGAAAAATTATAACATCTACTCCCTCCACCTCTGCCTCAGTGACTCAAGCTCGTTGTACTTTGCCATCTTAATATAAATTTCTGACTTTACCTATTTATTTCTAATTATGCAAACTCTATTGTACGTTACCTGCGTATTTGCAACTCCAGATACCCAAAACAAAATCTAATGTGCAAATAAGACGGTATTTATCCCCAAGCAAAACTTAAAAAATCTTACAAACGTCTTATGGTTTAGTTGGTTCAAGAATTGACGTCCCTTAATCATGGTAGGGAGTTCGATCCGCTATGGAAATAAAAAAATCAACGCTGGGAGACATGCCCCCTTAATTGGCTCTTGCAAACGGTCAACCCAGATTAGTCGGGACGAAACCCCGAATATTAGGTTGGTGGCTTAGCCATGATACCAAAAAAAAAGAAAAAAACTTAAAAAATCTGAAAATCAACTATCAAGGTTCCACCCATGCACCCAGTTGCCTCGTTTTATTATTTATTACGTGTATCCATTTACTTAGTATAGAATTAGAAAGTACAATGCTGTATAATGGTGAGGATAATATAAATAATAGTATTAATATTAATAACTTGGCCTGAACCATAGTTTTTGGTGTCATTTAGCAAGACATTATTACCTAAACTGGCAATATTTGTTGTTATGTTAGTAGTCTGCGTGCGGAAGATCCTTAGTGAACTAACATGAGCTTCACAAACAATACAAATTGATGTTTAAATATAAAAACTATACAAATTAGAAACCACTTAGACTTGTTTTAAGGGGGAGAGAGAGAGAGAGAGAGAGAGAGAGAGAGAGAGAGAGAGAGAGAGAGAGAGAGAGAGAGAGAGAGAGAGAGAGAGAGAGAGAGAGAGAGAGAGAGAGAGAGAGAGAGAGAGAGAGAGAGAGAGAGAGATGAAAAAATCAACGGACAGTCAGTTTAATGGCAGTCAGTTTAATGGATAAATGTGTTAGATCTCTATTAAATCTCGAATTCAAAACTTGAAAACAGAAAAAATTATATTGGGAAAGTTTTTCTCTAAATTGAATTTGATAATATTCGAACCGAATTAATCGAAATATATCTTGAGATACTAATTGATTATACCCAAAAAAAAAGAGAGCGGATGAGGAAGCTTACCTTCTTAGATTTTGCAAGAGATCAATTAATGTTCATGAGAAGAAGTTCATTCATCTTGCCTAAAGGTCGTCAATGTACATTAATTATAAATCTTTCATGAAAAAATGTTTTGGAGTTTTTGTGAATGACAAACATGTCGTTGTTGATACACCAAATTTATTCCTTGCTAAATCACCATCATCAATGGATATAATTTCTCTAGGCAACATACGAGACAATATTTGTTTTTCCTTGTCTAGTTGTCTCAGTATATTCTTGGACTTTGTGTCTCAAACCCTAATGGTCAGCCATGATGTGTCAATCAAACCCCTAAACCGGAGAGGTTGAAGAGACATTCTTATTATGGAAATTAGGAGTTCTTGTTCTTTTAATAAATCGTCGATACCCGATATTCTTGTTAAATTTGAATAAATTTATTTTAAATTAGTCTGAATACTTAAAAAGTTATCCTTGATCGTAATTGCATACTTGACTGCTATTTTAATCATATCTGCTTACATTTGTATGACGTAAACCTTAAATAATCTTTGGCATATAATCCTGGGTTTTATGTTAAACTAATCCAAGGATAAACAGCATTATTAGGGCATCGATAGCTCTTTATCTTTCAAACATCGATGATGGGATTGATTATTGAATCTAAGCAGTCATCCATCAGAGCACCCATACTTAATTATAATTATAATGATGGCCTCTTCCTAAATTTGTATAAGCTAAATGAAATGGATCGGTCACTATCTTTTACTTAAATACAACAATACAAAAGGTGGCGCTGAGGTACGATATATAATTTATCTTGTGAACCATAGAGTTGGTAAGATGTCACATTTTAACACTGATGTGGCAAATAAAGAACTCTTCGTCATCTCTTCTCTCTCTCTCTCTCTCTCTCTCTCTCTCTCTCTCTCTCTCTCTCTCTCTCTCTCTCTCTCTCTCTCTCTCTCTCTCTCTCTCTCTCTCTCTCGCTCTGTGAAAAATGAAGAAGAAAAAGAAGACTTTACACGCAAGGCTCTATTAAAACATAAAACAATGTATGCATGTATGAATATTGTCGGGTGAGGGACCAAAACAAAATTACTATAAACATTTCAATCGACATTCATGGCCAATAAAACTTTGGTGTTCTAGAAATTAATTGGGGGCCATCTAGAAAGGTAGATTAGGTATGACGATAATCCATTCTTATGTAATAAAGTTCATTTATGTAAAAGTCCCAATCAAGTTCATTTCTTGTCTCATGGATCCATAGTATCATGTAGCCGTGCTGCTGCGATGAATATATAACAAACTATTCTTTTATCTTTTACTAAAAATCAATCGCACCACATTTAATAATACCCCATGGAAGGTAGACTAGGTCCGACGATTATCCATCCTTCCTCGTGTAAAAGAGTTAAAGAAAACCCAAGATCCCATGATAAAAAAGACATCTGAGATGGTCATAGTCATTCTCTATTAGGTAACAAGTGGATTCACCTTGCTTTTTCTTGCTTTCTAGCACATTGGATTTCATTCATTTCTTAACTTTTCTCAATGTTAAGGTTTTCTTAATGAAGATTCTTTATACCTACTTAAATTATTAAATGCAATAGATTCTGTGATTATTAAATTTTATGTCCACTAACTCAATTACAAATATAAAAAATTCTTCTCGTTAATTGTTAGTTTTTAAGATTTTCTAATCTGATAACACAACCGCATTAAAAATCAGATTTCTTTACTCGAACTTCACCATTGATATTGATAGTATTATAATTTCACATCAATGTGAAGTTAATTATTTGGGGTGAGGATTTCAAATCTTATATCGACTAATTCAATATTTTTTATATGATCTATAAAAACAGTCTGTGATTAGATAAAATCCCCTATCTTAACCGATAGTTTCTTAAAGGTCATAATGAACAATGGAGCCTCCTCTTCTCTATTTAAATCTTCCTTCATGATCACACTTTGGAGGATAATTGTCCACGCATGGCATTCAAGTGAATTTTAACAAAATAGATATGCTTGCAAATACCATAGGATAGCTCTCTATATGTCCTTATTATCAATGTTTGATGTCATGAAATGAATGTCACCCTTTGAGATAGAAGACACAAAACTGAGAGATCTTTCTATAAAGAGCTTATATAGTTTGAAGCTTCTAAAACTTTTTTTCATCACTTACATGACTCACCATCTTTTTCCCTTCTCTTTCCATTTTAATCTTTAGATAAAGTCTCCCACTTTCTCTTTTCTTTAGCCCTTTCTCAGTTCCTCGAATCCATTAAAGATAATTGTTAGGAACTACCCTTTGGAGACTGCCTTTATGCGATATTGATTACAAGCACTTTCAGAGGTATGTCTTTAATTTTTTGGTACATTATTGGTGCCCTAAAATCACACACGAAAGTCTGTTGATAGAGAACTTCTTGTGATAATCTCTTTTACTCTTGCGGGTATTTTATTAAAGAGAGAATATTGAATTCTCTAACTTTTGACTAAGCCCATTAGTACAGAAATCATGTTGGGATCTCTCAAGCTCTAGTTGAGCATATTGTAAAGGAGAAAGTATGGATTTCTTTACCTTTTAATTAAGAGATAAGGACAAGGGTCGGCTGTTGAATTGTGATATCTTTTTATTAGGGCAACCATTAGTTCAATAGAGAAAGCTGTAATGTGGGCACAAACCCAACAGGTCTTTAATATGGAACCCGTTTAAGATTATTATATTACGAGGGTAGGACTCCTCTTTACTCTTAATATAATTTTTGGCAACTATTCATTAAAAACTATTTTTCCTAGAACCAAAAAGAGGTGTCCCAAGGGAACCGTTTAGTGATCACTCTCTCCCTCCCTAACCCAGATATTTAGAGTTCAAATCACTGTATAACCCAAAAAAAAAAAAAAAGCAAGAAGAGATAGATCAACTAGCACGAATTTAAATTTTAAGCAAATAAAAAACACCAATAAAATAAGATAATGTAATACAACAAAAGAAGAGAAATTAAGAGCACGTAAAGTATATGGGGATATAGAGTATCAATTTCTATTTCATAGTACATTTAAGAAAATCACTTTACATATTCTATTCGGCATTAATTACCTACACTTCTATTTACTTAATACTCATGCAATAATCAAAGCAAATCATTCCCGACTAATAGAAACTCTCAAATTACGACATATATATTATAGAGTGTTCAACTCATCGATCAGTAATAAATTATTTTACTTTTAATTGATGCAACCATGTCTCATTCTTTTCATATATATCAACAATATAATCATATACACAAATTATTTATATCAAACCACAGGATCTAATAAATGCACACAAATAATAAAATATCAATTTTATGTATTTAATTAAAATCAATACAAATATCAATGTCAAACATCATAAATAAGAAACATATCGTAAATATGAAAACAATTCAATATCGTGTCACCGATGTATGTTTAATTTTTTAGTATTTTATTGGTGCTCCAAAATCAAGAATCTTACGATCATTTTTTAAATAAAGGAAAGTTTAAATTTGAAATTTTTTAAAAGGGAATACGAACGATATCAATTGAAATATAATTAATCGATAGAATCTTACGACCATAACATATAAATATGTTAGGTAATGAAGGTGACAATGGTGATTTGATATGATACGATGTACCATCCTTTTATACACTTATGCTCCAATATGAAAAAGAACTAGCACAGTGAAATGGTAGTGAAATGGAATGGTGATGTATTGAAGGTTCAATTAAGAGGAATTCCAGTTCAAACCGAACCATATATCTCGTGGATAGATGTTGAATCATTATAACAAGAACATGGCTATGGCTATGGCTATGGCTATGGCTATGGCTATGGTACGTGCTTGTCCATTGGACAATAGCAAGATATTCAACAGTAGGTGAGGGTTGTGGGTGACACTTATAAAAGTAGCTCTATTGTAAATATCCTCCTTCGCCCTTTTGCACCTCAAAATAAAAAAATAAAAAAAAATGAAATTGTTTAAGCATTAGTTTGCAAAAAGTTGAAAAGGCCTGTTAAGGTGGGTGCATCAAGTGTGAAGGAAGCCAATGTGTCAATATATTCCTAGTGGTGGCAACTTTGAGGAATATGAATGTCTCTCATAAAAGTTGGGAAACATAAGGAAAGTGATCTTTGCCTAAATGGTTTAGGTATTTAGGTCTCCACCACTTGAAGAAATGTTGAAGAGCAATGAGCTTTCTTTGTTTTAGGTACCAACACCATTTTTTATTTTTAATTGATCATCAGTATTTGAAAATCCAATTAATTCGGTTCAAATATCTACGAATTTTAATTTAGAAACTAATTTTATTACATTTATTTTTTTTATTTCTAAATTTAAAATTTAAAATTTTAATTAAATGGGTATAGCATCCGAGATTAGATCCACAGAATGACCAACACCATTATTATATCTAATGAAAACCACTATTCGTGTGACAAAGATGTTTATATGCTGCATACTCCCTTCTCACTCTCTTAAAAATTCATGTTGGATTTCATTTTCTTTTTTTTTTATTTTGAAAAAAATAAACACATATATACATAATTTTTTTCTTATATTTTTTTATGAAAAAATTATTTTTACGTTTCGAATATGTGATTTCGAAATTATCAAACGATGCCAAGTTTCATCCTCCTTTTCTATTAATGTTGATTTACTAAAATCAAGTTTTTCTATTCTAATTTTGGGTGGCTATATTTCCACTTCCTTCCAACTCTGCTTGCTTTGATTCGAAGATATTTGCCAATTTTATATCATCGGATATAAAATCTCTGATAAAAGTATTACAAAAATAGTTGTCTAATGATATAGAAAAGATATACATATAATAATAAAATATTAATAAAAATAATTTAATCGATTTGTAAAATAAATAAAATAACTTATAAATTATATATTAAAAAAATTAGGATAAAATATTTTTTAAAACAATTTTTAGAACTTACAAAAAATTATTAAATAAATTTTATAGGTTTATACTTCAAGATATATTATAAATTTTTTTTAAAAAAAAAAAATTTATAGATTTAGCCGTTCTCCATCTAAATCTTTTTCTTTTTTTTTTTTCTCTCCTAAAAAAGAAATAATAATAATAATCAAACTTCTCACTAATAAATCAAGACTATCAACGGCCAGCTTTCATCTGTCATATAAATATCTGACCAACCTGTTAGCAGTGAATCCAAATTGACCTCACCCACAGGGTTGCAATAATTAATTGTCACGTGCGGTGACACGAGACCGATCCATCGACGTGGTCTCTTCCCCTCTCTCTCTCTCTCTTCTAGTGCCATCGTTTCAATGCCTTTCACGTTCTGATATCGACCATACGTCGAACCCCAACCTTCCCCAAATTACCACCCTGCCCTTCATCGCTTCTGGTCATATTTTCTTTTATCCGCGATCAATCCTTTTAAAAAGACGAAAATACCCTTGGGCAATTATTCAAAAAGACCATGTCCAACCCTAAGTAAAACGCGCAAATTGGAAGAAAAAGACAACTTAAATTCCTCTCTCTCTCAAGCAACTATATAAACCGACTCCCGCTATTTCTGCCTCTCTCGCCACAACCAAATAACTCTCTCTCTCTCTATTCTTTTATGGATTCCAAAACCCGCTGCGACGTGATCATAATAGGAGCCGGTGTGTCCGGTAAGTACCACCATCCCACCGCACCATCATGTTCATTATTTAACAAACATAAGAGATTTTGGGATCTGATTTTCTTTTTCTGTTTCTTGAAAAAAATATTAACATAGGAATATCGGCGGCGAAAGTGTTGGCGGAGAACGGAGTGGAAGATTTGTTAGTATTGGAAGCGTCGGATCGGATCGGAGGTAGGATCCGAAAGCAAGATTTCGGAGGCGTTTCCGTTGAACTTGGAGCGGGCTGGATTGCCGGAGTTGGTGGAAAACAGGCCAACCCCGTTTGGGAACTTGCCAACAAATCCGGTCTCCGCACTTGCTTTTCCGATTACAGTAATGCCCGTAACAACATTTACGATCGAAGGTATTTTCTGTAAAAATAACGTTATTTCGGTCGAATATGTTCGAATTTGGTTACCTTAATCTCATCAATTAAGATTTTCCCATTTTAATTGTTTTTCTTAGTATTATTTTGTATTATTATATTAGCTTTAATTATGATCGAAAAATAAAAATAATTAAATATTCTTAATATTACGTGGCAAGTACTTTTCTTTTTGCCATCAGCCTTTTTCCGGTTTCTATGGTAGCTCTTTTGCTCTTTCTTGTGCTCTGCTAAATTGCGCCAGCGGGATTGAAGTTTAGGCTTCAGAGTTTGTTAAGAAACGGTTATTCTGTTGTCATACTCTAGCGAGGGGTTCTCTGCTCTGATAAAGTACGCCGCGAGTGGTGTTTTAAGATTTTGATTTGTTTTGGTCTTTTTCAGTGGGAAGATTTTTCCGAGTGGAGTGGCCGCCGACTCCTACAAAAAGGCGGTCGAATCGGCGATTCGGAGACTTAGAAGCGAAGAAGCCAACCGTAATAGTGCAGACGTGGCAATGAATTTTGATTTTGATCAAATTTCGTACGTTAAAATTTTTCCCCTGCCTTCTTAATTAATCTCTTTCCGGCTAACGTTGTTTTCTATTTTTTATTTTTTATAAAAATTTTGATTTTTTTTATTTTCTTCTTAGAACAC
This sequence comes from Dillenia suffruticosa, assembly GCA_033439265.1. Classification (NCBI taxonomy): domain Eukaryota; kingdom Viridiplantae; phylum Streptophyta; class Magnoliopsida; order Dilleniales; family Dilleniaceae; genus Dillenia; species Dillenia suffruticosa. The sequence goes on from JAVTVX010000016.1 coordinate 2,201,474, forward strand.
CCAAGACTCCAATTGAGCTCGCCATTGACTTCATTCTCCATGATTTCGAAATGGCAGGTTAGTATTCTAAGAAATTAATAAATTTTTAGATTTCATATATTATTTTTTTAATTTTTAAATTATAGGAGGAATATCTGATTGAATATTGATATTTTTTAATTAAAATTTAATATGGATAAAATAAAATAGACCAAGATTTGTCCGCTTAAGAGTGAGTCAACAAGACTCGAATCTGAATCAGAAATCAGATTTAGTTGACTCTTGAGTACAGGAAAAGTGATTTATTAAAAAAAAAAAAAGAATTATGGGTATTGTTTTATTTAATGCAGAAGTAGAGCCAATTTCTACGTATACGGATTTTGGAGAAAGAGAATTTTTGGTGGCTGACGAAAGAGGGTATGAGCATTTGCTTTACAAAATGGCAGAAACATTTCTTTTTACCTCGGAGGGGCAAATATCGGAAAATCGCCTCCAGCTCAATAAGGTATGCTCTTAGGATTGAGTTTGAGTTATGTTTTCCGATAATCAATATTATGATAAGTTAGATTTATATAGAAAATTAATTATTATAAATATAAAAAATATAAAATAAAATAAATTTAAATATTTTAAAAATCAAATCAATTATTGATTTATTTTAATATATAATATTTTTTAATAATTGATTTTATTTTGATATATGATATTTTCTAATAATTTGGGTGTTGCGGTGAAATCCGTTAATGTGGGAACAATTTTTGCATTAATTTGACAAGATTTCTATGGATAAATTTGGCTAAACATAGAATTCATCTTAATGGGTTTTTTTTTTTTTTTCTTTTTTATTTGCTTGCTTGCTTAGTTGGTAGAGTTATCTTCCTTAGTTCTTTGCTATTAGTAAGGAAATGTTATTTGATCAAAATGCATTCTTATAAATAAGAATTTCATGCAAATTGGTTCTTTGTACGTGTTTGAAAAATATTAGTTCTAAATTTAGATTTAGGAATTAATTATAGAAAAGATAAATCTGTTTGAGAAAATTAAAACTAAATTCAACTGAAATTATATAAATTTTTTAATGTAGAATATTATTAGTATAATGATAATTTTAACTCTTTCATAGAAAATTCTAATTTTGTTTATAAAACTATTATTTTTATATTAATTAAAAATATCATTAAAAAATAAAAGAATTAAATAAAATGAAGACAAATTGAACTTGATATTCCTGAAAATTGGAGGCTCTATTTATTGTCCAATCACATAAAATCGTTATCAATGTTAATGGATTATAATTCAATTGGTATATATATATATATATATATATATATTTTTTAAGGGAGTTTTCGATTTCAAAACTTTTTATTTAAAAAAATTTATATAATATTTTATTTTGGTTTATTCTAATTTCACCCCGGGAAGGATAGAGCTTTGCCATAATTTGACTTTTTACAGGGCCATATTATAATGATAGGTGTCATAATTGGTCATGATCCTTTTGATCCCTTTTCTCTACTCATTAATGGGTAGGTCCCCAGTCCCGCAACTAGAAAGCCCTGCACAGTCTCCATAGTCATAGAGAGAGAAAGAGAGAGGAGAGAGAGAGAGAGATTTAATCAAATAAAAAAGATTAAAGTTTCCTCAATTTGAGCGAGGCCCAAAGTTAAAACATCAAGAGGGTAAGGTGTCATATCAACTCAAATCACAAGAAGAGAAAAATTACACAGTCTGGTCCTTTTCCATTCATTAAATGGGTTGTCAGCTCTTATCATTCCTCAAATGCCATAAAAATCAGACAAAATAGTGTTTTTTTTAAAAAGGTTTTTGACTTTGGTCTTCCCAAATAGGTAATGGTGTTGGCCGCTGAAATCTGCAGAGATTCTTCATTAATTTCTCTCTCTCTCTCTCTCTCTCTCTCTCTCTCTCTCTCTCTCTCTCTCTCTCTTCTGGGATTCTTCTGAAATTGTTGCCTCTCTTAAAAAATAAAAATAAAAAACCCCTCACAATTTGTGCCTTTTATTTTATTATATTTTTATTAAATTCTATTAATATTTAGTCAATCTAATTGAAATCTTATAAACAAAATTTTAATTTTAAATTTTATATATTAAAAAAATAAATATCAAAAAAATTTTACCTATTAAAAGTTCAATTTAATTTAAACTAAATTTAATCAATTTTAAAATAATTATTAAATATTAATAGTGTTGGTTGTTGAAATCGGTAGAGATTTTTCATTAATTTTTTCTCTATATTTTTGAAATTCTTCTGAAATTTTTTCCTATCTTTCAAAAAATAAAAAACCCACAATATATGCCTTTGATTTTATTATATTTTTGTTGAATTCTATTATTACCGATGCATAGCTGATCAGTAATCATATTTCTTAAATAAAATTTTAAATTTAAGTTTTATATATAAAAAAATCAATATCGAGAGAGATTATCTCATAAAATTAAATTTAATCGAATTCAAAATAATTATCAAATATCGATTATTTATTAAAGTTTATTGAATTTTATTTTATTATATTTTTATTTATAATAAATTAAAGGTCGGGAATTGGGGCAGGTTGTTCGGGAATTAGAGCACTCGAGAACCGGAGTAGCAGTAACAACGGAGGATGGTTGCATTTACGAAGCCAATTACGTGATTTTGTCTGTTAGTATCGGTGTTCTCAAAAGCGACCTCATCTCATTCAAACCTCCCTTGCCCGTACGTCTCTCTCTCTCTCTCTCTTCTGCTCGCTGTCTCTCTCTATGTAAATTATATGCGATTCCTTCTTAATTGTCCACTTAGAAATTACACCTAAGGAACGGCATGGACCTCATGACATGCCTCTTTCTTAATTTAAAACTACTCGTAAGGTCATGCAATTATATATATACACACTACATCTGTTCTGCCAGACGTGGAACCTTTTCATTGATAAATCTATGGGCTCCCCATTTCAATTCCAATGAAATGGTCTAATAAGGTTAGATCAGCTAAATCATTAAAAATTAATGATAAAAAGAATTTTATGAGTTTTAAGAATAGTCGAGGGGTTCCTTGGCAAATAGGGTCAAATGAATGTTTGGGTGTGATACGACCATTTTAAATAAGATTTTAGATTTAAATTTTTTGTATAAAAAAATTAAATTTAAATATTGTATATAAAAGAAAGACACAAAAAGAGATTCGATTCAAATCTGATTTATTGAATTTAATCAGATTTAATATATTTATTAGATATCGATATTAATCATGAAAAAACAAATAGATGCCAATAATTGTGGACTTTGGGGGGTATTTCCAAAATTTGATCTGTGATGCATATGTAGATTCTAGGGCCGTAAATGTGAGAATCTATTTATAATAAGTGAGGTTGACGAGGTCAATATATGGTATTCAATGTGAAATTGTGATGAAGCCAGGTCATACATGCACGCATAGGTTTTCGAGTTGTCCTGTTTTGGATGCAAATACCATGGATTCTGCCTTTGATCCGCAGAATTCTCGACCCACAGTCTTCTTTCTTTTGAGTTGTTGCTCTTGGTCGTACAACCCTAGTAAATTCTTAGGCTCTACTCCTAGTCCACTTGGGGGGGGGGGGGGCTAGTTTCATTTTCATAATGAGCATTTCTATGCAAAGTGAGTTAAGACTTTACTCTCCCTTCTTTGTCCTCTGCTCTGCTTCAAATTTCACATCTCTATCTTTTGTACTCTTTGGTTTGATTTTACAGACACATTACATGAATCTTGGTGGTATTGAATCTCCCATGTGATCTATCATATCATATGGGTGGGAGAGCAAATTGTTCTGTTTTTCCAAAGCCAATTTTGACCCCTTGCTATTGCTTTATTTTACTACCATAAGCAAAAGGAAAGAAAATGATGAATGATGTTGTTGAGATACATGATAGAATCATGATTGAGTACGAATTTGTATCATTATTGGAACTTTTGGCATTTGATGTGGTTGATCTTAAGTCTCCCATTGCATCCAAACCACGAAATGAAAGGTTTAAGTACGGAGTCTTAGATTTTTGAGACATCATGTAAGCAAATGCAATCAAACATGTGGGGTTGGTTATACAAAACAGAGGATCTTTACAACCAAACTCCACTGTTAACCAATCTAATAATATGGAGTTAGTTGGTCCACATTAATGAATCTTAAGCATTTTATTTCTAAATTTCAATTCGCACCACAAAAATTCTAAAATTAGATATAGCATTTTTCGTTGTATTTCTTTGATTCACATAGTTCGACGCTAGCAGTGGTTAAAAGTTTTGATTAACGCCCAACTGGTTAAGTGGTTGGACACTAGTTTTTCTTAATCAAGATTTTAGGTTTGAGTCCTATATGGAGAAAATAGGCAATGAAAGGGTTTGATCCCTTAAGAGATCAACTCGACTCAACTCAGATTTAATCGAATTTAATGCGGTTATGGATAAAAATTTTATTTATTATTTTTTTTAAATGCCGAAATGCCAAGCATTTTGGAAGTACTTGTCCAATGTTATTTTGTGAGTTAAAGCACATCTGAAGAGATTATAGATGATATCCTGAGGTTGATTTTCTGGGGTATGACTCATCTAATGAATTCTTTAATAATTAAGATATTTGTATATAGCACCACGCGTTTGTTTCTTTGTTTTCTTGTGGTTCCTTTTGCCCAATAGGTTGAACTGTTTTTTGTACTTGTGCATCAAATTCAATTGTGTTTTATAATGATCCATTTTCTCATTCCTATATTAATGAAAATTGGGAAAAAAAAAAATTATGCATGAACAGAGGTGGAAAACAGAGGCAATAGAGAAATGTGATGTGATCGTGTACACCAAGATCTTTCTCAAGTTTCCCTATAAGTTCTGGCCATGTGGGCCTGGAAAAGAGTTTTTCATCTATGCCCACGAGCGCAGAGGCTATTACACCTTCTGGCAGGTTTGTTTTCATTTTCTAGCCAACTTGATTTTGTTAAACATGTGTGCAATCATCCTGTCTTACTATGCAATCTATCATAGATACGATAACAGTGCACTTAGACCTGCAAATGAGTTGAATCGAGCTAAGAATACAAACTTCAAATAATTTACTGAACGAGTGTTCACGTGAAAAGGGTTTAAATCCTACGTTGAAGTTTGGCGTTTTTAGTAAATACGACAAAAAAAATTATGTTTGTTCTCAAGCAGCCAATTGAAGAGCTGCCCACATGTTCCAGGTATTAGATTTGGTAGGCCTAAGAATACAGTCTCACATTAGGATCATGGCTTGAAAATTTTCAGCTTTGCTGATTCGATTTGTGATTCGGATATATATATTGTCATGTACACCAGGGTCACATGCGATGTGATATGTCGAAAGCTCCTGAGTTTAAAAAATATGCTTGTGCTCAAATGGTTTGAGCAAAGCTCTCAATGAGAACTCCTCGCCAATGACATTTGCAGCCTGGGAATATGGTATTAATAATGATGATGTTGATTGCAATAAGATTGTCTTTCTTGTACAATTAATAGGTTTAATTCTCTCTTTTTTTTTTTTTTATACATATTAGAGACTCGAAGTTAACTTCTAAAGGAAAATGAACGGTGACAATTGAATTATAACTGATTGGCTTAATAAGTTTAATTATGTTTGCTCTATGGACAATTTCTTTTAATAGTCATTTTCCAAGATAATCGGTTTGGACAGAATATTTTCCATGGAAGCAATCTTTTTCCATGAGATTGCCATGCTTGAATTTGTAAAGATTTTACAACTATTCAATGGCATATTTTCAACCATCAAATCTTTTTCTGAAGTAACATGTTTGATTTGTTAAATGTTTGATGTTACTCTTAGTTCTCCACATATGGCAATTCGCAATCTTACTGTCCTTTGTCATTTTTCAATTATTCTACTTGCCTACAGATTCTGAACATAAGTGTGGATCAGATCATGCATTTCTTTTATGGGGTGGGACATTGAACCTGCTCAATCCAACCTTAACTAATCCAACCTGGTTGTTCATCTGTTCATTGTCATTCAGCACATGGAGAACGCATATCCTGGGTCCAACATTCTTGTTGTAACGCTCACAAATGGAGAATCAAAGCGTGTTGAAGCTCAATCTGACCAAGAAACCATAAAAGAAGCCATGGAAGTGTTGAGGAACATGTTTGGACCAGATATACCTAATGCCATAGATATACTGGTGCCAAGGTGGTGGAACAACCGTTTCCAACGCGGCAGCTACAGCAACTACCCCATCATTTCCCATAGTCAAGCTTTTGATAGTATTAGGGTATGTCTCTTATATTATATATCCTTTCGATTTGTTTAACCAAAAAACCTACGCTCATTGCCCGTCTAGTTATGCATTTGATTTGGCCACAGAGGAATATTATCCTTTATATAATTCCATTTGGACACATTAACATTATCCATGTCAAATGGAATCAAGGGAACTACTCCAAGTTCTGAGTACCAAACATGACCTAATTATGCAATATTTTGTTATATTTTTTGTTCAGGCTCCTGTAGGCCGCGTATTTTTCACTGGAGAGCACACAAGTGAAAGGTTTAATGGTTATGTCCATGGTGGATATCTCTCAGGTAACATTGATGTTGGTAACCATTTGTTGAGTACAGATGCTGAACCTAACAGAACATGGACAAAGCCCACTCGTGAGAATTATCTGTATTTGATTGTAAACAGGTATAGATACTAGTCAAGCTTTACTGGAAGAAATAAGGAAAGAGAAGGAGAAAGAAAGAATGAATGAGAAACACAGCTTTTCGCTAGAACCCTTACTAGCATTAACGCTGAGCCAAACAGATACAGTAGCAGGTCTCCACAAATGTGAAGTTCCCAGACAAGTCTTTCTTAGCAGAAAAATGGGTATTCCGGAAGCAATCTTATGACTAAACGGACCATTCAATCAAACTCATTTTGATGACAAGAAGACTTGGACTAATGAGAACAATGACTGCACGGCTTGGTGCAATGGGGTTTTGGATGCAAGCATGGTCGTGGCCCTCGATGCAGTCCGCCGCCAAGTTGAATGAGGGAAAGATAACAATGCAAGGCAGCGGAAAATGGCTTGCTACGAGGGGTGCGCTTTCCGCCTGTTTGCTTTGGTGAAGTAAAATGGCTGGGGGCATAGCTGTGGAAAAGGCTTGGTTTTAACATTTTGAGTGTTGGGATTGTTTTGGCCATCCATGTCATGGTTATTCATTGGTGTTCACATTCTAAAATTTTTTCTTTGCGACTATTCATAATTCAAATACCCAAAAGAGACTTTCTTCTTTGCTTCTCAAAAGGGGTGAGCTAAGTCAAAATTTCTCATTGCAAAAAACTGCATCATGAAGATGCAATTTGGTTCAATGTACACAAGGCTCTGATCAATCCAAGTAGACTTGATCCATTCCACAAAATGCATGTCAAAACAAATAATATATATGCATTATCAAACCAGTATAGTTGGTACAATGTTGCTCGCATTTATGATTTTACAAGCTTATAGTATTGGCTTAGGTCAAGCTGGAAATCCCAGCAAAAATTTAGCTGAGATATTTCTCAAACAATGCATTAGCAATAGCAATGGCATCGCCTTTTGCCTTCATGGGGTAAACCTGCGTACCTGCTTGCCATTTGGTGGAGTAAGAGATCCATTCCGTTCTCCATTCTTCAAGCTTAAAACTTTCACTCTCTCTTAAACTACTTGAGAGATGTCTAAAATAGGTCGAAGCTCGTGGAAGATAGTAGTCGACCAAAAGCCCACTCCAGAACTTATTTGCTGATAAGATGAACCATGTGTCAATGAATATGATGCAACAAATAAATAGAAATTGCTAATAAGTGACATTACCATAGTCATGAAGTTTGCTCTGGTTGGTTTGTGTCGTATCATACCACATAGTCACTTGTGTTCTAGCATTCCACTCATACTGGGCATAGAAAGAAGACCAAAAATATGAGCAAGGGAAATTCTTATAAAGCTTCACTAAATTAACAAGGCAGAAATCAAGAAGCACCAGAGGTAAAGACTTTCATATATCATGGGCAAAATTTTCAGAATCCGTTTGACTTCTTCAGCAGAAACTGTGGTAAATAAAATAGAACTTTGGCTAGAGAAATTATTTGATTCTCACCTGTCTCAACTCACTGGGATTCAGTGCAAGCTTTTTTGCACTTTTTAGCCAGGTTCCAAGTAGAAAATTATCATCGGCTGCAAGAAGAGTGTCTATGTCCTGAATAAGCTGAAGAAATTTGCTGCTATGTTCACTTAAGGCATGTACATCCTTCTTTCGAAACGAAATAACAGCATCCAAATACACCTCATTTGCTAGTTTTGACAGAGCTTGCCTGGTAAAATCAACCAAGTCATATCTGGGAAAAAAAAAAAAATTTGTAAGCCTGCTGATGAAAGTCAACCCTATCATTTCCCCTTCCCAGCAAGCAGTTTCTAAAAATTGCATTGCTTCCGATGAGACTTTGTTGTATTTCTTTTTTTATTTGCACTATAACGATCGATATCCGAAACCATACTCCAACTAATCCAATTCAGGACTTGCAGTGGCCCATTTAAAGGGACTACCCTCCCAACGTAGTCTGCTACATATCCAAGTCGCTAATCAAATCCGGGAACTTGATTAAGGAGCCTAACGCCACATCCCGTTAGGCCAACTGACCGCCGTTGACTTTGTTGTATTTCAAACACAAAAAAATTCAAACAACGTTTAAATTTCAAATTCTAGTCCCTGTAGCTTAAAAAGAAAATTAACAATAAATAGCAAGAAAAGTAATAATATAAAGGTAACTAGAAGGGAAGCTAAGAAATGAGGGCATTGTCTATGCCATGAATTGAACAAAAACAAAATATATAGATAGAAATTTAATATTATATGGCAAGGAAATGAAGCCACTAAAATGCATAGAGATGGACCTAAGAGTTTTTATAAGAAAAGAGAATGCAAACTCTTTTAACTCTAGAATGGTCCCTAGCCAACCAAAAACCCCACAAAACAACTGACCTTAGACAAAGCAACAGGGATTTTGCATCTTTACTTGGCCAAACCCTCTAAACTTAGTGAGGAGAAAAACAACAATTTTATTCATCCAAACTGCCCAAGACTCCAATGCCAAACAGTCCAATCAAGATGGATCAATAAAATGAGCAGCAAAGGTTCAATACAATCTTGTGATTTTCTACTTTATAGCACATTGCACAAAATATTCGAGACAAAACTCTGGTTGACCTTCTTAACTACAGCAATAAATGTAAATCCAATGAAGAACCAAAAGGCCGTAATCTTAGATGGACTCTGGACTCTTTTTTTCCCTTTCCTGTATTTGTTGTGTTCTGAGAGAAGGGAGAAGATTTCTCAAAATTTTCATAGGATTTACCTTCTTATCTACAAGAGAATGGAGCAGATTTCTCAGAACACAACAGACCCGTAATCTTAGGTGGTCTACGGGTCTCCTCCCCTTTCTTCTCTCCTGGGTGGGAGTATGTTGTGTTCTGAGAAATCTTCTCCATTCTCTTGTAATAGTCCACCTAATCAGAGTTCCTCTTACTTTTAGATAATCTCATTCAGAAGGCTACAGTCCCGTGGATGTGACACATTGTGTCCAACTCATCATTTTAGAATCAAAGCCCCTTTAGAACACCAGTAAGGGGACAAAAATGTAGAGATGCTGCATTGAAAAAAAAATAGTAGAGGAGCTAAATCACATAATTTCATAATTACAGGTACTTACTATGTGATGATCCCATTTGCAGATACTTTTAAGTTGTAAATAGGAAAAAGAGAAGCATATCATCTACAGACAAAAGACAAGTGCTGCGGTACCTATATGTGAGGCTTCCTGAAAAGTCATCTCTTGCATTAAGAAATAGTTTTAGAGCATTGATGACCTCTTTATTCGAATACCAAATATGAGCTTGAGGCAAATTCGAGTTTATCTCTTGGAATGAGAATCGTGTGCTTTTGTTTGCATTCAACAATATTTGCAGCTTGTTTTGAAAAAATGAGTCACCCCTACTATCTATTGATGGATCCCAGTCCGGAAGTTTTACAATAAAATCTGTGTTGTGGTCCTGCAATAAATATCATAAAGAAAAAAAGAGTGTTTAAATTACAGGATGCCAATCTGAAAATTCAACTAGTCAACTATGTATAATTGTCCTCCAACCAAACACAGAAGGAAAACATTTTACTAGTTGCTGAAGAAACATGCTGTCATCAACCTTTTGCTAACTTGATTATTTTCATTTATTTTTCTTTTTTATTTTCAAAAGCAAGCAGTTACACTTTCATTTTCTGATCTAAAACAGAATAACGACCAGATTAGCTAGTTAAATATCTAGAAAGTTTTCTTAGGAAATGAAATGACTGAGGCTATTCAATGCATTTGGGAAACATACAGCAATCCCATCCGTACAATTGTATATTGTTTGATAAAGAATCTCCCAAGCTGCCTCGATCTGATGATTGACTTTACCATAGCGTCTAAGAGAATAGGTCTTCAGCCATTCCTACATCAATAAAAAATGTCAATCCTACAAAGTTTTCCAGTAATATAAAGGAAAGTAACGCTCCCGCCTCCGTTCATCTTATAGCCTCAGAACCAACTAGTGAAACAGTCAGAACACTATTAGACACGATAAATATTTTTAACAAGAAAATAATAAAAATGTGCTGTTTCAAACAGATTAAGAAAATGAGAAGCCTTAAACCTGTATGTACAAAGGAAAGCATTTTATGACATGAAAATATTTGACCATTTTGTAGCCTAAATTTTCATAATAAGGTCCTCCAGTTTAAAAGTTAGCCGCACTAGATTACTTGGCAAGCACTTCCTATGCATCTGTAATTTCATCTCATAATCAGTTTCTTAAGATGGAGTTCTTTGCAACTGTATCCTTATTAAAAGACAAGCAATCGATTCCTCCATATTTTGCAAACATGGATTGTCCACAAAGGAGCCAAAACAGACTTCATAGCACTATATGGATGCATCCAGTGGCAATTACAATTTAAAGAAGCAAAGTTACCAAAACTTGGACTTTTTCACTACGAAATGCCATTTCAGACATCAGCTCATATATAACTGGATTTTGCTCTATCCCTTCCATGCATGTACCGACGCCAACCTACGCAAAAGGGAATCCAGATAGCCTTAGAAATGGGAGAAAAAATTATCTGCAGGAAATAATGCTGTTAATTCTTTTACGTTTTCATGTGGATATTAAATGAGATGAATAGAAAATTAACTATATTGTTTTAGATCCATTCCATCATATCCCCAACCTGCTTCTAATTTTCATACCTAGAGAATAGACCACTAAATTTATATGATCAAATTTCTCATCTTAATTGGTATTTAAAGCCTTAGCAGAACAATAAGTGTGAAAAACACACCTTTAAGGGAAAAGAACAACTATCTTATTAAAACCCAGGAAAGCGAGCTAAATGCTGAAGAAATGTTCATTAAATCTTGATTCTTAAATGTCTTCTGCTGTATACCAAACGGAACTTATATTAGAGAGAAGCCAGGGAGTCATGGGCAAAACCAAAAAATATTTTTAGTGGGCAGAGCGTAGAACAAGATGCAAATCCTGAGTGCATAAACAATTCTAAAATTAAATAAAAAATTAATATCTCAAAAGAGTAAATCATTTTAAATTTGGACACTTTTCAAACACTTCTAGTACATTTTTTTAAACACTTTAATGACACGTCAAATAATTGTCATTGTCAAATATAGGCGACTTATATAGCTTAATTTACTTTTAAGAATCTTTTGTTCAAAAATAAATTTCAATAGAGATACTATTTGAAACTTATACATTGTTTATATATAAATTTTGTAATACTTGATATTTTTTAAATCATATCTAGTTATATGTAATTAATATTATTCGCCAATGTGTCCTAGCATTGCTTGTGTCCTATTTTTTTCAAAATTTGACGTGTCCCATTGTCCATGTCCACATTCACGTGCACACCCATAACTGTGTCCCCGTCCATGCTTCATGGTAAACAAATTTAACTATTCATGCTCATTATAAATGATTTAATCTCATACAAACAGTAGACTACAGAGCATCCAAGACCTCATGTGTGAAAATTACAAATTCTGGCATACCATGGTCGAGTTTTTACTAGTACGAGCATCAACCGGACCTGAAGCAACTGCATCCATTATCCCATACATTTCGATATTTCCACCAAAATTGTGGAGAAGGCACCTGATGCATTATGAAATTGGACAATGTTCAAAGAATAAATGGTAAGAGTCTAGTTTAATCAACATAAATACGTTGGAAAACCTTTGCTTTGGAAAGGCGAGAACAACTAGACAGGACCAATAGCCCCAGGCTGCGGGTGCATAGGCTTGGTTCAAGAACTGTAGGCCTGCCTACAGCCAAACATTTGAGGTAACTCACAGCTTGGCCAAGCTCAGCTGGTTAATGGGAGGGCTTATGCATTAAAGGCCAGATCTTTTGCCAAGTCCAATAAAAGTTTACAAAAGCATGCTATTACCATTGTTCTGGAAAATGTCTAGCTCCACTTTTAGAGTTTGCTAGTCATGCAAAAGACAAACTAAATATTTGAAATACACCTCAGTGAACGACTCTCTGAACACATAAGATCTGCATACCAGATGTAAGGAGTGCCATAAAATTGTGAGGATGTTTTCCATATTGGTCTGACATCAGCAAACAGATCAAGTACTATCATCTTCCCAAATGGAACAGAATGCAAAATTGCCTGTCAAATACAAAATTAGTCAAAGAACTCAAAATGTTGGTCACAAGAGCAGTAAGGGTGAGGATTAAATGTTTCCCCAGTTTCAACTAACACAACTTTCAGCAGTGTGTAAGTACTACCAAAATGCATTGAAGTTCACACAGACTTAAACTGCAGAGCAGAAATTAAGGGACCAAAAGGCTAGTATTCTTTTCATATTTCCAGCTAAATAATAACACATAACACCATAAAGATGCAGTTTTGTTCAAGTAGAAAATCATCATCCGACTAAAAGCTCAAAAATAAACATCAAGAGAATACAGATACAGATGATGTTAGAAATAGGCAGTTGAAAATCTGATGAAGAATAACCTATTGATGGAAAGACAGTTTATCTATCTCTAACTTTTGCAGCTTGATTTGAAACAGAAAGTAAAGTAAGCAAAATATCTTCTTTAATTATTATCAGTTACCTTTCAGTGGCACATTCAAACATTGGATAATCAAGAAGTACAAACCGAGGTTGGAAAAGCATGCACGGATTTTGCTTTTCAAGGTAACTGATAAGCCAAATATCTTCTTTAATCATTATGATTATTGATTTGTATTGTAAAGTATTTAAGAATTTTCTCTTTGTAGTCAAGGCAGAGTGGCAAACCTACTTTGGCATTGGACACAAAGCTTTCTGTCCTAATAAATTCTCTGTCCTACTGGAAACAAAGCTTTAACTTCCACGATAAGGTAAGTTAGGTTACAGAAACAAATGCACCAACAACAGATGTTGGTCCTTCATGGAGTTTCATAACCCAAGGGATATCCAAAATAAAGTATGATGCAACAAATTAACTAAAGAAACTTAATTTGTCTAATATGTAAGCATTCTAAAATCTGCTGCACTTGGTAAGCTTTGATATCCATTTCCATAACCCCCTCCCCCAAAAAAAAAAATTATTAACTAATGTGTGCATGTTTTAGAAGAAATAAAGAGAAAGTAATCAACTTAGGAGAACTATAATAATGCATAGAGACTATAGATCATAACTCCAAATATATGGCTAAGGCTCGGTTTGGGTGCATACCTTCATTTGTGGTGGTTTCCAGAATGCAGAGTCCGAGTAGAAGAGCCAACCCTGTAAGGTGATAAAACTGTTAAATAGTTTTAACTACCAGAGAAAACAAGATAAAACTTTGCATGACCACCAACCATCTGGTTGATTGGTATATGTCAAATCCCATAATCCACAATATGTATTTGACTCCCACCCAGCCCCCTCATAAACCAAGAAACAAAAATAAAGCTTCAAGTGAAATGTCTGATGACAAAAAGGAAAATTACAGCACTTGTAATAGTCAATCATTTATGAAGACAAGAACCAAGAGAAATGGGTTTGTAACCACATAACCAACGTTAATAGGGAATTCCAGACCCAAAAAAAAGTGTAGGGAACTTTTAGGTAATAATTTTTGGGGGCAGGCCACGCCTCCCTTTGCCCCTCCCAAAATATTCTCTTGCCTTAGCAAAATGTTGAACCAGTGGACTGGCTCATTCATCCAAGAAAAACCCCCTCCACAGACCTGGAAAATTGGAAGAGTTGAAACCCCATCTACTCCAATCATCTCCATGCCCCTATTATGTAAATTGCCTCACTTACATTCATACAAGCATAGGCTTGAGGTTAAATACGGATTTGACATCATATGGGAAAAAGAAATTTGACTAAAAAATTTACACACCTATTGATAATGAATTAGGCTGATATGAATATGGGTTTACCAGGTTGCAAAAATGAACACCCAAATTCTTTTTTTTTTTTTTTTGTAACTTAAAAGGGAGTCAAACTACCAAAGGGCGAACCTTGGCACAACAGTTGAATTGCTCCTTTGGTGACCTCGAGGTCGCAAGTTTGAGACATAAAAACAACCTCTTTGCAAAAATGCAAGGGGAAGACTGCGTACATATATGTCCACCCTCCCGCTACCCCTGTACTAAGTCGGGGAGCACCTTGCGCACCGGGTGTGCCCTTTATAAAGGAGTCAAACTACCATTTCTCCCACATAGAATACAAAATGATTTCGTTGTATGCTAGATAAATAGCTAAAACTCCCAGTATCGTGTCATCCATATTATTTACTGGTAAAACTCTTTACAAACCTGACACTTAAATGTCAGATTTTATATCAACAAATAAAACTCTAAATTGACACCATTTGACCAACTTGTTGAACATCCATTATTCAATGACTGATAAGCTTCTCAACAGGAAGGTATATTATTATGTTTGCATAAGTTATAAACTGTTTCTTGAGGCTACACAAGCCAGTACACATAAAAGATGAACCAGGAAAAGTGAAATATTGCATTTGAACAAATAGTTGAAACCATCTCCATCCTTCCATTACAGCACTAAGGTCTCTTCGGTGCCTCAACATTTAACAAACTATATAAGAATGAAAATAACCATTTAGTTGTTCTATTTTCTTAAAACAGCATCCGCAAGTGAAAAACCTAGGGGGTCAAACCGTCCCATCTAAACAAATAGCTAAAACAACCTCTTTGCAAAAATGCAAGGGGAAGACTGCGTACATATATGTCCACCCTCCCGCTACCCCTGTACTAAGTCGGGGAGCACCTTGCGCACCGGGTGTGCCCTTTATAAAGGAGTCAAACTACCATTTCTCCCACATAGAATACAAAATGATTTCGTTGTATGCTAGATAAATAGCTAAAACTCCCAGTATCGTGTCATCCATATTATTTACTGGTAAAACTCTTTACAAACCTGACACTTAAATGTCAGATTTTATATCAACAAATAAAACTCTAAATTGACACCATTTGACCAACTTGTTGAACATCCATTATTCAATGACTGATAAGCTTCTCAACAGGAAGGTATATTATTATGTTTGCATAAGTTATAAACTGTTTCTTGAGGCTACACAAGCCAGTACACATAAAAGATGAACCAGGAAAAGTGAAATATTGCATTTGAACAAATAGTTGAAACCATCTCCATCCTTCCATTACAGCACTAAGGTCTCTTCGGTGCCTCAACATTTAACAAACTATATAAGAATGAAAATAACCATTTGGTTGTTCTATTTTCTTAAAACAGCATCCGCAAGTGAAAAACCTAGGGGGTCAAACCGTCCCATCTAAACAAATAGCGAATCAACCTACATGAATTTAATTGCAGGAGTTCAGATGTGAAGATTGTAAAGGGGATGTACCTGCATCAGCCATACAGCATCTTTGTCACCTTTGGACATTGCTTCATAGACAGCAGAACCGAGTGATGAAATATAAGAGGGATCATTTGTAGGTGGGGAATTCTCGTTGAATGTGTCACTGAGCTCAATGTGTGAAAATAGAATGTTTGATAAGTACAGCAACATATATTCCAACATAATTTGAGAACTATTAGTTGCAATTACATGATTCTAGCATAATGAGAAAATATTGTCAAGCAACTCTTACATGTGCTCAATTCTGTAAGCATTAGGATGAAACATAAGATGTTGGGAAACCAGAGACTAAATCAAGATACCGGTGCAAAAAGATAAATGCCTAAAGGTACAATGAATGCTAATCTTCATTCTCAAAAGATGAAATCTAAGAAAGGGTTGGCATGCTTTGTTTCACCAATGCTTATGGTTATTCCTCTGAGTGGTTATCAGGAAGGTTGCAAAGGGCACTAGGGTGATCAATGGGGGAAGAAACATTTACTGAAAATGAGTTCTAGTAACCTTTTCCTCAAACAGACGAAGATAAATATGGAATTGGCCAAGAAGAAGCAAACAGTAACAGTGAATGAATCTAAGGAGTATCACATGTATGGAGGATGGTGATTGAAGTTATAAGTATGGGAATATACTAATGTGTGCTACGTCATTCTAAACTTCACTGAGAAGGCAGAAGGTAATCTGCAAGTTGTTAGATAAACAATGCTAATTTTATCTGGTCTGGTGCAGCAGCAAGAATGGCAGGAATTATGGTTCCAATTTTATTGGATGCTGCTTCAAAGTGGGAATTACTTATCTAACAACTTGCCAACTAATCATTGAGATGATCTATTGAAATTTTATCAGATTCTAATTGTAACTTTTACAATTTCTGATGCCAAATATGTATTATATTGGTGTAGGTCCTCAATTCCCTTTATTGAAAGTTTAGGATCTTGAATAGATCAACCATTAGCTCCAGGCCTTCACAAATTAGTTGACCTAAGGCTTATACTTGATGAAGTACCATGAACATCAAGACCTCTACCATATGGTGCCACATGGTTTTTCTGCATATCCTGAGGAAATGTGCCAGCAAAAATGTGTTGAAGATTTGGCTCATCTTCCCTTTAAATGTTCTGATACTAATTTTTCTATGAGCAACCAAATAAGAAATACTCACAATAAGTTAGTGAAGAAACCGACTTAAAATGCCAAGATGTGGTGCCACATAAGCCATCACACATTACAACCTTCTCAGCCTAAGGTAAGCTTCAACTACACTATACCAGGCCATTTGTGCAATAGCTGCATACTGTGCAATATGTCATTATGTTGTTTGAATCGGCAGATATTTAAATCAAAGAAACCCAATAATGAAAACACAGTTATCTTGTAAGAGAACTATAGCAGAAGGCATAAATATAGCAGTTATATGATTGGACAACCAAGTACTCAAATTAGTTACTCCAACGAAGCACCAAATAGTGCACTAGTGAGAGAACTTACCAGTTATATATGTCTGTTACATCTCCATATTCTGTAATAAAAATAAAACAGGAAAAGAAACGATTGTAGTTAGTAATCAAAAGCATTTATTGAGAACAGAGACTTTCAGTCAATTGTAGTCTTCTGGTGACATAGAAAAATTAGATCTCCCAAGAAGTGTCACCACTAGGACTGGAAAATAAATCAATAAATAAATAAACCTTGAAAAAGGAGCACCATGAAAAACCGATAAACAAAAAGGTCTTGAAAGTAACATAAGAGGGGAACCCAATGAACATGACCTTTCAAAAGTGAACCTAAGACCTGATCCCCACCTTATATCATACAAAATGGGGTATAGCTGTGAAACAAATATTGAAGGGCTTGCACCAGTAACATTTCTCATCTCAGCTTCCTAGCCATTTAGAGGCTATACTTATTGCTTGTCATCTTGTGCCTTAGGAATCTAGCATTCACAAGACTTTCCTATGAATCTTCACAAAATGAAATATCCAATCTCTATCAGCATGAATAGCTTCAAATCAACTCTGTACAGAGAGAGAGAGAGAGAGAGAACCGATGGCATCAATAAAGTACTTCCATCTACCCTGTGTCAACCATTTTGCCTTCCCAATTTCTCTCAAGTCTTTGTTTATCACGATGACAAGAATTCAATTGTTTAGCAGTCCTGAAAATTTATACTGTAGAAATTAATGTGCAAGAGTCTGTCATATATTAGACCTTTAATTTGTTGCTTTACAAAAGCTCCCCCAATTTCGATAAACAGTGGATCAGACGGATCAAGAAGGTAGGTACAGCACCAACGAGGATCGCCATTGACAGTGTTCCTAAATGGAAGGAAAAAAAAAATATATCTGACATCAGAAATGAATAATGCCTGAGAAGTGGAACTTCGCGAACTAAAGGGTGAGAAAGTTCTATATCATTATGTACCACATGCATATGTTCAGTGCGAAATAATTCTTCACCGTTATTAAGTAATGCACTTTTTTGTTTCTTTTTGTGTGTGTTGGCGGAGTTTGGGAGAGAGGGTAATGCTTTTTTTTCCCTTTCATATGAAATAGCCTAGGATTGGCCTCAATAGTCCTCTCCTCAGGCCAGTCCAACTCCGAACCTAGCAAATTCATGGGTATTAATTTCCACGTCCTAGTCAAACTCGAGACCTCAACGAAGGAGGCAACCTCCTTGCAGTCTTAGCCAATCTCCGCTGGCTATAAACTGTGTAGTGCATGTGGTGAAGCAAATATATTTCCAGATTATACAAAGAGTCAATTGATTGACAAACCATATTGGCCATGAATCTGCACAATAAATAATTGAAGTTTGGATAAAATCCTTGATAAAATCCTTTCTAACGGAGGAGTAGTGGAGAATACTTATACTTTTATATCCTTATTCATTTTACTTATAATCAGGACTTTTAGAACGGCTCCCCCATTTGTAAAGTTTCATTTGATCCAGTTTCAATGTTTTATAATTTGTAGCCTATAAATATAGGCAAAATTATACTATTTGCCAGAATTGATGACTGATTCTTAACGAATCAGATGCTAATCTTGCCCTCAACATTCTCAACAAGGAAGATCTCACGTATCTGCTTTTCCACATTTGTCCACTTAATAGGACTCACTCTTAAGATAGAGGTTGAAAAGGGAAACCACTAAGGTATACAAAAATAGTAAAATTTACAATGTTATTAATGAGAAAAGCCATACCAGTCCCCAAGTCTAGTAATATTTGCTGCAGGAAATATCTCTTTCAGCACTGCTGGAACATTGCCAGAGAAGGATGGTAGAACTAGAACAAAGAAGAGAATTGCATGTCATAGCATATCACCAAGTTACTTTTAACTGTTTTAACTAAAGTAATATATCTGACTCCTAGGAATTTTGTTGAAGTTTCAAAAAGAATTTCAAGAATAAATTATACCTGGAGTCATTCCTAGCTCTCTCATCCGGGATAATATCTGTTTCTGCAAAGTTAATTGTTGATCCAACCAATTTTGTGAGAGAGGTCCGCCCCATCTGCAATTAATTGAATTTCAGATATGCCATTACATTCAAAGGGAAAGTTTTATAGAATTACGGTTAGATTTACACTATTGTATGGTACTGAGTGTTGGACTATTAAATAACAAGAAAAACAAAAGACGGCTGTAGCAGAAATGAGGATGCTTGGGTGGATGTGTGAAAAAATTAGAAAATATACAATTAGAAATGAAGAGATTCGTAACAAGTTGAGAGTTAATTCAATAGTGAATTAGATGCAAGAGTGTCGTCAAAGGTGGTTCGGGCATGTGCAAAGAAAACTCAAAAATATACCGGTTAGGAGAACCGAGAACATAAATATAGGAGATCTAGTAAAATGTAAAAATAGACCGCTGAAAACTTGAATGCAAATTATCCATAAAGACATGGAAGTTAAGGTTTTAGAAGAGAAAATTGTCTTAAATAGGAATGGATGGCGTAAAAAAATCCACACAAATTAAACCAATATATTTTAGATATTTATCTATTGATTTATTTTTATTTTTCTTTTTCTTTTTATTTTCTTTTTATTTTTATTTATATATATATATTTTCTATTTCATTTTTCTTTTCCCTATCTTTTTCAAATTTATCTCTCAAATAGCCGACCCCAAATATTGAAATTAAGGCTCAGTTTGTTGTTATTGTTATTGTTGTTGTTTGTTGTATTTATACCAGATATAGCAGCATTGCACTATCCTCCACATTCAAAGAAACTCATGTACAGACCAAATACAGTATCATGTCCATAGGTGATTTTATGTATTATGCAGGCACAATGCAAACCAAGAGTAATACAAGTACCACATAGATGCTAAAGTCTTTGCACTTCCGCACATTTAAACAAGTTAACAGAGAGGGAGGAATGCAAAAGGAAAATAAATTTCAATTCATGATCCTGAAAAGAGTAACCAGATTTAAAAGTACACTTCACATTCAAGACGTTACCCATGTAAGTTTCCCATCCGAGCCCAAGCAAGAAAAGCAGGTCCACCAAAGAAATCCTTCAGATCTTCCATGGTAACATTAAACTCCTACATGTTGAATATGATACGACAAGGGAAGAAAATCAGCCCAGGCATCATATAAAGACTGTGGGCGCTAATCAGGGTGACAAATCAAAGATATGTTCCTCTATATAATGTTAGTTGCCAGCAATACCTATGTGCTCCAAGTATTGAGATAGTAACCACAAAGGATTCTTCTGAATCTGATCTAGCATATTAAAAGGTGATGGGGATAACTGAGGAAGTGCTTAAGTAACTACAGCTCTTAAAAAATTTAGATCTCCTACTAGGATAGGATTAGACAAAATATGCTCTTTATCCAACCAACCAGAAGCTTTGAATCACATATAAAGGTATTTCAGAATGCCACTGGTCAAATAAATCACCAAACACTCTACCCATCACATTCACTAAAATAGTTTCAATTATAGCAGACCACAAGATGGTAAATATGTGAAGCTAAGAGCAAATAACATGATCAAACTTTTACCATGAAAACTTTTTGCCAAATAGCTTCCTGTCCAGTAAATGCCAAAGGCAAGTTAACACCTTGAAGAGCCATCCAGTCTATCTCTTTCTCCCATCTTTCCCAATCCCACCAGACATAGGAATCTGAAATGGAAATGTGCATGCAAAGTAAGCACCGGTATTACCAGAATGATAAGAATGTGTGAATGCCATGGACAAAATGAGAGAGGAGCACTTCTGAAAGCAAACCTCCTATTTGATATAAGGACTGTTCAGAGATAATTAGTCACATATAAGGACTGTTCAGAGATAATTCGTTAGCCACAGCATGAACTTTTTATTAATTGACAGAATTGATACTGGATATTCACAAAATAATCAAGCAAACGCAGATGCATATATGCAGCTTTTAAAGGGCTCACCCCGTGCACAAAGTGCTCTCCGGCTTAGTGCGGGGGTATGGGGAGGGTGGGTATATATGTACGCAACATTCCCCTTGCATTTTTTTGCAAAGAGGCTGTTTTCACACCTCGAACCCGTGACCTCGAGGTCACCAAAAAAACAACTCAACCATTGCACCAAGGTTCGCCCTCTATATATATGCAGCTTTTAGACAATAATTTAAATTATGACGGCCTCAGTAACAACAAATACCATTTCATAACAGCTGATCTTCAAATCCTTGATTGGAACTCAGGCTTTGCAACTAGCATGAAAATGATGTCTTCATTTAGCAATTTCAAAGAAAGATATCCATTCAAGTGTAAGGCTTCAGGCCATAAAAAGTGAGGCCAAGCCACTACGAATTACATCTTCACCATGCATAATAACAGTCAAACCATAGCTAGCAGCAGATACAAGTTAATAGAAATTGAAAAAAATTTTGTCCATTTTTTACCAGAAGACCTCACATCAAAATAGCCATAGAATAGGAGAAGAAAACCTGAGGAGAGAAGCAAAAATCATCTTACAACTGGAAGTAACAACATTCTGATAATAGTTCCATGGGACTGGACGCTGAATAATGATGCCCTCATCTTTCACAGAAGGCAGTAAACCTGGTTTGGGGACAGAAGACATCTGCACACCACCGGTCTTTTCCCATGAAATATGAGCACCACACCAATATTTTAGATACCAATGGAGACCTGAAGCAATTTCAACTGCCGTGGTGCCCCTAATCCTGGAAAAAATGGTCCATGTAAAATGTCAAACATTTTAAATACTTATCTTTTTACAAAACAAAAACAAGGGAAATAAATAGACGTCTCTGATCAATTTCAATATATATCCTTATACTTTCAAAAAATGGATAGAAGCTTATACTTGAAAAATGGCATGAAAGTTTGTTCGCGCATATCTGTTGTGCATGCAGATATTTGAATGGTACTGCAGATTCTGAGACAGCTATAGCTTGTCTTCTCAGTTCAGCAGTTAGATTAATTTTAGGCCCTCTTATTTTATATTTTCATGCACAATTCATCTGTCAGAGTCTGCTGTAACAAAGCTGCATCATATTACCTTGTGCAATCTGCTTTAAGTGTTAAAATATATTAAATAATCAGATATGTCCCACAAGATGATAAGAAATTGTTTCATCACTCCTCACTGTTGAACCTAAATGGATGGGATCTAATAAGAGCAAAATGCCCCTCCATCACATAAGGAATAGGCACTTGTTTGAGAGAGAATTGAAGTCACACATTGTAAAGGTAAATTTGTAAACAAGGGATACATACAAAATGTGAGACCGGATATCTAGAAACAGCACAAACAGCCAAAAATTGAAAACCCAGTTAATTCAGGATGAATGGATTGATTATTTATATAAGCATGAACAACTTCAATTTTGCCTTACATATACTGATCAAATGATTTTGAACAGTGTTGGTAACGGAAAATGTTATTGATAAGATAACAATAAAATTACATATAGCAAAAATCTATATAAAATACACTCTGCAAAAACGTAAACAAGCTCTCATGCCATTTATTTTGTCACAAGTGTATTTTCAAAATAATATTATCAGTGGCAGCAATTAGAGCAATGTGTGTGTGTGTTCTTCTTTTTTTTTTTTTTTTTTTTTCCATTTTGCACTCGCATAGACGAAATAGCTAAAAATAATGACCACAATCTCATCTCAACAAGATAATCAAAAGAAGTCTAGATTGTTCTTGGCAACCAAGCACAAGCACAAATCAGAAGGAAACAAAGTCACAAACAAGCTTCCACATTATGTGTAGGGAATGTATGATCTAAGTAAAGGAACAAAGCATCCATCGCATTTATATAGGTAAACTTGAAAATCGATTTAGAACTTAAATAGTGTTACTGTAAAGAGGCTGGTCCATGTACTTCCTCTAATTTGTGCTTGTTGCTATGTCTTTTAGCACAAGGAAAGAGTTCTTACATGATCTCTGGACCATTCCTGTTCGACATATTATTATTGGTAATCCAGAAGCAACTGCATCCACCGCAAACATCCTGGGGATTGAAACCACAAAAGTTTTACCTTCCATAAATGACAGACATGGAGAAAATTGTGCAAACAGTAGGTAGTCATTCCTCTTCCCTATCAATTACTAGGCTTTTGCTAATCTAGAACTGTTTATAGGTCTTTAAAACCCAAAGTAACCTGTAGAATAATTGAAGAATTATCTGTCTAAACCTGAAAGACAATATACCTTACACATAAGTGACATTAAAAAAATATATTTATATACATATCATTGCACCGGCAATTGGGAGTGCTTTAATTTCTCAGTAAGCCAGATTCCACTTATTTGACTACAGGCCTTGTCATCTGCCACTTATTATTGCTTTACTCTCAAAACACAAACAATTAAAATAAATATATCAATGCAATAGAAGATCTGCGTACAGTTATATGAGTTTGAGAGATTTGTTCATTTTCCTTCTAAGTGATTAAATTCAGAATCCTCTTTTATATTGCTGCTTCTTGGGTCATCTAATTATTAAGAACAAGGAAATAATAATGCATATGTGTTTGTATTTCTTAGCTATGAGAAGCCACGATCTATACTGAACAAAATCTAACACATTTCCTTTTTATCAGTAAGAATAAAATATCTAACTTATTAACTTATTCGATACACTTAGTCCTGATAAAATAAATAAATAAAATAATAACAGTAAAACATATAGTTTGATAGACAAAGGAGGAAGCTATACATATATGAACAGCTAGCCACTTAGAGATGTCATTAAAAAAGTATAACAACTTTATGTGGGTTCATAACTGCACTTTTTTATTCATTAATCCTGCGAATAGATATCCATTTTTGGGGTGATGCATATAAACTTGTTGTATCCTATTCCACAAGGCATAGCACGTTTCTAACACAAAGCATATACAAACATAATTTGTTGAATACTATGAAACATAGGCAGAGAAACAGAAAACAACACGAACATAGTGACACAGAAATACTACAAAAGTTTTACGCCATTATAAGGTATAAAGTGACTATATCAAGCCAAGTCTAAGAAAGCATTCAGTCATTTCTTTGAATTGTTGATGCAACCTAAGTTTTCATACTACACAAATTCTTCGGCCAAAAATCAAAAGCTAATTCCCAACCATCAACAACACAGACAAACACAAATAATGTGTAGCAAGTAAATTTTCTAAATGCTGTTGGGCACATACAAATTCACAATTTGACAACATATGGGTGGCCACAGCACTTTAAATTTCAATTAACCATAATATTTGGTCGCTTCAAACTTCAAAATACAAATTCATTTCCATAACTAAGTCAACAAAAAATGGGTTTTAAGTCCAAATTTTGTCAATTTAAAAAATACCCATTAATGTGATTAGCCTACCCAAAAAACCCAACCAACCCAGGTGAAATTTTTCCATACCCAGATCATCTCAGGCAAACTAAACGAAAACCACTAGAGAGAGAGAATACAACTTTGGAGATAATCTTGAACTCAAAGCTGTGAGTGTGGGTTGGAAGCAATCTGGTCAAAACAGCTTTAGCAGCAGCTTCTTGAACATGAGGAGAAGACTGTTTGGAATCCAAACGTTTGAGTAGAGATTCAATTGGTTCAGATTGTGATAAAGAAAGCGGTACGATGAGAATCAGACTGAGAAGCACAAATTGAAGATAGCACATCGTTTCATTCTGATTTTTCATGGAACAAGTCATGGTCAATGATCGTGTTTGTGTGGTATCATTTTGTGAACTTGTAGAGTTGTTGGAAATTTGGGGAGGTCTACAGGATCAGTAAATATTTTACCGGCGGTTGGGCGTCACGTGATGTAACTACAATGTTGGCGAGATTCTGCGAGTCTTTCTCTGCATCGTGACAGTGAAGGGGAGAGAAAAGACAAATTGATGACTCATGTTTTTCCGACTTGAACTCGAAACAAAAAAAATTAAAAAAAAATAATAATAATTTGATTAAATTATCCCCCCCCACCACAATACCATTACGAAAACATCTTGAAAATAATCTATGAAATATTACGTTAAATCTTTTAATTAAAATCATTCACAATTTAAATATGAAACAGATTATATTAGAAGTGTAACTTTTTAAATGGATCATTATAAATTTTAAATTAAATTAATCAAAATATAATTTTAAACACCGATCGATATAGTATAAAAAAAAAAACATCTTGAAAAGTTTAAAAATTCAAATTTTAGAATTTTTCTAAAATTATTTATGGGCTTACCATATCGTGGAAACATGGTGCTATGCTATCCTCTTGTGCAATTAAGGTAACACTTTATTTCAAGAGATTTAAGGTTTTTAATCATGTTTAAAAAAAAAAAAAACTGATAACAAAACTGAATAATTTTATAGAGATTTCAAATTTTGAATTTTTTTTCTTCTCAATGAAAAAAAAAATTCAAAATTACCATAAACTTTAACTAATTGTTAAATTGATTCTCGAAGTTCCCTTTTTAGCAATGTCCCCCACCGTCCGGGCAGCAAAATTGACACTACGATCCACCCATTCATCAAATTTTCCGGCTCAGGTCACCTATGAGGTACATGTAAAAAGAGAGATAAAAATATAAGAAATTATATTTTCTTTTTTCTTCTTCTCCATCTTCTTTCGCGGTCTTCCTCTTCTCTGTTTCTTTTTTCCTTCGATGCACGGATTGAATATAAAGTATAATAGTATGAAAATATCTAAAGTATAGATCTCAGTTAATGTGATAAAAGTTCGTATAAAATAATAAAGTGTGTGATATAAAATTGAGTGCAATAACGTAAAAAGATTTATATAAATATTTAATTGTTTTTATTATCGTTGATAAACAGATTCAACATCAAAAAATAAAAAAAAAAATTAACTAAGAGAGTATGATTACAGATTTTTATTATGAAAATTATTTTAACTATTCAATATTTGATAAAGTGAAGATGTATGGCAACCCAAACTTCCTTTGGATTAAGTAATCGGTGTTCTATTCCTTTAACAAGAGATTTTTAATTCAACACCTGAAAATAGAGAAAAAAGATTTAAAAAAGTCGATTTCTTAATATGTTTCAAATACTTAGATCAGATTAATCGGATAAATTTTGGATACCGGTTGGTTTAGTAAAAAAAAAAATATACGGCAACGGCTACTTTAAAAAATAAATAATAATAATTATAATTTAATAAAAGCCCCTATAATAATATTATAAGTATTATAATAATATCAACGGCCACCAACTTAGAACAAAAAGAAAAGATTAACAAATGGCCATCAACGTTTGTTTTCACAAAGTGAAGTAATTCCTTTTTAAGTACCAGAAGTCATCCTTGAGATTGTGAAACTGTTTTATTTGGATTCTTAAAAAACTATTTGCATGAGAAAATTCAGACATGTCACCAAGCTCCTCTGATTTGTGATTATTTAAAAAAAAAAAGGAAAAAGGAAAAATGAAAGAAAATACCAAAATGTCTTTTCCAAAAACACATATTGCAAAGAAATAACATTTTTACTGGTTTTTCTTTTTCAATGTTACCAAGTAAGAATGTCAGCTTGCTAGCAGCAAGCAGACAAGAAAAGAAGTTCTAAAAGGGTTTTTCAAGTCATTATTTCTGAATTTCGGCTGTACATGTTGAGTCAGAAATACCCTTTGGCGGCAATGTGACATGACAAATACTCGATGAAGCAGTCGCTTTGTTAAATAAACAAAGGCTAGGAAAGACTTGACAAAACCCTCTAAGGAAATAATGGTTTGGATCTAGTTGAAGGAAAGTGGGTACATCAAGAAGATAACAAGGAGCATTACTCTTTGTAATGCTCCTCATCGTTTGTATATTGAAGAAGATACTTTTTCCCATATGCTAATTCATCTTACTAATCAATTCATTGATATGCAGCTCACGATTTCCAGCATCTCCTCCTTCCTTGTAAGGCTTCTTCTTACCTGATAAACCTGCGTCAGATTTGCTGAGCTTAAAGGGCCATAGAATACTAGTAACCTCCTTAAAATGTGGACCAACACTAGCAATTTCATGGACAATATCTTCAATGCATTTACCAAATCAATCTCACTTGAGTCCAACAAGTTAGTTCAATTCAAAGTTGTATATATCCATAAAGAAAATGTTGTGCCTACTCAACTGTATTGTTGTCGATAAGGGGAATTTTCTGCTTCTCTAATTTCACGTGGCCCTTCTTGTAGATCAGCTCCTTGATATTCTTTAGATTTGGATATCTTCATAAAGCATTACAATTTTAATGAGGAACAAAACACATCAAAATAAACAAGATAATAGAGTTTTTGGGTAAAGTAAGATAAAAAAGAACTTCTAGTTTCTTTATCCAGATAGAAAAAGAACTCCTAGTTTCTTTATCCACTGCAATGAATCAGTACACAATCATGAATTTAAGAATGGTGAAAGACTTCAAAGAAAGTTTTCTGTGAAACTCACTGCTAAAAGATGTGGGGTGGCATGTGAGGACCAATATCAAATACACTCACCTGCTGCTAACGGAGATCAGAACACAAATACTTAACCAAGTTGTTCTCTCTCAAAAAATTATACAGCATCCATGTTGCATAATCATGGATAATACAGAATACAGACAAACAGTGGCAGACCTAGGCTGAATTAAGGTTTTTTTATTAGGGGGGAGTGGGGGTGGGGGTGTAAGGAGTCAGTAATTAGGTATAAACAACAGAATTGAAAGAAAATTTATAAATTAAATAAATAACTATACTTATGTAGACTTTTCTGGATCAAGGCCAACTTTAAATCAAGCTGAATCTAAGTCAAGGTTAGAAATATTCCAGATTAAAAGTGCCAAGAAATGTGATCATCTCAGTTCTCTGAAGCCCAAACTTGGTATAAATAGGAAGAAGGGGTAGCACAAAACAAGATGTTAGAAGTTTATGGTGCTAAAACTTAACATTACATCAAGCCTTTCCTCCCATAAATTTACTGCATATTCATTGCCAATGGCAGTAATCTGTTCCATACCCCTGTAGTGGAGTTTCAAAGGATGCCTTTCACTGATTTCTTTTAAATATTACTGGGACATAAACTGAAATGGATAGCAAAATTACAGAGCTGCATATTGTTGGAAGTTTGGGCTCCTCTAGGGATGATCTTCCAGGACGTCCTGTAAAATCACAGAGTATAGTTTATATAGGTAAATGGGAAGGGGGCCGGAGACGCTGAAAATTTTTTATTTTCTCAATAAAAACTTCTATGACGATTGGTCTGGTGACAAGATTGTTCCTCTTTCAATCTTTAAGGAAGAAGTTTGGTGGTATTGCAAAATCATAATCAGCAATCCCCAAAATGACAAGATAGCCACATTCTTTAAAGACTTGCAAATAGTTAAAGACTACAACATGGACAGTAGAAGGAGGTTTTTTCTTAATTCCAAAATTGAGACTTTTATCTTACCCGTAGGTAATGTATGGCTCCACCTTTTTTAGCACGCCAATGATCCCTTCACTTGTCTTGACAAAGACACCGCGAAACATTCTTCTGAGTCCTAACAAGTGCAAAATTTTCTTTTTTTTTTGGGTGTATCATTTTTTTTTCTGAGAGGGTAACAAGAATGGAACACAATTTAGTCCAATGAAGAGGAAATGATGCACTAGAAATCATTGTGAAACTAATGCCCACCCTTTAATGTGAATGACAAAAAGCAGCATAGATCCTACTGCTCCAGGTGTGGCCTTCTGCCGTTTTGCCCGTTGCTTCATCTGGATGAGGTCTAGCTCCTGGAGTAAACCAGCAAGCTATTAGAACTAGTAACATTTTGGAAAGCAGCAAAGTATACAGGACAAGGATCACAGGGCTCATCATCAGAAAACAGATAATCAAAGAAGTT
Source organism: Dillenia suffruticosa (assembly GCA_033439265.1). Taxonomy (NCBI): domain Eukaryota; kingdom Viridiplantae; phylum Streptophyta; class Magnoliopsida; order Dilleniales; family Dilleniaceae; genus Dillenia; species Dillenia suffruticosa. Next base: position 2,230,741 of record JAVTVX010000016.1, read on the forward strand.
AGATCCCATTGAGGATGTGTCTTTCTAACTATTCTGTTGTAGCAAACATGCAATGCATATTTCGAGTCTTATCATAGAAACTTTGACCAAGTTAAATCAGAGATGGTTGTAATTTTCTTAGCATAATGAGCTGGTCTAGACAAGCGCATCTCTAGAGAGTGCATGAGATGACATTAGGAGCAGTAGATAGAAACAGATAGGCACAGCTGCAGGCAAGTTTTTCGAGATAATGAACATCAAAGGGGGAATTAAGGGATAGTTCCCAACGGTTCCCAGTCAATTTTATTTTTTATGAGATTTTTCAAAAGGAGTTTGTGAATCCACCAGATACTATACATTGTTAATTGCTCATTCTTGTTATATGAAATGCAAGAAGCCAGTCACTTTCAAAGTTTAATTATCTCCAGGCTAATAGCTTCTCAAATATCATATATTCAACAACAACAACATCAATATCATATATTCAACTTTAGATAATATATATATGCACAACACACACACAGACACACAGACACACATATACATATATATCTATTATGGCTGGAAAAGTAACATTTTTATTCACAAGGGAAAAATAAGATACAAAAGCAGGGGGGAAAACACCAAGGAGGTGCTCACCCATTCATTGTTTGTACCATCCATCTACAATGAATGAGAATCTAAAAAATCAACAACATCCAGGGAAGATTCAAATGCCTTCAAAGTGGACCAAAAGCACAAACACTAGGGTGGATCCGCCCATGTGGGTAGAACCAACCCTTTCAAAAGTTTTTGAATTTGAATAAAGGAGAGAGTGGTTATTTGGTAATAACCACCTCCTCAATCTCCCTTAACTCTCCTCTCTCTCTCTTTCTAAAATCACTCACCAAGAAAAGAAAAAGGCTCTTATTTCCGATGTGAATATGACCTTGAAAAATGTAGGTGAAGCCAATTTTTGTATAGAAAATAGAGAGTTAAATCGAAATATTTTTATTTCTCACGTTTGTGAAATTGAGAAACGAGAGGGTTTGAAGATTGTTGATCATTACTTCAATTTGGCATTTGAATTGTGGAATATAGATGGTAATCCAATTTTGTGATATTCTCTCAACTTAGAATATCCAACCATCGGAAAAAAATAACTGATTTTAACCCAATTTAGATTCGAGAATTTTTATATGTGAAAAATTGTTTGTTAGTTTGTTTAAAAACCATCATTGGTATTAGAGCCATTTAGAATATTTTTTGTCTTATTGTTGGGTATTAAAAAAAATACAAAATGCCATAATTTTCTTTATGGTGCATTAATGGCAACTTGACATAAACCTCACGAAATGCTCTCAATTTTACACAGTAAAATGTTTGTTGTATGAGAATTTAATTTACAAAATTTGGCATGTATCTATAAGTATATCATGAGATATTGCAAATTCTAACCGAAATTTAATATGCTCAAATCTATTAAAATACTGTATTTCATGACATAAAATTTATATGGTTAGACATCTCTTTGAAAAATGCTTCCAATCATATAAAAAATGCAAAAAATAGTTAAGAATTGAAAGAAATATGATTATTCGAATTTTGGGTTGAAAACCAGAAAATTGTATGAATTGTGGAAGAAGATGAATAGTTTCACGAGAAAATTCCCACTCTCGGCTATGGCAAGTGAAATCTACCCCCTAGGTTAGAGACCTCAAATTGAAAATTTGAGAGCACCGTTAAACGTAGAGATATCAAAAATGGGGGTAGCCAAAATTTCGAAACTATTCGCCGTTGGGAATGAGGCGCGAGTCATGCACGTGCCACCCAAGGAGAGTGTGTGTGTGTCTATTATGAACAACCCATTTCGGCGGTGCATGGGGGCGCATGAAGCCCTCTTTTCGGTCGGAATTTTCACCGAAACAATTTTTCGTCCCTCCTGATTTTTTTGTAATTTTAATTTATTTTTCAGAGTCAAAAAATAATTTTTATTAATTTTTGAATTTAGAAATTGTTTAAAATTATAAAAAAATTTATTTTCGGTGTACAAAAAATTCTGAAAATTTTTATATGTGTTATGAAAATTATTTTCTTAATTTTAGCTACCTGGGTGAAGCATTGTTTTTCACCTATCATTTGTTTTAAATTTTTGATTATTTATTTATGTTCAAAAATTAGTTTTTCTAATATATCATTGTTTGAAATTTGATCAAATATCTTTAAAATAAATATTTTGAGATTTATTATAATATTATGGATAGCTGTGTGTCTAATTTAATATTATTCATATTTTCAAGAATAATGATGATGTTCGAATGAAATGTTGAAGTTTTTCGGATGAGAGTTAGAGGATTAAGAAGTTGAAAAGCGTATAATGATATTGGGTCCAATATTGATTTATAAGATGAACCAATCTCATATTTACTCATCTGGAACTTCTTAAATTAGATCAACCTTTTTGAGAGGATGATATATATATTTTAAGAAATTTTCTAACATTTTATTGAGTTAGCGTGGTTGATAAAATGAATGCGGAGAGAAAAAGTATGATTCTTGATAATGTGAAATCCATATTAATAGAAATGTGGAGGGTCAAGAATCTAGAGATCCAAAATGAAGGAAAAGCTATTCCATAGTATAAATAGCAGTAGTCCACGTGCTATAAGAAGATTTTCCTCCTAGGAATACATAATTCAAGGGAATGGTGAATGTGATTACTCAAATAGACATTTTGTGAATTGAAATAATAAATTTGCATGTTTTTTTTTTTTGCGAATGTTAGTTATTTGTTTGAAATATAATCATATATTAGAAACTTTTAAATTTTTTTTAATATAAAGTTTATATTGAGAATATGATTAAAAATATTTGTTATTTTTCATATGATCATGCATGCAAAAGAAAATTAGGGTATTTAAAAACTTTGTGTATTTAAATGAAAATTTTGAATTTGTAAAATTTGAATAATTTTCATCCAAAATTATAATATTATTTCGATACTTTGTGTATTTAAGTGGGAGGTTTCTTGTTAGAAAAATTTGATTAATTCTCATCTAAAATTTATTGAATTTCGTAATTTTAAATTAAATCTATGATGGTGATACATTAAAACTATAGATATTAATTGGAAACTTAGTGAACTTTCGATTCTATTCCTAATATTGATCTGCCATGAATGTTAATTTTGAAGTACAAAATTATGTGTTTGATATGAGTATCACTATTAATGTTTACCCTCTTAGAAACCCAAACCATAGTATCAGAGTCTTCTATTGCAAACTTGAATAGTGATGACAAATTGAATGACGGTGATAATGAGATATAACGTCATAAAATGTGATATGTGTTGAAAGAACAAGAAACCTTGGATGGTGTCAAGCATGTTATGTAGGATCTTAGTGTGGGCAATACTACTCCACAGAGGAGAGAACAAGATACTTATTAGGCATGGAAAATGATAGATTCCACTATTCGTGTGATCTTGATTATGTTTGTGATTAATGATATGATTCATGAGTATGAGCAATATGCGACTGCTCATGACATCAGAATGTACCTTAAGCTAAAATATGAAGGTACTAGTGACTCATATTAGACAAATGACTACAAATTTTGATACTGAATAAAAGCGAGGTAGTCACAATATCAAACAGTAATTAAGGGTCATGTCTATCATGATTAAAGAGATGGTGTCAATTGGTCATGTCCTCTTCAATAAACAGAAAGTTCAAGCCTAGATTCAACCCCTTCCTGCCAAGTGGGAGCACCTGCAAGACAGTTTGACTCACAATGACAGTGTGAAAACTTTCTCATATGTTACTTACCATGTTGAGTTTGAGAATAAGTGGATTGGTATTGTAAAATCCACAACTGATACTTTTATTGCAGAGTCTAATTCCAAGGAGAGTTTCGGACTCTAAGTATGAAAGAGACTAGAACAAAAACAAGAAAGGAAAGGAGAATGAAGATAAATCACAAAAGAACAACTCTAAATATGAGAATAGACTAAGAGAGATTTGTTAATTTTTTGTTGAGTGTCATTTGATAGGAGATTGAGTTATGTGGGGAACAATGCAAGAATAGAGATCAGAAGAGTTGACATTTGCAAATTGAAATTACAAAGTGGCCAAACTCTCATTATGCATGATGTTCTCCATATGTTAGAAATTCGACAAAATTTAATATCTGTTCTTTTTTTGTTTTTGAAATATTGCTATATTTTGAATTTTTAGAAAAATAAGATGAATTTGCATTTGAATGACATGTGTTAGTTCTAGATAGTTTGTAAATGATTTTATAATTTTACAATGTGATGAACGAATATTTAACTATTAAGTTGAACATTGTCATATCGACAAAATGATGAGAAAACCATTTGGAAATACCATATATCGACAAAATGATGAGAAAACCATTTGGAAATACCATTTGGGTTGAATTCTATTGTTGTTAGTTCATTCGGATATTTGTGGTTCAATGAGTATGAATACAAAAAGATATGGAATTTTGTATTTCATTACGTTTATAGATAACTTCACACGATTTAATTGTATTTACTTGATTTTTCGCAAATCTGAAATACTTTAGTGTTTTAAACATTATATGAGCGAGTTAGAGAAACGAATACATAGATGGCGTTAATATCTATCAGATTGAATTAAGAATTGTGTAATGAAAGAGACATAATTTGACATTTGACCATTCCTTGTGCATCTCAGTAAAGTGGTGTTGTAGTAAGAATAAATATTACAAAAACCATGATGGTGCAGATTAATTTGTCGATTTCCTTTTGGGGATATATCTTATTAACTGTAGCTTATATTTTAAACAAAAGATCTTCAAAATCAGTATCATTAACATTATATGAATTTTGGACCGTAGAAATTTAAGCCTGAATAACCTCAGATCTTGGGGATCGGTCGTTTGTATCAGTTTGGAAAAATAGGTCCTCATAAAACTAGGAGTATCTTTATAGAATACTCCGACCAATCTAAAAGTTAAGTATTCATTGGTGAATGAGAAAATAGTATTATAGCAGATATTGGATTACAAATATTATATTTCTGGAAAATAAATTTTCTAGCAGATGTGACTTGAAGGACATAGAGGTTTTATTTGAATTAGTTAATTCAAAAGATAGCTATATCCATAGTGGATCATTGGAATGATATTTTTTCAGGTGTGAAAGAATTAAATTCTACCGATCCAACTAAATTATAAATTTAGAAAAGTTTTAGAAAAAATATATCAAATCATTATTTTGAAATTAAATGGTACATATTTATTGTATCTCTAGAATATAAAGAAAAACTTAAAACATAGATGGGACTCTATCTAGTGCTGTCAAAGATGAATGGAAAAAACAATGGAAGAAGAATTAGAGTCAATAAGATCCAACATAGTTAAGGAATTGGTTGAATTTCTAATGTAACGCTAAATTATTGGTAACAATTAGGTTTTCAAAACGAAGCATAGGGTTGATGGAACTACTAAGAGGTATAGGACTCAACTGGTGGTAAGATATTACACTTTCTAAAAGACCGTTGATTATCAGAAAACCTTTTTCCAATAATGAGATTTATCTCTTTTCGCCTATTGTTAGCAAAAGTGGCAAACTTTGATTTAGAATTACGTCAAATGAATGTGAAGACTACCTTTCTCGGTGGAGAAATTGAGAAAGAACTTTATATGACACAACCAAAGATTTTTGTCATTAAAGGCCAAGAAGACAGAGTATAAAAATTGAATAAATCAATTTATAGTTTTCAACAATTTTTGAGACAATAATATTTAAAATTTCACAGAGGTGTGATTTTCTACGATTTCGTCATGATAGACGAAAACCATTGTGTCCATATTGAGAATCCGATGACAAATTTGTAATTCTATTTGTATATGTCAAGAACATACTGTTAGTTGCAAATGATAAGAAGTATGCTCTTCAAATCTTGAAATAATTGTCTTATAATTTTAAGATGAAAGATAAAAGTTGAAAAAAATTGAAAATGGAAATCCATAGAGATTATTTTAAGGGATTATTGAGATTATCTCAAGAGTCTCATATTATAAAGGGTTTGGAACGATACAAAGTTGAAAACTGCAAATCCATTAATACTCCTGTGGCTAAAGGCGATGGTTCAATCGATGTAAAATGCTCTAAAACTCCTAACGAATGAATGAAATGTCCAGAGTATAGTATTTTAGCACAGTTGGGAGATTGAAGTATGCTAACTCCTCCAAACATTTGTTATACTGTAATTTTTGTCAGCAGGTGTTTGTTAAATCCAGGGAAAAGTGATTGAATTGATGCGAATATAAATTGAGATATATGAACGGAATTATAAATTATTTCCTTCATTATTAAGGAAAAGATCTAGTATTTGCAATGAAACACAGATAATGATTAGGGAAGTGATTTAAATGAGAGAAAATTTATCTCTAGTTATATTTATTTGCTCAATGATAACACTATCTCATAGTGTAGTGAGAAACTCCAATACTTATTGGTGTAGGTAGGATGGACACCTTCGTTTTTTAACCAGGTCGGGAGTTCGACTTCCCCTGGACACTAAAAAAACAATGTTGGGAGACTCGCGCCCACAAAGTGGGCCCTGCAGCGGTCGATCCAGATTAGTCAGGGTGAAATTCTGGATATTGGGTGGTGGTTAAGACATGGCACAAAAAAATAGTGTAGTAAGAAACAAACCCGTTGATCTCTTTCTATGATAGAAATAGACTTTGTGGCATGTATTTCCGCAATTCAGAGAGAAGTTTGGTTGTATAGTTTTCTGTAATATTTGGGAGTAATAAGCAATTCAGTGGAAGTCATGACTTTTTGACAATCAGTTAACTATTACTTACGCTAGAAACTCTAAATATTATGACAAAACCAAACATATAAATACAAAGTTCAATTTTGTCAAAATTATGATTGAAATGAGAGAAACGACATTAGATTACATGTCTACGCATTTGATGGTGGTTGGTCATTTTACGAAACTAATACCCAAAAACATGTTTTTGAGACATGTTTGAATATTTGAGTTGCGTAGGTCGTGATAGTAATTATAACTATGATTGTGATTATAATCATATATAGAGTACATATAATGTAATGCTCATATTTATTGGCATTTGAATTTTATTTTTGTGTCTGAAATTCTTGTGTTTGCGGTTGGAGGTATGTCGGACAAGTTTTGAAATTGACTCTCACACACGAACAATCGTCTTTAATATCTGTGTGATATGTAGAGATGAAACAATATTAATTTGTGATGGATTAACATATATATACCGCCTTCGTTAAGTACTAAAATGAGATTACCGATTGTATATACATATATGGTAATCGAAATGGATTTTTCACAATCCATTGAGTTTGTCTAATAGTTAAGTATGAGTTTTTTCCTTGATATTGTGACTTTTTTTTTAGCATTTATAAGAAATAAAACTCAGATCAAGTGTTGTGTACATTTGGATTAAAACCTATATGATATATTAATTTTTTAAAAAGAAAACATACGCTTCCAAATAAGAAAAAAGAGAATCATAACATGTGATTCATACCATGTGTGCTTATGTGACCATATAGGTAATGAGATGATACATCCCTCTTCATCTCATTGTGTGAGATTCGAAAGTTCATATTTAACCTTAATTTATACTCTTAGAACTTTCGTCTGTTTTTTGAGATTTTATCTTGATGTTGTTACTTTAGTATGTTACCAAGAATCATTGTTGATTCTGTTTGACGGTGCATGTCTAGGAAAACAGTTAAGATAAAGTTGAAAATTTGTAATATGAAAGAAAAATTGTCTTTGACCTACACATTGTTTTGTATTTACAGACCATTCAGTTATATCTATGACTTAGTGTTTAGAGACGTAATTACGAATACATGATTGGGGTTGAGTCAAACATGCTCTTATATTGTTTTTGAGAGATGGTAGGTGTCAATCCAATAAAAAATAAAAATATCTACTTCACAAAAGATGAGTTTAGGGTGAGTAGAGTCATATCCATAAGGAACAACAAATTTATTTCATTTAAGAAAAATAAAAATAAAATGTGAAGATTTCAAAAATTATCTAAAACTAACAAAATAATTAAATCAATAAAATTAACTAGAATCAAACAATTAAATAACACCAATTAAAAGAATAATATCAATAATAATAAAATCTAATTAAAGAAATTATTTTCACCTTGATATATTTTATTGATCATCAATACAAAAATTACTCAATATTATGTAAATAAATTGGTTATATTCATTAAATACCATAAAATGATCAAGCTCTCCTTACCTTTTTGGTAATTAAGATACAATCATTAACTATTTTCTACCCGAAAGACAACCCAAGAAACTATCGTTAAATTTAGTGTTTCGACAGTACTAAAATTTAGAGAGATCTAATTCTAACAAAAAAATTCTAAACTGGATTCATTTAAATTAGATTATTTAATCTCTTAATATAAGTTAAACCGCTTATGAGACCATAAAACGATACCAATTATCACTCTATTAAAAACAAATAAAGATTATTGTTTTTAAATGATTGTAAACTATTCTAGAATTATTAAATATAATCATTTATTTAACGAAACTAAAATAATCATAAATATTAAGGTATAAAAATTAAATAAATATTTACAAATATCAAGCCAATAAAATTACTTAGATCTCATAATTTCTATTTACCAATATTTCAACAATCTTTTATCTAGAAAAATAATTTGAAAATAACACATAATAAAAAGAAAACTCGATTTTATTGCTATTGGAAAAAGAATAATAGAAAGGAGTGTTGAAAACTACAAGGAAAATGCTCCACACGCGGCTGCTGCTTTCCTCTCCACAATTATGTCTCTTCCCAAGTCAAGGAATAAAGAAAATGTACTTTCCTAGGCTGCCGGCTACAATCCTTTCGGGTTACACACTCCTCTCCAAAAACAATGTAATACTCCTATATATATAGGAGTAGCAACCTTAAAAAAAGGTGGAATTTCTTTTTTTTCTAACTTAACAAATTATTCTAATTTATTTTAAGGAAGGAAAAATTCCTAAAAGATAATACCCTAAAAAATTTCAAATAAAAAAATTTTTAAAAAATAAAATATCTTTAGAGTTGAATTTTTAAAATTTTCTATTCTTAAATATTATGAATGAAACAAAATCTTCAAAATTTTCAATATTTCCAAATTCTTTCTTTTGAATATGCCGTTACAAAAGTAACTTGTTTTAGTAAATCTTCAAAAGTCTTGTGTTGTCCCTTGAATTAACATGCCAACGTACGAATGAAAGTGCATTACTGTCCAATTTTCCATCATTTGTATAATTACTCTAATTTAGTTCATTTTTCTTCACTTTCTGTAATAAACCTCCTCTATCAATATTAACATATAAAATATCATAAAATAGAAATATTAGTGTAATATTTATTTAAAAATAAAATAAAATCAATTATAAATATTATATTGATTTAACCCCTATCAAATTCCCCTACACTTAGATGATATTTGTTCTCAAGTATCTCTAACTCAAATAAAACTAAAACTATTCACCTATTTTTCTTCCATACTCCCAAGTTAATAAATACCATATGAGTTAAATAAAAAATAAACAGCAAGTATTTCACAACGTTTTGCACTAAAACAACCACTATACATCTCAATAGCTCTTTATGAAATCCAAACAGTAAAATTCGATAATTTTCTTCAAGGGTTCACTTAAATGCACTTGAAAGGGTGAACAATATATATATCTCTCAAATCAACAATATGAAATGTTATTATCATAAACTTGCAAATATATTAGATTTCCACCACTTAAAAATTTGAATTTCATGCATCAATCTAAAAGTTTTTCGTTTGGTTGTAATGGAGTTAGAGTTGAGGGTAAGATAAATATGATATTTGAGAGTTAAAGCATATCAAAGGAAATATATAATTAATCCACACAATTTTCATGATATCAACTAATTTTTGTCTCAAATAAATAGTATACAAAAATTGACTTCTTACTATTCAAATATAAATGAATAACTCATAATCAACAATATACAAGAATGTTAATCAATTTCTCTAATTTCCATAACTGAAGTATAAATAAATGAATTTTTAATCAAAATACAACACTTTTCTTTCTCATTTTTTTTTGTCTTTTTTTTTCTTCCCCTTTTTTTCATCACTTTTTTCTTTTTTTCTTTTTTTTTTTTTGGAATGGGATATGAAAATTTCAATATTAAGATTCCAATTATCAATTTTCTATTGAAATAAACATATAACCAAAACCATACAATTAACTATATATACATTTAATACAGGAGTTTGAAACGAAAGCTAAAATAAAAAGTTTGATATTTTATTAAAGGGGTTTTAAAAAAGAAAATGGGGTAAAGGCTCAAATTGGTTAACTAATAGTTTATGAAATAAAAGTAAGGTATTTTTTAGAAAGCCAAAGGGGGTAAAAGCTAAATACCTTTGTCATTTCAATGTATAAAATCCTAAAATATGGTCTCGATATGCATAACAAAACAAATTCTAGAATGTACATTCCAAATGTGATAATCACTTATCAAGAAAAATAATTTCGAGTACAAGAAATGAAATTGCTCGTTTTTTGCTCAAAATATCACTTTTTAAGTAGATTTGTATCAAATTTTACATGTTTATCATTCAAAGAATATTATTGAAGATATGAATAGTCGTTTCAAGTACAAAAAACCATTGATACAATTTATTTTTTTTCAAATATCTCCAACCAACCAAATAGCATATATCAATTAAGAGAACTCAATTTTTTTTGTCAATGAAAACAAAACTTAAACAATTTCAGAAGAAAGAAATATCTATAAAGAAAATTCCAATGTATGTACCTAAAAGAATATCTAACATCTTTTACACCTAAATCATACATTATCCCCAATATATACTTAAATTAAGAGAGATAAAGAATGCAAGAAAACTAATCAAACAATACAAAAAATCTTTTTTTTTTGTTTTTTTTTTTGAACAGAAGTAAAATGTGTTTAGGGCGTGCGTACGCCCTAAACAATGAGTGTTTCTATCTATTTGTGTTCCCGTGGCAAAAATGAAATTATTTTAAGGCATGGGTACGCCCTAAACAATGAGTATATCTGTCCATATGTTACGGTGTGGGTAGAAATGAAGGTTTGTTAAGACGTGGGCACGCCTTAACAACACAACACTTCTGTTTTTCTTTCTTTTTTTTTGGCAAAATCAAGCCAAAATCAAACTAATATAAATGAAAATAAATAAATATAAAAAATAAATCATAAAAGAGAATATTGAGTTGCCTCCCAATAAGCGCATTTATTTAGTGTCTTTGGTTTGACATGATCTCTTCACTTCAATGTCGCTTAAATATCGGTTCAGTTCATTTAGATTGCAACCTGTCTAGTATAGACTTCAATCTTGAATTAAAATGAAAGATTTTTTGGTCTACCATGGATTGTTTTTGATGTGGGAGTTTATCTTGGAAAAAATTGTCTCATTATGTAAAATTATTTATCAAATTCTCTTTAAACACAAAATTCAATTCATTTTGCACAAAATTAGCATGTACAATGAAGTCCGTATTGTTCTCATCATCTTGCTTATGAGAATATGCCAACCTACCAAGAAAATGAGGAAAAATAGTTAATTTCGAATTTGAATTATTTGGTATCTCACTTACTTTTCTTGATATAGTATCAAGAGACATTGTTTTCTTTTCGTTTTCTTTCTCTTTTTGTATCTCTTTTGATGAAAAATTCTATACTTTTTTTCCATTTCTAAGTATCATAATATTTTCATTCTCTCTTGGATTAATTTCCACTTGAAACAACAATTTTCCTTGATTAGTTTCGATTTTGCTTATCGCCTTCTACAATTATGACACTTGAATACCGAGAATTTGAATACTTACTCTTGTTTTTTGTTAGAATTTTTGCATGCCCTGCATAAAATTTTTCACAAGATCTTCCAAAGATTGTACTAGATTTTGTGAAGGTTGCTGTGATTGAAAGGGTGGTCTGCCATACAATTGCTGTGAAAATCCTTGTGTTCTAGCTCCATAACTTAGATTTGGATGATCTCTCCAACCTTGGTTATAGGTGTTTGAGTAAGGATCGTACTGTCTTTAAGGCTGCCTTGAAAATCTACCTACAACATTCAATTATTCGTTAAATTTCTCTTGAATGATAGGACACATGTCGGTTGGATGACCTATACTCGAGCAAATTCCGCATGCCTTCACTTGTTGTACCTGTTCTATAACCAAGCTTTCCACAATAAAAGTAGGAGCATCCAACTTGTGTTCAAAGGAAGAAATATTTATTTCATTGACCTTTTTGGGGATATCTTGTTATCTTTCAAACTGTTGTACATGTACTATCATATTAAGAAAATCATTGTAAAAAGAATGTTCATTAATATCAGAAGTTAACAACTCTCTTAAACTCCTTTGGGTAGCCCTATCTTCTTGGTTAAAGTCATTCTCTTCTATGTTCTTAACAATTTCTAGCAAATTCACTACGAAAGATTAGTTTTGAAAATAAGGATAAAACAAAACTTAAAAAAAATAAATCACTGAACATCGCTCCGCGACAACGATGCCAAAATTTTGGTGGGTGTCAATCCAACCAAAAATAAAAATATTTACTTCATAAAAGATGAGTTTAGGGTCAGTAAAGTAGTATCTATAAAAAATGATGAATTATTTTTTTTAAGAAAAATAAAAATAAAATGTGAGAATTTAAGAAATTATCTAATATTAACAAAAATAATTAAATCAATAAAATTAATTAGAGTAAAACAATTAAATAATTCCAATTAAAGGAATAAATATCAATGATATTAAAATCTAACCAATTCCATCTTGATATATTTGATTGATTAAGATATAAAAATTACTCAAATTATGTGAATAAATTAGTTATAACCGTTAAATACCACAAAACGACCAATCTCTCCTTAATTTTTCAGTAATTAAGATATCATCATTAACTATTTGTCTAACCGAAAGACAACCCAAGATACCCTCGTTAGATTCGGTGTTTCGACAGTATTAAGATATAGAGAGATCCAATTCTAATTAACAAATTCCAATATGAATTTATTTAAATTAGAGTATTTAATTTCTTGACATAAGTTAAATAGCTTGCGAGGTCATAAAATTGTGCAAATTACCACTCTATTAAAAACAAATAAATTTTGCTGTTTTTAAATGATTGTAGATTATTTTATGAGTATTAAACATATGTCTCTATTTAACAAATACAAAAAATCATAAATATTAAGGTATAGAGATTAAATAAATATTTAGAAATATCAAACTAATAAAATCACTTAGATTTCATAATTTTCATTTATCAAGATTTCAACAATTTTTTGAGTAAAAAAATAATTTAAAAATAACACAAAATAAAAAAAAACTTACTAGATGATTTTATTGCCGTGGGGAAAAGAATAACAGAAAGGAGTGTTAAAAACTACAAGGAAAATGCTCCACATCCAGCTGCTACTTTCCTCTCCACAATTTTGTCTCTTCCCAAGTCAAGGAGTAAAGAAAATGTACTTCCCTAGGCTGCCGGCTGCAACCCTTTCGGGTTGCACACTCCTTTCCAAAAACAATGTAATACTTATATATATATATATATATATATATATATATATATATATATATATATATATATATATATATATATATATATATGAGTAGTAACCCCCAAAAAATGTGGAATTCCTTCCTTTTTCCTAACTTAATAATTTATTCTCATTTATTTTAAGGAAAGAAAAACTCCTAAAAGATAATATTCTGAGAAATTTTAAATGAAAGAAGTTCTTAAAAGATAAAATATTTTGAAAGTTAAATTTTCAAAATTTCATATCCCTAAATATTAGAAATGGAACAAAATTTTCAAAATTTTCAATATCTCAAAATTCCTTCTTTTGAATGTGCCATTAGAAAAGTAAATTGTTTCAGTAAATCTTCAAAAGTCTTGTATTGTCTCTTGAAATTAGCATGCCCACGTGTTAATGAAAGTATATTGCTGTCCAATTTTCTATCATTTGTATAATTACTTCAATTTACCTCATTTTTTCACTTTCCTTAATAAAACTCCTCTATTAATTCTAACATATCAAATATTATAAAATATAAATATTAGTATAATATTTATTTAAAAATAAAGCAAAATTAATTACAAAAATTACACTCATTTAAGTCATATCAAGTGATGAGAGATACGTTGACTACGTCAAATAAAAGATGTTTGAAGTATAGCGAGAAACGATATTCTCATCACCACATTAATATTGAGTTGTTATATATCTTTAATTGGTGTATAGTTCTAGACTTCTTGGTATTCTTGCGGGTCACACGATCAATTTGTCTATATGAAATTGGTGTTCGATTGTAATTATCACGTTATGTGCAAATCTAACCCTCATATACGAGTGAGAAATGTTGAAAAAACCCGATGGGTATGCCCATGTAGGAAGACCCAACCCTTATTCTAAAGTTTTTGAATTGAATAAGGGAGGGATTGGTTATTTGGTAATAACCACCCCCTCAACATCCCTTAACACCCGTCTCTTTCTAAAAACACTCATCAAGAGAAGAAAAAGGCTCTTATTTCCTATGTGAATATGACCTTGAAAAAGGGAGGGTGAAGCCAATTTTTGTATAGAAAATAGAGAGTGATATTAAAAAATTTTTATTTCTCACGTTTGAGAAATTGAGAAATGAAAGAAATTGAAAATTGTTATCATTACTCCAATATAGCATTTAGATTATGGAATATAGAGAGTGATCTGATTTTATGATAGCCTCCCGATTTAGAATATTCAATCGTCGGAAAGAGATAAATAATCTAATCCAATTTACATTCAAAACTTTTCGCATGCAAAATATTGTTTATTAGTTTGTTTAAAAACCAGCGTATAGTTATTGCTAAAGGCCATCAAGAGTTCTCCATGCCCTCAAAGATCCTTATGTATCTTTCCCCACAAACCAACCAAAGCACAGCTAGAGGAAGCATCCTAACAACTCTCCACTTTGCCACACAAACCCTCGCACCACTCCAACTCACAACAAACTGTGTACAGAGTTTGAAGTCACCCGAATATAAGTGCAAAAACAAAAAACTTTCACCACAAGGATCGAGTCCATCTGAAGTGAAGAAATGAGGCAAGAGAAGTGGTTTAGATGATATAATAGACCAGATCGAAAAGCCTGTGGCAAGAAGTTGGAAAGGAGATTTCCAATTCCTCTTAAGAAAATATAAACTCATACAGAAACACCACTAACCACCCAAAATATGTTTGATTAATCCAATAGGAGGGCTGTTCTTGCACCTTTCAGATGAAGATGCACACAGAGATTGTTATCTAAATGAACAATTAGGTACATAACAAAATAAAACCCACTTTAACTGAAACAAAAGGGCAAAGCCTATAATATGATTCTATCTTTTTTTTTTCTCAGGAATGTTAATTTTCATTTGGAAAATTTTCAAGTCCTGAAAAAGGTGATATGATTCCCCAGTCATACAATTTACATGTGTGAATTAGAGGAACATTTACTATAGGATCATGCATGTCCCTTCACGGGCTATTATGAGCTTTACCTTATTTCGGTATTCCTCAACATATTGGCCAGGCCTTTTGAAAATGGTCTGTCAGTTTTCCTTGTTTCTTGATATCCTCTTCTCCAGTTGCTTTCTCCTATTGATGGCATGCTCTTCATGTTGTTTTCTTTTCTTTAAAATGACCTCTGGTATATAATTGAGGGGCTTTGGTTCCTCATCAGCCATATTCGTCCACACTCACGAGATCACCCTCTTGAAATAAAGAAAAAAAGAACACGCACACACACACACACAATAATTGTATAAGAAAATTGGTAATAAGATATGGAAACAAAGGTTCATAGTTCACTGTCCTCGATACTGCATAGACACTTTTAGAAATAAATATTTCCATGTGTTTGCGTCGGATATGCCACCACATTGTTTAAATACAACTCTGAACTTAAAATAATGCAACACTTTTTAACTTTGATGTCTCACTTCTTGTCCCCTGTTTGCACCACTGCTACGTAGCCTTTCCTAAACCCAAACCAGCAGGGACAGCTTTAAGTGGGTTTGATAGAGGCCTTGGCCGCCAATGAGCTCCGGCTCAACTGATACATTTTTCCTCCCTTATGTAATTTGTTTGAGTTCAAGGCCCTATGTATGCACCAAAAAAAAGATAGAGGCCTTGGCCACCCAAGCTTTTAAAAATTGCACAAACTTTCCATAGCCCATCTATTTTTCAATTATTACCTTCCACAAATTAACACTATGCCCCCCCCCCCCATGTTATCACTTCTGGATCCATCCCCGCAAACCCGTTTAGCAATCAAAGCAAATATATCCCCAAATTTGGATATTACAACTGCCTTTGTCAGGGCGAAGGAAGGGGGCAGGGAGCAGCTGCCCCCTGAAATTTTAAATACGAAAAAAAAAAAGGCAAACATAGGTGTGTATATATATATATATGAAATATTGTATGCCCTCCTGAAAATGATAAAATCAAATGCAGGTTGTAGTTTAGCTTAAGTCCCCTATATAAGTTTTTGGTTTCGCCCGACACTTTGTTAACTTGTCCTTGTACATTATTCCTTGCATGGAAGGCATTAAAAAAGAAAAATCACTAAAAGATTAAATCACTTTGAGTACATGATTTTTGTCTTAAGTTATTTTTTCCCCGATCTTCAGAATCCAAATACTAAAAATGGATTTAACGTAAGCCCTAATTTCATCGTATAATCAAAGCTTCATCGAGTCAATAATTCCACTCAAGTTCTTCAATTTTAAATTCAGTTGATTTGATATTTCACGCAAATATTCAAGGGATTGTACAAAATCTTTATTATTTATATTTTAATTTATTAAATTTCATGAAATTCTAATTCTAACTAAGGTTTTATTTTTTTTTACCATGTTTTGGATACTATTCGGTATCTAAAATTTTACCTAAACTAATCTGGATCGATTGTTACAGTGGTTCCTTTTCGGAGGGCGGGTCTCCCAATGGGAAATGCTCTATACATATGAGGGTTCGATGTTCCGACGGGAGTCGAATTTCGGTCATATTTAAAAAAACTCAAAGGAACTAAGATTCTATATCGTTTCTTTTACATCGAAACATTTCTAAAACATCAAAAAATAAAGTGTCATAAGAAGATTTATCGTGTATATATATATGTATAATGATTATTAAGGCATGGAGAGAACGATTAGTGCAATTCAAGCGCCATAGTAAGGCGGGAGTCTGTACCAAAAAAAAAAAAAAGAATAGTAAGGCGGGAGTGAACAAATAGTGTAATTTAAGCATAATGTTAGGTAATTAATCTTAAAAAAAAAAAGACACGAACAATGCATTCCTAAATTTAATCAATAGAGACACGATGAGATAAGGTAATTCAAGTCTTATAGGAATCTAGTATATGCTAGAATCTTATACAGATTGCTGGAATTGTGCCTCTTCAGTTATTCTCCCTTAACGGTAATGTCTTGGCATTTTCGGTCAAACTCCTATGAATATAGCATTAAAACCCTGCACTACCTTAATTATAGGATTCAAATTTGATTTATAAAAATGGATAAATGAGATTTAGAAGAGTCAATCTTTTTTCTTTTTGTTTTCATTACTGGTATACGGATTTTGTCCGACTAATCCGATTTAAGTACTATAAAGTCTATTTTAAGCGTTAGTTCTCCCAAATCCTCATTTCAAAAATTCGAATTCGAGAATTCTGGTTACGGAATAGAGTACCCTTAACTATTCAATTCAAAAGAGTTTGGTGAGTCAACCACTTAATAAGTCTCGGTGTGTATAAAATTAAAATTAGTTCTTATTTTTGGGTCTACCAGACATAATTTTTATTGAGCTATGCGCACAAATTTTTTTATGCATGACTTGCAACCATTATTATAGAAAACGGTTTTAACAGTCTTATATTGAGTTATAATTTTTCTTTGTAATTGCCAATTTTATTGTGCATTCAAAATAAATATGAAATAAATAATTGGATTATGACATAACCATTTAAAGGCACAAGATGCAAATACATGTATAGATATATATATCCGTAAATATTGCCATGATAAATATTTTTTAATTGGAAATAGTTTTCCACTGATTTTAAAATAGATATTAATTTTAATTTTATCGACCATTTATTTTAAGAAATTTAATAAAGAACTAATCATTTTTTTTGTATAAGTTACCGATATTCGATAATCACGTTGAATCCGATTAAATTCAGTTCGAGTCGGATTGGACCCTTAATGAACAAAATTCTCTCGACGCTTATTTTCTCTATTCACAAAATTCGAATCCAAAATCTTGCGAGATATCAATATTCAATTACGAGATATCAATATTAATCTATATGACTAATATTTACCAAGTCTTCTCCACTAAAGTGCTGCGCTCTTATCATAGCAGAACCCTTAACATAAATTAGAATTCTTAATTAATTCCAAAAAAAAGTTCTGATTCAAAACGTCATAAAGACACTTTAAACAACACTACTAAATCTCTCTCCATAAAAAAATTTTCTGTCTTTGTCACCTTCTCTATTTACATTATAGAATTTGAGCTCAGCCGTTCATTAACTATTGGCTCCACCCATAAAGGATGAGGGTATGTAGAGAAGAACTCCAAAGTTGTCTCCTCTTAGTACTTTTACAGAAGTAATGGCAAGTTGAGAAAATCTGATAATAATAGTGCCCGCACAGGCACAAACACAAAAAACCACATGGTTCAATGAAGAAGACATGAATGATTGCAACAATGGCCAACAAAAATATCAGAAACTAATAGTGCAAAAAGGTGATGATTATCAATTAGAAATTCATATATATTCATGCACGTCTGCAACTGTCTAGCGTGCAAAGTATCCATGGAAATGGTATTGTCCCCATAAGTGGTTGAATGCTTGACTTATTTTCAATGGGTCATCTTCTGTGGGACACACAAAATCACAAGCATCTATACAGCATTTTAGTGGCCCAAACCCTGTATAAGATCAACCCCATTTGAGTGTGGCTTGGTGTGTCTTCTACGTTGCAGAGTTATAATTTATCACTATCGTACCAAACTCCCATTGTAGAGTAGGATGTTATATCTTTTAATCATAAATTTCGAGTTCAAACAATGAAAATGAAGAAATAGGATTTAAAATAATCACAATACATGAATCAATTTAATCAGATAAAACTCTAATATCAATGAATGAAAACCCAAAAAAAAAAAAAATTATCACCATCATTAGACACTTGATGGCTGAACTTTTATTTAAATTGCATTAGAAGGCTTGATGGGTCCTGGTTAGCCTGCTTTTTGGAAGCCTATTTTTCGAGCACATTGATGCCTAGTTGATTGGATCCTATAGTGCTACTTTGAAGATGCCATTTTCGTTCTCACTTTATTTTTGCCCAAGTGGTGTCTCTCTTTTGAGTCTTTTTGGGGTGATTTGTGTCAAGTTTTGAAGAAAATAATAGAAATGCGTTCAAAGTTGAAATTACTTGGATCAATCACTCAATGGGTTTTAATTTCTAGATCTCTCTTTTGATATCAAGTTGTAACCCTAAAATATTTTTGAGTTTAGAGTTCTCAAAAGGGCAAATCACCTCTTTTTCTATATAAGAGGATTAAATGGATGCGAGTTATAAATTATTTTACAAGCATATAATATATTTTTTTGATGCATAATTAAGAGATCTGGATTAAGAATCAATGAAATTGTAGTCTAAACAGACGTAATACATATTTCGTGATTTTAAAATTCTGAATTCCAATCTGATTATTTAAAATCACCTATAAAAATATAGATATGAAGTATAAATCATTTAATATTTTGATAAAATTATGATAATAAATATACTTAATATAATAGTTATAATTCAAAATAAATAATTTTACCATAATAACAGGGTAAGGTTTTCACACACTCTTTTTCAAAAAATAAAAAAAAAATATTAAAATATAAAACAAAAAACATTGTGCCCCTTTTTCTTAAACTTAAAAAAATTCAACAAAAGAGTGGTCTTGACAAATACGTAGGCCAATGAGAAAATTGCCCCGCTTTGCCTAGGGTTCACTCCACCATCGACCATCCAACAGTTGTCAAGCAAATGCTTTCTGCAATCAGGCTGTCGACAATGCTAATTGAGTAGATTAGAATAATGCAAACTCATTTGTTTCCCAACACAAAAAGGCCTAAGAAGATGAAAAGCCTAAGAAGATGAAAAGAGAAGGTTTAAAGTGTCTCAAAAAGTCACAACATATTATCAATTTCTTTAGAGAAGAATCTCTTTACATGCCTGCTGATAAGGGCAAAGACCAAAAAACAAAGGTCTTATAAAAATATATGCCTACTTGTTTATCTTGAATGTCTATTGTCCACTATTATTTTTTTTTCGCATTGGTATCTAGAGTCATGTTCTAACTAATTCGATTTGAGTGTCTGAAGCGTTTTTATTTAAAGTACGGCTTTCTCAACATATATTTTTTTTATTTTTAAGTTTCAAAGAGATTTGATTAAAAAATTTAATATCCAACTTCACTAAATCGATCGTCTATTGATTTCTATTATCCGCGAGTTTAAACAAATATATGGTTGTTGGGGGTGGGGATAAACATGAAAGGGCATAAGCTATGCTATGCTACCCCATGGATACAACTGTGAATTCAAGACATTCTTTTGTCAACATATCGTTGAGCACATGACCACACCACCAAATCAGCCCTACTAGCTTTTATTTGTCAAAAATTTATAAGATGTAATAGGCACAAATTTTTTTTTCAAAAAAGTTTCCTAAGGACCATCAACCATTCTCCCTTTGCCTTTGCAAGTCTACTGTATACAATATATTTGTGAGCCTCTACACACTATTTTTTTGATTATATACGATATATAATAATTTATTATACACCAAAATATCATGATTTTGATAAAGTTAAAACTGAACGTACCAAACATGATAATTTTGAATCCATCGTATCGAAATTGTATTATTTAATTTAATTTTTTATTAATATTTAGTTGATCATATATACGAAGAGAATTTTATTATTTAAAAATCTAATTTAACTCAAATCAAATTTACTCAGATGTAAAATAATTATAAGATATTCGTGATTTAAAAAAGAAAAAATCATTTAATTTTTTTTTTAAATTTTGTATTACTTCTTAGTAATTAATAAAATAGTAATACTTTAATTTTTAATATTAATATTTTTTTAACACAAATAAAAGTAATTTATTTAAATTGACAGTAGGGTCAATGGTTGTTGGTAAAGAGGAGCAGAGCTGGTAGTGGACGTGGACCAATGATCAGACAGTGGGCCCCGCCAGGACCACCCTGCCTTAAGGCTTCTGGCTGAGGCTGACTTAAGAGACACTCTGTGGTTGCTCAGCACCTTCGCCTTTGACGTCTCTCTCTCTTTCTCTCTCTCTCTCAATGGGTAATTGCTGCTCCGACACAGCCGGCGGTCACGCCGCCGTAGGCGGCATCGGAAATGAGAGGCCGACAGGAGCTGCTTCTAATGACGCTGTCGACTGGTTCCTCAAGACCCGCGGTCATCGTGGACTCTACTCTCAGATCGAAGTATGTTCGGCTCTCTCTCTCGCTTCTCTCTCTCTACCTCTATGCCACTTGTTTTGAAATGAATGATAGATTATTGTCCTCTTTTAATATTCTTCTAATTGCTTAATTGGCTTTCTTCCCTTTAATTAGTTTAAATTTTGATTAGCATAGAGATCTTGGAATTATTTTGTAGATTTTTCATTGAATGTTATGTCACTGAATTTGTAGAAATTGGATGATTGTGTAAGAATTTAGATTAAGGATTGGGTTGCAATTGGTGAATTTAGAAACTGTGCCAAGAAAAAGAGAAATAATGAATGAATAGACAAAAGAGTGCCTGCCTGCCCATGTTTATGTTTCAAGTGTGATTCTTTCCTTCAAGCATAATTGACTATTCACAAAGAACCTATACGAACACGAGAGATACCGAGACAACATAGTTACAGAAATTAAGTGGTGGGACACATGTATACTCTGATTTCTATAAGTGTTGTGCAACATCGCCGACTATATATATTATATAAATGCGGAATGATCTTTGTCCGGGAGACTACTCACTAGGTGTTGCATAAGCACGTCTGCTTGGACCAGCCCAAGGACGGAATTACTCGGTCAAAGACAAGGAATCTTTTTATAGTACATAACCCAAAAGTAAGATGAGGTATTTTATGGCTTCCAACTTAGCAGCATGACAAGAGCATGAAGGTTTTGGGTAACTATCTTAAAGGAGGAGCAGATATTCCAGAATAGGCATTAAAATATTAAATGTTAACAATAGAAAGATATAATGAAGGATAAAAAAGGCTATATGAGATGAAAAGAATCAGTGGAAAATAATTAGCAATTCTATACAAAAAAGCTCTATACTCCCTCTTGATTTCCCCGCACTCAACCATTTAAGTGCCCATTATTGAAATTGAACACAATCTTATCCCATAAAAGATTAGCAGGAAGATTAAGGCCCTTGAAAATCCATGCATTTCTCTGTACCAGTACGCACCTTAGGATGGCCATAATGGTATGTTTCCATTTCCAAAGATTTTTTTGCATCTTTATGACCACGAGACCTTTTGGTATTAGAAAAAAGCCTCAACTTCCGTCAAATTACCCGATTCTTCCCAAGAATATAAAAAAAATCTAGGTTATGACAATTATGACATCAAACAACATAAGCAGCATGGTCAGTTTTTTTTTTCCATTTTGATGGCATGTAGAACTTATTATGAGTTTTTTGATCTGCTTACTAGCAACAAGTTATTAGTGAAGCGAACAAAGCTCTTACTCCAAGTTAGATATGCATGAGGTGAAGTTGGACGATTACATATTTAATTGAGATGAGTGAAAATGGTGTTACAAGAAAGTAACCCAGAGTTGTAAGGAGTGCGACTCCTTGTGTCATGATTATTAGAAGGATTGACTAGATGATCATTGTAGAAAGACTCGTAGGCTAAAATTGAATTTCCAAATGAAATGGGCCAAAGATAAGGAGTACTAAGTTGAATATAAAAGGGTATACAAGAGAATTGGCACAAACTCTTTACACTCCAGCTTCTTCTTCTTTTTCTTTTTGACTCTACACTCCAACTCAATCAATTAGAGGTCGAGGAAGAAGAATGAAAAGGTTCCAAGGACAAAATAATTGAGGAGTTTTGGACCTCCGACTATTATTAGTAGTATTATTATTATTGTTACTATTGGTACTATTATTATTATCATTATTATCACTATAATTTGCCCTGAGAGATGAAAGGGTGTATTTAGAATGAATTCGTCATCAAATAACTCAAGCATTGCAACTATGTTAAGGGAGAAGAATGAAAAGGTTCTAAAGGAACACAATACCCTTTTGTTTTGTATTTTTGTTGTTGCTTGAGGCTAGAGCCTAAATTCTCATCTACAGGGAGGAAGAAGGGCAATGTGTGTTTAGAGCAATTCCAAGAGCGGCACATTAGATCTTGTGAGAAAATAAAGAGAGAAAGTGTCAAGTAAAGTCAGCATTTGTCTCGCTTTCAATGGTGAGAGAAAAGACAGATGCACTGGAGCTCTTTTGAAAATTATACGGTTCTGTTGGTTTTCAAAACAACATGTCAAATAACAGCAAAATGTCTTTTTATCTTTGGACATGTCACAACTAACATAAACTAAAAGATTACTTTTTTTTCCCCCACCTGTATTCTCAACTGCGTTTTAGCATATATTACAATATTAATTTATCTAATAAATAATTTTAGTGTTTTTTGTTTGTACACTAATTTAATGCACATGAGATCCTGATCACCATAACAGTTTGCCTAGTAGATGATCTCTAGTTTAACTAGTAGCAGATTCATCCTCTCCAAGTAATATCTAGTGCTTAAATTTTTATAATTGTATTAGGAAAGTTTTGAGTTTACACATAAAAGTTGCATTGCGTGCTAAATGCGTATGGTTCGTGAGTTATTGCATGTGCCTAGTGAATTTACAGGTAACACCCCCAAACTTAGTGGTTGAAATTCTCATACTTTTCCTTTTTCCTCTTAAAACAGTGCCCTAACCTGTGTTCGACCTTGGTTGAACTACTTACATTTCACCTACTACCCTTTTGGATTTGATATCCATTCAAAATTGAAAAGATTGTATGTTAAAAATTGATTGAGCCTGTAAATAAAATGCTGCACAGATAAGAGACACTGGGTTTGATACCTCTAGTTATTTTATTTTTTGTCATCTTGTTCAGAGGGAATAGATGTTGTGTTCTTCAAGGAGGAGGAGAGATCCCCCTCCCGTGGGTAAGAATTTGCATTTTTTTTCTGGTCCATTAATACTGTGGGAATTTCTTTTGCAGTTAGCTTTTGAGAGTGGAATACTCTTAAGCTTTTCTTTCAATGTGATTTGTGCAAGTATTTAGAAAACTGATGAATACTGAAGAATGTGAAGCTTTGAAGCCTTTAATGGGGCAAATCTGCAGTCTCTAAATTATACTCCCTTGTCACTTCCTTTTTGTCTTTTTGGCTGCCTGGTAACTGGGAAGTTATTTCTTTTGTAAATGAGATTATGCTTTGATCTGACTTTCTTCTTGTAATGTTTGTGGTTATATGTTCTTTTATTCTGGACATTGACTTTCCCTAATGCATTACTTTTGTCCAATATATATATGCAGTTATCATTTTCTGCCTCAAATTTGCGTGACCGGGATGTGCTCTCCAAGGTTTGTAGCTTACCTTTGTAAAAGAAACAAACTTATTGTTTATGTTGGTACAACATCCTGTAACTCAAATGTGTTTACCTTTACTTCAGCAACTTCCTTTCTTTCCCATTTCTGTGATATATTGAATGGTTACTATAGATATATGCATGTATTGTATTGGATATATGTATGATTGTTTGACATGAATGTATTATTTATATTTATAGTATAGATCTTAGATATGCATGTGTGCTAAAATGACATATATATTGTATATATTTATTATATTATATTTCCATATATACACACGCATATATGTATGTTCTAACATGAATGTTTATATCATATATATGTATACATGGTTGTTTGGCATGATCTAAAAGTTGTAAAATGAGCCAAAATGCTGAAAAAATTGCACAAAGGGAAAATCATAGTAGATTCGGTTGGATTGCAAGATCCTAGTTGTATTGTTTTCATGAATATTGTAGTGTACAGACATTATTGTTCTTCCTAATAAACGTCATATGGTCGAATTAGAATTCTGATAGATCCAATACATGATGACTGTTTATAAATAACAGGATTATTCCCTTTCTGATTTATAATTAGACATTAAAGATTCCTATTCTTGCTTTTTATTAAGACGGAAGGTATTATATGGGATATATTCCAGTCACTTGAATTTAGCTCACCACATTAAGCCCATATTTAAGAACTCTTGGTTTGCCCTTTTGATATTTTGATTGCCTTGTAATCAATTGATGAACACACTTGGAAATTTATTGACCAAATCATCCTTTATATAATTCCTATTTTTCCAGTCGCATTGAGCGTGAGATTCTGCTTTTAGATGCTATGTCATTTAGGATCTTCTTGCCATCCACAATTTGCCTTCACAAGTTTCTTTGTTTATTATGATATTCTCTCTTCCTGTGATTTCCAAGTTATATAGAATTTTTGCTGTATTTTTGTGTTATGTTGTAGAGTGATCCCATGGTAGTGGTTTACACCAAGGGACAAGATGGAAAGCTCGAGGAACTTGGTCGTACAGAAGTGGTTTTAAATTCATTAAATCCTTCGTGGATTACAAAGCTTAACGTCACTTATCATTTTCAGACTGTACA
The DNA here is from genome assembly GCA_033439265.1 of Dillenia suffruticosa. NCBI lineage: Eukaryota > Viridiplantae > Streptophyta > Magnoliopsida > Dilleniales > Dilleniaceae > Dillenia > Dillenia suffruticosa. The sequence goes on from JAVTVX010000016.1 coordinate 2,256,636, forward strand.
GATTCTGATGTAAGTTTATTTTACTAGATGCACATGTTAATCGATTTGCAGTCAATTATCTCAAATATTACCCTCAATTACAGGTTCCAAGTGTATGATGTTGACACTCAGTTTCACAATGTTGATGTCAAGGTATGATTCTGTAATGCCGTGTCATCTTGCCATAATTTTCTGTGTATAATTCTTTCTCTTTTTAAATTAGTTTTGCCTTTGTAAGGTGCTGTAAATATATAAGCTAAAACTGCGTGTATTATTGTTCAAGTATTTGAATCTGTATTTTGTTCTCTTTATAATTTGTTGGTGATTTTTTTTTTTTTAATAATGTCCTCCAAGATTTTTGTACCATCTTGAAGATCAGTGTCTTTACTATGACACCCTTCTGTTATTACCTGATGATTAGGGTGAATTCTATATTTTTCTTTTTTGGGAGCTTGAGTAAAATCATAGGAAGTACACAGAAACAAGTCACTGGGATGGTGTTAGGAAAGAAAAATGAAGAACTGTAAGTTCTTGAAAGATCAAGATCTCCTTTTCATTGAAAGCTGAAAATTTACAGAAAAAAAGATAAAATCAGTCTGCCACTAAGAGCAAGACTGCCCACCACTCAGTCGAAGGCTTAACACTCTTTTCTCCCTTCCTTCTTTCATTCTTCCTTATTTATAGCTTACTTTCCCCTCCCATATTCTCTCCTAACTGCTCAAAAATCTCATATTCTCTTCCATATTCTCTCATAACAACAAACTGTTATCCTTCCATTCCATGCCTTCTGCGTTGATATACCATCAGTCTTCTAGGTTCCGCCACCTCATTTGCTTGTTCAGCAGCTACCTCATCTGCCAAGTGTTCCTTTGATGCCACTTCATTACCCAGCTGGACATCTACAGATCCTTTCGTAACATTGTCCCCTGCTGAAACTTCAGCCTTGTCCTCAAGGCTGTAGGCAGGGAACTACTCTTTAAAGTCTGAGAGATTCATCCATGTCGCATCATCCCTGGTCCCATTTTTCCAGTGGATCAGCAATTGTGTTATGGGTTGTTCCTCTTTTTTGACCACTTTTTCACCAAGAATTTCAGCCGGTTCACAAAAGCTTCCTTCAACTTCAAGATTACGGGGTAGTGCTAGTTCTGGGGCATGACTTCCAATCAATCGTTTCAGCTGAGATACATGAAAAATGGGGTGAATTCGGGACCCTTCCGGCAGCTGTAATTTGTAAGCTGCCTCCCCTATCTTTTGAACTATAAGAAAGGGTCCATAGTACTTGGCGCTCAGCTTTGCATTGTCCCTTTTGCGAACTAAAAGCTGCCTGTATGGTCGCAGCTTTAAGAAAACCAGTTCTCCAACTTCAAATTGTACATCTCTCCTGTGAGCATTGGCAAACTTCATCATTTGTTGCTGTGCCTTCTTAAGATTGTGCTGAAGTTGCCTTAAAATTTCATCCCTGTCTATCAGCTCTCTTGCTACTGCTTCTACACGTGTTTACCCCGGAAGGAACCTATGTATTGAAGGAGGATATCGTCCATACTCTACTTGGAAAGGAGTCATTCCGGTGGAGGTATGGAAGTTCATATTGTAGTTGAATTCCGCCCATGTCAACCAAGTGTACCATCCTTAGGTTGTCCTGAAGCAAAGCAACGAAGGTATGTTTCGAGGTCTCTGTTCAATACTTCTGCTTGTCCATCTGCTTCTGGATGATAAGCACTACTCATTTTCAGTTTTGTGTCTGGTAAACGAAACAATTCGGCAGAAATATAGGGTCACGGTCACTAACAATTGAACTTGGCAGGCCATCTAGATGGACCACTTCCTTAACAAATGCCTCAGCTACTATCTTAGCTGTATAGGGGTGTTTCAAACCCACAAAATGTCCATACTTGGATAATCGATCAACCACCACGAATATGCAATCCTTCCCATGTGACCGAGGAAGTCCATTGATAAAATCCATTGAAATATCCTCCCAAACTAATGTTGGGATTGGCAAAGGCTGCAAAAGTCTTGCTAGGGTACTTGTTTCATACTTTTGACGTTGACAAACTAAACATGCTGCCACATAGGATAGAACGGACTTCATCATTCCTTTCCAATATAAGTTTGCAGCCAATCGTTTATAGGTTTTCAGGGCGCTATTATGACCTGCACCCGGTGTCTCATGAAACTCAGCTAGTAAGGTACGAATCCAGCATGAGTTTTCCGAATTACCACTCGATTTTTGTGCAGCAAAGTGCCATTTTCCAACGAGTATGGTGGTCTACAGTGAGGATCCTTCTGCAGTAGAAGTTTGAGAGCAGACAGCCCTTTATCCTTAGTGATCTCTTCCTCAATGTGCTTCCAATCATTCCATAGTTGCCATGTCAATGTCAATGCTGAACAGGCTGCTGTCTCCTGCAGTCGAGAGAGTGAATCCGCGACCTTGTTGGAGATTCCTGGTTTGTACAGCACCTTGAAATCATAGCCCAACAACTTAGAGACCCAATGTTGCTGGGCAGGTGTTGAAATTTTCTGCTCCAATAAGAACTTTAAACTCTTTTGGTCTGTTTTGACTTCAAAATGTCATCCTATGAGATATGGTCGCCAATGTTGGACGGCTAAGACAAGAGCCATCAGTTCCTTCTCATATGCTGATTTGGAGAGGGATTTTTCGGAAAGGCCTTTACTAAAGAAGGCTAAGGGTCTCCCATTTTGTAGGAGGACCGCCCCTACTCCTTTTCCTGAAGCATCACATTCAATTGTGAATAATTGAGTGAAATCTGGCATTGCCAATACTGGGGCATGAGTCATTGCGGATTGTAATGCTTCAAAGGCTTGGTTTGCTTCCATAGAACACATAAACTTGAGCTGTCCTTTCCTTAATAGTTCCGTGAGAGGCTTGGCTATCTTCCCATAGTCATGAATAAACCGTCTATAGTAGCCGGTTAAACCTAGGAATCCACGAACCTCTTTTGTGGAGCGTGGGGTTGGCCACTTTAGAATGCAAGCGATTTTTCCTGAATCCACTTTTACTCCATTCGAAGAGATTATGTGGCCCAAATATTCAATGTCTCGCTTCCCAAATTGACACTTCTTGTTGGCCACTAGAGAATTTGCTGCTAAGGTCTGTAGGGCTGCCTCCAAGTGTTTCAAATGGTCATCCCAAGTGTGACTATAGACAAGAATATCATAAAAAAAAAACCAAGATGAACTTCCGGAGGTAGGGTCGAAACACATCATTCATGGTTGCTTGAAAGGTGGCGGGAGCATTCATAAGCCCGAAGGGCATTTCAATAAACTCATAATGGCCCGAATGTGTTCGAAAAGCTGTCTTAGGAATGTTGGACTCCGTAACTCGGATTTGATAGTAACCGGATCACAAGTCTAGTTTGGAGAAGTATCGGGCACCATGTAGTTCGTCAAGGAGCTCATAAACCACTGGAATTGGATATTTGTCTGGTATAGTGGCCTTGTTCAGCTCCCTATAGTCCATACAAAAACGCCAACTACCATCCTTCTTGCAGACCAGAAGCACCGGGCTGGAGAAGGGGCTGAAACTAAGTCGAACGATCCCGGCAGTTAGCATATCTGCCACCAGCTTCTCAATCTCATTTTTTTGCTCATAACTGTAGCGATAGGGTCTGCAGCTAACAAGACTGTATTCTGGTCGCAAGGGAATTTGGTGATCTGTTGCGCGACAAGGTGGAAGCTGAGTGTCTTCCAAGAATACCACAGCAAAATTGGAGAGAAGGGACTGCAGTGTTTCGTGCTGGGCACGGGACAGGGAAGTATCCGTGGAGTGCAACTCACTGTCCTCTATGTTGGCCTCCCATAACCATACACCAAAGTCCACACCAAAGTCCACACCAAAGTCCACAGGAACTTCATTGACATTGTCTGCCAATTCACTCTCACTTCATCTAAGGTTTCCAGCCATGATACTCCCAAAATGACATCCACACCTCCTAGGGGAAATAAGAAGCAGTCGACTACAATTGATACTTCCTATATCTATCTGAATAGCAGAGCAGAGCCCTGAGGAAGCCAACTGTCGCCCATCACCAAGCCGTACCCAAAAAGGGTCCGTGGTGGTTACCCGTAAACCCATTCGTTTAGCTGTAGATTCAGCGATAAAGTTATGACTGACTCCATTATCTACCATGAGTAGTAATCGTTCCCCCCCCCGGCGCGCGTAGACCCTATAAGTTTCATGGTTTTAGGATGAGAAATACCTCCTACGGAGAACAGGGGAAGCTCCATTGCGGCCAAGGAAATGTTCGACTGTTGCACCAAATCTTCTACAGTGGCGTCTGCGCTCGAAGCTTCCGCAGTCGAGGGTCCCTCGTCTTTGCCAAGAATGATGGTTCGTAGACTCTGGGGGCAATGATGGAGAGGATGATATGGTTGTCGGCATTTGAAACACAACCCTTTGGATCGGAGGTCTATAATTTTCTGGTGGGTCAATTGACGGAAGCCGCGGTTGGAAGGTGCCTGATGTTGCAGAGGGGGAACGGAGGAAGAGGATCGTTGATTTTGAAAAGTGGTTGGGTTTTGGGGCGGGTTAAATGACAAATGATTTCGAGTCGTGGTTTTCGGGTGGAAGGGGGTGTCAGATCCTCCAAGGGCCGGGTTGTACCCGCTCCAATTTCGTGACCCAGCTGCGAAGTGGGCCCCGTCATCCCTACCCGATAAAAGCCCCGTTATAAAGTAGCCATTCTCTCGTTCGACTTTCCGAGCGAGTTTCATCGTCTGGAAGAGCGAGAGAGCTTCGTGGGAGCGAATCCGAACGCGGAATCGCGTCCTTGAGACCATTGAGGAAGAGCCCTAACAGGATCGAAGAGTGCAGCCCTTTGATGAGAGTAGCCCTAGCAACGAATTCGTCGATGTATGTATCGACCGGTCTTGATTGTTTGGTCGACACTAGAGCTTCAAAAGGGTTCGCTGATAGCCCTCCCCTGAACCGATCAAAGAGTTCGATAGTGAGATCGCACCAAGAGAGCGAGGGTTTCTGTGCCAACATCCATGGTACCCAATAGAGTGCAGAGCCATCCATGGAGAGCATTGCGACGGCGACCTTCGAATCATCCGCAACATGATTAATGGCGAAGAATTGTTCCGCACGTGCGACCCAAGCCATGGGATCATGGCCATTGAAGCAAGGGAGATCCAGCCGACGTAGCGCGAAAGGTATGTCTTCCTGTACTGGGTTTCTGGGTTGAGGGTGACTGTGGGTTCCGAAAACGGGAAAGGACCCTATCTTGAGAGAAGTGCTTCCCGGAACGCCATGGATGGTGGAGGCAGAGGAACCAGCGTCCTCGCGACCACCATTTTTTTGGCGTAACAGTGCGGCTACCAAATCTTCCAAAGAGTCAAGTTTTTTCATCTTAGTGCGATGGACAGTCATCTCCTCGACAACTCTTCCCCAGATCCACAAGGCTCTTTTCACTGGATTCGAGTTTGGCGTCCATTCGGGTGGTGGGCATGAGGGAAGCAAAGAGAAAGTGTCGGAGAGAACAGCGAGAGAGAGAGGGGGGAAGAGAAGGGCAGGTCGGACCAAATTGTTAGGAAAGAAAAATGAAGAATTGTAAGTTTTTGAAAGATCAAGATCTCCTTTCATTGAAAGTTGAAAATTTACAGAAAAAAAGATAAAATCAGTTTGCCACTAAGAGCAAGACTGCCTACCACTCAGCCGAAGGCTTAACACTCTTTTCTCCCTTCTTTCATTCTTCCTTATATATAGCTTACTTTCCCCTCCCATATTCTCTCCTAACTGCTCAAGAATCTCATATTCTCTTTCGTATTCTCTCTTAACAAATTGTTATCCTTCCATTCCATGCCTTCTGTGCTGATATACCATCAGTCTTCTAGGTTCCGCCACCTCATCTGCTTGTTCAGCAGCTACCTCATCTGCCAAGTGTTCCTTTGATGCCACTTCATTACCCAGCTGGACATCTACAGATCCTTTCATAACATATGGGTATTTTAATCTCAATTTAGAAATCATACTTCAACTAAAGCTTTTGTACAAACTCAATGAAGATGACAATGTGAACTTGGTCTTTTCTGTTACTTTATGAATGCCAGCTTAGCTTTTCTCACTACAGCTGTGTAGGTTCTTTGAAGATCTTTTTCGAACATGATATACTTGTTTTAATTTTGTTATGAAGTTTTGAATTTGTCCTGAACTAGAGCTACCCTAATTTTGTTCTGAATTAATGCTACCCTTCATTCCATCACTATTTTTTTCTTCTAAACATAAGTGCTTGTTGACAAAAAAATAAAAGTGAATTTCTGAAAAAAAATGTTTTGCACATTTCACTAAGAGAATTACAATATATAGACATATAAAATGATCAAATCCCTTAATCCTGGGGTCTAATATAGTAAGCATAATCAAATCCCTTAGTCCTATGTCTATTATAAGAAAAAATACGACAGTAATTACAGTAAAAATATGTACAACAGTAATGAAAATTTTTAGAGAGGTAATCAAGGGATATACAGTTATAACAAAACTAAATAAAGAAAAAAGAATATATTGACCTCTCCCCTCAAATTGATGCGGGTAAGTAGATCAGCATCAATTTGCTACTGAGAAACTTGTGTCGTTGGCATGCCAAAACTTTCTTAAAGACATCAGCGATTTGAAGATCAGTAGTAAAATGAGGAAGAGTGATAACACATCGAGTGAAGGCCTCCCTAATGTAATGACAGTTCACCTCCATGTGCTTTGTGCATTCATGATATACTGGATTCGCACCTATTTGAATGGCACTAGTATTATCACCATGAAGTGGAGTCGGATCAATTGGAGGAAATCCAAGTTCGGAAAGAAGACCACGTAATCACACAATTTCAGAACAAGTTGCAAACATGGCTCTATACTCAGCTTCCGTGGAAGATTTAGAGACACAATCCTGCTTCTTACACTTCCAAGAAATCAAGGCATCTCGAAGAGAGATGGACCAGCCTGTTGTAGACTTCCTAGTATATGGGCAGCCAGCCCAATCTGTATCACTATATGCAGTCAAATGAAGAGCAGATTTTGTAGGAAAAAACAACCCATGAGTAGGTGACCCAATTAAGTATCAAATAATGCGACGGACTACAGCAAGATGAAGATGTCGAGGTGATTGCGTAAATTTGCTGACTATATGGACAGCATATGAGATACTGGGCCTTGTAATTGTTAGGTTGATAAGACTATTAACAAGTTGTCTGTATAAAAAACGATCAGGCAAAAGATCGCCTTCATCTTTTTGGTATTTCACATTCACCTCCATTGGCGTATCAACTGTAGTAGCATTCTTTAATTCAGTTAACTTAACAAAATCTTGGATATATTTATGTTGATTTAAGAACAAATCATAATCTCAAGAGTGAATTTTCAGCCCCAAAAAATATGTGAGATGCCCAAGATCTTTCATTTTAAAAGTTTTATGCAGCATATTTCGAAATTTTGTGATCAGCCCACTGTCATCACCAGTGATGATAATTTCATAAACATAGACTAAGAGAAATACCATACCAGTGGCTGTCTTGTGAAAGAAGAGTGATGAATCATATTGACTTCGTGTGAAAGAGAAGGTGAGAAGAGTGTTGCGAAACTTCTCAAACCAAGCTCTAAGTGCCTGCTTCAACCCATATAAAGAGCGTCTTAGCTTGCAAACTTCATAAGAAGCCGTCATTAACACACCGGATGAAAGTTTCATGTAAATCTCTTCCTTAAGATCTTCATTCAAGAAGGCATTTTTTACATCCATCTGATGTAAAGGCTAAGATTTAGAAGATGCAATAACAAGAATGGTTCTCACCATGGTCATCTTAGCAACTGGTGCGAATGTTTCTTCATAGTTGAGGCCATATTCTTGTTTATTGCCAAGAGCAATCAATCGAGCTTTGTATCTATCTAAAGAGCCATCAAACTTGAGTTTCACAGTATAGACCCATTTACTATCAATGAGCTTAACATTTGGAGGACAAGAAACAATGTCCCAGGTATGGTTTTCCTCAAGTGCTTGAAGTGCTGCTTCCATTGCTTGTTGTCGACACTCATGTTCTATTACCTATATATAACAAGTGAGAATGGAAATAAAAGACAAAGTAGTAGACATAGCCATAGGGGTTGAAAAACCATATCTTTTAGGAGGTTTGTGAGGTTTAGAGTTTCTTCGAAGAGGAGGTGGATCATTGGAAATGGGTAGAACAGAATCAGATGCTGCAGGAAGATGTGGAGGGACCTTAGTGAGAACTGTAGGAGGATCAGATGTAGGAGTGCGTCAACGATAAACATAACTAGGTTTAAACCTTTGGACTGTGTTGGCGACTCATGAAAATATGGTAAAACAGATTGAAAAGGGAATTCTGAAGTCTGTTGTGTGCTAAAGAAGGGCTGATTAAAAAAAAATGACATTCCTAGAGATGCGAGTTCGACAGGCATGAGGATCATAGCAAACAAATCCTTTTTGGGTTTCAGTATATCCTAAAAAAACACACTTGACTGATTGAGCACTAAGTTTATTTCTCTCATGTGTAGGAAGGTGAACAAAACAAACACATCCAAAAATATGAAGATTGGAATAATTTGGTGCATGCCCAAACAAACGAAAGCAGGAAGAATCATTGTTCGAGTAGGGAGATGGTACTCTATTAATCAAATAAACAACAGTAAACAAAGCTTGACGCCAAAAATGAGAAGGAACACAAGACTCAATTAGAAGAGTTCGAACAACATCAAGAAGATGACAATTCTTTCTTTAGCCATACTGTTTTGTTGTGGAGTGAAAGGATAAGAACGTTGTGATATGATCCCATGATTTTGAAGAAAAAATTGAAATTCATTTGACATATATTCACCACCTGAATCAGATTGCAAGATTTTGATTTTGGTAGAAAATTGTATTTCAACTAACTTAAGAAAGACTTTAAATACAGAGAAAACTTCACTTTTAGATCGAAGGAAATATACCCTAATAAACCGAGTGAAATCATTAATAAATGTAACAAAATATTTGTAATGTTCATGAGAAATTATAGGTGCAATACCCCATACATCAGTATGTACAAGTTCAAAAGGTTTGGTGTTGCATGTTTTATGCAATAGAAAAGGAAGCGTTTTGTTTTTACCAAGTTTGCAAGATGCACAATCAACAATATCATTATTAGTAGAAGTCAAATTTTTTATGTCCAAGTAAACCAGATTTAAGCAAGACTCGAATTTCATGAGGATTAGGATGTCTTAAACGTCTATGTCATACCTGATTATCACATTAAACAGCATTACAAGCAACATAATTTGACACCGGAGAGGGAGATAAAAACAAAGGAAAGAGACATCCCACTTTAGGTCCCTTCACGATCATCTTCCAAGACACTTGATCCTGCACAAGACAACCATAATTTGAAAATTGAATACTACAATTGTTGTTAACTAATTGGCTGACAGGTATAAGATTAGTAGACAGCTTAGGAGACACAAAAACAGTTTTTAAGGAGGCTGAAATATCACCAACAGCTGTGATAGGTAAGAAATTACCATCGGCAGTATGAATTTGAAGATCTCCTTTATATTTTTTAACATTATTTAAAGGTAAGACAGTGTTGGTCATGTGATTAGAAGCACTAGAATCAAAATACCATAGCTTAGTATTAGAATTTTTGTTACTTGAAAGGTCTAAAGCAGAAAGGGTAGAAACTATCATTTTTTGGATCATTTCAGGAGTAATAGAAGACTGACCAGGACTAGGGGCATTTGAAGAACCAAACGAGACATTGTAGGCAGTTTTCGATTTCTTTGGAGGCCGAATGGAACAATCTTTGATGATATGCCCTGTTTTCTTACAATAATTGCAGAATTTTTTAGTACAATTAGTGGTAATGTGCCCAAATCCTTTGCAACTATAGCACCGGACATTATTCATATCTTTGCCTCCTATAGATCTCCCTTGAGCAACGTAGGCAATAGGAATTAGAGCAGAATTTTGAGTTTTTTGCTCCAAAACAGCCTATGTAATTAGCCGTTCTTCTTCCCTAAACAGCTCTCCTGCACAAATATCCAATAAAGGAACTGGTTTTCTGTTCATCAGGTTGGACCTGATTGTTCCAAACACCTCCTTAACTTCATTAAAAACTGGTCACGTTTGTTAATCTCATGCACACGTTGGATAGTAATGAGTTCTTTAGGAGGTACACTTGCATACACAATATCAGTGTACTCGACCCAAAGATTTCCAAAGGAAGAATAAAACTCTTGGATTGACATACTCCCTTGAATGAGTTGACCCAACTCGAGTTCCAATTGAAACCTTCGTGTTGTATTGTTTTGGTTGTAAATTTTCTTCAAGTAATCCCACATTTCTCTAGAGGTCTTATAAGGCTTGAGATTGAGAAGTATGGAGGGTTCCACACTTCCAAGGATCCAAAACATAATCTGAGCATCCTTCACCTCCCATTACACATATTTCTCTTTCCCCTTCTTACTGTTAGGTGCAGGATCTGTCCCATCAATATGACCCCATAATTCATTTCCATTGACAAAGATCTGAAATTGGAATGCTCAGGCAGAATAGTTCTTGTCATTAAATCAAACAAAAAAGTGTTCAAACTATTTCAAAGACATGATTCAACTAGAAACAAGAATTAAGAGACTAGGTCCAAGAAAACAGAATAGAAGAAAAACACGAAAAAAAGGAACAAATCACTAAGATCTTGGAGATAGACAAGGAATCAGACACAAGATGAAATGATCTCAGACTTTTGGCTCTGATACTATGACAAAAAAATAAAAGAGAATTTCTGAAAAAAATATTTTGCACATTTCATTAAGAGAATTATAATATATAAATATAAAAAATGATCAAATCCTTTAATTTTAGGGTCTGATATAGTAAACATAATCAGATCCCTTAGTTTTAGACCTATTATAAGAAAAAATATAACAGTTATTATAGTAAGAATATGAACAACAGTAATGAAAATCTTTAGAGAGTTAATAAAAGGATATACAGTTATAACAAAACTAAATAAGAAAAGAAGAATATATTGACACTTGTTAGTAAGTGTGTGTGTGGTGTCCTAAACCCTAGCATGTTGTGTATTTTCCAATTTTCTATGAACAAGATTGGAATGGAAGCATAAATGGTACTATGGACTTTGTTTGACAAGTGCACAAGTCCTGAGACAAAACCATCCCAAATCGATATTAAGAGATTGAAGGTCTTATGGTGCACAGGGGAGGATTTTTACTTGCTCTCTTATTGGTAAAGAGTATGCAGTGATCTGAACATCATGGAGCCATAGAAATTCAATATTTTGAGGAATACTTCCTCATCTCTTCTATCCTCATTTAGATTTATATAATATAGGCAAGTGCTTTAGCAACTTAGTGGGACCATAGAGTTCAGATATTTTTGGGAGCAATTTTGCATCTTTTGCATTTCTATCTATATTTTATGATTTGGAGTAAGACCTCCTTCATCCTCATTTGATGCTTTATAATATCAGAAAGTGCACCAAATACTTAGCGGTATTATAGTCTTAAGATACTATTCTTCAGGGTCCATTTACCTTCTTTTTTACCCCTCTATGTTCTGTGATATTGGCATGCCAATATAAAACTAAGGTGTGTTGCTAAAATTGAATGTCTCCCTTTCTCTCTCTCATGCTTTCACAGATGCTCCCACTTTCTGTGTGCATGAGACATTTTAATGAGGGATGTATGTGGGTCTTTCCTGCGTTAGCTGTTTGTTGCACCTGTTTCCCTATGCAATCTTATTTAAATCATCATGAGCATAATATTTAGTTGCTCAGATGTTGAGCATGATTTGAAAATATCCAAAGTATCTAATTTGTGGAAAAAGTGCAAGGAAATCGTTTATGAGAAAAACTGACAAAGCTTGTCAAAGAGTCTGTAAGTATAGTTCCTCGATCACACAATTGTAAGAACTCCAATTCTAATCGATGGTTTTGGTTTTTGCAGATGCTTAGGTTGGAAGAGCAACAATTTCTTGGTGAGACTAGTTGTTCATTGCCTGAGGTACAATGCAACCACCTAATCACTAATTACTGTTTAGATGTAAAGGACAGCAAGATTCCTGAGTGCTAGCTAAGACATCTTCTTGGTATCTTGCCTGGTGGCACAGGATCTTTCCAGAGTTTCTTGTCTGTATGACCTGTTCTGTTGGTTTCTTAGAACTTGTATCCTGCGAGATATGGAAATCTTTGTAGTGGGATATTCCCTATCGAACAAAACATTATACTCCAAAGCACTGGCCTCTGCATTCAGGACTATTTATGCAACTGAATTTAATAGTGGAATAGTTCTGGAGTTTCAGTAGTTGGACGATTATGACTTATGATGGTGGCCTTGCTTACATGGATATTCGAGATGTCCCAGTTGTTTGTGTGCAAGGAGATTCGCTATAACCTTGTGTCATTTCTTTTGATTTAGATTATTTCAATTGTTTCTCATTTTCTATAACTTTGGTTAGAGATTGGAATAGAACATCCATATTTTCCAAGCATTGGTAGTATTAGGTTAGAATTTTCCTGCTTATCATCCTGGCACGCACTCTGATATCTTTCTATGAGCACTGCTTCCTAAAATGAGTTGTGTTATAACTTTTTTTTGTCCCTTTTCAGATAGTCACCAAACCAGGTAGGTCATTGACCTTAGATCTTGTTCACAGAGAAGAATTGACCGAATCACGCCGTCCCAAAAAGTTTGGACAGATAACAGTTCATGCCGAAGAATGTGCTTCCTCAAAGACTACAACAGAGATGATATTAAGATGCACTGATCTTGAAAACAAGGATCTCTTCTCTAGAAGTGTGCGGACCTTCTGGATTTTTTTTTTTGGGTCAAAATTATGGTAGATGTTGGTTATTAATCTTTGTTAGCCTGTAAATTTTGTGCAGGATCCCTTTCTGGTAATATCAAAAATTGTGGAAGGTGGGATCACCATTCCAGTATGCAAGAGCGAGGTTATTAAGAATGATCTAAAACCAACATGGAAACCCATATTTCTGAACATTCAACAGGTTGGAAGTAAGGTATTAGATGATCTGTTAAGTAGAATCTTGATGAACTACAGAAGATCTAGGGTGATTTCATTTAGGCGTGTCTTCTTTTGCCATCTCAGGAAAGCTGTGTTAGTATTTAATTCATTTCCTTTCTTTTTCCTGGCAAAAGAGAGATTTCAAAGTCATCAAAAAAAGGGAAAAACAGAGATTTCAATTCTTAGACGCTAGACTCTAGTCCAAAACTTGAACCTATATGCTTGAATCAGACATACTAGAGTTTGATGGCCACTGTATAACTGGATGATATTTTCTGTTTCTGAAAAGATGCCTTCTATCTTATTCTTATGGCCAATTCTCAGTACCCCCTCTCCATTTGTCTGAGATTGGATTAGTTGTGATGATTTGATGTATGACAGTCTGTATGTTATTTACAAAACTGCATAGTCAGGTGTGCTCCATATAAGCTAATTATTAATCATCATTGCATGACCAGTCTGGACTCCAGTCCTTGAGCCTATGCTTGAATTGGACATGCTAGAGTTTGATGGCCATTGTAAAACTCGATCATAATTTCTGTTTCCAAAAAGATGCCTTTCTATCTAATTCTTATGGCCAATTCTAATTACTCCTTCCCCATTTGTCTGAGGTTAGATTAGTCATGTTGATTTGATGCATGACCGGTCTGTTTGTTTATAAAAATACATGGTCAGAGTGTGCTCGGCATTAGCTAATAATTATTCGATATGTATATGGCACCTTCTGCTAATATCCTGACTTCTCCTATTTGGATTTCTACCTCTCTCATTATTGTTGTTTCTTTTTCCTATTTTCAGGACATTCCATTGAGTATAGAGTGCTTCAACTTCAATAGCAATGGAAAACATGATCTTATTGGGTAATAATCATGCTTATTCTTTATGTTTTGGTGTCATCCATACTGTTGACCGACTGGAGCATTAATATGGCTAGTTTGTAATGAAACAATCAGAAAAGTTCAAAAATCACTAGCAGAGTTAGAAAAGCTTCACTCCAGTGGAAAGGGCGAGAATTTATTTGTACCGACTGCTGTTGGTCTTAACTCCCACAACAAGGTCGTAGCTATGCACATATTAGTTCTTATTTGTCAGTAATGATTTCTTTTAAGTTTGTTCGTTCATTCCTTCGTTCATTCGTTTTTGGTTTTGTTTTCGTTTTCGTTTTTGTTTCTTTCTGTTTCTGCCCAACAATTGTTGATTTCTGTTGCAGGTATTAAAGAGCCAACTCTTTGTGGACAAATACGTTGAAAGCATCAAGCATACTTTCTTGGATTACATAACTGGTGGCTGTGAGCTAAATTTCATGGCTGCCATTGATTTCACAGGTAACAGATGATCGGTTGTAATGTTGATTGAGCCATAGGATTCTATTTGGTGCAATGTTGGAGATTGTGCACAATTATTTCTACCAAGAGAACATATCTAATTTAATTATTTTGGTAAGATTGAAAATAGCCCAATAAGAAATGACACCTAATATTGAGGGTTGCACTCGCGCAAACGAGGCCTATATGCTGATAATTGCTTCTCAATCAAGAGCACTTCTCAAATGTGAATTTCAATATTATTTGCGAGTGACTGTCCTCTCCTGCAATTCATCCGGTATCTCTTATTATAAAAATTGTATTCAAAAGAGGATTATTGTTCATGATTTTCCATAAAAACAATTATCCATAACCATTGTTATAGAAATTTGGGAGTATATCATTGATATAAAGAGAATAATGGTATAGGAAAGAGTATAAGAAATCCCCCTTTTAAAGAAAAAATAGGAAAAACATCAAAGCATCAAGAAATGGTTTGATTGTTGAAAATCCTTGGATATCTTTCCCTTCATAAGCACCCAAATAAGGACATTTGTGCTGTGCCATTATAATTTGGCTTGCTTACCATACCTAAGAGCTTTTCTGATGAAGTTTCTAATTCAAATGCTCATATTTCCCCTGAAGCGGGAGGAGAAAATGGTTACTTGTTACTTCTCAAGCAGTTTTATTATGATCAATGGACTTCTTTTCATTAAATAAAGGGAAGGAGTGAACTACCTGTAGAGAAAAGGAAGTGTCATTTGTGGTGTGTCATTTGTGATTGGAATATCTTGATTTGCAAAAAGTTATAACTTGGCTTCATTTTGTTTTTAAAAAAGACTATAAAGCATACATGCTCATCTCTTGGTCCTGCTTGCTTAGTTCACCTTCCTTTTGTTGGAACAGCCTCTTACAGCTGGGGTGTTGATATGAGCCCCAGTATAAAATCTAGTCAATGGATGCTAGGAAATCCTCTCTTCCTTGTTTAGAGTTTTCCCTCTCTTAGACCCTAGGGTTTGACTGTTGGAAACTTGTTCCCCAACACTTTTTCTACCACACTTCTTATTTCCTTCTTTATTGATCATTCTCCCTTTAAATAGGGGAAACTAGGGTTTACAATAAAATATAATTTTTACAAAAAAACAAATCTCTAAAATCATTTCTAATGTGAAGGATTACCAAAATTAATATAATTACTAATTTTAAAAAAATTGCTATCAACTAAATTCCCCTCCTCGACAAAAAGCTTGTCCTCAAGCTCGAATTCAGGATGGATCTTCTCAAGTCTTCTAGAACTCCCAAGAAGCCTCCTCCCTTATCCCCTTCTTTGGACTTCCCAGAATTTCTCTTTCCTGCAGATTTAGAATTATTAGGACATACTTTCGTAACAAGATACTGCATTCGTGGACAGGCAGTCACATGCATAGCCAGATCATCATTCGGTTCCCTGAAGATATCTCCACGAGAGATAAATTCTGTCTCACAGTTCATCTCTATTAAGACACTAATTTTGCTATCATGGATGTATGAGCCAATGCTTCCTTCAGCAGTAGTCTTACTTGCTTTCTTTTCCGCACTTGCTAGGCTTTTTTTGGAATTGCTCCCGATCTTTAAAACTGCATGCGAACAAGAAAATGAACCAGCATTTGAATTATAAGTTTCAGAAACCGCAAATTCATTGATTACCATGTTTTGATTCTTAGTGGAACAACTAGATATCAGATTCTTTATATATGCAGTAATGGCCACATGGACCTCCTCCAAAGGAAGATCAGTATCCTGGGGTCTGGATAGATTCACTCCTAGATTTGTGGCTCCTCTCTTTCTCACACTTTTAGATATTTCCTACACAGAAGATCTTTGGCCATCGACAATCGAAAGTTGAAGATCCTACCCAAACTTATTATATTCACAGCTATTGAGGAAGCCTTTCCATTTTCGAGCTCAGCGCTATCTGCTGTTGTTGGGGCAACTTATTGTTGGACTGCCAGAGTTCTCCGCCCTGGCCAGTGGCTGCTCCGTTCGCTTCATTTGCTGCTCGAATTCCCTCATGAATCTCTGTATCCGGTTAAACCATTCTGCAAAATTTTCCATGACAACCGATTTTGATACCAAATTGATATAAGTCTTAATATAGGATCTAGTCAGGGATACTTTGCAGGGACATCCTCTCTTCCTTGCTAAAGTTTTCCCTCTCTTAGACCCTAGGGTTTGACGTTTGAACTTGATCCCTAACAAGTTTCCGACCATACTTCTTTTATGAGTATTTGACTTCCTTCTTTATTGATCAAGTTTCCTATCACAGTTCTTTTTTGAAAATTTGACTTCCTTTTTTATTGATCATACTCTTTTTAAATAGGGGAAACTGAGATTTACAATAAAATAGAATTTTTACTAAAAAAAATCTCTAAAATCATTCTTAACATGAAGAATTCCCAAAACTAATATAACTAATTTTAAAAAAATCGCTATCAATTAAAATAAGGAAACTATTATTTATCCTAAAATTCTTCCTTCTTACTAATTCCTAAATATTTTCCTAAATTAATTCTTTCCAATGATATGTGCATATCAGGGGGTGTGTGTGTGTATACACATACGATTTCCTTTCACTTTAAAGATCGAAAGTTTTTTAATGTTAACACTTATAATCTTCAATTCAGGGTTGGGTGGTGACTAAGTCTATATTTATGAACTTCAGTTCTTGATTCTTCCTATTATTTTTTACAGCTTCAAATGGAAATCCGCGCCTCCCTGACTCTTTGCATTACATTGATCCTTCAGGCCGTCCAAATGCATATCAGAGAGTAAGAATCTGGAGCTTCTTTTTATTGTTCTATTGTAAATTACCCACTCATAAATTAATTTAAATGTTATTCATCTCTTTTATAGGCAATTTGGGAGGTTGGAGAGGTTTTGCAGTTTTATGATACTGACAAGCGCTTTCCAGCCTGGGGGTTTGGAGCTCGGCCAATTGATGGCCCAGTCTCTCACTGTTTCAACCTAAATGGAAGCAGTAGTTACTGTGAGGTATTGGCAAAATATTTTACACTTCTCTAGTTCCTGCTAGTTTTGAACCTTTTTTCCTAATTCAACTTAAGGTTTGGATAATTGTGAATTACTGGTTTCCAGTTGGTGAAGTTTCTTTGTTTTCTCACATACTTTTGAACTTTTTCTAGGTTGAAGGTATTCATGGAATAATGACTGCATATACACGTGCCCTGCAAAATGTTTCTCTTGCCGGGCCAACCCTTTTTGGACCCGTGGTGACCAATGCTGCTTCTATAGCTGGTCAGTCCCTTGCAGAGGGTAGACAGAAGTA
Organism: Dillenia suffruticosa; assembly: GCA_033439265.1. Classification (NCBI taxonomy): domain Eukaryota; kingdom Viridiplantae; phylum Streptophyta; class Magnoliopsida; order Dilleniales; family Dilleniaceae; genus Dillenia; species Dillenia suffruticosa. The sequence continues at coordinate 2,274,284 of JAVTVX010000016.1, forward strand.
CTTTGTTTTACTGATAATCACGGTAAGAATTGGACTTGCCAACATAGATACTTGAATCTTTTTCTGGTGTCGTTATGATAGGATAATTATGTGATCTTGAATCAGCAGCATTCCTTTCAGCTTTCTGCTTTCCATTTTGCAATTTGGAGTGATCACTGTATTTTGCATGGGAGTAAGTTCTTGATGCCGTTCTCTTACCGAAGTTTGCTGGAATGTCCAGGATGGAGTTATTACTGACCTTCAAGAAACAAAAGATGCTCTCGTGAAGGCATCCGACCTACCATTGTCAATCCTCATTGTTGGAGTTGGCGGAGCCGACTTCAAAGAAATGGAGGTATCTTATTTATTTATTTATTCTAATTTCCTGGTCTGAAGATTCATGGACAACTCAACTGAATCTTTGCGATGTTTGCAAAAGCTTAATAATGTTGTGACGATGATTAAGATATCCAGCAATGTTCATCATGATTGTGCAGGTCTTAGATGCAGATAAAGGAGATAGACTTGAAAGTTCAACTGGACGTGTTGCTTCACGCGATATTGTGCAATTTATTCCGTTTAGGGATGTACAGAGTGAGTCTGATCGCCTTTTCTAGACAGCAAGCCTGCTTCTACCACCCCCAAAGTAAAATTCTAATACGTGTGGCTTCTACCCTTTTCTTGCAGGTGGAGAGATATCAATTGTTCAATCACTTTTGGCAGAACTACCCAACCAATTTATGACCTATATGCGTTCCAGAGATATTTACCCAAATACCTGAATTCGTACAGATTTGTGCATAAATTTTTGTGCCTGTGAGATTGATTTAGTTCTAGTTCTTGTTCTTGTTTATTCTTCTTTTGTTCGGAATGCATTCACCATTCTTCATCTTGGTGCCAATTCCGCCATGAGCATTTGCGCTTATCAATGAGCTCTTCTTGATTGCTTCTATTTCATTTTTTTGGGATATTGGAAGCAAAATGGAAAAATGTAAAATTATCTTGATCATTCTCAAATCAGTTCGTGAACTTTCAACTTTGACAATGTGTTTCCCAAAATTTTAAACTTCCATAAAAATTAGGTCCACAAAAATTTATACTATTTTTTGAATTTTAATAAAATTAGTCATTTTGTTTATGTTAATTTTTTTGGTATTGTTCGATGTGCTTGAAGGAATATTACGTTGCTCATTCTTTCTCATACGTTATAAAGGTAGAAAACTGGGCTCTATTTCCGATATGGGATTTTAATGTTTTATCTTTTGAACTCACGCCCAATTATGTAATAGTCTGATGAATTGATTTAGTTGTTTTTGTGATACATATATATCGCTTAGGATTGTGCAAATATTGTAGACTTTTATTTGTTAAAATTAATAATATTTGTGAAAAAAGATACATTAAAAAAAAGGGTTCATATGTCAAAACGTGGGAGAGCAAAGAGAGAGAAAAACAGATAGAATGATTGAAGTTCTCATGGCAGACACAAAGATGAAGACAAAAACATTAAAAACAAATCACAGACAGATTCTTCCTCTGATGGTGCAAGATTCTTCGGGTAGCTCCTGGGTTAGAAGGCGCGCTGGTGGTCCCTCTGCTGTGTGACCTCCCCTTCTTTTGCTTCCTGTTTGTCGTTTTGCCTCTTGTTTCACCCAAAAAAAAAAAAAAAAATTAAAGATTCTGTCTGTGATTTGGAATTATTTCTCTTTTATCTTTCTTTCTGTGTTTCTCTCTCTCTCTATTCTCTTTTATCCTTCTTCCACTCCTTTCTCTCTGTGCCTTTCATAGAGACAAAAAGGGCAAAAGGGGTTGAATAATGCATGGAAGGCAATTTTGGGAGAAAAAGTATTTGTAGATTATATCACATGTACCACGCATGATGTGAAGATGGATAAAAAATAGCATCATACATCATATGGACGGCGATTTTAAAAAGTTATGATTACTAAATTGTAATTATAATTCAGAAGATATTTATAAATAATTTCAAAATTTAGAAAAATTTATGATTTTGGCCTTCAAATAAATAACAATTGGTTTCTTTCTTTCTTTCTTTTTTTTTTTTTCCAAACGATTCCTATAAATAGTTTAAATGCCAATCGGTTTAATGTCCGATTCTCAATTTTCTAATTTGAAAAAAAAAACTATATAATAATTTTTTTGGTAAATAATTATAATATTTGTACCAAGAATATGTATGAACACTTATATATTCTTTCTATTTTTGGTTTTCCTCGTTTCATTAGTAATTATCAAAGAAATGATTTGATCATTATCATTGTCTATCTATGAAGATAACAAATATTTTTTTTTTGGTAAAATAATACATTTTTCTTTTTGATTAACATATTAAATAGTATAATTTTTTAACTCTATGATATAATTAATTCATTTTTCAAGGAAAATATGATTTTCTAATTTATACTTCAGAACTTATTTAATTAGGTTTTCTAGTGAATAATGTTATATGGACCAAATGAATAATGTTCTCACATGAGTATATTCAACAAAGTTCCTCCTTTTTTTTTTTTATTTTCTCTCCATTTTTGATAATTTAAAGAATTATAATTTCAAGTAATATTTTTTTTGAACTAATCTAATTTGGAATTTATAGTCGTTCATTTAAAGAGTCTACCCTCCTGATGTAATTTTTATTTATTTCTAAAAAAAAAAAAATGGATCATTTCTCATGTGTATCTTACCGATTTTACTTGACGTTCGCAAAGGGACACCGCATTACTCTTACCTCTGCTTTATAAAGATTGAAAGTCGATGTGGGATTTTGATGTTGTCACTTATTTTTTCAACTCATCCCCAATTATGTGATATGAACATCGAAATAACAACAGAAGTTGGGAGTTAATTTTGTTGTATCAATAAAACTTCTATATTTTGTTAGAGATAATACTTAGCAAAAATTGTAGTTGAAAAAAATTTGGACCATTTCTTGAATTGTGCGTGCCATCCTTACACATGTGCGTGTCATCCTTACATAGGGACCATGTTAATCTTGTTTGTATGGTTTTGGTGTCCCTGAAGGAACATTGTACTGCCCTTTCCCATGCTTGATAAAGGTCAAAAACCAGCAAACTCGATATAATCATAGGACACTATATTTCTTTAATTATACATATCAAATTCGAGTCATTTGAATGGAAAGATGAAATTTATAAAAGTAACTCTTTAATGAATCATATAATACTTGAACCGAATTAATTGAGTAAAACATGGATACTGATAGGTGAAAAAAAATCAAAAACTCAACCCTATTTAGGACGAGTGATTTTAATGTTTTATCCTTTGGACTCATGCCCAATTAAGTGATAGTCATATGAAATTACTTTGAAAATTAATTTAGTTGTTTTTGTGTAACTTATATATCCTAATACGGTTATTGCTTAAAATTGTGCAAATATTGTAGGCTTTTATTTATTAAAATTAATAATATTAGTGAAAAAACCACATTAAAATTAGAAGTAGAGAAACCTTTCTCAGAAAGTGAAAAAAAAAGTTTACTAGAAATAAAAAATAAACAAATCTTTCAAACAAAAATGAAAAAGTGAAGAAAAATTACTTGGAAATCAAATGGAAAAAAATTCAGACCATTTCCCGATCTATGCGTGTCATCCTTGAACAGGGTTATTTCTAATTTTATAGGATGTTCTCAGAAGGACGATGTATTGATCGACACTTGTTGACGTATGTGGAATGAATACTTTCGTCTCTTATTCAGGTCGGGAGTTCGATTCTTACTGAATACGAAAAAAATAATATTGGACGATCCGTCTCCAAAATAGATTCTGCAACGGTCGATTCAGATTAATCGGAGTAAAATTTCATATATTTGGTGATAACCAAGTAAGGACATTGTGTTGCTTTTTCCTCTTCTTTATAAATGCAGAAACCTGGTCATGCTTTTCGGTATAGAATTTTAATATTGTAACTTATCTTTTTGAGCTCAAACCTGAATACGTAATAGTAATATCGAGTTAACATATAAGTTACGAGTTAATTTTGTTTTATATATTTTGATAGAGATATGTTGCTTAGTAAAATTGTAACCGGAAAAAGATTCAAAAATTTGGACTATTTCTTGGTTGTGCGTGTCATCCTTACACAGATCCACGTTGATTTTTTTTTTTCTATTATCGATATTTAGATTTTACCCGATTAATTCGGTTTCAATATCATGAGACATATTTTAATTTTAAAAGTTAATTCTTTCAAATTCTTTTTGGTCATTTTCAAAACTCAAACTTGCGATCTCTATTTAGACAGATATAATATCCTATCACTCAATCTAAAAGAGTTTAGTCAAGTTATCTTCTCTGCATCGGTCAGTGGCACCAACTCCGGAAAGCCTCCGGGAAAAGGTGGAGCCGATCAACTGTCTACCCTCAAGATTTATATTGTGGGATTTTAATGTAGTAACTTATATTTTCAGTGATTTATGTAATAGTCATATTGAATCACCGATGTAAGTTGGGAACTAATTAAGTTGTTTTTGTAAAACATATATATTTTCATACAAATATTGCTTAGGATTGTACAAATATTGTAGACTTTTATTTGTTAAAATTAATAATATTTGTGAAACAAATTACATAAAAGTTAGAAATAGACAAACCTTTCTAAAAAAATATGTAAATGAAAAAGAAAATTATCTAGAAATAAAAAATAGACAAACCTTTAAAACAAAAATGAAAAAATGAAGAAAAAATAAACAAGAAAGTGAAAAAATTACTTAGAAATTGAAAATAGACAAACCTCTCAAATAAAAATGAAAAAGTGAAGAAAAATTACATGAAATGAAAAAAAGATTTGTGCATGTCATCCTTGTGCAAGGGATTCGATGTGGGATTTTAACGGTGTGACTTAACTTTTCAGCTCAACCCAGTATATGAGATTTTGTTCTGATTAATGACTGCTTGCAGGGCCCAATTGATGGGACAGATCTCCCAGCGCTGATTTTTTCGTTCCCATGAGGGATCGAACTCCCGACCATGATTAAAAGATGTCAGTCCCTGAACCAACTGAGTCATCAGACGTTGATTATGTAATGGTAATATTGAGAAAAAAAAAAGAAGAAAATTATTTGTGTGAACTAACAATATATAACTCTTTCCTATCAAACTCTTATGGTGTAATAATAAAGTATTATATTTTTTTAATCATAAATCTCATATTAGTATTATAGGAAGAGAGAAATGAGATTTTAAAAAAATCAACCCTATATAAGCCTCATAATATTTAAAGGAAATCCAAAAATGGATAAGTGAAAATAAAAATATATATATTACTCTTCCCTATACTTTATAAAGACAGAAAATTAGGTTATATATCCGATGTGGGCTTTTAATGTTTTAACTGATCAGTACAAAAAAAAAAACATGTTTTAACTGATCCCTTGTCACATGCCCAATTTTTTTTATGTTTTTTTTTTTTGTGAACAACTCAATTCCCAATTATGTAATTTTTTTTAGTGTATAAAGATCTGAAACTGAGATCACCAGATTAGGAAAAAGAGTTTGTACCATTAAACTGTCCCCTTAAAGACATACCCAATTATGTAATAGTTATATGAAATTACCGATAAAAATTGAGAGTTAGTTTAGTTGTTTTTGTGATACATATATATTTGATATCAATATAGCTTAGGATTGTGCAAATATGGTGGACATTTATTTGTTGAAGTTAATAATATTTGTGAACTAAATTACATAAAAATTAGAAATAGACAATCCTTTCCAACAAAAATGAGAAAGTGAAGAAAAATTACTTGGAAATAAAACGGAAAAAGATTGAACTATTTCTTGATTTGTGCGTGTCATCTCCTGCGTAGGTAGGATCATGCTGATCTTCTCCGTATCGTTCCAATTATATTAGATGTTCCCAAAGGGACACTCCTTTGCTCTTTCCTGTGCTTTATAAAGATATAAAACTATTACTATCACTTGGTAAACAAGTAGAGTTAAAATTATTAAAACTACTATAAGGCTAATGAGAAACACATCCTTAACATGCACCAATGAGTTGAATAAAACATTAGGTTTGAATTGTTGTGTTCAAAGGCCGACAAAACCCCACCTAAATTAAATAAATCCTAAATCTATGCTTCTATTTTTAAACTTATTTTTAGAAATTTTCTATTTTTAACATCTCTATTATGACTCCCTTTAAATTATCTTTTTTTTTTTTTTTGGCTTGACATACCGGCATCCACGAACCAATTTATTGGTCCTGAATAATTTGGTTTGAGATATCTGTCCAGCGCATTAGGAGATGAGCTCTCCCAACATCTCTTTTTTCTATTCCCAAATCGAAAACTTGGTTAAGCAAATCAAGTGCTCTTCCTACTGGATCAACAAGGTGTTGGTATTAAATTATTATCTTATCAACCTAATAATCCATAAAAACTTAGCATAACACAATATTTCAAATACCAAGACTATCGACATAAGAGTTCTCATGAATCATAGAAAGTGAACAAATTCTAATTCATAAATTTACTTTTTAAATATTTTTTTGCTATAAACACAATATTGTTTATTGTATAGGACTGATGATCAGAGTATTTTCAAGAGACGAGATAAATAGGACCTTAGGAGTTCTACATTACGCATGAATTGGAATTTTGCAACACTGCAAGCAAGTAATGGTTCATCTCAGCCACCCCTAGTATTCAATCTCCTATTTGGTTCAATTTGCAGTAAGAACTATATTGAATGCCATAGCCCTATAATTGTTACTTTTGGACATCATAAATGAATATTTCAGCTTTTCCTAGACATAGATGCATAGACCAACGTCGTTAGTCCAGTGGCAGAGGCAATGGATTCTCATAATCAAGTTCTTTATTTCAAGTTTTGAGAATAGAAAAAATAGATGCCGAAAGAGCTTGTTCTTTAATGGACCTGACAGTTAGCTCGGATTTGATTAGTTGGAACCAATAAATTGGTAATCGGGTACCAGTGGATCAAGCAACAGGAAAAGACAGATACACAGAATTCTCACCTTTGTGCCTCTTAACTAGCAAGAAGAAGGGAAAACATTACCTCGATCTCAATAGCAAGATCAGCCTTAGAAAAATACAGTCAGAGGTAACACCAGAAAGCAACACTTACTTCCGAGGCCAAACCAATCTTAGTCCACAAAGTACAAATCTACTTGAATTCTCCCACCTTTAACCACCTTGCCGTGATCAAACATAGGCCATATTCCCTCTACCCCAAATGTGTTGCAACTTTTGCTACCTATGACAGCGAAAAGTAACTTCCCTTGAGCATGTAGAATCATCTAATGTTGATGCTTGGTGAAATTATTTCACTCCACTGTGGCATCCTCTCCCACACATAATCACCAGTCCGTCCTTCCATGAACATCCTCTAATAAGCAAACACATATAAGCATTTTACGCCAACAGCTCACCGCAAGAAATCTTTACAAATCTACCATTCCAAGTACTAATCCAACACCCCCCCCCCCAAAAAAAAGAAAGAAAAGAAAAACCAAAAACTTAACTCAGTAAAGCCTTGTAATTACAAGTAATGAGGTTCGCATTCACCACATAAAAGAAACATATTGTAGGGTACCTAAGAAATTTGGCAAAGGCATGGATCAATTGACCATTACCACACATGGGGCTTGTCTAAGACAAACTAACAACAGGAATTTTCTACTAACTGCTAAACGTGTATTTTGGCCAAACCAATCACTATAAAAGTAAACCACATTTTATTGTAGAACTAATGAAAAATATTAATAGTACACCACCATCTGTAAGAGAAACGACTACTCTGCATCCACATTACCATCCTTGACTGTAGAAGTACCAGCACAGAATGCAAAAATTAGAGCCCTATTAAGCCAATAGAAGAACCTCCTGCATTCATTAACATGAAACTTTAGTGGCATAAATCCCTCCTAAAAGAGCTTCCAAACATAATTGAATCCCACCCACATCTAGCTCCCACAAGAGAGAGAGAGAAAGAGAGAGAGAGAGAGGGAGGGAGGGAGGGAGGAAGGGCGAGACAACAGCTGTTGAGAGGAAAGATTGCGGTTTTTTTTTTTTTTTTGGGTTACATTAGGGGCGAGGACACTAATTTCAAAGAAAAGCTAAGCCTCGAATATCACTTTGAAGGGCCACATAAACCACTTTTGGAGGGGAAAACAATTCATGGATACCATGTGGGACCGGCTGGCCAAACCGAGCAAGAAGATCCATGCAATTATTACAGTCTCTCGGAGTAAATTGAATTGAATGAACCCTGGCTTCATCCATTAGTTGTTTAAAGTCCCGAATAACATAGTAAGCCAGATGTTGTGGCACCGCCCCAATTGAGAGAGTCATAACCAACTCCTTCTAAAGATCACTTATATAAGATAGTATGAGATGAAACCCATCAAAATTACAGGAAACTGATCTTCAACATATGCTTCAGGATTGTTATATTATTGATCATGCATCAAAACCCTCATCAATAATCCAAAATTATAACCAAACCAGACATAATCCGAAATTCCAATTCAGCCAAAAATTGCCTTCCAAAAAAAAATCAAATTTAAAGGCAACCATGTCCAGACAATCCCCTTCTCATCCCCCCCCCCCCAAAAAAAAGAGAACAAGGCCATTGATGGGTACAAAAAACAATTCCAATAAAACTATGAAGCTTTTAGTTTTCCGAAAAATATTAATACAATGAAAGGAAACCTATCAAAATTATAGAGAAAATAAGCCCCAACGGATGTTTTAGGGTTCATTAATGTAGTTGCCTCAAACCCTTGAACAACAATCTTGAAATATAACCAAAACAAGAAAAAGCTCAACTTTGCGTGTTGGACATTATGAGATTAAACTCAACTCAGATTTGGAAGAAGAATTTCGAAGTTTAAACTAAAAACCCAAAAAACTTATATCAGTGATGTGAATCTGAAACCCCCAGAAAACCAAGTTAGGTGAGAAAAAAAAATTAAAAATAAACCCATTTGAAATCATAACAAAAAAGAGGAATTGTATAACACAGGATCCCATTGACATCACGAAGATACGCAAAATTCAAAGTATATTACTAACGACTCGAAGAATTGAAGCACCAAAAAACCCACTTCAAATAACAAACAAATGAGAAATTCCAGAAAGATTACCCACCAAACTGAATGACTCAAGCAAAAATTAGCAAAACCCCCTTGAAATAACAAACAAAATAGAGAGATTGAAGAGCAAGGGTTTCTCACAGATGAAATTGGGAAAAAAAATTTGGACCATTTCTCGATTTGTGCGTGTCATCCTTGCGCAGGGGCCATGCTAATCTTCTCTGTATCGTTCCAATTTTATCGGATGTCCCCGAAGGGACGCCCTAGCTCTCTTTCGTTAGCATTATAAAATGATATAAACGCTACTTGCTTTCCGTTGTGGGATTTTGATGGGGCGCCTCCAATTCATGCCTTGGGCTCAGGCCCAGTTACGTAATGGCAACGAGGGTTGCCTTGAAAAGGTGTTCATATATGATGTTAAGAGTTGTGCGTTGTGGGTTTTGATGAGTCAACCAAACAAAGCGAAGATACGTGTTCACAAGAACTTTCTCGGTCTTCACCCAAAAAAAAAAAAAAAGGACTTTCTCGGCCTTTCATCTAAGCGTTCAAAAGGATCGAAGTGCATTCCGGGAGCCCATTTTGGGGTGGCCCAACTTTTACCCGTGAAATTTGTATACCAACGAGCCTTTTGTTGTATACAACAAATAAGAACCTTTTTTTTTTTTTTTTTTTTTTTATGATATTCGAAAGCATATTCTAACTAATTTGATCCAAAATTTAAATAACTCATTAAGGAAGCTACCTTTCCAATGTAGTTTACTTTATATTCAAATCGCAAATCGAACTCATAACCTTAGTCAAAAGACCTACCATCACATCTATTATACCAACTGATCATTAGTAAACATTATGACATATTATGTATTTGAAGATGAACTGTATTCCCAATTATTTATAAAAATATGATTGTAATCAAACTCTTTTGCATTGAGTGGTCAGACACTCTACCCCTTTAATCAGAGATCTCAAATTCAAATTATGAGAATGACGAAAAATGATTTAAAAGAACCAACCTCTAAAATAGGTATCACAGTACCCTAATCGGATTAATTGGAAAAACCCGAATACCGATGGTGAAAACAAAAAAAAATGATTGTAAAAAATTTAATTAAAAAATGAATTTAGATAAAAATAGATGAGGTAGAAAAATCCAAATCAATTAAACTATATTTCTTATTATTTTAAATTTTTATAGATAATTTATTTGTATCTTTCTTTTTTCATTACTGTTACTTTATATTTTTTAGTTTTATCTTTTTTATTTTTATATTCAAATTATATATATATATATATATATATATATATATATATATATTTTATTATATTTATCTCTTAAACGACTAAAACAAAGTTTGAGATTAAGTTTCATATTTTTGTTGTTGTAAGATGGATTGCATATGAAGAAATCAATATTGAAAAGTGACACAAATAAATAAATAAAACTCCATGCAATCACAATTCTTAATTAATTGGGATGTGTGTATATATATATATATATATATATATTTTTTTTGGCACTTCCTATACAAACAACTGTTATTAAGGAAAATCTTTTCTTAATACGCAATGCACAACAAAATTCAACTAAATAGAAAATATATAATATTTAATTTGGTTCTATTAATCTAGGTACATTCACGATTTTCATCTACTACTACTCGCCCTTACAAAATGGGCCATATAACAGTCAATTCAGATTAATCAGAACAAAATCTTGAATACTAGACGATAACTAAACCAAAACACAAAAAAATATGTACCTACGGGACAGCTCGAACAATAAATCCTCCCCACTTTTGATCTCTCTTTTCCAATTCAATTCTACTTAATTACTGTCTTTTTATACCAAAAACAAAAGAAACATGATCACTCAAACCTATACTAAATCCATAGTCATACCATATAAATAGCACCCTGACAACACACGTGAGTACTCTCAATTTGATGAGCTCTAACGAGGCACATCCTTTTCCTAGTGAACTCTTTGAATCATATCCTTAGTTTAGTAAACTTCTATGAGCCACGAGCCACACCCTTAACGATATTTGTAGGAGTAGCGAAATTTGCACACTATGCAAGTGTCTTTTCAAAATCTTACACAAAAGATTCTTTCCTCCGTGCTATTTTACTTTGTTTTCCATGTTTTCAAGTCCCAGCAGCTGTTATTCTCCTAAACACCACCAAAATTTAACTTGTAGCACAGTTTTCATGGAAGCTGAACCTTCTGACTGGACTAGACGTTCAAACCATGAGAAACCAAAAGATTTTAAGGAAAAAAGGGGCAGAAAATGGATATCTTGAATATTGCCAAATTTCCTGCAAATACTTCATAAAAATAAACCAATCAGAAAACATAATTATATCCAAAGTTTATTATACATTACCAGGGAAAGACACCATGCCTCTTCCCCACAAAAAATTATTCCCACAAACTGAATGCTTAAATCCTATCTAATCATCTTCTACGAGATACAACTCCCTCTAACAGTGTTTACCCACCAGAACCGTACAAAGAGATTATAGCAAGCAACAACAATAAGCTGCAAACATGAGGTTTAGCTTGTAGACAATACCAAAAGAAATATTTTGTCAGCCATTACGTCTCTGGTAGATCAGTCCTGATACAGATGCTTGAGCTCCTATTTCGGAATTTAATTTAACCATAGCATACAGCATCTTCATGCCCTGCTGCTCAAAGCACGGAGCGCCTACAGAAGAAACTGATGATCCTATAAACTCGGGAAGTACCACTAAAAGCCTTAATGGAATTTTGGCCAAAGCAAAGACGATTATCTATCGAATATATTCAAGTATGGAAATAAGAAAGGATACCACTAACTCTTGAGATGTTGACAACTAAATCTGCATATCAATTCTTTCTCAACAATAGGAATGGCAAACTTGGATTAGTAAAGTTCCCTTTCACGACTAGTACAAAACAGCTTCGGCTTCGGCTTCAGCTTCAGCTTCTTCTTCTTCCCTTTTTTTTCTTTTAACGGTAGAATTTCAATTGCTATTTTCTTTTAACATAAGTGACTGATAGAGGCTCCAATTAGGTGGTGTGAGACTATGACAAGACCAAAGGAGAGGGAGAACTACGACAATATAACTGATCCCACTTAGTAGGAGAAAGGCTTGGTTGTTGTTATCGCTACTGTAGTAGTCTCAATCTCTACCATTTTATGTCCCGCAAACTCATTTAATATGCACAATAGCTCACAAACTATACAACCTAAGCAAATTCACATGTTTTAATCTATGTGCACACTCGCCCAACAACTGCACGGAAAGCCACTCACTTTGCCAATGCTTAGGACTAGACCTGGGAAATAAGAATGGAGAGAGATGCATCACAACCACTAGAACGGTTGCTCATTTTCCAGAGAGATTTGTGTGGAAAACCTCCCATGTTGCCAACTAAGGACTAGACTTGGGTATTGAGAATGAGGAGAGGTGCATTACAACCACCGGAACAATTGATCATTTGCCAAAGAACTCGTGCTTCACATTTTCAAAAGAAAATAATAGGCGTGACATATATCAAAAAGAGCATTAGATTGATTAAAAAATATATAACGCACTACCACCTACAGTGCATAGATGGAAACACATTCAAGTGGCTTACTAACATTGGACCATATGATAGAGAATTTCCTTGCATCCCAGAAATCAAAACAGCCATAAACTTTTAAAGAACTTATTCAACTTGAAAATATTGTGCAAATGGCCACTCAGTTGAGTCAGAACTTTGCAACACTACAAGCAAGTAGTAATGTTGATGAGTAAGTTATAGAAGCGCTTGGGTTCATCTCAGCCACCCATGTATTCAATCACCTATTTGGTTCAATTTGCAGTACGAACTATATTGAATGTCATAGCGCTATAATTGTTACTTTTGGACATCATAAATGAATACTTCAGCTTTGCTCAGACACAGATGCACACAGTTCTCACTCTTATGCCTCTTAAGCATTAACTAACAAGAAGGGAAAACATTACTTTGAGCTCAAAAGCCAGATCAGCCTCAGAAAAATACAGTCAGAGGTAACGCCAGGAAGCCACACTTACTTCCAATGCCAAACCAATTTAAAATAGTCCACGGAGTACTAAAATCTACTTAAATTCTCCCACTTGTAACCAACTTGCTGCAATCAAACACCGGCCATATTCCCTCTACCCTGTACGTTTAGCAACCATTGCTACCTATTACATCGAAAGGTCATTTCTCTTGAGCATGTAGAACCATCTAATGTTGATCCTTGCTGCAGTTTTTTCCCTTCACTATGGCATCCTCTCCCACACATAAGCACCACTCTGGTGTTCTATGAAAATCTGCAAATAAGCTGACACATGTAAGCTTTTTATGCCAACAGCTCACTACAAGAAATCTTCACTAACCTGCCATTCCGATTACTAATCCAACCCCCCACCAAAACAAAAAACTTAATCCAGTAAAGCCTTTTAATTACAAGTAATGAGGCTCAGATTCACCACATAAAAGAAACATATTGTAAAGTACCTAAGAAATTTGGCAAAGGCATAGACCAATTGAATATTACCACACATGGGCCTTGTCCAAGACAAACTAACAACAGGAATTTTCTACCAACTGCCAGAGGCGTATTTTGGCCCAACCAATCGCTATAATCAGTAAACCACATTATATGTAGACTGATGAAAAAAATTAGAAGTGTACCACCATTTGTAATCTAAACAACTGCTCTGCATCACATGACCATCCCTGACTGTAGAAGCACCAACACAGAATGCAAAAATTAAAGCCCTATTCGAGCCAATAAATCCTTCTCGAAGTGAAAAACTCTAACCATCTACTCTGCCCAACCAACGGCAGCAAGACATTCAAGTAGCTGACTGACCTAGAATAGAAGAACCTATTGCATTCATTGAAGTTTTAGTGGCAAAAATCCCTCCTAAAAGAGCTTCTTAACATGATCAAATCCCCACCATCCAGCTCCCACAAGAGAGAGAGATCTAACAGCCACTGAGAGGAATGATAACTCATTATGATAAAATGAGATGAAACCCATCAAAATTACAGGAAAGTGATCTTCAACTTATGTTCTATAGATCATGCATCAAAACCCTCATCAATAATCCGAAATTATAACCAAACCAAACATAATCTGAAATTCCAATTCTTCCAAAAACTGCCTTTCAAAAAAATTTCAAATTTAAAGGCAACCATGTCCAGACAATCCCCTCCTCAACCCCCCCCCCCCCCAAAAAAAGAATAGGCCATTGATGGGTACTAAAATCATAAAACAGTTCATAAAACAATTCCGACAAAAATATGAAGCTTTTAGTTTTCAGGAAATTATCAATACTATGAGATGAAACCCATCAAAATTATAGAGAAAATAAGCCCCAACTGATGTTTTAGGGTTCATTAATGTAGTTGCCTTAAATCCCTGAACAACAATCTTGAAATATATCCAAAAGAAGAAAAAACTCAACTTTGCGCATTGGACATAAGGAGATTAAACTCAACTGATTACATATTTGGAGGAAGAATTCCAAAGTTTAAACTAAAAACCCTACTAACCTATCCCAGTGATGTGAATCTGAAACCCCCAGAAAACCTAGTTAAGCGATAAAAATAAATAAATAAATAAAAAGGTGAACCCATTTGAAATCATAAACAAAAAAGTGGAACTGAATAACACAAGATCCCATTTGACATCACGAAGATATGCAAAATTCAAAGTATATTACTAACGAGTCGAAGAATTGAAGCACCAAAAAAACCCACTAGAAATAACACAAACAAAAGAGAAATCCAAGAAAGATTACTCACACCAAATCGAATAACTGAAGCAAAAATAAGCAAAACCCACTTGAAATTTGAAGAGCAAGGATTTGTCACAGATCAACTTGGGAAAAAAAATTTGGACCATTTCTCGATTTGTGCGTGTCATCCTTGCGCAGGGGCCATGCTAATCTTCTCTGTATCGTTCCAATTTTTTCGGATGTCCCCGAAGGGACATCCATCCTCGTTTTCGTTGACATTTTAAAATGATTCAGACGGTAATTGCATTTCGTTGTGGGATTTTAATGGTGTGTCTCTAACTCACGTTTTGGGCTTAGGCCCAATTACACAGTGTGCTTTGAAAAAGCGTCTATATATATATATATATATATATATATTTTTTTTTTTTTTTTTTTTTGGGTAAAAACGTTCATATATAATGTTAAGAGTTGTGCTCAGTGGGTTTTGATGAGTCAACAAAACATGCGAAATGAGTCCTATATTATTAGTGTTCACAAGGGTCGAAGTGCATTCTGGGAGACTTTTTTGGGGTAGCCCAACTTTTCCCTGAGATATTTGTTAAATAATGAGCATTTTATTTATTTAGTTAGTTTTTTAGTTTTCACCTATCAGTATCGAATTTTATCTAATTAATCGATCTGAGTATTATGGAGCCCATTATGAGATTGCTCTCTCTCAGATCCTATTTTTTCATTCTTATAGCTCGAATTCGAGACTTATATTTAAGAGAGTGCAATACCTAACTACTACACTCATGAGGGTTTGATAATGAGTGTTTTATTTTTTGAGTCAAGAAAGGATAAAAAAGCATAATAGATTCTATAATATTCAAAAATTGAATTAATCGGATAAAATCTGAATACGAATCGGTGAAAAAAAAAATAGAGATAAAAACAGTAAGCCCAAAGCTACAAACAACACACAAATTGGCCTAGGCCCTAAAGCTGGAGGAGGAGAAGTGAGCATTTGAACCCCTTGATGATTGGAGGGGCCTAGTATAATTTTTGCAGGGGCCTAGCATAACGAGCCTTTTATTGTTTTTTTTTTTATATATATCATACCGATTAATATATAGAATTATATTATAATTAATCTGAATTAAAATTTATAGTAACTCATTTAAGGAGTTATGCTCCTAATGTAGTCTGTTTTATATCCAAATTGTGAGTCAAATTTAAGATTTTAATGAAAAGATCTAATGTCACATTCTACTAAAGCAATTAATGATTGATACGAGCATTTTATCGTAGATAAACATTATAACATATTATATATTTCACGTTGAATTGTACCGAATGAAACCAAGATCGAAAAGTTACATAAATAAATAAATAAAAATAAATAACATAGACTCCATACAATCACAAACTCTTAATTAATTGGTGTATCTATTTTTTTTTTCCTCGACACTTCCTATACTAACAATTGTTATTAAGAAAATTTTTTACTAATATGCAATGCACAACAAAAATTAACTAAATATAAAATATACTATATATATAACATGATTCTGTTAACGTACCTACATTCACAATTATCATCTATTATCACTTATTCAATTTATACCGATCAATTATTTCAAACAATTGAATAACAAATCACTCTCACAATATCTCGTCATAAGTATTATGATAATTCAATTAAATGATCTCTCAAACCTATACTAAATTCATAGTTATATTATACACCCCTAGCAACATGTGTGACTACTCTCTATTTGATGAACTCTAATGAGCCACACCGTTTACCTATAGAGCTATTTTAGCCACACCCTTTGGTTGGTGGACTTCTATAAGCCGCACCTTAACCATATTTGTATGAGTTGCCAAATTTGCACACCATGCAAGTGTCTTTCCAAAATCTTATAGACAAAATATTCTTTCCCCCATGCTATTTTACTTTCTTTTTCATGATTCCCCCCCCCCAAAAAAAACCACTTTCTATTTTTATTTATTTGGGTTGAAGCAGAATATAATAATCACTAACCAACTCAAATATTCTTGACCAATCTATCAAATCTTTAAAATATTGCATGTCATGAACACCACACCAATTTGCAGAATTTCCCTTGAAATCCTTGTCTAACATCCACCATTAAAGCAACTATTACCCCGGGCTAAATCATGGAACTATGGTACCAATTTGTTAGAAAACGAGCTCTTGTTAAAAATAATATGCATAGGCAACAAAAATTAATCAAATACAAAATAACTCGATCATTCACCGTAATCATTCCCATAACCTAATTACTCTATCGCTCAAAGCTATATTGAATCCATAATCCTACTACACAAAAAATACCTTGTCAAGAGCAAACCATGTATGTACTCTCAATGTCATAGGATATAGAATTGTTCCATCCACCAGTAACCCTCCCTCTTGCACTCTTTCCAACATCATATCAATGCACCCCATTCCCTCCTTGGCACTTGGATCTGGGCATTCGCCAAAGGCAAACCATGCTAATAGCCATTTTAGGAGCAAGCTTCATAACAACTTTGTTTTTGCCTTGCGACACTGCCAAATGTTGATCCCTTTCTTCCCGTATTCTTCCTGATAAAGCTCGAAGTTGATGTTATCATGCAACATTAACGGAGCTATTACAAGGTGCTGTTTCATTTAGAAATTTCTTGCAGTAAATAAATTCATCAATGGGTTGCTAAAAGTTCACCAAAAAAACTCTTCTCCTCTTTGTTGGACTATTCATCATTTCTGAAAATCTTCAGAGTGCCTGTCATATATGACTCAGAAAGTATGTAATACTAAAATTGAGTTGCAAAGAACGACATGCACACGCACAAGTGTTTTGTAATTTGTGATATAATAATCATATATTCTCTTCTAAGATTTACATTATCAATTGTGCCTGCAAAACATTACTTTCCGGCACCATTTTTCCAGCCTTTGGCTCCACGCTTATGGGATTTTTCTGGCTTTGGAGCGATCTGTTTGGAAAATATGGATGTAACTTCAACGCCCTCACAGCAAGGAAAATACATTAATCCGACTTCAGCACCCAAATTGTTGAATTTCATTTAAAACAGCACATCGTTTGCCTTCTTTAAACATATCCCTTGGATTATCAACAAGACATATTAATAATAAGCTACATTTTTAATTAAAAAAGATTTAATTCGGGGTGTGAGTAGGGTTGATAAGGAGACAGCACTACTTTGTTGCACTCTTCATAGATGTTGGATTTATATGCACATACACATGCGGAAGCGTGCAAAATATTTCGGAATCATAAAAGAATAGGATTTTCGGGCATACCTCAAAAGTGATTGCAAAATCTGGGAACGACGAATCTCGATCAATCGACCTCGCAGTCGGGATGATAACCACAAAAGATGAGCTATCACCGCAGCACCACGACCCCTCAATCGAATCCGGTGACAAATTCTCTTCGCAGAATTTTTCCCTCTTTCTCTCAATTGTCTCTTCACAATTTTTGCAATGGTTGTGTATCCTAGGGTTTTGCCCCTAGTTTCCATATGTCTCCGTCACCACAAATGGTAGGGAATTCAAATCCCATAAGTTACCATTTGTGCATATGGAAAGTGGGATATTTCATTTTTCCAAATAAGGAAAGATGCCCCACGTGGGCATTCATTCCTTCATCTCCCACTTGCACACGAGGGCATTTTCATCCATCACGAGATCACAGCTCATGCGATCTCCTGTATCACCCTTCTGGATTTTCATACTAGATTGGGTGTCGTGCGACTGGCGAGTACACCTGCAAATAAAGACTTCTCAATACACCTGTTAGGATGTTCGAGGAGTCGTCGTTAATAATAAAACATCTCGCTGTACCCCAGACTCATCACATTTACATCCTTCGAGTCACTTTCCTCATCGAAAGTCATCCCCAATATATCCTCGAATGTGTATTCACTATTACGTTTTTATCCCAACGTGGATATACGTAACAGACCGGTCGGTGAATACTACACAACGATGTAATGTAGATTAGTCTTCCTTTCCCAAACTCGAATCCATCGATCTCAATTCAGCTGCTTTCCTAGACCTGCCCCTTAGACCTCAATTTATCTTCCGGGCCATAGGTAAACAGACTAAAGTAGCAAACACTGAATCAAGACTTCTAGACACAGTCGAAAGTAAAATAAGGGTACTTGAGATCCCACGCAATGGATCTCGGGTCTCACACAGTGGGAACGGGGATCATGATTAGATCATCGTCTCATATAATTGCTCCCACTATCCCTAGTCGTCATCACACGCGGTATGAAACGCGCGCCACAGTGTTAATCCCTTATTTCTCAAAAGGGCATATGTCAGATTTCTTAACACTGTGCAGATACGGGACTCAGTCTACACATAAGACTCTACCCAGAGATCTCAGAGAGAGTGTCTCAGAGACATTATCACTATCGCAGGTGATTTCTGAAATCTCAAATCTGGCTACTCACAGGCAACATGGATGTGGGTATTTCCATGTCGGTCATATCCCAAATGACCTCATCCTGAACACGTATCAGGGCGACTTTTGTTCTAGTTGGGCCACTCTCAATGCCTCTTACGACTAGAAACTGTCTCATCTCCACTCACTCAGAGTTGGAGGTGGTCGCTCGTGTGAGAGAGTCGACCTCACCTGCCTGACATATATTTTATCACATCAAATATACATGATATAAATAAGTGCATTATTTAAGAAAATATAAATGTGACTGAATAATGCACAAAATCATATATAAAATTATAATAAGCATCACATCGTCAGTTTAGTACAATGAGAAAAATCAAAATATTCCCAAACCCAATGACTCTCTATGTGCTTTAAATGAGTCTCTAGTGATGGGTTTGGTGAAGGGGTCAGCCACCATGCAATGTGTCGAGATGTACTTGACGGTCACTTCACCCTTCTCGATGATGTCTCTAACAAAATTATATCTGGTGTCTATGTGTTTGGTCCTACTATGATACTTAGGGTCTCGAGTATAGGCGATAGCAGCCTGATTATCACAGTAAATCATCACTGGCCTCCCACTATCAGCCACAACCCCTAAGTCATCTAATAGTCTTCGGAGCCAAACACTCTCCTGAACTGCGACTGAGCAAGCCACGAACTCAGCCTCCATCGTAGATAACGCTACACAGGTCTGCTTCTTGCTGCTCCAAGAAATGGCACCGCCATTGAGCAAGAATGCAAAACCTGATGTCGATTTGCGCTTATCCAGATCACCGCCCCAGTAGGCGTCTGAATATCCTATGAGGCGCAAATCCCCTCTCCCATAACACAAGGAGTAGCTCGCAGTTCCCTTGAGATATCGAAAAATCCTTTTCACTGCTCTCCAGTGACCCCTTCCAGGATTTGATTGATATCTACTCACCAGACCGACTGCGTAACATATGTCTGGTCGTGTACACAACATCGCATACATTAGACTTCCCACTGCGCTGGAATAAGGGATTTTACGCATCTCCCTTATATCTTCCTGAGTTTTCGGGCACATCTCAAGACTCAGACCATCACACTTGGCGATTGGAGTATCAATGGGATTACAATCACTCATCCCAAAGCGTTCGAGAATTTTCTTAATGTAGGTCTCTTGTGAAAGAGTCAACATTCTTCTCGATCGATCTCTCTGGATCTTAACTCCAAGGATGAACTCAGCTTCACCCATGTCGATCATGTCGAAGCTCAATGACAACCAAGCCTTGATTGTCATCATATACTGAATGTTGTTCCCAGCCAACAGTATATCTAGGATCACAAAAGAGTTATCAGATCGTATCAAGTAAACACAATGATCCTCCTCGATCATTGTAAAGCCATAAGATATCACCTCCTCGTGGCATCTTAGGTACCACCGCCTGGATGATTGTTTTAGGCCATATATCGACTTCCGAAGTCGACAGACCTTGTCCTCATGACCTACTAGAACGAACCCAGAGGGCTGCTCCATGTAGATCTCCTCATCCAGATTTCCATTAAGGAAAGCGGTCTTTACATCCATCTGATGCAACTCTAGATCCATGCTCGCGACAATCGCCAAGAGTAGACGGATCGATATAAATTTGACTACGGGAGAGAAAGTCTCCTCGTAATCAATGCCCTTTGTCTGTGTGTAACCCTTGGCTACTAGACGGGCTTTGTATCTTTCTACCGATCCGTCGGCGTTTCTTTTGATTTTGAGAACCCACTTGTTCCCTATGGCCCTTCTATCCTCAGGTAAGTCAACTAGGTCCCAGACCCCGTTGACCCTCATTGATTCCATCTCCTCTTTCATGGCCTCTAGCCATTGGTCCCTCATAGGACTCTCGAGAGCCTTCTCAAAGGTTTGAGGTTCTTCATCATCCTCAAGAGTCACGATGAGGATCTCATCCTCTATCGGAAAATGACGTCGGGGTACATGTCCCCGACTACTCCTACGAGGAGGAGGAGCCTCCTCACCTCGAGATGGGTCACTCCCACTAGGACCAAGATCCATTGTAGGCTCTTGGGTCCCTCCCCTGGGCTCATTTGGGCCGTCAGGCTCACCCATCTCATAAAAGGTGAAATCCTGGTCAATTTCGCCTCTCTTAGGGAAATCCTTTTCCAGGAACATAGCATTACGAGATTCGATCTCGGAGACTGTGCCATCCGTACGTTCACCTAGGAACACATGTCCCTTAGAATGTTCAGAGTACCTTATAAAGATACATTTCTTTCCTCGTGGGCCTAACTTGCCGTGTGGGTGCGAGGAATCGTGAACGTATGCGGCACAACCCCATGGTCTCAAATGGCTAAGGTCAGGCTGCCTCCCTGTCCAAAGCTCGTATGGGGTACTGACTACGGACTTGGTTGGAACACGGTTAAGAACGTAGGCGGCAGTCAACAATGCGTCTCCCCAATGGAAGATTGCCAAATTGGCCTGCGCCATCATCGATCTTACCATCTCCAACAAAGTCCTATTCCTTCTCTCAGCTACCCCGTTCTGCTGGGGAGTAGCAGGAATAGTCAACTGTCTCGTAATGCCCTTCTTGAAACAGAGCTCTTTAAACTCCTCAGACAAGTACTCGCGTCCTCTATCGGTTCTGAGAGTTTTAATTCTCAAGTCTAACTGGTTTTCTACCTCGCTGATATACCTCCTGAAGCAATTTAATGCCTCAGACTTGTGCGAGATAAGGTAGACGTAACCGAAACGCGTGTAATCATCTATAAACGTAATGAAATACGTGGCTCCGTTTCGGGCTCTCACATTCATAGGTCCACAAATATCGGAGTGGATCAATTGCAATGGGGTCCTAGCCCTCATTGCTTTTCCAAATGGTTTTTTCGTCGCTTTGCCGGCTAGGCAAAACTCACATAAGGGCAACTCGATCCGGGTTAGCGGGCCCAACAAGCCACTCGTAGCTAACCGGTTCATTCTCTCTTGCTCTATGTGGCCAAGTCTACTATGCCAAATTGAAACATCATCAACTACGCTATCAGATGTATACGCAATAAAAGACAAATCAGAAATTTTATTAAAGGAAACCAAATCCAACGCATAAAGTCCATCATGGACTAAACCAGTACATAAAACAGAGTTATCGTAAATGACAGAAACACTCAAATTTCTGAAAATGACAGAGTATCCTAAACGATCTAAACAAAGGACAGAAATGAGATTCCGCCGAATCTCGGGAGCATACAGCACATGATGCAGGTATAGGACTTGGTTACTTGGCAGCATCAGCTTGCATGTACCAATCCCCTTCACAACCACAAATGCTCCGTTCCCCACGTACAGCCTCCTCGCTTGGGGACTCAATCGGCGGAACTCCACATATGCGCTCCTATCTCGAGCTACATGGTCGGTGGCTCCTGAGTCTACAATCCACAAAGGAGAAGAGTTAGTAAGCATCACAGTGGATGAAACATAACTCATACCATGTATAGAAGAAGGACATACCTTTCGCTCGCCACACTCGCGAGCGAAGTGCCCAGATTTGCCACAAACGTAGTATCGGACTTTGCTCTTGTCGAGCTCCTTCTTCTTACGTGTCTGCCCTCTATCAACGGTTTTCGCTGATGGCTTCCTCTTAGCTTGGCTAGGTTTCTTGTCATATTTGCGCCATTTGCGCTTGACGCCTTTGGAGCCCTTACTCGACTCCGCCACATAGGCATGACCAGAAACCGACCTAGCCACCTCCTGGCGCTCCTCCTCGAGCTCACAATGCCTACGCACGTCCATGAAAGTACGAATACTCTCAGTGTGCGTGAGGTAGGTCTTTACAACATCCCAGGAGTCAGGCAAGGACTGGATTACTCCCAGTACCTGAAGCTCATCAGACATTGGCTCCCCCATATTCTTTAGAGAAGCGATCATACTTGACATATGCATTAAATGCTGTTTCATGGTATGATCGGGTCTCTTCTTATAGGTGATAAACCTATAAGTCAGTATCCTCAGCTTAGGAGCTGACCGGGAGCCAAGGTGCTCTCTCAGAGCACTCCAAACCGACATCGCAGTAGGATACTGCTCGTACACTGGAATCAGATCATCGTGCATGCTGCTAAGGAGGATGACCCTAGCTTGGCCATCCTTCTTCTTCCATGCACAATACGCCTCCTCATCCAGTTTCGCCTGAGGCGTATCACCCACCCCGGGGTCTGTCATCTCGTGTAAGAGAACCTCCGCTAGGTCCTGCTCCTCGAAGACAAATTGAACTTTACGGTGCCAAATCTCATAATTGTCACCGTTCAACTTGTCTCCCTTAACGAGATCAAGTACGATACTCTTTGTCGCAGCCATTGTCTCTGTCACACAGAAAGAAAGAGACGTTAGTGACTAATAATGCTTATTTTCACAATTTCGTACACCCTACGAATTAACAATCCAAAATGAATCGAGTATTGACCCCAAAGTGAGCATATGAGTCAACGGACACCATACACCACAACCCGGGACCTCATCTCATCATCCGGACTTTAATTCGGTGCACAAAATCCCACAAATAGTCACAAATATGCACATAGGACCCCAAAAAAATTGAAAAAAAATCAATTTTGGACGACCTGACGCGCCGCCGGGGTTCCCCACGCGCCGCCGCTCGCCGGCGGTGCACTCCACGCGCCGCCACGCGCCTCCACGCGACGGCGGCAGCCTGCTGCACGCGCCAGACGCGCGGCGCGCTGCTCACGCGCTGCCACGCGCCACGCGCGGCGCGGCTCACGCGCGCCCAGTCGCGGCGCGTGGTTCACGCGCCTCACGCGCTGAGCCGCCCCTGAGCCGGGTCCGACCGGGTCGGTCACGGGTCAGGGTTGACCTGACCGACCCGGTCAAACGGTCCGGGTCTGACCCGGTCGGGTGGGTAGCGGGTCGGTCCGGGTCAGGGTCCGACCCGACCTCCCACCGCCATCCGCTTCACGCGCCTGTGTGGCGCGTGCCATGCACGCGCCTGCTGGACGCGCCCTCTGGCGCGTGCTCGTCACGCGCCCGCGGGTCTGGGCTTCTTCTTCTTCGCCCGACGGGTCCTGCAACGGGTTTTTCGACCCGATTCTCCGAAAACCCATTTCCGGCTAATTTTTACGACGGTTTCTGCCGGAAAATTTATTTGGACTTCCCACAAATATTTCGCACTCGTTTTTTTTTGAATGATTCAAGCCCTAAACACGGCGAATCATATATCCAAATTTTGGCCCTCCGCGGCCTCGCCGGAAAACCCAGTTTCCGGCAACCAATCAATGCAAAATGCATGTCAAAACGTAGATCCATGCACATGGAACACTAATATGCCATTTATTTAGATCAACAATCCCTCTACATGGATAGATCTAGGTTTTTAAGTTTTGGGCACCCTTAGGGCCGAAAACTTCAACTTTAATTTTCATGGCTTAAACATGCTCCAAAAATTCAGAAAAAATTATATTTGCGATCTACGTGACTTGGGTAACGTCACGGTATATTCGGATTCACGAAACTTATCCGTGATCCGAAACCCATTTTTGCAACCCCATATTTTTATACCCGAAAATATTCCGAAAATAATTTAATAAATCCAACCCTACGCTCTGATACCAATGTTGGATTTATATGCACATACACATGCGGAAGCGTGCAAAATATTTCGGAATCATAAAAGAATAGGATTTTCGGGCATACCTCAAAAGTAGATTGCAAAATCTGGGAACGACGAACCTCGATCAATCGACCTCGCAGTCGGGATGATAACCACAAAAGATGAGCTATCACCGCAGCACCACGACCCCTCAATCGAATCCGGTGACAAATTCTCTTCGCAGAATTTTTCCCTCTTTCTCTCAATTGTCTCTTTACAATTTTTGCAATGGTTGTGTATCCTAGGGTTTTGCCCCTAGTTTCCATATGTCTCCGTCACCACAAATGGTAGGGAATTCAAATCCCATAAGTTACCATTTGTGCATATGGAAAGTGGGATATTTCATTTTTCCAAATAAGGAAAGATGCCCCACGTGGGCATTCATTCCTTCAATAGAAAACATTCTCTCATAATTAGTCTCATACCATCACCAAAGCAACGAAAGACTTCAAAATTAGAATTGAACATTTCAAAGTTTCTTCTAAAATAAAACTTGTGATGGCAAAGTAGACAAAAGACTTCAACAGAAATCAAATTTCGCTGTCTTAAGCTTCAGGCTATTGCAACATAAAAAAAGGCTTCCACATAAAACAAGTGATGGTAAAGCAAACACAAGACTTAACAACAGAAATCAAATTTCCATGTCTTAAGCTTCAGGCTATTGCAACATATAAAAGGGCTTCCACATAAACAAGGACTAAATGCCAGCAAAAGTTTGGATCATAATCCAAAATACAAGAAGCCTCATAAACAAAAGAAAACAAAGTAGAGGCCTGACCAGCAAACAGAAATTCAGCAGCAATAGTAGCAATCAATCAAGCAGATGGATCCTGTCCATGATCTTAGTCACCACAAGCTCAGACTCCTTAAGCAACTTAATACTCCTGTTCAACCTTTTCCTCTTCTCCGCCACAGATGGTGACTCCTCCAGCATCTGCTCAATCCCTCCACCAGTTGGCCCCATCATCTCAGTCACAATCTCCATTTCAATATCTCTATTCACCAACTTATTCAGACTGAAAAGCAGATGCAAGGCTAAGCCATCCACAAGCCTTCTCATCACAATCTTCCAATATGCTGTCATCCTCATCTTCAGATCAAATGCCTCCCTCACAACACTCTCATGCTTCCTCAACTGACCAATCTCAACTTCACCAAATGCTTCAAGATTCACTTTGTTTCCCTTGGAATCATCACTGACAACTTCCATAAACATATCTAGCTGGCACATAAGCTTGTTCCAACACGACATGTACTTAGGATTGCAAGTATAATCAGTCATCTTCTCCATCTCCACCATCTCTATCACTTGAACAACAGAATTTTCCATCGCCTTCGAAATGAGACCATTTGCTGCTCTTCTCATCGATGACTGAAGCTGAGGATAGTTCTCCGAGTGAAACATCAAAACACGGATCACAACATCTCCAATATAGGTCCAAACTTTTCTCACAAAAGCAATTGGAGCTCCAGAAATAGTCTTCACACGTCTCCCCAACATCACCAACAAGGCAGTTCGAGGAAGGAAATTTGGAAGCCCAATAGACTTAGTTTCCTCCAAAATTCTGATCTCTTCCAGGAGAAAATCTCCTGCATCATGAAATTTAGTTCGAGAAGACTGAAGATCATCATGGTACTGATTGAGCATTTCAGCTATTCTCGCAGCGCAATGCATGTTCTCCTCATCTGGGTACTCATCGTATTCCCCCCTAATAAGAACTTTCCTTAGAGACTCCTTAACCAAGCCAATAATCCTCATGAAAGCAGTCAAGGCCTCAGCAATAGATGACAAATTCTGAGGCATTTTGTTGAGCTCTGTCACACTATTACTTAGCTTCACGTTGATCATCTTCACAATGTCAGGCAAAGACTTTGAAATGCTCATCGCTTGGATTTGCACAAGCTTTTGAGCTAAAACAGGAATACCGACTATAGATTTGTCAATTTTTGATAAAAGCGGATGAGATTCAAACAACCTAACTTCTTCGACTCTTGCTTCTTCATATGTTTCATCACCAACTCTGTTTCTGACACAAACATAGCCAAGACCAATGTTCACATCATCTGCAGTGACCTTTTCAAGCAAACCTTCGGGAGCTTTATCGGCTTTAGTCACAACAGCCAAAGTCCTCTCCCCTGTTCTGTCAACACGCTGAGACATCCGAATAGATTCGCATGTCGAGAAATCCACAGTTGCTGACAGTACATTGAGAATTATGCTTTCTTTGGGCTGTATGTACTGAAAGATGATGTTTGAAATCTGCTCATAGATGTCTTCGGGTTGTCCGTTAACAGGAACTCTCGTAATTCCAGGAAGATCAACCATTGTCAAGTCGGGAACTCCTTGCTTTTTCACCAAAAGTGTTAGTGGGGTGTGAGAAATTCCCTTTCTATTGCCCGCAATCTCATCAGTAGCTGCAACTATGTCTTTAGCGATCCTGGTTTCGTCGGTCCTGAGAGTTTTGCCA
The DNA here is from genome assembly GCA_033439265.1 of Dillenia suffruticosa. Lineage (NCBI taxonomy): Eukaryota > Viridiplantae > Streptophyta > Magnoliopsida > Dilleniales > Dilleniaceae > Dillenia > Dillenia suffruticosa. The sequence continues at coordinate 2,301,662 of JAVTVX010000016.1, forward strand.
TTGAATTCCAATGAAAGCTCCGTTTCTGAAACAGAGTGGTTTTGGAGTCTCATTATGAGAGGAACTCTCGTGCAAATGCCTTGGCCTCTTGGAAGACTTATTCCGGCCAGTGATTCAAGAACGCTCGATTTTCCGGAGGATTGATCGCCAACGACGACGATTGTTGGAAGCTGAATTCCTTCTTCCATAACTTTGAGGTAGCGGAGTTTGTCCACTGCGTCAAGTAGTGGTCTGATTTTGTCATTGTAGGAGGACACAATTGGAGCAACAACCATTTGGAGTTCCATAGCAACAGGTAAGAGAGAAGTTCAGAGGGTAGTGGAGAAGCAGATGAACAACGAGTGATTTAAAAAGAATGTTTTTGGGGTTCCAAACTGTTGGGGTAATTAATAATGAAGAATTGAAAATGACAAAATGTCTCTGCAGTTTCTTCCTCGTGTTACTTAAAATCATCGTCAACCTCTCTGCATGTCAAACAAAGATTAGATCGAGCCGTGTGTTGTCTTATCAAAATCTCGGTTTGTCATGGTGAAGTGGCGAGAATGGCAGGGGAAGGAAAAAGCACCGGTCCAATTCTCATTCCATTCTTGTCTTTTCCAAGGGTTGGGTTCGAACTACTGTGACAGTGGGAGTAAGAATCATTTCTAAGTGATCAACCATACAGTACTTGTGTGTGATTTTATTCTTGATAATTAAATATAAAAAAATTATCAAATAAAATATAAAAAAAGCAAATTATAAAAAAAGATTATTTTTCTTTTAATTAAATTTCAAAATTATAATTTTCTTTTAATGACCCATATTCTTTTAATTAAATTATAAAAAAAGCAAATTATAAAATATAATTATATTTTTTAAAATATAAAGCAAATTCAGTTACTTACCGTATAAAAGAGTATTTTATGACTAATAAAAATTAAACAATTTATTGATAATAAGAAGATTATTTTTCTTTGAACCAATAAATAAAGAAATATTCAAAATATTTTTAAACTTATTCAATTTTTGTTTCTAATTAATTAAACAATCACTCTATTCTATTGTAGAGGGAAGAGAGATGTTGTGAAGGCTGTGGGGGAAACGGAGGATCAAGGATTGAAAAGGGGGGGGGGGGGGGGGATGGGGGCGAAGCTCATTTGGGTTTTAAGGTTTCGGAGTAATTAATAAAGAAGGATCGAAAATGAGACAATGGGTCTGTCAGTTTCTCGCTCGTGCTACGTAAAATCATCATTAATATCTCCGCATGGATTAGATTGGTTTGAGATGTGTGTTGCCTGATCAATCTCGGGGGGAAGAAAAAGACGACGGTTGATCTGTCGAGAAAATTTTTGAGCAAATATTAATTAATTTAAAATATTAAAGTATTTTTAAAATATTTTTAAAACGAGAAATGCTTTTAAAATAGAGAAGCGTGTTGAAAAATTTTCATGCGTTAATGTTGAAAAATTTCCATGCATTATAGGATTTCCATACGTAGTAAACCATGTCCTTACCTTAATAGGGCTCCTATTAAGTTAATGGAAAAATATTAATGTTGAAAAATTTTTTAAAAATTCTCTATATTTTGAAGCACATCCTTACCTTAATAAGGCTCCTATTAAATTATCCTCTCTATTTTTTGTTTTTACCATCGAATTTCAAGTTTTTATCTGATTAATTTGGTTCGAGTATTGTGAAATCCATTTTAGCGATTGATTCTCTTAAATTTTTTTTTATAATTTTCAGAACTCAAATTCAAGATCTCTGATTGAAGGGGTAGAGTGTCCGACCATTCAATCCAAAACAGTTTGAACAAGTTACCCCCCTTTCTGCCGTGAACTCTTATAAATCATATTTATAGGAGTTACAAAAACCATATTCATAAGGGTTACAAAACTTGAATAAGAAGTCAACATTTTTCCAAAATCTTATACATAAAATATGATTTCTTACATGTTAATTATCTTTTCACAAAACACTACATTCTATTTTTATATATTCAGGTTGAATTAAATCATGAAAACAACAGTGGGGAGTGTTGGTTGTCTAAGGATTATTAGTTTGTGAAAAACTAGCTTAGAATGAAAAACTATGTTATATTCAAACAATCCAGTCTAAAAGACTCGATGAATATTAGGGTTCCTAATATCTTCATGGCAAGAAGTGGGATAAAAGAGTTGCTGCCGCCCATGCTATTGGTGCTATTGCTAAAAATATTAGGACACTACTTTGACTGATCTCAGTTTCTCTTTTCATTTCGATATCAGCAAGGGCAATTTCCAGCTTTCATACATTTTTCTTAGGGCTAACAATTAACTTGAATTCTTTTTAAGTAACAAAAATATATATATAATATCTGAATGAATTAACATATAGAACCAAAACCTCCTTGCTTTTTAACATGACAAATGGAGAAAAAATCGAAGAGCATGATAGGAGCCTATTGTTTTTTGGTAGCTCAGCCTTCTCGAGATTAAATTTTCAAAATAATGAATAACCAAACTTCATATGTACTTGGGTTAAATCTCTACCGGTCGAAACAGCCTGTAACATGTGCAATACATTAAACTCCTCTTGCCCCAACTTATGACCTTAAACAACGTACAGTCTCACATCTCTTGGAGAGTGATAAAAAAATAGAGAGAGAGAGAAATTGGGGAGAGAGATAGAAAGAGAGATAGAGAGAGAAAGATTAGACAGAGAGACTGTGAGAGAGAGTAGTTAAAGAACAATGCATTACATTCTCTATCCAATTTATTTGTAACATTATTTATTTATATTGTCTTCCCTAATCACTTATCACTAATAATTAATTAATTTCTTTAACCATTTAATCACTCAACTATTAACTTCCTAATTACTAAGTAATCTATTAACTATTAACTGATATTTTTAACTATGATCAATAAGTAACCATAATTCTTACAATAGTTCATCCATTTGAAAACATTCTTATCCTAAACAAACGATTAAGATTTTAAATTTATGAATTTTGAACAGAGATTTCAGTTGTGTTAAAAAAAATAAGGTAATGAAGATAAATAACGAATCTAACTTGAGTTGTAGGAAGATTCGTGGGAGAAAAGTCAAAAGGAGGGAGTTTGAGAGAGACTTTTTTTGAATTTATTTTTGGAGAAGTTTTCTACCATACTTGACTTATTTATTGATCAAGTTTCCTATCACACATTTTTTACAAAAATGGAATTTCGTTTTTTATTGATCATACTCTTTTTAAATAGGAAAAATTAGAATTTATAACAAAATATAATTTTTACTAAAAATAAATTTTTAAAATCATTCATAATATGAAGAATTCTCAAAACCAATATAACTGATTTTAAAAAGATCGCTATCAATTAAAATAGGAAAATTACTATTTATCCTAAAATCTTTTATTCTTATTAATTTTTAAATATTTTCTGCGGGGTGTGTGTGTATATGCACATATTATTTCCTTTCACTTTAATGATCGAAAGTTTTTTAATATTAACAATTTTAATCTTCAATTCAATGGTGGGTGGTGACTAAGAATATATTTATGAACTTCAGTTCTTGATTCTTCCTATTATTTTTTGCAGCTTCAAGTGGAAATCCGCGCCTCCCTGACTCTTTGCATTACATTGATCCATCAGGCCGTCCAAATGCATATCAGAGAGTAAGAATCCGGAGCTTCTTTTTATTGTTCTATTGTAAATTACCCACTCATAAATTAATTTAAATATTATTCATCACTTTTATAGGCAATTCTGGAGGTTGGAGAGGTTTTGCAATTTTATGATAATGTTAGGGGAAACTTTGTAAACAATAATCTCTTAGATGATATTAGAGGATAACAACTTCTTGTTAAAGAATCTTGAATAGTTGGATGTGAATTAGGGTATAAATAGATGGGATGAGAGTTGGAAAGGAGGGAGAAGTATTGTAAAGCTTTGGCTTAAAGATCGGGCAGTCTTGCTCCCAGCTCATGAGAGCAGACTATTTTTTTTTTCTTTCTTTATGTGTATTCTCCAACTTTCAACGAAAAGAAATTCTTGAGCTTTCAAGAACCTACAGTCCTCCATTTTATTCCTAACAATTGGTCCGACCTACCGTTACTCTCCCCCATTTTTTTCTCACTAATCTATCTCCTTTTTCCCCTCTTTCATCGAATTTTTCCAACTACATCTTTCTCCACCACATGACCAACACCAGAATGGATGCAAAACTCGAATCCATCGAGAAAAGCCTTGCGGAACTGGGGAAGGGTGTCTCGACACTAGTTAAGGAAATGAATATCCATCGCACTAAGATGGAAAAACTTGACTCTTTGAAAGATTTAGTGGTAGCACTGCTGCGACAAAAAAATGGTGGTCGAGAGGAAGCTGGTTCCTCTGCCTCCACCCTCCATGGTGTTCTGGGAAGCCCTTCTCTCACGATTGGGTCCATTCCCGTTATCGGAACCCAAAACCACAATCACCCACAACTCAAATATCCATCACAATAAGATGTACCTTTCACGCTATGACGACTGGATCTCCCTTGCTTCGATGGCCATGATCCCGCGGCTTGGGTCGGATCAGTGGAGTAATTTTTCGCCATTAATCACGTTGCGGATGATTCGAAAGTCGCTGTCGCCATGCTCTCTATGGATGGCTTTGCACTTCATTGGGTACAATGAATGATGGCTTAGAAACCCTCGATTTCTTGGTGCGATCTCACAACCGAACTGTTTGATCGGTTCGGGGGTGGTCTATCGGCGAACCCTTTTGAAGCTCTGGCGTTGACGAAACAATCAAGGACGGCCGATGCTTACATCAACGAATTCGTCGCTAGGGCTGTGCTCATCAAAGGCTTGAACTCCTCTATTCATTTGGGTCTCTTCCTCAATGGTCTCAAGGACGAGATCCGTGTTCGAATTCACTCCCACGAATCTCTCTCGCTCTTCCAGACAATGAAGCTTGCTCGGGAAATTGAAAGAGAGAATGACTTCTTTATAATAGGCTTTCTACCAGGTAAAGAGGACGGGACCCACTTCCCTCTCGGGTCGCGGAAATGGGATGGGTCCAACCCGACCCTTGAAGGGTCAGACACTTACTCCCACCCAAAACCCACGACCCGAACTCAGATCACATTCAACCCATCTTCCCTCCACAACAACCTTCACCAACAACAATCAACATCTTCACTCCCTCCTCTACAAACCTCTTCGTTCCCCAATCGCAACTCACGCCAAATATTCCACCATGAGATCTCGGACTTACACACCAAAGGGCTGTGTTTCAAATGCAAACAACCCTACCATCCCTTCCATAATGTCCGAACAAGAGCCTGCATGCGATCATTCTAGGCGAGGATGAGGTTCCATCGAATCATGAAGCTACGAGCGAAGACATAGTTGTAGAACATTTGCGATACCATCCGAACATTCGTTAGAAAGGGAGACATCAGGTGCTTGTCCGCTGGGAGGACGGAACACTGAACCTCCCAGATTTTACAGGCCAATCTCTGGGCTACAGTCTTAAGGACAATGTTGAAGTTTCAGCAGGAGGCAATGTTAGGGGAAAGTCTGCAAACAATAATCTGTTAGAGGATGTTAGAGGGTAATAACTTTTTGTTAAAGAATCTTGAGTAGTTGGATGGGAATTAGGCTATAAATAGATGGGATGAGAGTCGGAAAGGAGAGAGAAATATTGTAAAGCTTTGGCTTAGAGATTGAACAGTCTTGCTCATGGGAGCAGACTATTTTTTTTCTTTCTTTATGTGTATTCTTCAACTTTCAATGAAAAGAAGTTCCTGAACTTTCAAAAACCTACAGTCTTCCATTTTATTCCTAACAGATACTGACAAGCGCTTTCCAGCCTTGGGGTTTGGAGCTCGGCCAATTGATGGCCTAGTCTCTCACTGTTTCAACTTGAATGGAAGCAGTAGTTACTGCGAGGTATTGGCAAAATATTTTACACTTCTCCAGTTCCTGCTAGTTTTGAACCTTTTATCCTAATTCAACTTAAGGTTTGGAAAATTGTAAATTACTAGTTTCCAGTTGGTGAAGTTTCTTTGTTTTCTCACATACTTTTGAACTTTTTCTAGGTTGAAGGTATTCATGGAATAATGACAGCATACAAGCTTGCCCTGCAAAATGTTTCTCTTGCTGGGCCAACCTTTTTTGGACCCGTGGTGACCAATGCTGCTTATATAGCTGGTTAGTCCCTTGCAGAGGGTAGACAGAAGTACTTTGTTTTACTGATAATCATGGTGAGAATTGGACTTGCTAACATAAATACTTGAAACTTTTTTCTGGTGTCGTTATGATAGGATAATTATGTGATCTTGAATCTGTTGGATCATTAATCCAACATTGGGCTTATATGTTAAAATAATTATGTATTGGATACTGTCAAGCCCATAAGATAAGCCCATATGAAAGTGATCTGGTAAATTTGGAAAATTCAGTAATTTGGGTTTAAGTATATCAAAGGATATAGAAATAAATAAATGTGTAGATACCAATGCATATTTACTATTTATGATGGGTTAAGGTAACTTGAATAGCATATAATAGACTCAAACTGATCAATTCATCTGGTAAATTTGGAAAATTCAATAATAAGAATAGCATGAAAGTTACCTAAATTCATGTGAATCAGGTAAGGTAACTTGAATAAGCTAAATAGGCAAATTCCAATTATGAATTTAGAAGTAAAATCATCCCTACAACTATAAATAAGGGTTATGGTCCATGGGTCAATGAATTACTCTTCTCCCTAATACTCCCATCATATAGAGAGATTTTGTGAGAATACATTTGACTTGGAAGGCCGTGGCCGGGATTTTGCCCAAAAGAAGGTCGGATCAAGTTTGTATTCTATTCAGTTTCCGGCTATGGAGTCAGGTACACTTCCATCTAACTTGAATTTCAGTTTTAGTTCTTGAGTTTTGATTCCGGTGATTTAACACGATATTTGGCATATTTTTTTGCATCAAGTAATTTTCCCAACAAGTGGTATCAGAGTCAGGTTGTGTTTGAATCATCGGGATTTTTTTTTTTGTATATTTAAGATTTACTATAATTTTAGTATTTTATGAATTCTTTTTTGATATTTTGGTTTTCGGCAAAATATATATATACATACATATATATATATATATATATATATATATTCAAGTTTTTGTTTTTTTTTGTGGATTTCAATAAAGGAAAATGTTATGGAAATTTTTTTTTTATTTAAAGTCGACCTTCAGTTCTTATTAAAAGTCGACATCTAGTGTTTCCAAAAAAAAAAAAAGAATAAATTGTACTCTCGAGATTGCAAGAGCATGGCAAGTACTTTTGGCATATATATATATATATATATATATATATTAAGGAAGTTAATTTTTCTTTTAAGAAAAGTTACATTTTTTTTGGAACTCATTAGACTCAATTGAACCCATTTTCATCCTTATCATTTTTTACCGTCTTTTTTATATTCAAAACTGATCATTCTTTTAGTATGCGATGGCATGACATGTTTAAGAAAGTTATGTCAACAAGACGGGGATAAATCTAAGGTTGGCTGGTTTTTAAGCAGTTTTACACAAACTCACCACCTACCTGGGAACTTTCCTGGTGTCCTCTGCTATAGAATGGGGATTGGCCAAGTTTTGGATCAGTTGTCGACAAAAGGTTAAAAACTTTGGTTTTATGCCGACAACGAAGGTATAGGGATGAAAAAGAAAGATGATAGAAACAGATTTAATAAAATTGGGTTTCCTTTTTCGGGACCAATTTAAAGTTTATAAGATTGGGCTTTAAATGGCCCAATTCTCAAGATATTGAGTCTATCAGGATAAAATTGAATCTTTTTTCAACAAGACGGATATTATTCAAATATGAGTATGGTTTTGTATATATTTCGAGATACATTAATTGAAGCAATATGTCATCAAAGTGATCTCTTTTGTGAAAATTAATTTATTTTTTAGATATAAAAGGATGTGTGTATGCAATTCATGTGGATACCGATCGGCCCAAAGGAAGGTCCGTATTTGACGGAATTGCATGTGCACATTGTGATAATAAATGCGTGACAATTTTTCGTTTTTTTTTTATGTGATCAATTCATCGGCCCAAAGGAAGATAGTTGATTGACATACTCTTGTTGTCAGTGTTTGATTATTACATTCAGATGCCATTTACAAATTAATTATTTTGTTCAAAGATAAAATATTAATTGAGTTATCAGTATCTTATGATGGGAATTTCTCATATTTGAATTTATTTGCTTTTAAAGTTCCATTTGAGTATATATATTGATCACCGTTCTCTATTTTGACAGTTAACATTATTTCCACCAATATCAATACCCAACTCAACTCTATTCCCATGTTGAATGGCTCAAACTTCAAATCATGGCGATAAAATCTTTTGATTGTTCTCGGGGTTATGGATATGGACTTTGCGTTACGGACCGACTGTCTTCCACCAATTACAGATAAGAATACCTCTGATGACAAGAGAGAGTTTGAAAGGTGGGAGAGGTCGAACTGCATTAGTCTCATGATCATGAAGAAGGCCATCCCAGAAAGTTTTTTGGGCACTATATCTGATGCTATTGCTATAGCTAAGGACTTCTTTGCTGATATTGAGAAAAGGTTTGCCAAGAATGAAAAGTCAGAAATAGGTACGCTCTTAGCAAGTCTTGTGTCAATGAAGTATAAAGGTCAAGGCAATATTAGGAAGTACATCATGGAGATGTCTCATATCGCTTCAAAGTTAAGAGCGCTCAAGCTTGACCTCTCTGAGGACTTGCTTGTGCATTTGGTTTTAATATCTCTTCCATGACAGTTTAATCAGTTTAAAGTGAGTTATAATTGTCAGAAAGAGACCTGGTCTCTTAATGAGCTTATCTCTCACTGTGTTCAAGAAGAGGAAAGGTTGAAGCGAGATCGGACAGAAAGTGTTCATCTAGTCTCGACCAAAGGCAAGAAAAGGAAGCCCGCTAAGGATGCTGCAAGTACGGCACCTCAGAAGAAGCAACCAAAGGTACCGGGTGAACCGGAAAAGAAGGGATGCTTCTTTTGTGGTGGTGAGGGACATAGAAAGAATGAGTGTACCAATTATCACGCTTGGCGTGCAAAGAAAGATATGCCTATGTCTTTAGTTTGTTCTGAGGTTAATTTAATTTCAGTACCAGGACACACTTGGTGGCTAGATTCCGCTGCAACCACTCACATCAGTGTGTCAATGCAGGATTGCCTAAATTACCGACCGCCAAATGATGGTGAAAGATACATCTACGTAGGTGACAGCAATAAGGTTCCAGTTGAAGCCATATGAAGGTTTAGATTATTGTTAAGGACCGGATTTTTTTGGATCTGTATGAAACATTTATTGTACTGTCTTTTAGACGGAATTTGATTTCTATTTCTGTATTGGACAAATTTGATTTTACTTGTTCTTTCGGAAATGAGAAAGTTAGTTTGTTTCTTGATTCAAAATTAGTTGGTTCCGGTTTTTTATTAGGATCCGATAATCTTTATTTACTTGATACTGTGACTTGTTTTAATGAATCTCTGCATACTGGTACTCGAAATGTAAGGCGCAAATTAACCAATGACAATTTCTCCTCGTTGTGGCACAAAAAATTAGGTCATATCTCCAGACGGAGAATAGAGAGAATTATATCAGAAGAAATTCTTAATTCCCTTGATTTCACAGATTGACGTTTGTGTAAATTGTATAAAGGGAAAACAAACTAATAAAAGGAATTATGAGGCCAAAAGGATTTCAGACGTCTTAGAATTGATTTATACGGATATCTGTGGACCATTCCCTTCAGCTTCTTAGAATGATCAACGATATTTTATCACGTTCATAGACGATTATTCAATATATGGCTACATTTATCTCCTTACAGAAAAGTCCCAATCTCTGGATATGTTCAAAATTTATAAAGCTGAAGTTGAAAACCAACTCGGCAAACGAATTAAGAAAGTCAGATCTGATCGTGGTGGAGAATACTACGGCAGAAATGATGGATCAGGTGAACAGCGTCCAGGACCGTTTGCTCACTTCCTAGAGAAATGGGGTATCGTCCCACAGTATACCATGTCTGACTCACCCGCCATGAATGGTGTTACTAAAAGATGAAACATAACTCTTTAGGATATGGTAAAAAGCATGATTGATCATTCTGCCTTACCTGAGTCACTCTGGGGAGAGGCACTCAAAACTGCAACATACCTTCTCAACAGAGTTCCTACTAAGGCAACTATCAAAACCCCCTACGAACTTTGGACTGGCAGACGTCCTAGTGTGAAGCATCTGCGCGTTTGGGGTTGTCCAGCTGAGGCTAGGCCTTTTAGGCCCAATGAAAGGAAACTGGATGTTAAGACAGTTAGTTGCTATTTTATATGATACTCTAAAAAATCTAAGGGGTACAAATTTTATGATCCCACAAATAAGGTCATTTTTTAGTCGGGAAATGCCTGGTTTTTTGAGAATGTTGAGTTTGCGGGGGGAGATATGGTTAGAAACATTGTCTTTCAAGAGGAATATATTGATATTTCTACAGGTGTTATTGGACTTGATTAGATTTCTATCCCTGATCCTGTTCAAAACACAATAGAGTTAGACAATGTTGGAGAACCCTCTAATTCCGAAAAACAAACTCTACCACCTCAAGAACCTATGCCATTAAGAAGATCCACTAGAGAAAGAAGAAATGCAATTCCGGATAACTATGTTGTATTTCTTCAGGAACATGATGTTGACATTAGAGTGATGGAAGATGATCCGATCAACTTTCATCAAGCCATTGAATGTTATAACTCTCAAAAGTGGATCGATGCCATGAATGAGGAGATAAAGTCCATGAAGGACAATGATGTTTGGGATCTCGTCCCATTGCCTGAAGGAGCAAAACCCATTGGTTGTAAATGGATATTTAAAACCAAAAGGGATTCGAAAGGTAATGTGGAGAGATATAAAGCTCGTTTTGTCGCAAAAGGTTTCACACAGAAAGAAGACATTGATTATAAAGAGACTTTCTCTCCAGTTTCTTCGAAAGACTCTTTTAGGATTATAATGGCGTTAATGGCACATTTTGATCTTGAGTTACATCAAATAGATGTAAAGACGGCGTTTCTCAATAGTGACATTGATGAAACGATATATATGTTGCAACAAAAAAACTTTGTGTCAGGAGATCCAAAAAATATGGTTTGCAAACTTAAAAAATCCATCTATGGGCTCAAGCAAGCATCTCGACAATGGTATTTTAAATTTCATCAAATAATCATCTCCTTTGGTTTTGAGATGAATTTAGTTGATGAATGTATATGTCATAAGTTCTGTGGGAATAAATATATTTTTCTGATTTTATACGTCGATGACATATTGTTTGCCAGTAACGATAAAGACCTATTATATGAAACCAAGATCTTTCTCACAAAGAAATTTGAGATGAAAGATCTTGGAGAAAGTTCTTTCGTATTGGGCATTTAGATACACCGAGATCGTTCTTAAGGTATTCTACAATTGTTCCAAAAGGGATATATTGAAAAGGTCTTAACGAGATATGACATGCAAAATTGTAAACCTGGTGATACCTCTGTATTTAAGGGAGACAAATTTGGTCTCAAATAGTGCCCCCAAAATGATATTGAGAAACGGGAAATACAGAAGATTCGTTATGCATCAGCAGTAGGAAGTCTAATGTATGCTCAGGTATGTACGCGTCCAGATATTGCGTACATTATAGGAATGTTGGGCAGATACTTAAGCAATCCTAGAATGGACCATTGGAAAGCTGTCAAACGAGTCTTGCGGTATCTACAGAGAACGAAGAAATATATGCTCACGTATCGGAGGTCAGAACGGCTTGAGATCACTGGGCATACTGAATCCAACTTTGCGGGATGTCAAGATAGCATGAAGTTTACAACAGGCTATATCTACATGCTAGCAGGATGAGCCATTTCTTGGAAGAGTGCTAAACAGTCTCTTATAGCATCTTCCACAATGGCTGCAGAATTCATAGCGTGTCATGAAGCATCTAACCATGGAATATAGCTGCGAAATTTTGTCACAGGACTGCAGATAGTGGATAGCATTGATAAGCCATTCAAATTATTTTGTGACAACAAATCGGCAGTTCTCTATTCCAATAACAACAGGAGTTCGACAAAGTCCAAACACATAGATATCAAGTTCCTGGTTATTAAAGAAAGAGTATAGAGTGGTTAGATGTCTATAGAACATATAGGAACAAACTCCATGATTGCGGATCCACTTACAAAGGGTTTGCCACCCAAAGTATTCCTTGAGCATGTTGCTCGTATCGGCGTAATGCCACTTGAGGATATACAATTTTAATAGGAGTTTGTAAATCATGAATGCTCTATTGATATAAATATTGAGTTACTACAGTTAAATTCTGCAGAAATAAAGATTCAGCCTTTTTTTATTCACTCTGATTTGGTATGATCTCACTAAAGAGGACCAGTTGGAAATAGACATGTTAAAGATCATATTATATGACATTTCCATGCTACGCATCCATATCATAATCCATGTCATTTGGTTATATCAAGTTATGTGACCATTGAAGGTTGAGTTGCGAAATTACAATAAAAGCCGTCTTGATCTTAAGTTGATATGATTAATGGACGAGATTGGTTGTAAATACATTTCAGTATTGACAGAGAAGTTGAGTTCATTCGGTTATTTAGCAATTATATAATTATAAAGTTTCACATATAGTCCAAGTGGGAGATTGTTGGATCATTAATCCAACATTGAGCTTATATGTTAAAATAATTATGTATTGCATACTGTCAAGCCATAAGATAAACCTATATGAAAGTGATCTGGTAAATTTGAAAAATTCAGTAATTTGGGTTTAAGTATTTTAAAGGATATGGAAATAAATAAATGTGTAGATACCAATAGACATTTACTATTTATGATGGGTTAAATAGGGAATGTCTAAGGGTGACTTAAGAATAGCATGAAAGTTACCTAAATTCATGTGAATCATGTAAGGTAATTTGAATAAGCTAAATAGGTAAATTTCAATTATGAATTTGGAAGTAAAGTCATCCCTACAACTATAAATAAGGGTTATGGTCCCTAGGTCAATGAATTACTCTTCTCCCTAATACTCCCATCATATAGAGAGATTTTGTGAGAATACTTTTGACCTGGAAAGTCGTGGCCGGGATTCTGCCCAGACGAAAGTCGGATCAAGTTTGTATTCTATTCGGTTTCTGGCTATGGAGTCAGATACACTTCCATCCAACTTGAATTTCAGTTTTAGTTCTTGAGTTTTGATTCCGATAATTTAACACGATATTTGACATATTTTTTTGTATCAAGTAATTTTCCCAACAGAATCAGCGGCATTCCTTTCACCTTTCTGCTTTCCATTTTGCATTTTGGAGTGATCGCTGTATTTTGCATGGGAGTAAGTTCTTGATGCTGCATTTTCTTACTGAAGTTTGCCGGAATGTCCAGGATGGAGTCATTACAGACCTTTTCTAGATATCAAGCCTGCTTCTACCACCCCAAAGTAAAATTCTAATATGCGTGGCTTCTTCCCTTTTCTTGCAGGTGGAGAGGTATCAATTGTTCAATCACTTTTGGCAGAACTACCCAACCAATTTATGACCTATATGCGTTCCAGAGATATTTTCCCAAATACCTGAATTCGTACAGATTTGTGCATAAATTTTTGTGCCTGTGAGATTGATTTAGTTCTTGTGCTTGTTTATTCTTCTTTTGTTCCGAATGCATTCGCCATTCTTCATCTTGGTCCCAATTCCACCATGAGCAATTGCTTATCAATGAGCTCTTCTTGATAGCTTTTATTTCATTTTTTTTTGGGATATTGGAAGCAAAATGGAAAAATGTAAAATTATCTTGATCATTCTCAAATTAGTTCGTCAACTTCTTTCAACTTTGACAATGTATTTTCCAAAATTTTAAACTTCCATAAAAATTAGGTCCTTTTGTTGCAAAAATATATACAATATTTTTAATTATTTTTTGATTTTTCATAAAATTAAACATTTTGTTTACGACATTATCTTTTACGAATACATGTTAATCTTTTTTTTTTAACCATTCGATGTACTCGAGGAACCATTAAATTGCTCTTTCCTATACTTCATAAAGACAGAAAATCGGGCTCTATTTCCGATATGGGATTTTATGAATTATTAATACATTTTGAGAATTAATTTAGTTGTTTTTTTTATACATATATCTCTTAAGATTTTGCAAATATCGTAGACTTTTATTTGTTAAAATTAATAATGTTTGTGAAAAAATGCATAAAAATAAGAAATAGACGAACATTTTCAAACAATAATGAAAAAGTGAAGAAAAATTACTTGAAAATCAAATGAAAAAAGGGACTATTTCTCTATCTGTGCATATCATCTTTGTGTGAAAGTCATGTTAATTTTTCTTGTATCGTTTTAATTTCATTACCTAAAGGGACACTCTATTGCTCTTTCCTCTACCTTATAGATTTTTCATGTGGGATTTTAACCTTGTAACTTAACTTTTGAGCTTATGCCCGATTGTATAATAGTTATATCAAAGAAAATATTATATGTACAATTCCTAAACTATGAGCTTTAAATTTTGAAAATCTTAATGAATTAATCTCTGTCACTGATAATGTAAGACCGGCCTTTAAATGTTGATATCTAAAGACGTGGCATCCGAGGTGCGCGAAGAGTTGTTGAGTTGACATGAAAGGTGTATTAGAATGCTGACATGTCAGTTAACACATCATCATAGTCAAACACCATTGCGACAACGTCACAAAAATGTTGCCGTGACATGGCAGTACCGCATTATATTTATGCTGATGTGGCATCAATCATGTTAGCAAGGTTGGTCACATTTGACCCAATTATAATTATGTCACATTTGGCATCCATCATGCTTTATCCAGGCGTCCAGGCTTGGCACTGCCGCGTCAGCAAAGACCCTAAACTGTCTATTCCTCTTGTCTCTCTCTCTCCCCTCGTCCTTCTTCAAAGGCTGTCTCTCTCTCCCCCACTCTCTCTCTCTCTCCTCTGTCGAGCCATAGCAACCGGCTGCCACGATTTTTGCTAAAGTACAACGCAATCTGGTAGCCTCTCTCACACCTAGGAGAGAGGGGGGCCAAGTGAGAGGCTGGTGGGTGGTGATTGAAGCAGAGATAAAGGCAAGTGGAAGTGCACGGTGACTAAAATTGATAGAATACTGAAACTGATTTCGAAGACAATTGGGAAAATCGAAGGCTGAATGATATGATAATTGTGGAGATGACTGAATTGAAAATGGATATGGTGAACTGAAGATGAATCAAGTAGCGACTAATGTGAATTGAAAACGGAGAAGTCAAAGAGGTGGTGGAAGAGCACCTGTATCACCATCGAAATTTGCTCCAATTCGCCTTCGATTCTTCATCATCGCCGTCAATTTCATTGGCTTCTTTATTGATTCTTCTCTTTCACTCTTTAGTCACTGCCCCTTGCTTCGATTTCATCGCCAATTGCAGAATCGCTTTCGATCACCTTCATCTTCCACTTTTCAAGTTCTAGTTAGTCAATTTCAGTTCAATCACTATCGATTTCATACCTTGAAACTCTATTTCTCATGATAGTTCTCTCTCTCACTCTCTCATATGCTCTCTCTCTCTCTTTCCATCCACTCTCAAACTCGGGTCACCCTCTCAATGTATCTTTCTTACTCTCTTTCTCCAACTCTATATCTCTCTCTGAGACTATCTCTCTCTTCCACTCTCTTCTCTGAAGCTAACTCTCTCTAACTCTCTCTCTCTCTTTGAAACTCCATCTCCCGCTTTCTCTAAAACTCTACCTCTTTCTCACTCTCTAAAACGTTTTTTTCCCCGACTCAAACTTGGTTCTCACCATCAATGCTAAAGCTAAGTGCTTATGTGACATTGCCATATCATCAATTCATTGACACAGCATTGCCATGTCAACAATTTATTACCGTTTCATCTATTATTTCAAATAGTTGACTGATGTGACATGTGTGACTATCGAACTTGTTAATGATTAGGTGTCAACCACGTTAACAACTTAGATCAGATGTGACGTTAAATTTTGTTGTATATATGAAAATTAAATATTTTGTTAGAGATATAGCGTAGCAAAGTCGGGAATTAATCTTGTTATATATGTGAAATTTATATATTTTGATAGAGATATTATTTAACAAAATTGTAGTCAGAAAAAGATTTAGATCATTTCTCGAATTGTGCATGTCATTCTTGCGCATAGGCCATGTTGATCTTCTTTGTTTCATTTAGATGTCCCCGAAGGAAATTGTATTGCTCTTTCTCATGTGGGATATTAATATTTTAATTTTTGAACTTGGGGAGTTAATTTAGTTATTTTTGTGAAAATTGTATATTTTAATACATATATTGCTTAGGATTGTGCAAATAATGTAGACTTTTATTTGTTAAAATTAATAATATTTGTAAAATAAATTACATAAAAATTATAAATAGGCAAACCTTTCTAACAAAAATGAGAAGGTGTGTTTCCAAGGGGACAGTCTAGTTATACAAGTCCCCCTTTCCAATCTGGTGATCCCATGTTCAAATTTTTATATAATAAAAAAAAATAAGAAAGTGTAAAAAAAAAAAAATAGACAGACCTTTAAAACAAAAATGAAAAGTGAAAAAAAAAATTACAAAGAAATCAAAGTAGAAAAACCTTTCAAACAAAGATGAAAAGTGAAGAAAAATTACTTGAAAATCAAACAAAAAAAGGGATCATTTCTCGATTTGTGAGTGTCATCCTTGCGTGCATTGCTCCAATTTTATCGAATGTCCCCGAAGGTACACTACATTACTCTTTCCTCTGCTTTTGACGTGGGATTTTGATGTTGTAACTTATTTTTTGACCTCATGCCTAATTATGTGTCGAAATAACAGCATAAGTTGGGAGTTAATTTTGTTGTATCATTAAGAGTGGTAAGCTTGGGAAGGGTGATTGGGGAGAGAATGAAGAGGGACATAAGTAAAGTGGGAGAGGTTAAAATCAGCTGGAAGCAACCTGAGGAGGGTGTCCTGAAATTAAATGTAGATGGTGCTACTACTTTGGTGGGAAACCAGGCCGGTGCAGGTGAGATTTTCAGAAATAGTGAAGGTCGGTGGGTCTATGATTTTTGGATGAATGCTCGCACAACTAAAGGAGAGATGGCTGAGTTGTGGGGCCTGAGGATGGGTCTGTTGATAGCCAGAAGGAAGAATCTAAATCCTCTGGTCATTGAATGTGATTCTCTTATGCCGGTGCATGCGATCAACTCGGGGGTGGGGCCGAACCATCCTTGGAAGCACCTGCTAGAGGACTATAAGGAAATCAAGCATGGCTTAGGCGTCAAGACAATCAACCATGTCCGTAGGGAAGCCGATAGATGCGTGGATAGATTGGCCAAACTGGGGCTGAATTTGCCTAACCTGGAAGTTAATGGAGGTAGTCACAAGGAGTCTGACACGCCTCCAATCGACACTACAAAAAAATAAGTTTTTAGTGATAAATTTAGCGACAAAAACTTAATAAAAATTCATTGCTAAATTCATTAACGACGAAAAAATTTTCGTCACTAATAATATGTCACAAAAATTTAACGACAAAAAATTAAAAAATCATCGCTAAATTTAGCGATAAATAATTTTTTGTCGCAAATTTAGTGACAATTATTTGTCGCTATAATTTGCAACAAAAATCTAAAATTTGTCGTATTTGAAATTTGCATACCAATGAGCCTTTTGCCATGAAATTTATCACAGTGTTCCCCGTGAAATTTGTAAACTAATGAGCCTTTTGCCGAATACAAACATTTTGACATATTATGTATTTGAAGATAAATTGTGTTCCGTAAAAATATGATTATCAATAATTTAATTAAAAAAATAACTTCAAATAGAAGGATGATGTAAAAGAATCCAAATTAATTAAATTATCTTTCTTATTATTTTAAATTTTTACAGATAACTTATTTTTAACATTATTTTTTTATTATTGTTATTTTATTTTTTAGTGTTATCTTTTTTTATTTTTGATTTCAAATTTTAATTTTATATTTTTTTCTCTTCTCTTTCTTATATTTGTCTCTCAAACTGCTGTCACAAAGTTTAGGATTAAGATTCAAATTGTTCTTGTCGTGAGATGAATTGCATTCGAAGAAATCAATATTGAAAAGTGACACAAATAAATAAATAAAACTCCATGCAATCACAATTCTCAATTAATTGGGGTGTGTGTATATATGTATATGTATTTTTTCTAGCACTTCCTGTACAGACAACTGTTGTTAGGGAAAATTGACAAAAATCAACTAAATAGAAAATATACAATAATTTAACTTGATTCTCTTAATATACGTACATTCACGATTATCATCTATTACTAATCATTCAATTTATACTCATCAATTATTACAACTAATTGAACAACTAATCACCCTCACCATCATTTGTCATAAGTATTATGATAGCTCAGTTACATGATCACTCAATGTCCCTCAAGGATTGCTCATGCGGCTCAAGCGGTGGACTCTCCCCACTTGGGTATTGAGAACGAGGAGAGGTACATTACAACTACTAGAACAATTGATCATTTGCCAAAGAACTGGGGCTTCACATTTTCAAAAGAAAATAATAGACGTGACATATATCAAAAAGAGGATCAGATTGATTAAAAAATATATACCGCACTACCACCTACAGTGCATAAATGGAAACACATTCAAGTGGCTTACTAACATTGGACAAGATGATAAGAATTTCCTTGCATCCCAGAAATCACAACAGCCATAAACTTTTAAAGAACTTATTCAACTTGAAAATATTGTGCAAATGGCCACTCAGATGAGTCAGAATTTTGCAACACTACAAGCAAGTAGTAATGTTGATGAGGAAGATATAGAAGCGCTTGGGTTCATCTCAGCAACCCTTGTATTCAATCACCTATTTGTAAATAAGCTGACACATATACGCTTTTTATGCCAACAGCTCACTACAAGAAATCTTCACTAACCCACCATTCCGAGAACTTATCCAACCCCCCACCAAAACCAAAAACTTACAAGTAATGAGGTTTCAATTCACCACATAAAAGAAACAAATTGTAGAGTACCTAAGAAATTTGGCAAAGGCATGGACCAATTGAATATTACCGCACATGGGGCTTGTCTAAGACAAACTAACAACAGGAATTTTCTACCAACTGCCAGAGGCATATTTCGGCCCAACCAATCACCATAATCAGTAAACCACATTTTATGTAGACTGATGAAAAAAATGATAAGTATAGCCATTTGTAATCTAACAACTGCTCTGCATCACATTACCATCCTTGACCGTAGAAGTACCAGCACAGAATGCAAAAATTAGAGCCCTATTCGAGCCAATAAATCCTTCTCGAAGCGAAATACTCCAACCATCTGCTCTGCCCAACCAACGGAAGCAAGACATTCAAGTAGCTGACTGACCTAAAATAGAAGAACCTATTGCATTCATTGAAGCTTTAGTGGCATAAATCCCTCCTAAAAGAGCTTCTTAACATGATCGAATCCCCGCCATCTAGCTCCCAAGAGAGAGAGAGAGAGAGAGAGAGAGAGAGATCTAACAGCCACTGAGAGGAATGAGAACTCATTATGATAAAATGAGATGAAACCCATCAAAATTACAGGAAAGTGATCTTCAACTTACGCCCCAGGCTTGTTAATATTATTGATCATGCATCAATCCCCTCATCAATAATCCAAAATTATAACCAAACCAAACATAATCTTAAATTCCAGTTCTTCCAAAAAATGCCTTTCAAAAAAATTTCAAATTTAAAGGCAACCATGTCCAGACAATCCCCTCCTCAACCCCCCCCCCCCCCCAAAAAAAATGAATAGGCCACTGATGGGTACTAAAATCATAAAACAGTTCATAAAACGATTCCGACAAAATATGAAGCTTTTGGTTTTCAGGACATTATTAATACTATGAGATGAAACCCATCAAAATTATAGAGAAAATAAGCCCCAACTGATGTTTTAGGGTTCATTAATGTAGTTGCCTTAAATCCCTGAACCACAATCTTGAAATATAACCAAAAGAAGAAAAAACTCAACTTTACGCATTGCACATAAGGAGATTAAACTCAACTGATTACATATTTGGAGGAAGAATTCCAAAGTTTAAACTAAAAACCCTAATAACCTATACCAGTGATGTGAATCTGAAACCCCCAGAAAACCTAGTTAGGAGATAAAAAAATTAAAAAATAAATAAAAAGGAGAACCCATTTGAAATCATAAACAAAAAAGAGGAATTGAAAAACACCAGATCCCATTTGACATCACGAAGATATGCAAAATTCAAAGTATATTACCAACGAGTCGAAGAATTGAAGCACAAAAAAAACCCACTTGAAATAACACAAACAAAAGAGAAATTCAAGAAAGATTACTCACACCAAATCGAATGACTGAGCAAAAACAAGCAAAACCCACTTGAAATTTGAAGAGCAAGGATTCCTCACAGATCAAATTGGGAAAAAAAAATTTGGTCCATTTCTCGATTTGTGCGTGTCATCCTTGCGCAGGGGCCATGCTAATCTTCTCTGTATTGTTCCAATTTTATCGGATGTCCCCGAAGGGACGCCTTAAAGCACTTTCGTTAGCCTAATAAAATGATACAGAGAGCAATTGCATTCCGTTGTGGGATTTTAATGGCGTGTCTCTGACACGTTTTGGGCTCAGGCCGAATTACGCGATGGCAACAAGTGTTGCTTCGATACTTCGTTGGCCGGTGGGAATTACACCGACTCTTACGTCAAAAATCAAAATTCGACTTGTAGTAAAAATAACATTAAAAGAGCTTCATGATTAAAATCCGATAACAATTTAATTAAAATGAGTCAAAATAAAATTCTGGATACTCAACTCTGGATCAAGTCAAAAAATAAAAAAAAAAGGTTTATATATATATATATATATTTTGTAAAAACGTTTATATAAAATGTTAAGAGTTGTGCTCAGTGGGTTTTGATGAGTGAACAAAACAGGCGAAATGAGTTTTATATTATTAGTGTTCACAAGAATCTAAGTGCATTCTGGGAGCTTATTTTGGGGTAGCCTAATTTTTCCATGAGATGGTTGTTAAATAACTGAGCCTTTTATTTATTTATTTTAGTTTTCATCTATATCAGTATTTAAATTTTATCTGATTAATCTGATTTGAATATTATAAAGTTTATTAAGGTATTACTCTCTTAAATCATATTTTTCTATTTTCATAATTCAAATCTGAAACTTATATTTAAGAGAGTGTAGTGCTTAATCGTTTATATTCACGGGAGTTTGGTAATGAGTATTTTATTTTTTTGGGTAAAGAGAGGATAAAAAAAAAAAGTTATAGCCTACATAGTGTTCTAAGACTAGATTAGTAAGATGAAATCGAACACCGATCAATTAAAAATATAAAAAATAATTAAAAAAATAGCAAGCCCAAAGCACCAAACAACAGTCCTCAAAAAGACAGTTTGATGATCACAATTATCTCTTTAAATCTTGAGATTTAAGGTTTAAATTTTTGTATAACCAAAAAAAAAAAAAACTACAAACAACACAAAAATTGGGCTAGGCCCTAAAGCTAGAGGAGAAGTGAGCACTTGAACCCCTTGATGCATGGGGTGGCCTAGTATGACGAGCCTTTTATTGTTGTTTTTTTTTTTTTTTTTGATACTATAATAATTAGTATTTAGAGTCATGATTTAATTAATTCGATTCGAAATTTATAATGATCCATTTAAAAAGTCATTCTCTTAATATAATTTATTTCATGTTCAACTTAAAAGTTAAATTTGAGATTTTAATTAAAAAATTTAACGTTATATTCCTTAAATCATCTTATCATCGGAATGAGCCTTTTATTGTAGACAAATATTATTACATGTCATGTATTTCAGATTGAATTGTACTAGATGAAACCAAGATCAAAAAGTGACATAAATAAATAAATAAAAATAAATAACTAAGACACCATGCAATCACATTTCTTAATTAATTGGTGTATCTATTTTTTTTTTCCTTGGCACTTCCTATACTAACAACTGTTAGGAAATTTTTTTTAATATATGCAATACACAACAAAAATAAACTAAATTTAAAATATATAATATTTAATATAATTCTGTTAACATATCTACATTCACGATCATCATCTATTATTACTTATTTAATTTATAATGATCAATTATTTCAAAAATAACAAATCCCCTCACAATCTCTCGCCATAAGTATTATGATAATTCAATTACATGATCACTCAAACCAATACTAAATTCAAAGTCATATTATACACCCCTAGCAACATGTGTGACCACTCTCTATTTGATGAACTCTAACGAGCCACACTGTTTAAGCCACACGGTTTACCTAGCGAACCATTTTAGCCACACCCTTTGGTTGGTGGATTTCCTTAAGCCACACCTTTAACCATATTTGTATGAGTTGCCAAATTTGCACGCCATGCAATTGTCTTTCCAATATCTTACACACAAAATATTCTCCTTCCTCATAAAGCTCGAAGTTGACGTTGTCATGCAATATTAACAGAGCTATTACAAGGAGCTGTTTCATTCAGAAATTTCTTGCAGTAAATAAACTCATCAATGGGTTGCTAAAAGTTCATTATTCTAAAGCATTCTTCTTTCTCTTTGTTGGATTCTATTCATCATTTCTGAAAATCTTCAGACTGCCTATCATATATGACTCAGAAAGTATATAATAATAAAATTGAGTTGCAAATAACGAAATGCACCACCCACAAGTGTGTTGTAATTTGTGATATAATAATCATATATTCTCTTCTAAGATTTACATTATCAATTGTGCCTGCAAAACATTACTTTCCGGCACCATTTTTCCAGCCTATGGCTCCACGCTTACGGAATTTTTCTTGGCTTTGGAGCGATCCGTTTGGAAAATATGGGTGTAACTTCAGCACCCTCACAGCAAGGAAAATACATTCATCCTACTTCAGCACCCAAATTGTTGAATTTCATTTAAAACAGCACATCGTTTGCCTTCTTTAAACATATCCCTTGGATTCTCTACAAGACATTAATATTGATGACCAGATCATTGACTCATTTTTGATAATTAGCTACATTTTTAATTAAAAAGGATTTAACTTGGGGTGTGAGTAGGGTTGATGAGGAGACAGCACTACTTTGTTGCACTCTTCATAGAAAACATTTTATCTCATAATTTGTCTCATACCATCACCAAAGCAACGAAAGACTTCAACTTTAGAATTGAACAATACAAAGTTTCTTATAAAATAAAACTTGTGATGGTAAAGTAGACAAAAGACTTCAACAGAAATCAAATTTCGCTGTCTTAAGCTTCAGGCTATTGCAACATAAATAAAGGCTTCCACATAAAACAAGTGATGGTAAAGCAAACAAAAGACTTAACAACAGAAATCAAATTTCTATGTCTTAAGCTTCAGGCTATTGCAACATATAAAAAGGCTTCCACATAAACAAGGACTAAATGCCAGCAAAAGTTTGGATCATAATCCAAAATACAAGCAGCCTCATAAACAAAAGAAAACAACGTAGAGGCCTGACCAGCGAACAGAAATTCAGCAGCAATAGTAGCAATCAATCAAGCAGATGGATCCTGTCCATGATCTTAGTCACCGCGAGCTCAGACTCCTTAAACAACTTAATACTCTTGTTCAACCTTTTCCTCTTCTTCGCCACAGATGGCGACTCCTCCAGCATATTCTCAATCCCTCCGCCAGTTGGCACCATCATCTCAGTCACAATCTCCATTTCAATATCTCTATTCACCAACTTATTCAGACTGAAAAGCAGATGCAAGGCTAAGTCATCCACAAGCCTCCTCAGCACAATCTTCCAATATGCTGTCATCCTCATCTTCAGATCAAATGCCTCCCTCACAACACTCTCATGCTTCCTCAACTGACCAATCTCAACTTCACCAAATGCTTCAAGCTTCACTTTGTTTCCCTTGGAATCATCACTGACAACTTCCATAAACATATCTAGCTGGCACATAAGCTTGTTCCAACACGACATGTACTTAGGATTGCAAGTATAATCAGTCATTCTTCTCCATCTCAACCATCTCTACCACTTGAACAACAGAATTTTCCATCACCTTCAAAATGAGACCATTTGCTGCTCTTCTCATCGATGACTGAAGCTGAGGATAGTTCTCCGAGTGAAACATCAAAACACGGTTCACAACATCTCCAATATAAGTCCAAACTTTTCTCACAAAAGCAATTGGGGCTCCAGAATCAGTCTTCACACGCCTCCCCAATATCACCAAGGCAGTTCGAGGAAGGAAATTTGGAAGCCCAATGGACTTGGTTTCCTCCAAAATTCCGATCTCTTCCAGAAGAAAATCTCCCGCATCATGAAATTTAGTTCCAGAAGACTGAAGATCATCATAGTACTGGTTGAGCATTTCAGCTATTCTCGCAGCGCAATGCATGTTCTCCTCATCTGGGTACTCATCGTTTTTCCCCCCTGATAAGAACTTTCCTTAGAGACGCCTTAACCAAGCAAATAATCCTCAAGAAAGCAGTCATAGCCTCAGCAATAGATGACAAATTCTGAGGCATTTTGTTGAGCTCCGTCAGACTATTACTTGGCTTCACATTGATCATCTTCACAATGCCAGGCAAAGACTTTGAAATGCTCATTGCTTGGATTTGCACAAGCTTTTGAGCTAAAACAGGAATACCCACCGTAGATTTGTCAATTTTTGATAAAAGCGGATGAGATTCAAACAACCTAACTTCTTCGACTCTTGCTTCTTCATATGTTTCATCACCAACTCTGTTTCTGACACAAACATAGCCAAGACCAATGTTCACATCATCTGCAGTGACCTTTTCAAGCAAACCTTCAGGAGATTTATCGGCTTTAGTCACAACAGCCAAAGTCCTCTCCCCTGTTCTGTCAACACGCTGAGACATTCGAATAGATTCACATGTCGAGAAATCCACTGTTGCTGACAGTACATTGAGAATTATGCTTTCTTTGGGCTGTATGTACTGAAATATGATGTTTGAAATCTGCTCGTAGATGTCTTCGGGTTGTCCTTTAACGGGAACTCTAGTAATTCCAGGAAGGTCAACCATTGTCAAGTCAGGAACTCCTTGTTTTTTCACCAAAAGCGTTAATGGAGTGTGAGAAATTCCCTTTCCATTGCCCGCAATCTCATCAGTAGCTGCAACTATGTCTTCATCGATCCTGGTTTCGTCGGTCCTGAGAGTTTTGCCATTGAATTCCAATGAAAGCTCCGTTTCTGAAACAGAGTGGTTTTGGAGTCTCATTATGAGAGGAACTCTCGTGCAAATGCCTTGGCCTCTTGGAAGACTTATTCCGGCCAGTGATTCAGGAACGCTCGATTTTCCGGAGGATTGATCGCCAACGACGACGATTGTTGGAAGCTGAATTCCTTCTTCCATAACTTTGAGGTAGCTGAGTTTGTCCACTGCGTCAAGTAGTGGTCTGATTTTGTCATTGTAGGACACAATTGGAGCAACAACCATTTGGAGTTCCATAGCAACAGGGAAGAGAGAAGTTCGGAGGTTGGTGGAGAAGCAGATGAACAACGATTTAAAAAGAATGTTTTTGGGGTTCCAAAGTGTTGGGGTAATTAATAATGAAGAATTGAAAATGACAAAATGTCTCTGCAGTTTCTTCCTCGTGCTACTTAAAATCATCGTCAACCTCTCTGCATGTCGAACAAAGATTAGATTGAGATGTGTGTTGTCTTATCAAAATCTCGGTTTTCCATGGTGAAGTGGCGAGAAAGGCGGGGGAAGAAAAAAGCACCGGTCCAATTCTCATTTCATTCTTGTCTTTTCCGAGGGTTGGGATCTGACACCCATGAAAATGGTAGACAGAGCCTGGTGTAGTTACTATTGTGACAGCCGGAGTAAGAATCATTTCTATGTAATATTTTAAATTGTTTTTTTAAAACATATATTTGTTTTTTTTTAATTGTTTGAATTGTTAATAATATGTTTTTTTATTTTAAATTGTTTGAATTGTTAATAATATAATATTTAAATAAATAAATGAAAATTTCAAGAGTAGTTGAGTTACGATGCCAAGCGTGTAGCCACCAAAACATGTTGATTTGAAGAGGAGGTACCGACGGATTTGGTATTAATTTTTTTAATTAAGTTTTTAAATTTAATTTATGGATTGAGTATAAAAAAATTCACGGTTTGAATATAAAAAAAATTATATTAAAAAAATAATTTTTTTTAAATAAATCACTGTAAATCTCAAATCAGATTAATCAAAATATCACTATGATATAATAAAAAAAAAAAAAAGAAAACCAGGCATCGAAATCAACCACTCTGCTCAATTCGAGTATTTGTGGATGAAATATATTTATACATATATGTGAGATTTTATTCTAAATAATTAAATATAAAACAAAAATCTTTAATAAAATATAAAACAAATTCAGTTAGTTACCGTATAAAATAATATTTTATGACTAATAAAAATTAAAAAATTTATCGATAATAAGAAGATTATTTTTATTTGAACCAATAAATAAAGAAATATTCAAAATATTTTTAAACTTATTCAATTTTTGTTTCTAATTAATTAAACAGTTACTGTATTCTATTGTAGAGGGAAGAGAGATGTTGAGAAGGACGTGGGAGAAACGGAGGAACAGGGATTGAAAAGGAGGGGGGGGGGTTGAAGGTGAAGGTCATTTGCGTTTTAAGGTTTAGGAGTAATTAATAAAGAAGGATTGAAAATGAGAAAATGGGTGAACAGTTTCTTGCTCGTTCTACGTAAAATCATCATCATTAACATCTCCGCAAAGATTAGAGTGAGAGCTGTCTGTTGTCTGATCAACCTCGGAAGCCGGCGAAGAAAAAGACACCCGTTGATCTCTCATTTCATTCTTGTCTTTTCGGAGGCTTAGGAGTGACCCCTACTATTGTGACCCACTAAAACGGTAGATAGAGCCCCGTGGTTAGGACCCAAAAAAAAATGGTGTTACCCTTCACCAGGCGTCTCCTGTGCATCAAGGACACTTGAAGAAACGGCCGAAAGAGTGACTTATTGGGGCCAGATTTGTTGGTCTTGGTTACCTCGTATCAACTTTCACATATAGGATTTTTGAACCTTCCAGATATACTTCATTACTATCTTATAATTATCAATATATTTTATTAATTACATGGAAACATTTTCAGAATATGAATAGTTCAAAACACTCTTCAATCTTTTCTGTATCGATCCTATTTTATCGGATATACCCGATGGAAGGGACGCTTTATTGCTCTTTTTATGCACTTCACTCGTTTTTCGATGTGGGATCTTAACGTTGTAACTTACCTTTTGAGCTCATGCCTAATCAGGCAATAGCAATATCAGGCGAAACTTATATATTTTGATAGAGATACCATTTAGCAAAATCGTAGTTGGAAAAAGATTTAATCCATTTCTCAAAATTGTAGTCCGAAAAAGATTTGGACCATTTTTTTTTGAATTGTGCGTGTTATCCTTACACGGGCCATGCTAATCTTCTTTGCATAGTTCGGATGTTCCCGAAGGAGTATTGTATTGCCCTTTCCTATGCTTTATAAAGATCGAAAACTCTGCTCTACTTCCGATGAGTGATTTTGATGTTTTAACTTATCTTTTGGTGCCCAGTTATGCAATAGTCATATCGAATTACCCA
This sequence comes from Dillenia suffruticosa, assembly GCA_033439265.1. Lineage (NCBI taxonomy): Eukaryota > Viridiplantae > Streptophyta > Magnoliopsida > Dilleniales > Dilleniaceae > Dillenia > Dillenia suffruticosa. The sequence continues at coordinate 2,329,395 of JAVTVX010000016.1, forward strand.
TATAAGTTGAGAATTAATTTAATTATTATCATAAAACTTATATATTTTCATACAGATATTATTTAGGATTATGCAAATATTGTAGACTTTTATTTATTAAAATTAATACCATTAGCAAAAAATTTGCATAAAAATTACACTTTCAAACAAAAATGAAAAAGAAAAGAAAAATTAAATGGGAGAGTGAAAAAATATTAGGAAGGAATAAAAAATACACAACCTTTAAAGATAGAAAACCGGATACTCTTTTCGATGTGGGATTTTAGTGTTGTAACTTAGATATATCAAGGTAAGAACATAAGTTGGGAGTTTATTTTGTTGTATACGTGAAACTTATACATTTTGATTGAGAAATACATCCTTAATATGCACAAATGAGTTGAATAACACAACAGATTTGAATTCTTGTGTTCAAAGTCCGACAAATTCCAATCTAAATTAAATAAATCCTAACTCTAAATTTTTTATTTTTAACATCTCTATTTTGTCTTCTATTACAAGTATTACCTCATCAAGCTAATAATCGGTAAAACCTTAACGTATCACAATATTTCAAATGAAGACTATCAACATAGAGTTCTCATGAATGGTAGAAAGTAACCATTTTTTTTTTATATATAGGTGAGACTCAAAATCGTGATCTCTACGGATAGAGAGACTGTTCCTGTTAGTGACCAAATTCTAATTCGTAAATTTACTTTTTAATTTCTTTTGCTGTAAACACACTATTGTTTATTGTATAAGACTGATGATGGGTACTTTCAACAGACGAGATAAATAGGACCTTAGTAGATCTCCATAACAGCATGAGTCAGAAATTTGTAACACGTTATGCAATCAGTAATGTTGATGAGTAATTTAAAGAAGGGCTTGGGTTCATCTCAGCAACCCCAGAATTCAATCTCCTATTTGGTTCAATTTGCAGTAAGAAACCATATTGAAGGCCATAGCCCTATAATTGTTACTTTTGGACATCATAAATGAATACTTCAGCTTTGCTCAGACACAGATGCACAGACCAACGCCAGTAGCAACGACGCAGAATTTTCTTAATCATGTTCTCGGATTTAAATCTTGAGAATGAGAAAAAAAATAGGCGTCAAGAAAACTCGCTCTTTAATGGACCTGACAATTAGCTTGGATTCTATTAATGCGGACTAATAAATTGGTTATCAGATACTCATGGGTCAAGCAACAAAAAAAGACAGATGCACAGAGTTCTCACTCTTACGCCTCTTAAGTATTAACTAGCTAGAAGAAGGGAAAACATTACCTTGAGCGCAATAGCAAGATCAGCCTCAGAAAAATACAGTCAAATGTAACATCCGGAAGCAACACTTACTTCCAAGGCCAAACCAATTTAAAATAGCCCAGAGTACCCCACCTTTAGCCACCTTTAGCCACCTTGCTGTAATCAAACATAGGCCATATTCCCTCCAACCCGTATGTTTTGCAACTTGAATGTGTTTCCATCTATGCAGTGTAGGTGGTAGTGCGATATATAATTTTTAATCAATCTAATGCTTGGGTAATGTTGATGAGTAAGTTATAGAAGTGCTTAGGTTCATATGAGCCAACCTAGTATTCAATCTCCTATTTGGTTCCATTTGCGGTAAGAACTATATTGAATGTCATAGCCCAATAATCGTTACTTTTAGAGAACTATATTGAATGTCATAGCCCTATAATCGTTACTTTTAAACATCATAACTGAATACTTCAGCTTTGCTCAAACACAGATGCACAGAGTTCTCACTCTTATGCCTCTTAAGAATTAACTAGCAAGAAGAAGGGAAAACATTACTTTGAGCTCCATAGCAAGATCAGCCTCATAAAATACAGTCAGAGGCAACACCAGGAAGCAACACTTACTTCTAAGGCAAAACCAATTTAAAATAGCCCAGATCAATATATTTTTCTTTTCTTATTTAGTTTTGTTATAATTGTATATCTCTTGATTAGCACTCTAAATATTTTCATTATTGTTGTAAATATTTTTACTGTAATTAATGCTATAATTTTTCTTGTAATAGGTCTAGAACAAAGGGATCTAATTATGCTTACTATATTAGATCTTAGAATTAAGGGATTTGATTATTCTTAATATCTATATATTGTAATTCTCTTAATGAAATGAGCAGAACAAATTTTCAGAAATTCTATTTTATTTTGTCATGGTATCCGAGCCAAAAGTCTGAGATCATTTCATCTTGTGTCTGGTTCCTTTTCTCTCTCCAAGATCTTAGTGCTTTGTTCCTTTGTTTTTTTTTTTTTTTTTTCGTGTTCTTCTATTCTGTTTTTTTGAATCTGATCTTTTAGTTCTTGTTTCAGTTGGATCATGTCTTTGGAATAATCTGAACACTTTTTTGTTCGATTTAATGATAAGAACTATTCTGGTTGGGCGTTCCAATTTTAGATCTTTGTCGAGGGAAAGGAATTATGAGGTCATATTGATGGGACAGATCCTGTACCTAATAGCGAGAAGAAGAAAGAGAAATATGTGAAATGGGAGGTGAAGGATGCTCAGATTATGTCTTGGATCCTTGGAAGTGTAGAACCCTCCATACTTCTCAATCTCAAGCCTTATAAGACCTCTAGAGAAATATGAGATTACTTGAAGAAAATTTACAATCAAAATAATGCAGCACGAAGGTTTCAATTGGAACTTGAGTTGGGTCAACTCATTCAGAGGAGTATGTCAAATCCAAGAGTTTTATTCTTCCTTTGGTAATCTTTGGGCTGAGTATACTGATATTGTGCATGCAAGTGTACCTCCCGAAGGACTCATTGCTATCCAACGAGTGCATGAGACTAGCAAGCGTGACCAGTTTTTAATAAAGTTAAGGGAGGAGTTTGAACCAATTAGATCCAACCTGATGAATAGAGAACCAATTCCTTTTTGGATATTTGTGTAGAAGAGCTTCTTGGGGAAGAACGATAGCTATTTATATAGGCCATCTTGGAGTAGAAAACTCAAAATTCTGCTCTAATTCTTGTTTCCTACGCTGCTCAAGGGAGATCTAAAGGAGACAGAGATATGACTAATGTTCAATGCTATAGTTGTAAAGGATTTGGGCACATTGCCACTAATTGTGCTAAAAAAATTTTGTAATTATTGTAAGAAAACGGGGCATATCATCAAATATTGTTCTATTCGGCCTCCAACGAAATCCGAAACTGTCTACAATGTCTCGGCTAGTTCCTCAAATGCCCCTAGTCCTGGTCAGTCTTCTATTACTAAGTTTTGGTATTTTGATTCTGGTGCTTCCAATCACATGACCAACACTACCTTACCATTAAATAATGTTAAAAAATACAAAGGCAATATTCAGATTCGTACTACCGATGGTAATTCCTTACCTATCGCAGCTGTTGGTAATATTTCAGCTTCTTTAAATACTGTTTTTGTGTCTCCTAAACTGTCTACTAATTTTATATCTGTTGGTCAATTGGTTAACAACAATTGTAGTGTTTAATTCTCAAAAGGATCAAGTGTCCGGAAAGATGATCGCGAAGGGATCTAAAATGGGACGTCTTTTTCCTTTATTTTTATCTCCCTCTCCGGTGTCAAATTATATTGCTTGTAATGCTATTCAATGTGATAATCAGGTGTGACAGACATTTATGACATCCTAATCCTCATGTTCTTCGACTCTTGCTTAAATCTGGTTTACTTGGAAATAAAAATTCGACTTCTTCTCATAATGACATTGTTGACTGTACATCTTGCAAACTTGGTAAAAGCAAAATGCTTCCTTTTCCATCGCATAAAACCCGCACTACCAAGCCTTTTGAACTTGTACATACTGATGTATGGGGTATGCACTTGTAATTTCTCATGAACATTACAAATACTTTGTTACATTTATCGATGATTTTACTCGCCTCACTTGAGTATATTTCCTTTGGTCTAAAAGTGAGGTTTTTTCTTTGTTTAAAGTCTTTCTTACTTTAGTTGAAACACAATTTTCTGCCAAAATCAAAATCTTACCATCTAATTCAGGTGGTAAATATATGTCAAATGAATTTCAATTTTTTCTTCAAAGTCATGGGATTATATCACAATATTCTTGTCCTTTCACTCCACAACAAAACGATGTGGCCGAAAGAAAGAATCGTCATCTTCTCGATATTGTTAGAACTCTTCTATTTGAGTTTTGTGTTCTTTCTCATTTTTGGTGTGAAGGTTTGTCTACTGTTGTTTATTTGATCAATAGATTACCATCTCCCAACTTGAACAATGATTCTTCCTACTTTCGTTTGTTTGGGCATGCATCAAATTATTCAAATCTTCATATTTTTGGATGTGTTTGTTTTGTTCACATTCCTGCACATGAGAGAAATAAACTTAGTGTCCAATCTGTCAAGTGTGCCCTTTTAGGATATGCTGGAACCCAAAAAGGATTTGTTTGCTATGATCCTCATGCCCGTCGAACTCGTGTCTCTAGAAATGTCATTTTTTTTTAAATCAGCAATTCTTTAACACACAATAGACTTCAGAATTCCCTTCTTTATCTACTTTACCACATTTTCCTGAGTTGTCAACATTAGTCCAAAGGTTTAAACCTGGTTATGTTTATCGTCGATGCACTCCTACATCTGATCCTCCTACAGGTCTCACTGAGGTCCCTCCACATCTTCCTACGGTATCTGATTCTGTTCTACCAATTTCCAATGATCCACCTCCTCTTCAAAGAAACTCTAGATCTCACAAACCTCATGAAAGGTATGGGTTTTCAAACCCTTTGACCATGTCTACTATTTTGTCTTCTATTTTCATTCCCACTTGTTATAAACAGGCTATGAAATATGAGTGTTGACAACAAACAATGAAAGCAGAACTTCAAGCACTTGAGGAAAACCATACCTGGGACATTGTTTCTTGTCCTCCGAATGTTAAACTCATTGGTAGTAAATGGGTCTATACTGTAAAACTCAAGTCTGATGGTTCTTTGGACAGATATAAAGCTCAATTGGTTGTTCTTGGCAATAAACAAGACTATGGCCTCGACTATGAAGAAACATTCGCACCAATTGCTAAGATGACCACGGTGAGAACCCTTTTTGCTATTGCATCTTCTAAATCTTGGCTTTTACATCAGATGGATGTAAAAAATGCCTTCTTGAATGGGGATCTTAAAAAAGAGATTTACATAAAATTTCCACCCGGTATGTCAATGATGGCTTCTCATGAAATTTGCAAGCTAAGATGCTTTTTGTATGGGTTGAAGCAGACACCTAGGGTCTGGTTTGAGAAGTTTTGCAGCACTCTTCTCACATTCTCTTTCACACAAAGTCAATATGATTCATCACTTTTCTTTCACAAGACAGCCACCAGTATGGTTTTTCTCTTAATCTATGTTGATGATATTATTATCACTGATGATGACAATCGGCTGATCACAAAACTTCAAAATATGTTGCATAGTACATTTAAAATGAAAAATCTTGGACACCTCACATATTTTTTGGGGTTGGAAGTTTACTCTCGAGATCATGATTTGTTCTTAAATCAACATAAATATATCCAAAGTCTCATTGAATTAGCTGATTTAAAGGATGCTACTGCATCTGATACGCCAATGGAGGTGAATGTGAAATACCAAAAAGATAAAGGTGAGCTTTTGCCTAATCCTTTTTTATATAGACAACTTGTTGGTAGTCTTATCTACCTAACAATTATAAGGCCCGATATCTCATATGCTGTCCATATAGTTAGCAAATTTATGCAATCACCTCGACATCTTCATCTTGCTACAGTTCGTCGCATTATTCGATGCTTAATTGGGTCACTTACTCGTGGGTTATTTTTTCCTACAAAATCTGCTCTTCATTTGACTGCATATAGTGATCCAGATTGGGCTGGCTGCCCAGATACTAGAAGTCTACAATAGGGTGATGTATCTTTCTTGGCGATGCCTTAATTTCTTGAAAGTGTAAGAAGCAGAATTTTGTCTCTAAATCTTCCACGGAGGTTGAGTATAGAGCCATGTTTGTAGTTTGTTCTGAAATTGTGTTGTTACGTGGTCTTCTTTCCGAACTTGAATTTCCTCCAACTAATCCGACTCCACTTCATGGTGATAATACTAGTGCCATTCAAATAGCTGCGAATCCAGTATATCATGAGCGCACAAAGCACATAGAGGTGGACTGTCATTACATTAGGGAGGCCTTCACTCGAGGTGTTATCACTCTTCCTCATCTTACTACTGATCTTCAAATCGCAGATGTCTTTACAAAAGTTTTGACATGCCAACGACACAAGTTTCTCAGTAGCGAATTGATGCTGCTTGACTTACCCGCATCAATTTGAGAAGAGATATCAATATATTGTTCTTTTCTTATTTAGTTTTGTTATAGTTGTATATCTTTTGATTAACTCTCTAAATATTTTCATTGTAAATATTCTTATCGTAATTAATACCGTAATTTTTTTTTGTAATAGGCCTAGGATTAAGGGATTTGATTATGCTTACTATATTAGACCCTAGAATTAAGAGATTTGATTATTTTTGATATCTATATATTGTAATTCTCTTAATGAAATGAGTATAATAATTTTTTAGAAATTCTCTTTTATTTTGTCAAAATCTACTTAAATTCTCCCACCTCTAACCAACTTGTTGTAATCAAACACAGGCCATATTCCCTCTTACCCTGTATGTATTGCAACTATCACTACCTATGACATCGAAAAGTTGTTTCTCTTGAGCATGTAGAACCATCTAATGTTGATCCCTGCTGAAGTTATTTCCCTCCACTATGGCATCCTCTCCCACACATAAGCACCACTGTGTCGTTCCATGAAAATCTTCAAATATGCTAACACATATAAGCATTTTATGCCAACAGGGGTTTAGGGGATCTTCACTAATACACCACTTCGAGTACTAATGCAAACCCCCTACCAAAACCAAAACCTTAATCCGGAAAAGCCTGTTAATTACAAGTAATGAGGTTCACATTCACCACATAAAAGAACCATATCATAGAGCACCTAAGAAATTTGGCAAAGCCATGGACCAATTGACTATTATCACACATGCGGCTTGTCTAAGACAAACTAACAACAGAAAATTTCTACCAACTGCCAGAGGAGTATTTTGACCCAACCAACCACTATAATCAGTAAACCACATTTTACCAAGACTGGCCAAAAATATTAAACTTATATCACCATTTGTAATCTAAACAACTACTCTGCATCACATTATCATCCTTGACTGTAAAAGTACCAGCAAAGAATGCAAAAATTAGAGCCCTATTCAAGCCAATAAATCCTTCTCAAAGCGGAAAACTCCAACCATGTGCTCTGCCCAACCAACGGCAGCAAGACATTCAAGTAGCTGACTGACCTAGAATAGAAGAACCTATTGCATTCATTGAAGTTTTAGTGGCATAAATCCCTCCTAAAGGAGCTTCTTAACATGATCGAATTCCCCCCAACATCGAGCTCCCACAAGAGAGAAAGAGAGAGAGATCCAACAACCGTTGAGAGGAATGATAACTCATTATGATAAAATGAGATGAAACCAATCAAAATAACGTTAAAGTGATCTTCAACTCAAGCTCCAAGTTTGTTAATATAATTGATCAAGCATCAAACCCCCAATCAGTAATCCAAAATTATATCCAAACCAAACATAATCCGAAATTCGAATTCTTCCAAAAATTGCATTTCAAAAAAATGCAAAAGCCAACCAAATCCTGACAACCTTCTCACCCCCTGCCCACACAAAAAAAAAAAAAAAAAAAAAAAAAAAACAAGCCGTCGATGGTACTAAAATCATAAAATAGTTCATAAAACAATTCCAATCAAACTATGAAGCTTTTAGTTTTCCGGAAATTATTAATACAATGAGATGAAACTCATCAAAATTATAGAGAAAATAAGCCCCAACTGATGTTTTAGGGTTCATCAATGTAGTTGCCTTAAACCCCTGAACAACTATCTTGAAATATAACCAAAAGAAGAAAAAGCTCAACTTTGCGTATCGGACATTATGAGATTAAACTCAACTGATTACATATTTGGAAGAAGAATTCCAAAGTTCAAACTAAAAACCCTAAAAACTTATACCACTGATGTGAATCTGAAACCCCCAGAAAACCTAGTTATGCGAGGGAAAAGAAAAAGGAGAACCAATTTGAAATCATAGACAAAAAAGAAGAATTGAATCCCATTTGACATAAAAAAGATATACAAAATTCAAAGTATATCACCAACGAATCGAAGAATTGAACACTTGAAATAACAAACAATTAAGAAACTCAAGAAAGACTACTCACCAAATCGAATGACTGAAGCTAAAATAAGCAAAACCCACTTGAAATCACAAACAAAAATAGAGAGATTGAGGAGCAAGGATTGCTCACGGATCAAATCCAAAGATGGGAAAAAAAATTTGGACCATTTCTCGATTTGTGCGTGTGCTAATCTTCTCTGTATCGTTCCAATTTTATCAGATGTCCCCGAAGGGACGATCGGTTGCATTTTTGTTAGCATTATAAAATCATACAGACAGTAATTGTATTCCGTTGTGGGATCTAAATGGGGTTACTTTCAAAAGGCCGAAAGCCGAGAAAGATATAAAGGTGTTTATATATAATGTTAAGAGTTGTGCTTTTTTGGGTATCGATGCGTCAACAAAACAAGCGAGATGAGTTTTATGTTATTAGTCTTCACAAGCATATCAAAGGGGCCTCTGGGGGCCTATTCTGCGGTAGCCCAACCTTTCCCCGTGAAATTTGCAGAGCAATGAGCATTTCATCGTAGACAAACATTATGGCATATATCCACATTTTGTTAGTTCTGGAATAAGAATTTAATCAAATTTTTGAATTCAAATCTTAACAATAGAAAAAACAGGTGTAAAAAAAGCTTACCGTTTAATCGAATCGGCACTTAGCTCGAATCGGATTAGTCAGTATTAATAATTGATTACCAAATATCAATCAATCAAGAAAAAAAACACATTATGGTATATTATATATTTCAGGTTGAATTGTACTCCATGAAACCAAGATCGAAAAGTGACATAAAAAACTCCATGCAATCACAGTTATTAATTAATTGGTATATCTATCTTTTTTCTTTCTTAGAAACTTTCCTATACAAACAACTTTTACCGAAAGATACAAACAACTCTTGCTTCAAAAAATTTATTCTATTACGCAATACATAATGAAAACAACTAAATACAAAATATATAATATTTGATTTGATTAATATAGCTACATTCACATCATCATCTGCTACTAATTCAATTTATACTGACAAATAATAAATTACCCTCACAATCACTTATGATAAGTATTTTGATTATCTAGTTTCGTGGTCACTCAAACCTATACTAAATCCATAGTCATACTACACAATTAGCACCCGGGCAACACTCTTAATCCGGTGTCTGGCTACTCTCTATTTGATGACCTCTAATGAGCCACACCATTACCAAGTGAACTCTTTGAGCCACACCCTTAGCTTGGTGGACTTATATAAGACACACCTTAACCCTATTTGTAGGAGTAACCAAAATTTGCACACCATGCAAGTGTCTTTTCAAAATCTTACACATAAAATATTGTTTACTCCTTGCTATTTTATTTTCTTTTCCAAAAAAATACCGTTTTCTATTTTTATGTATTTGGATTCGATCAAAATATAAAAATCGCTAACCAACTACTTTTGGGTTTGATATATCACATGCAAAAGTTTTCAACAATCGAAAAGAGAACTGATGCAGAACTAGAAATTTCCAGTAAACGTGGAAAATTATGGTTACTTTAACTGCATTTTGCCTTACTGCAACACCAATCCCAACTAATTATCTCATGGCTCTGACTTCCCTCCAGGATGAATTGAATCATAGAAAGGGAATAATGGTCTCAACAAAGCACATATAGTATGAGACACCTTTAAGGCTGCAGTGTCTGTGCATAATTTATCCGGGGAACAGTAGCCTCGTAGAAGTACTAAGCACAAACTAATTCTAATTTCTGATTAACAAACCCGAGTTTAGCACTTCTTCGCACTATAGAAGTATGCCTTCAACGCTTCATCTGTTGAGCATTTCTGCTCTGCTCCTCTCTGTCTCTCATGGTGTTTTGTTGCTGGGTTGGATGAACCAGATTTTTGGCGACCCAGATGCTGCTGATATTGTATTTACAAGTGGAGTAGATATATTGGCTGTGGGAATTAATGTCACCCATCAAGCTATTATGACTGGTACTTCTTTGTGAACTTGTCACCTTCCTACACTGGTCCTGTTTATGCAAACAAATGATAAATATGTATGAAGCCCAGTCATATTTTCTGTCCAAGCTATATATATTTTTTTAAAACATAAGTGACTGATGGAGGCTAATTAGGCGGTGTGAGACTATGACAAGACCGAAGGTGAGGGAGAACTACGACAATATAACTGATCCCACTTAGTAGGATAAAGGCTAGATTGTTGTTATCACTACTATAGTAGAATCTCAATCACTACCTTTTTATGTCCCGCAAGCTCATTTTGTATCCACAATAGCTCACAAACTATACAACCCAAGCAAATACACATGTTTTAATCTATGTGCACACTTGCCCAACAACTGACACGAAAAACCACTCACTTTGCCAATGCTTAGGACTAGACCTGGGAAATACGAATGGGGAGAGATGCATCACAACCACTAGAACAGTTGCTCATTTGCCAGAGAGATTTGTGTGGAAAAACTCCCATGTTGCCAACTAAGGACTAGGCTTGGGTATTGAGAACGAGGAGAGGTGCATTACAAGCACCAGAACAATTGATCATTTGCCAAAGAACTCGTACTTCACATTTTCAAAAGAAAATAATAGGCGTGACTTATATCAAAAGAGCATTACATTGATTAAAAAATATATACCGCACTACCACCTACACTGCATGGATGGAAACACATTCAAGTGGCTTGGACCATATGATAGAGAATTTCACTGCATCCCAGAAACCACAACAGCCATAAACTTTTAAAGAACTTATTCAACTTGAAAATATTGTGCAAATGGCCACTCAGATGAGTCAGAATTTTGCAACACCATAAGCAAGTAGTAATTCTGATGAGTAAGTTATAGAAGCGCTTGGGTTCATCTCAGCCACCCTTGTATTCAATCACCTATTTGGTTCAATTTGTAGTAAGAACTATATTGAATGCCATAGCCCTATAACTGTTACTTTTGGACATCATAAATGAATACTTCAGCTTTGCTCAGACACAGATGCACAGAGTTCTCACTCTTATGCCTCTTAAGAATTAACTAGCAAGAAGAAGGGAAAACATTACTTTGAGCAAAATAGCTAGATCAGCCTCAGAAAAATACAGTCAGAGGTAACACCAGGAAGCCACACTTACTTCCAACGCCAAACCAATTTAAAATAGCCCACAGAGTACTAAAATCTACTTAAATTCTCCCACCTTTAACCAACTTGCTGCAATCAAACACAGGCCATATTCCCAGCATATAGAACCATCTAATGTTGATCCTTGCTGAAGTTATTTCCCTCCACTATGGCATCCTCTCCCACACATAAGCACCACTCTGTCACTCCGTGAAAATCTGCAAATAAGCTGACACATATAAGCTTTTTATGCCAACAGCTCACTACATGAAATCTTCACTGACCCACCATTTCGAGTACCAATCCAACCCCCCACCAAAGCCAAAAACTTAATCTAGTAAGGCCTTTTAATTACTCAATTGAATATTACCACACATAGGGCTCGTCTAAGACAAACAAACAACAGGAATTTTCTACCAACTGTCGGAGGCATATTTCGACCCAACAATCACTATAAATAGTAAACCACATTTTATGTAGACTGATGAAAAAAATTAGAAGTATACCACCATTTGTAATCTAAACAACTGCTCTGCATCACATTACCATCCTTGACAGTATTATTACCAGCACAGAGTGCAAAAATTAGAGCCCTATTCTAGCCAATAAATCCTTCTCGAAGTGTAAAACTCCAACCATCTGCTCTGCCCAACCAACAGCAGCAAGATATTCAAGTAGTTGACTGATCTAGAAGAGTAGAACCTATTGCATTCATTGAAGTTTTAGTGGCATAAATCCCTCCTAAAAGAGCTTCTTAACATGATCGAATCCCCCCCCAATCTAGCACCCACAAGAGAGAGAGAGAGAGAGAGAGAGAGAGAGATAGAGAGAGATCTAACAGCCACTGAGAGGAATGATAACTCATTATGATAAAACGAGATGAAACCCATCAAAATTACAGGAAAGCGATCTTCAACTTATGCTCCAGGTTTGTTAATATTATTGATCATGCATCAAACCCCTCTTCAATAATCCGAAATTATAACCAAACCAAACATAATCTGAAATTCCAATTCTTCTGAAAATTGCCATTCAAAAAAATTTTCAAATTTAAAGGCAGCCATGTCCAGACAATCCCCTCCTCAACCCCCCCGCCCCCAAAAAAAAGAATAGGCCATTGAAGGGTACTAAAATCATAAACCGTTCATAAAACAATGATGCAGAAGGAAGAAGAACTCACTGCTAGCTCAAGTGGGATTGGGATGAAATTAAGAAACCAATCAAACATTGAACCCAAAACAACATTCCATTGAAGAATACAGACTTTATTGAATGTAAGAAAGATTACAGATTACAGAGAGAGAGGAAAAGAGAGAGAGAGAAGAGAAGAAGATAGGAATACTCTGAACAACAATTCTTCTTTCGTTTCTCTCCTTTTCTATCCTTGATTCCCTAACTGTCTAACTACCCTTAACAACTACAACTAATAACTAACTCTAACAACCAGCTTCTTTGTCTTCCACTTGACTGCCAGAGTCACTTCAACTTTTCTTTCAGCAGCTCAACTATCTATATCATTTGTTAACCCCTCAGCTAACTAACAACATTCATTCCTTGTTACTCAACTCAGTTCCTATTGCTGATGCATCAATACCCTCTTTCCTCAAGGAAATCCTTGCTCTCAAGGATTAAATGCAGGATATTTTAGCTTAAGATCATGCCAATTGACCCAATTAGCATCTTCAGGAAAACTATCACTCCACTGAACCAGGACCTGTGTAACAGCAACATTCCCCTTCCTTATTATCCTCCTATCCAATATTGCTACCGGTTCCAATATCATCTGGCCTTGATCATTGATTTCCTTAGGCAACTGTGGGACAACTGGTGCATCTCCAATCTTCTTCTTGAGCAGGGATACATGAAAGGTTGAATGAATCTTTGCATCATTAGGAACTCTAGTTTGTAAGCCACTTTTCCTATTCTAGCTTGAACTAGAAAAGGACCAAAATACCTTGGGGACAACTTCTGGCAGTGGTGAGTCCTCAGGGAATGCTGGCGATAAGGTTGTAGCTTAACATAGACCAAATCCCCTACTTCAAATTCCCTGTCAGTTCTTCTCTTATCTGCCAGCTGCTTCATTCTATTCTGAGCATAGATGAGATGGTGTTTAAGGGTATGAATGAGACATTCCCTAGCAGTTAAACTTCTGTCCACTGCTTCTACATCCGAAAACCTAGGAAGATAGGAATGAAGAATAGGAGTTTGTCCATACAACACTTGAAAGGGAGTTATTTTAGTGGCTGTGTGATAGTTGGTATTGTACCATAACTCAGCCAAAGGTAGCCATTTGACCCATTCTCTTGGTTTATCACTAACCATGCACCTTAAGTATGGCTCCAAACACCTGTTGACAACCTCAGACTGCCCATCAGATTGGGGATGATAAGCTGAAGAAAACTGCAAACTTACCTGCTGCAACTTAAACAATTCTTTCCAGAACTGGCTGAGGAAGACCTTATCCCTGTCACTCACAATAGTTTTTGGCATCCCATGAAGCTTGAAGATTGAATCCATGAATGCTTGAGCTACTGTTACAGCAGAATAAGGATGTGACAGTGGAACAAAATGAGCATATTTGCTTAATCTGTCCACCACTACCAAAATAACAGATTTTCCGTGGGAATTGGGAAGGCCTTCTATAAAATCCATTGTTATGTCAGTCCATACTGAGGTAGGAATAGGGAGAGGTTGTAATAATCCAGGATAAGCACTATGATCAGCCTTAGACCTTTGACAAACATCACATTCTGCAATAATTTTGGCTACTTCTCGGTACATATGTTTCCAATAAAATGATTGCTTCAGCTTCCTATAGGAGACGTCCACCCCAGAATGTCCCCCAATTGCACTGGAGTGCCACCACTGAATGAGTTTGGAATGTAGCTCCTTTACATTACCCACCACTAATTTTCCTTTCCTGGTTAAAACTCCATTGGTCCAAGAGTAGTGTTTAACAGGTTTCCCTTCTTGTAGTTGTGACATGATTGCTTGAATCTTATTATCTGTTTGCTAACTTTGTTGGATTTCAGACATGAGAGTGGTGCTAATTACTGATATGGCTTTGATCTCAGCCAACTCCTTTTCTTCAGAACTGTTGATCAATTTTGATTCCTCAGGTCTTCTAGATAAGGCATCAGCCACCACATTGTCCGCTCTCCTCTTGTAAACTACTGAAAACTCATAACCCATTAGCTTAATCAACCATTTCTGCTGTGCAGGTGTTGAGATTCTTTGTTCCAAAATGTACTTCAGGCTTTGGTGATCTGTTCTTATCACGAAATGAACTCCAACCACATAGTGCCTCCATTTTTGTACAACTAACACCACTGCTAACAATTCTTGTTCATAGACAGGTAGAGCCTTATGCCTTGGAGATAGAGCCTTGCTGAAAAAAGCCACAGGTTTATTATCTTGTAATAATACAGCCCCCACTCCATTATTGGATGCATCTGTCTCTATCACAAATTCCTTCTTGAAATCAAGAAGTGCCAGCAGTTGGGAATTACACAAGGCTTCCTTCAATTTTTTGAAGGCAATAAGTCCTTCCTCAGACCACCTAAATCCCTGTTTCCTCAGCATGTTAGTGAGTGGTTTAGCTATAAGACCATAATGTTTTATGAACTTCCTATAGTAACCAGTCAATCCCAGAAAGCCTCTGAATTCTTTGATGGAATTGGGTTGTGGCCATTCTTCTATAGCCTTCAATTTGTCAGGTTCTGCTCTAACCCCCAAGTGGTCAATTATATGTCCTAAATATTGGATCTGATCAACTGCAAAAGAACACTTACTTTGTTTGGCTTTGAGTTGATGCTGTCTCAAAAGATCAAGGACTAGTTTCAAATGCTGCATATGTTCATGCCAATTTGTACTATATACAAGGATATCATCAAAGAACACTAACACAAATTGCCTCAAATATGGCCTGAACACATCATTCATAAGCTTTTGAAATGTTGATGGGGCATTGGTCAGCCCAAAGGGCATGACTAAGAACTCATAATGTCCATCATGAGTTCTAAACGCAGTCTTTTCTATGTTTGCAGCACTCATTCTGACTTGATGATACCCTGATCTAAGGTCCAACTTTGAAAATACTCGAGAGCCATGCAATTCATCCAATAGCTCTTCAATTAATGGTATAGGAAACTTGTCTCTTACAGTTGCCTCATTCAGTTTCCTATAATCTACACACATCCTCCAGGATCCATCCTGTTTCTTTACTAACACCACAGGGGAAGAATAAGGGCTGTTGCTTGGTCTAATGGTTCCATGCAAGAGCATTTCCTTGATTAATTTCTCTAATTCAGCTTTCTGAAAATGGGGATACCTATAAGGCCTCACATTAACAGGATTTATTCCTTCTTTTAAGACAATGATATGATCACATTTTCTTGTAGGAGGTAAACTCATCACTTCTTTAAATACGTCTGAGTAAGTACGCAGAAGTTGTTGTAGCAGGAGGTGAAACTGAGCACCAAAATGATCTAGTGGTTTAGAATTTACCTCTGTCAAGGATAATTGTGGGGAAGGATCACTTTCTGAAATCTGCTCTTCCTTTACATGCTGAAGTTGGATCAAACATAAGTTGACTGACGGATTATGAGTTGAGGATTTCAAAAGTTTCTGCATTGTTGACCCTTTCACAATCTTCAACTCAGTGGAACCTCTCAGCACTATCTTCTTCCCATGGTAAGTAAATTCCATTCTAAGAGTTCCAAAATTCCATATGATATTCCCCAAAGTTGACAGCCATTGTACCCCCAACACTACATCACACCCTTTAATGGGTAATACCATGATTTGTGTGCTAAACTCTTGTCCCCGCATAACCCACCTGAATTCTGCACACATGGTTGAGGTCTGAAGCCTTCCTCCATCAGCTAAGGCTACTGACATCATTCCCACTTCTTGAGTTTCAATCCATATCTCATAACCATGTCAAGATGAATGAAATTATGAGAGCTTCCTCCATCCAAAAGTATGCAAAAACTGTTCTTACTAATATGACCATGCACTCTCATAGTGTGGAAATTGGGGGGAGTTAATCCAGACATGGCACACACTGATACGTGTGCATTTGCATTAATTTCCTCTGATTCATTATCAGTTTCATCGGAACCTTCATCTTCTCCTACCTCCTCTGACCACATCTCCACTCTATATAGCTGTTTGCCTTGGCATTTATGTCCTATTTCATACCTTTCATTACACCAGAAACAGAGACCCTTCTTCCTCTTTTCTTCCAATTCAGAAGACGTAAGTGTTCTGAATGGCTTCTTAGGGACATCATGTTGGATGGGTTTAGGTAAAGGTAATAGTGCAGTATCATTTCTAGTAGGAATTCGATTAAATCCTGCAGTGTTCATTGATCTTCCTGGAGTTCCCTTCCAGTTTCTCCCGGCTACTACTGACTTTTTTTCTTCTAATTTGGCTAAACTAACAGCATGATGTAAAGTCTTAGGCATGAACATCTTCACGGCAATTTGTATTTCTTCCTTCAGACCACTCAGGAAGCAGCTTACAGCATACATTTCAGACAATTCCACTCTATTAAGAAGTTCTTCAAATCTTTCATGATAGTGCTCCACAGTCCCTCTTTGCTTGAGAGCCATTAATTCTCCCATAGGATCATCGTACATGGTGTTTCCAAATCTGTTAGCCAAATTCCTCACATACTCCTCCCAATTAGGCAGCTCACGAGTGTACCTGGATTTCATATACACTTGGTGCCATTGCAGAGTCCTGCCTTCCAAGTGCATAGCTACTAGCTTCACCTTAGTCTCAGATGGTGTGTCATCTACTTCAAAAAATTGCTCACACTTGTATAACCAACCTCTAAAATCATCACCATGAAACCTGGGAAAGTCTAACCTTGAAAGTCTTGTAGCTGCTGCTCCACCGTTACCTCCTGTTCCATGAATTGGTCCCTGTCCTGACTGCCGTGGAGAATGTTTGTTGCTTCTTGAATGACTCTCTAAGACCAAAGATCTGAGAGCATCCATTTCCTTATCAAGAGCCTCTTTATGCTCCTTGAACAAAGCCTTCATAGTGTCCTCCAGTTTTCTGCTCAGATCTTGAGATCGAGTTCCTTCTACCATGGTGAAACAACCTTGCTCTGATACCAATTGATGCAGAAGGAAGAAGAACTCACTGCTAGCTCAAGTGGGATTGGGATGAAATTAAGAAACCAATCGAACATTGAACCCAAAACAACATTCCATTGAAGAATACAGATTTTATTGAATGCAAGAAAGATTACAGATTACAGAGAGGAAAAGAGAGAGAGAGAAGAGAAGAAGATAGGAATACTCTGAACAACAATTCTTCTTTCGTTTCTCTCCTTTTCTATCCTTGATTCCCTAACTGTCTAACTACCCTTAACAACTACAACTAATAACTAACTCTAACAACCAGCTTCTTTGTCTTCCACTTGACTGCCAGAGCCACTTCAACTTTTCCTTCAGCAGCTCAACTATCTATATCATTTGTTAACCCCTCAGCTAACTAACAACATTCATTCCTTGTTACTCAACACAGTTCCTATTGCTGATGCATCAAACAATTCTGACAAAAATATGAAGCTTTTAGTTTTAAGAAAATTATCAATACTATGAGATGAAACCCATCAAAATTATAGAGAAAATAAGCCCCAACTGATGTTTTAGGGTTCATTAATGTATGCCTTAAATCCCCGAACAACAATCTTGAAATATAACCAAAAGAAGAAAAAACTCAACTTTGCGCATTGGACATAAGGAGATTAAACTCAACTGATTACATATTTGGAGGAAGAATTCCAAAGTTTAAACTAAAAACCCTAATAACCACCAGTGATGTGAATCTGAAACCCCCAGAAAACCTAGTTAGGCGATAAAAATAAATAAATAAAAAGGAGAACGCATTTGAAATCATAGACAAAACAGAGGAATTGAATAACACAAGATCCCATTTGACATCACGAAGATATGCAAAATTCAAAGTATATTACTAACGAGTCGAAGAATTGAAGCACCAAAAAAACCCACTTGAAATAACACAAACAAAAGAGAAATTCAAGAAAGATTACTCACACCAAATCGAATGACCGAAGCAAAAAAAAGCAAAACCCACTTGAAATCACAAACAAAAATAGAGAGATTGAGGAGCAAGGATTACTCACAGATCAAATCGAAAGATCGGAAAAAAAATTTGGACCATTTCTCGATTTGTGCGTGTCATCCTTGCGCAGGGGCCATGCTAATCTTCTCTGTATCGTTCCAATTTTATCGGATGTCCCCGAAGGGACGTTCGTCAGCCCTTTCGTTAACATTATAAAATGATTCAGACGGCAATTGCCTTCCGTTGTGGGATTTTATTGGTGTCTCTGACTCACATCTTGGGCTCAGACCCAATTACGCAATGGCAACAAGGGTTGCTCTGAAAAAGCGTTTATAGATATATGTATAGATGTTTTGGTAAACACGTTTACATAAAATGTTAGAGATGTGCTCCGTGGGGTTTGATGAGTCAACAAAACGTTTGATGAGTCAACAAAACATTTGATGAGTCAACAAAACAAGCGAAATGGGTTTTATATTATTAGTGTTCACAAGGATCGGAGTGCATCCTAGGAGCCTATTTTGGGGTAGCCCAACTTTTCCATGAGATATTTGTTAAATTATGAGCCCTTTATTTATTTTTTTTAGTTTTTATCTATATGCATATTTTATTCAATTAACCTGAATATTATGAAGTCGGATTATTCTTTTAAATTTTATTTTTTCATTTGCATGACTTGAACTTAAAATTTATATTTAAAAGAGTATAACGTCTAACCGTTATACCTATAAGAATTTGATAATGAATATTTTTTTATTAAAAAAAATAAAAAAAGTATAGGTTTTATAATGTTTAAAACTGAATTAGTCAGGTAAAATTCGAGACGAAAATAATAAAAAAAAAGGGAAAAAAACAGCAAGCCCAGGATTACAACGACTAAAAAAAAAATTGGGCGTAGGCCCTAAAGATGAAGCAGGAGAAGTGAGCACTTCAAACCCCTTATGCTTGGAGTGGCCTAGTATAATGAGCCTTTTCTTTTCTTTTTTTTTTTAATTATACTTATTAATATTTAGAGTCATATTTTGATTAATTTAATTCAAAATTTATAATAGTATATTTAAAAAATTATTTTCTTAACGTAGTTTATTTCATGACTAAATTATGAGTTAAAATCAAAATTTTAATTAAAAAATTTAGTATCACATTCAACTAAATTAACTGATCATTAATATAAGTCTTTTATTGTTGACAAACATCAGGACATATCATGTATTTCATGTTGAATTCTACTCAATGAAACCAAGATCGAAAAGTGGTATAAATAAATAAATATAAATAAATAACTACTAAGACTCCATGGAATCACAATTCATAATTAATTGGTGCATCTATTTTTTTCTTCGGCACTTCCTATTCTAACAATTATTGTTAGGAAAAATTTTTTCTAATACGTATTGCATAACAAAAATCAACTAAATATAAAATATATAATATTTAATATGATTCTGTTAACATATCTACATTCACGATCATCGTCTATTACTACTTATTCGATTTATACTGATAAATTATTTTAAACAATCAAACAACAAATCACGCCCACAATCTCTCACCATAAATATTATGATAATTCATTTACATGGTCACTCAAACCTATACTAAATTCATAGTCATATTATACAACCCTGGCAACATGTGTGACTACTCTCTATTTGATGGACTCTAATGAGCCACGCCGTTTACCTAGAGAACTATTTTAGCCACACCCTTTGGTTGGTGGACTTCTATGAGCCACACCTTAACCATATTTGTATGAGTTACCAAATTTGCACACCATGCAAGTGTCTTTCCAAAATCTTACACACAAAATATTCTTTCCCCCATGCTATTTTACTTTCTTTTCCATGATTTCTTCCCAAAAAATAACACTTTCTATTTTTATACTCAAATATATCTTGACTACCGGATCAAATATTCAAAATCTTGCATGTCATGAACACCACATCAATTTGCAGAATTTCCCTCAAAATCCTTGTCTAACATCCACCATTAAAGCAACTATTACCCCGGGCTAAATCATGGATCTATGGTACCAATTTGTTAGAAAACGAGCTCTTGTTAAAAATAATATGCATAGGCAACAAAAATTAATCAAATACAAAATAACACAATATTTAATATAATTCGTTCAATATGTTTCAAAATTATTATCCATTATCATTCAAACAATTCATATCAATCGGTCACTACAATCAACAAAACTTAACAATCATTCACCGTAATCATTCCCATAACCTAATGACACTATTGCTCAAAGCCATATTGAATCCATGATCCTACTACACAAGAAATACCTTGTCAAGAGCATAACCATGTAGGTACTCTCAATGTCATAGGTTATAGAATTGTTCCATCCACCAGTAAACCTCCATCTTGCACTCTTTCCAACTTCATATCAATGCACTCCATTCCCTCCTCAGCACTTGGATCTGGGCACTGGCTAAAGGCAAACCATGCTAATAGCCATTTTAGAAGCAAGCTTCATAACAACTTTGTTTTTGCCTTACGACACTGCCCAATGTTGATCCCTTTCTTCCCATATTCTCCTTCCTGATAAAGCTCGAAGTTGATGTTGTCATGCAACATTAACAGAGCTATTACAAGGTGCTGTTTCATTTAGAAATTTCTTGCAGTAAATAAATTCTTCAATGGTTTGCTAAAAGTTCATTATTCTAAAAGCATTCTTCTCCTCTTTGTTGGATTCTATTCATCATTTCTGAAAATCTTCAGAGTGCCCGTCATATATGACTCAGAAAGTATATAATACTAAAATTGAGTTGAAAATAACGAAATGCACCACCCACAAGTGTTTTGTAATTTGTGATATAATAATCATATGTTCTCTTCTAAGATTTACATTATCAACTGTGCCTGCAAAACATTACTTTCCGGCACCATTTTTCCAGCCTTTGGCTCCACGCTTATGGGATTTTTCTGGCTTTGGAGCGATCTGTCTGGAAAATGTGGGTGTAACTTCAGCACCCTCACAGCAAGGAAAATACATTAATCCGACTTCAGCACCCAAATTGTAGAATTTCATTTAAAACAGCACATCGCTTGCCTTCTTTAAACATATCCCTTGGATTCTCTACAAGACATTAATATTGATGACCAGATCATTGACTCATTTTTAATAATTAGCTACATTTTTAATTGGAAAAGATTTAATTTGGGGTGTGAGTAGGGTTGATGAGGAGACAGCACTACTTTGTTGCACTCTTCATAGAAAACATTCTCTCATAATTAGTGTCATACCATCACCAAAGCAACGAAAGACTTCAAAATTAGAATTGAACATTTCAAATTTCGCCATCAACGAAAGTTTCTTATAAAATAAAACTTGTGATGGTAAAGTAGACAAAAGACTTCAACAGAAATCAAATTTCGCTGTCTTAAGCTTCAGGCTATTACAACATAAATAAAGGCTTCCACATAAAACAAGTGATGGTAAAGCAAACAAAAGACTTATTGCAACATAAATAAAGGCTTCCACATAGACAAGGAATAAATGCCGGCAAAAGTTTGGATCATAATCCAAAATACAAGCCTCATAAGCAAAAGAAAACAAAGTAGAGGCCTGAACAACAAACAGAAATTCAGCAGCAATAGTAGTAATTAATCATCAAGCAGATGGATCCTGTCCATGATCTTAGTCACCACAAGCTCAGAGTCCTTAAGCAACTTAATACTCTTGTTCAACCTTTTCCTCTTCTCCGCCACAGACGGCGACTCCTCCAGCATATTCTCAATCCCTCCACCAGTTGGCCCCATCATCTCAGTCACAATCTCCATTTCAATATCTCTATTCACTAACTTATTCAGACTGAAAAGCAGATGCAAGGCTAAGCCATCCACAAGCCTCCTCAGCACAATCTTCCAATATGCTGTCACCCTCATCTTCAGATCAAATGCCTCCCTCACAACACTCTCATGCTTCCTCAACTGACCAATCTCAACTTCACCAAATGCTTCAAGCTTCACTTTGTTTCCCTTGGAATCATCACTGACAACTTCCATAAACATATCTAGCTGGCACATAAGCTTGTTCCAACACGACATGTACTTAGGATTGCAAGTATAATCAGTCATCTTCTCCATCTCAACCATCTCTGTCACTTGAACAACAGAATTTTCCATCACCTTCAAAATGAGACCATTTGCTGCTCTTCTCATCGATGACTGAAGCTGAGGATAGTTCTCCGAGTGAAACATCAAAACACGGATCACAACATCTCCAATATAAGTCCAAACTTTTCTCACAAAAGCAATTGGAGCTCCAGAAATAGTCTTCACACGCCTCCCCAACATCACCAACAAGGCAGTTCGAGGAAGGAAATTTGGAAGCCCAATGGACTTAGTTTCCTCCAAAATTCCGATCTCTTCCAGAAGAAAATCTCCCGCATCATGAAATTTAGTTCCAGAAGACTGAAGATCATCATAGTACTGATTGAACATTTCAGCTATTCTCGCAGCGCAATGCATGTTCTCCTCATCAGGGTACTCATCGTATTCCCCCCTAATAAGAACTTTCCTTAGAGACTCCTTAACCAAGCCAATAATCCTCATGAAAGCAGTCATGGCCTCAGCAATAGATGACAAATTCTGAGGCATTTTGTTGAGCTCTGTCAAACTATTACTTAGCTTCACATTGATCATCTTCACAATGTCAGGCAAAGACTTTGAAATGCTCATGGCTTGGATTTGCACAAGCTTCTGGGCTAAAACAGGAATACCCACTATAGATTTGTCAATTTTTGATAAAAGCGGATGAGATTCAAACAACCTAACTTCTTCGACTCTTGCTTCTTCATATGTTTCATCACCAACTCTGTTTCTGACACAAACATAGCCAAGTCCAATGTTCACATCATCTGCAGTGACCTTTTCAAGCAAACCTTCAGGAGCTTTATCGGCTTTAGTCACAACAGCCAAAGTCCTCTCCCCTGTTCTGTCAACACGCTGAGACATCCGAATAGATTCGCATGTCGAGAAATCCACAGTTGCTGACAGTACATTGAGAATTATGCTTTCTTTGGGCTGTATGTACTGAAATATGATGCTTGAAATCTGCTCATAGATGTCTTCGGGTTGTCCTTTAACAGGAACTCTAGTAATTCCAGGAAGATCAACCATTGTCAAGTCAGGAAGTCCTTGCTTTTTCACCAAAAGCGTTAATGGGGTGTGAGAAATTCCCTTTCCATTGCCCGCAATCTCATCAGTAGCTGCAACTATGTCTTCAGCGATCCTGGTTTCGTCGGTCCTGAGAGTTTTGCCATTGAATTCCAATGAAAGCTCCGTTTCTGAAACAGAGTGGTTTTGGAGTCTCATTATGAGAGGAACTCTTGTGCAAATGCCTTGGCCTCTTGGAAGACTTATTCCGGCCAGTGATTCAAGAACGCTCAATTTTCCGGAGGATTGATCGCCAACGACGACAATTGTTGGAAGCTGAATTCCTTCTTCCATAACTTTGAGGTAGCGGAGTTTGTCCACTGCGTCAAGTAGTGGTCTGATTTTGTCATTGTAGGAGGACACAATTGGAGCAACAACCATTTGGAGTTCCATAGCAACAAGTAAGAGAGAAGTTCAGAGGGTTGTGGAGAAGCTGATAAACAACGGTTGATTTAAAAAGAATGTTTTTGGGTTCCAAAGTTTTGGGTAATTAATAATGAAGAATCGAAAATGACAAAATGTCTCTGCAGTTTCTTCCTCGTGCTACTTAAAATCATCTTCAACCTCTCTGCATGTCAGACAAAGATTAGATCGTGCCGTGTGTTGTCTTATCAAAATCTCGGTTTTTCATGATGAAGTGGCGAGAAAGGCGGGGGGAAGAAAACCGCACCGGTCCAATTCTCATCCATTCTTGTCTTTTCCGAGGTTTGGGATCGAATGGCACCGATGAAAATAGTAGATAGAGCCATCTTTTCCGAGGTTTGGGAGCGAATGACACCCATGAACATAGTAGATAGAGCCAATTCTCATTTCATTCTTGTCTTTTCCGAGGGTTGGGATCGAATGACACCGGTGAAAATAGTAGACAGAGCCCGGTCTAGTTACTACCGTGACAGTGAGTGCAAGAATCATTTCTGTGTGATCAACCATACAGTACTTGTGTTTGGTGACAATTTAGGACATTACATATTTTTTTTAAAATTCTACATTACAAGGTTTCCTTGAATTTGCGAAAAAGCCTAAATTTCAAAATTAATTTTTTTTTTTATAATGCAGTTGTAAAAAACCTTTTGAATTAGGGTTTGATTCGCTTTCAAACATATATTTGAATTTTATTTTAAATTGTTTGAATTGTTAATAATAAAATATTTAAATAAATAAATTGAGTAAAGCCGAACAAGATGAAACTTTCAAGAATGGTTGAGTTACAATGCCAAGGGAGTAGCCACCAAAACATGTTGATTTGAGAAGGAGGCATAGAAATCAACCACTCTGCTCAATCGGAGTATTTATGTATAAGGGAAGTAATTGTCACAATATATATATATATATATGTGTGTGTGTGTGTGTGTGTGTGTGTGTGTGTGTGTGATTTTATTCTAAATAATTAGATATAAAACAAAATTATCAAATAAAATATAAAGCAAATTCAGTTACTTATTTTTCTTTGAACCAATAAATAAAGAAATATTCAAAATATTTTTAAACTTATTCAATTTACATTTCTAATTAATTAAACAATTACTGTATTCTATTGTAGAGGGAAGAGAGATGTTGAGAAGGTTGTGGGGGTAACGGAGGAACAAGGATTGAAAAAGGAGGGGTGATGGTCATTTGGGTTTTAAGGTTTTGGAGTAATTAATAAAGAAGGATTGAAAATGAGAAAATGGGTCTACAGTTTCTTGCTCGTGCTACATAAAATCATAATTAACATCTCCACAAAGATTAGACTGAGGATTGTGCGTTGTTTATGTTGAAAGTAAGATTAAAATTAAATGATAAAGAGACATAAAATTAATGAAAACTTAGTTGCATTTCAAAACAATAATACATAGGTTGTTGGAGCATTTGTTCATGGCTTACATGGAGGATGAACTTGAGAATTTATAGAAAAATATTAAACAAGAGAAAATGAAGAGAAAATGAGAGAGAAAGGAGGGCATCAGCCCTCCTAGCCGTTACTGCCCGACGGCTAGTTGGAACTAGCCGTTGGGACAGCTTCCAACGGCTAGTTCCAACTAGCCGTTGGGGGCCCAGCTGGGCCCTCCTTCACGGGCTGGGCTGGGCCCATTTTGAGGCCCTTTTTGGACTTGAAACTCGGGCCCATTTAGGGCCTATTGGAGACTTTCAATCTGAAATAAAAATTAGAGTTTATATGTCACCCTTTACAAGTTTCAATGAAATAGGGTTTTAGATTTGGGTGAGAGATGCTCATTTTCAACACTCTCCCTCAAGTTGGGTGCGTATATGTCGATAGTATCCAACTTGCCCATAATTTCTTGTAGATGAGCCGATATCCCTCCCTTGGTGAAGATATCCGCTAATTGATTTTCCCCTTTGATATAAGGAGTGGCAATGAGCTTTTCTTCTACTTTTTGTCGAATGAAATGACAATCAACTTCTATATGTTTGGTACGCTAATGAAAGACTAGGTTAGAAACTATGTGAATTGTGGATTGATTGTCACAGTGAAGCTTGATTGGAGTTGATACTTTAAACCCTAATTCTTTCACTAGGGCCTTCAACCATACTATTTCACTAGTGCTAGCTGTCATTGCTCTATATTCGGCTTCTACACTTGATCTAAATACTACGTGTTGTTTCTTGCTCTTCCATGCAACAAGATTGCTTCCTACGAACATGCAGAACCTTGTGGTGGATCTTCTATCCTTAGAGTCACTTGCCCAGTCTGCATCACAGTATCCTTCAATTTCTGAGTTTCCATTTTTCTTCATCCAGATTCCTAATCCGGGGGAGCCTTTGATGCAGTGAAGGACTCTCTCGGCTGCTCTCCAATGCCCCTTTTCAGGTGCATGCATGTATTAGCTTATTTGGCTCACAACATAAGCTATGTCGGGTTTAGTGATAGTAAGGTAGATCAGCCTTCCTACAAGCCGCTGATACCTCTCCACATTTTCATAAGGTTCCTCATCATCGTCCAAGGGACCGGAGTTGGAAACGAGACTACAAGCTGGTCTTGCTCCTAATTTTCATATTTCCTGTAATAAGTCAAGAGCGTATTTTCTTTGGGATAGAACTACCCCATTGGCAATAGATTAGATCAATTCCTAGAAAATATTTTAGTCTCCTTAGATCTTTAATTTCAAATCTAGATTTTATGAAATTTCTAACAATATCAATAAGATGTATATCATTTCCGGTTATTATGAGTCATCTACGTAAACTAATGCAATTACTATTTTATCATTGTTTCTTCTAAGAAATAACGATGAATTGCTATTGTATTTTGTGAAACCATTACTAAGGAGAGCAAGACTTAGTTTTGCGTACTATACTCTTGGAGATTGCTTGAGCCCATAAATAGCCTTGTGTAGTCTACATACATTTCCTTCTTGATGTTGGAGGCCTTGAGGGAGTTGCATATATACCTTTTCTTCCAAGTCTCCTTGAAGGAATGCATTTGCTACATCCATTTGGAACATACTCCATCCAAAGTTGGCTGCAAGAGAGAAAAGTACTCGAACGGTGTTCATCTTAGCAACCGGTGCAAAGGTTTCCTTGTAATCAACTCCATATGCTTGAGTGTATCCCTTTGCTACTAATCTTGCCTTGTATCTTTTTATGGAGCCATCACTTTTATACTTGATTTTGAACACCCACTTGCATCCTACGGCCTTCTTTCCCTTTGGTAGAGAAACAATCTCCAAAGTGTCATTTTTTGTTAGGGTTTCTAATTCTTTGTTCATTGCCTCCTTCCATTTAGGATCCTTGATAGCTTCCTCGAATGTTCTTGGTTCTAATTCCTTATCTATGCCACTCAAGAATGCTTGATGGCCCAAGGAGACATGTGAGATAGAATAATAATTTGAAATGGGATGAGTGATTACCTTGGAGTTGTAGAAAACTCTTCGGTTTACCCATTCGGATGGAGGAAGTCTAAACCTAGTCGATCTCCTTAATTGAACGGGTGGGTCACTTGCCTCTTCCGAACTAGGGGAGGAGTTCTCATCTTCACTTATTCTTTGATATCCCCCTGAATCAGATGGTGAGTCTTCATCTGTAGGATTTGATCCTTCTTCATTTTGAGAACTTCCTTCAGTCATTTGAGGATTAATTGGATTTTCAACTTCTTGAGTAGCATTGGAAGTTACTAGAAAATCCCAAGTGGTTATTTGAGATCTTTCCTTTGAAATTTCATTTACTTCTTTTCCTGAAAAGTAAAACTCATTTTTCAAAAATATCACATCTTTCGATGTGTATGTGCGGTTAGTAGAACAATCGTAGCATCTATAACCCTTTTCAAAGGATGCATACCCTAGAAATACATACTTTTTTCCTTTATGTTCTAGTTTGTTTCTTAAATAAGAGAGAACATGAATGTAGCATGTGCAATCAAATGTGGTGGGAAAGTTTTGGTTTTCTTCCTAAGAGCAGTTCTAAGGGAGATTAGCCTTTCAAAACCTCAGATGGCATGAGATTTATAACATGTACTGCGGTTTTAACCGCATCATACCAAAATTTCTTAGGCGTGTTTGAATGAAACATCATTGCTCTAGCAATTTCTAATATGCGCCTATTTTTACGATCGGCTACCCCATTTTATTGGCATGTGTAAACACATAATAGATGGTATATAATGCCATTGTCCTTGAGATAATTTTCAAAATTGTGGCTTGTAAATTCACTACCATGGTCGGATTTTAGGATTTTAATGTTGGCATTATATAGTTTAGTCACATACTTCACATAACTCTTGAGAGTTTCAAGAGCTTGGTCTTTGGTATTTAAAAGATACACCCAAGTATGCTTAGTCTTATGATCAATGAATATAATGAAATATTTATATCATAAATGAGAAATAATGGGAGAGGTCCAAACATCGAAATGAATCAAATCAAATGTATTTTCATATATTGTTTTGGAAATAAGATACACAGTTCGGGTTTCTTTGGCTAAAATACAATCTTTACAATATCTGTTCTCATAATTTAGATTTGGGAATAAAAGTTTTAAAGTTTGGTCACTAGAATGTCCTAACCGCCCATGCCAAAGAGATGAATCTTCCTTGATATGAGCCAAAAATGCATGCTGTTCTTTGTCCAAAAAGTAGAGGCCTCCTCTTCTAGAACCCTTGCCAACCAATTGATTCGACTTGAGATCCTGAAAAGAAACCGAGTTTAGGTCAAAAACAACTCTACATTCTTGATCCTTAGTGATTTTACTTATGGACAATAGATTTGAAGTAAATTTGGGAACATATAAAGTATTTGTTGATTTTCCAAAAATATCAATTTTCCCAACTTGGCTTACTTTCAAATCTTACCCATTAGCAACCCGTACTATCTTATGGTTAGAGAGATTTTTAAATCTCTTAATTTTTGACTTATCTCTAACCATATGGTAGTCGGTACCCGAATCAATAAGAAATTCTTTTGAATGTAAATTAGTAAAAGGTTTTTGAATTATACCTTCAAGAGGAGAGATTTGTTGAAACCTTTTTATGACACTCTCAAGAGTGGTTTTGAGGGCTGCAAGCTCGGCCATAGTGGAATTTTGAATGGTTACTTGTTGGGCAGTAGCTTGTGCTCCAAAAGTTGAGCTTCCTTGTTGATCATTTGGCTTGAAGCTCTTTGGCCTTAAATGGGGATATAAAAACCAGCATTTGTCCTTTGTGTATCCTCTTTTTTTGTAATGAGAACATACCTTCTTTTTGAGATTCTTGGCTGCCGTGAAGTCTTGGGAGACCATGAAGCCGTGAGCTTCCATTTTGAGCTTGGAGCCTTCCTCGATTCTCATGCTTACTTCAGCTCTTTGGACCATATTTTGCACCTCTCCAAATATAGGAAACTCCTTCATTCGAAGGATCTCTTGTCAAAGATGGGTGAAGGAATCGTCCAACTCCATTAGAAGAGCAAAAGTCTTGTCCTCCTCTCTCCTTTTTTGGATGACTCTAAGATCGATGGAATCCGGCCGAAGAGTCATTAGCTCGTTCCATAAATCAGTGAGTTCTTCGAAGTATTGTGGAAGAGACTTTCCTTCCTTCTTGATATTTGCAATTTTGCTTCTTCAACTCAAAGATTCTTCCAAGATTAGACTCTTGACCATATAAAGAGAACATTGTGTCCCATACCATTTTGGCATTAGGAGCACATGTCATCATGGCTTTGTGAGTCTCATCCAAAGAGTTTAGCAAGATGATGAAGACATGATCATCTCTTTTCTTCCATTCTCTATATGATGGATTGCTTTCATCAAAAGGATCATCAAGGATGAATCCATCCAAAATTTGAAGGTTGAGAGCTCTCTTCATAATACTCACCTATTGATAGTAGTTTCCCCCTTTCAATTGAATGGAGTATAAGTTTTGAATTTGGGTGAGGTTTATGGAAGGAAGAGAGTCACCCAACCTTGAAGAGGATGGGATCGTTTGTTGCTCTGATACCATATTGAAAGTAAGACTAAAATTGAATGATAAAGAGATACAAAACTAATGAAAACTTAGTTGTATTTCAAAGCAAGAATACATAGGTTGTTGGAGCATTTGTTCATGCCTTACATGGAGGATGAACTTGAGAATTTATAGAGGAATATTAGACAAGAGAAAAGGGAGAGAAAATGAGAGAGAAAGGAGGGCATTAGCCCTCCTAGCCGTTGGGGGCCCAGCTGGGCCCTCCTTCACGGGCTAGGCTGGGCCCATTTTGAGGCCCTTTTGGGCTTGAAACCCAAGCCCATTTAGGGCCTATTGGAGACTTTCAATCTGAAATAAAAATTAGGGTTTATATGTCACCCTTTACAAGTTTCAATGAAATAGGTTTTTATGCTTGGGTAAGAGATGCTCATTTTCAACAGTCTAGGCCTATTATGACACATAGGTCGAACTCGGGTATCACAATACCCAAGCTCGGCTTGAGTCTACGGTAGGTGAGCTCGAGTTCGTTGAGCCTGTTATTCTAGAGCTCGAGCTCGACTCAAGGTGTCGTCAAGGAGTTCAAGCTCGAGTGTTACGGGGCTCTCAGGGTAAGATTAGGGCCGAGCCAGAGCCTAAGACAATACCCAAACCCGAGCCCAAAACTGAGATCAAAACCATACCTAAGAGCTTGATGGGAGAGCAGAAGGCAGAAGAACTCAGAAACCCTAGAGAGAGAGAGAGCTTACCTTTGATTCGAGGAGATAGAAGGCAGAAGATTTTCGTCACACACAATAGCCGATGAGACCCTAGAGAGACCGAGACGGAAAACCCTAGAGAGAGAGAGAGAGACAGAATACTTTTGATTCGAGGAGACATTCGATCGCGACGGTGAGAGGAAGAGAAGACTTTCGATCGCGATAGTGAACGGAGGAGGAGACCTTTGATCGCGATGGTAAGAGGAGGAGACCATCGCAAGATGGTCAGAGGAGGAGGAGACCATCGCGCGATGGTGAGAGGAGCAGAGACCTTCAAAGCAAGCGATTGCGATGGTGAGAGATCAGAGACTTTCGATCGCCCTTCGATCGCGATGGTGAGAGAGCAGACCTTTGATCGCCCTTTGATCACGATGGTGAGAGAGTAGACCTTCGATCGCTCTTTGAGCAGAGACGGGTGTGCGGCTCGAAAGTTATAATAGGAAGGGCAAGGATTAGGTTAAATAAGAGGGCATCGGGTAGCTCGACAAGCTTCGAGCTTGAAGGAATATGGGCTCTAGCTCGAGGCAGGAATCGCTGAGCTCGAGCTCGACCCGAGCTTGAGCTTTGACCAGGTCGTGACACTACTCGGGTATCATAACAGGGCTAGTGTTATTTGATCAATCTCGGAAGCCGGGGAAAGACACTCGTTGATCTCTCATTTCATTCTTGTCTTTTCCAAGGCTTAGGAGTAACCGCTACCGTTTTTTTTTTACTGTACCGATCGGTATTTAAAATTATATTATAATTAATTCGGTTTGAAATTTATAGTAACTCATTTAAGAAAACTATCATTCTAACTGTTACGAATATTAGTATTTCTAAATTGAAGAAGTCTCATTGAAGAAGTTTTGGAGATTTACAAATTGAAGAAATCATGGAAATATTAAATTTATGAAATTTCAATATTAGAATATTTCATTTATTCTTATCAATTTTGTAAATATTCTATTTTATTATTTTTTTTTATATTTTTATGGAATCACCCTATAAATAAGGCATTTGTACAAGCTATTGAACACAACACAAAATATAATATATGAATTATTCTCTCTCAATTTTCTTTCTTTATTCTTACTACTTTATTTTCTTTTTTTTTTAACATGGTATCAGAGCACTAGGTTTCGTTCTGATATTTTTTTTTACTCTTCTCATTAATTAGATTTTTTTTTTGTCTAGTTATGGAGAAATTGGATATTTCTCAACTTATTTCTATTATTCAAATTCATTCTGCTTTATTCTCTCCGTGTTATTCTGCTATTGAAGATTCTATTTCATTTTTTAATCCTTTTGCTTTATTCTACTGGTTCTCAACAATATCTTATGGTTTACTACTTTTTTGCTATTGAAGATTGTGTTTCATTTTTCAATACCTTTTCTTTATTCTGCTGGTTCTCGACAATATCTTACGATTTGCTGTTTTTCTATTATTGAACATTGTATTTCATTCTTCAATCTCTCTACTTTATTCTGCTTTATCTCATAGTCTGCTACTGTCATTGCTATTGAGAATTCTGCTGTTACTGCCTCTTATACTTAGTTTAAGTATTCTGCTATTTTGCTTGATTCTTCAATCCATCTTCTTTTTCTTTGAGTCCGCTGTTGAGGATTCTGTTATTACATCCTCTTCTACTCAGTTTACTTATTCCATCTGCTTTATCTATCTGTTTTCTATAAATCTGCTGTTGAGGATTCTGCAATTACATCCTCTTCCACTCAGTCTGTTTTTTTCCTTTTGATAATCATAACCTACTGCACTTTTTACGATATCAGTTATGTACTTATTTTGATACTAATTGATCTAGTGATTCTATTAATCGACGGTCTACTATAGACTATTGCATTGTTTTTTGTGGTTCTTTAATCTCTGGCATAAGGCTTATCTATGATCTTTACTCCTCTTTCTGAACATCATGATAAGTTATTGCACAAACTCAAAATCACTTATCTACTTCAATCTTGAGTTTGAGGAGGTGTTAAGAATATTTGTATTTCTAAATTGAGCAAATCTCATTGAAAAAGTTTTGAAAATTTCCAAATTGAAGAAATTTTGGAAATATTAACTTTCTGAAATTTCAATATTGGAATATTTTATTGATTCTTATCAATTTTATAAATTTTTTATTTTATTCTTTCTTTTTATATTTTCATGAAATCACCCTATAAATATGATATTTATACAATTTATTGAATACA
This sequence comes from Dillenia suffruticosa, assembly GCA_033439265.1. NCBI lineage: Eukaryota > Viridiplantae > Streptophyta > Magnoliopsida > Dilleniales > Dilleniaceae > Dillenia > Dillenia suffruticosa. The sequence continues at coordinate 2,362,349 of JAVTVX010000016.1, forward strand.
ACACAATATACAATATATAAATCATTCTCTCACAGTTTTTTCTCTTTATTCTCTTTATTCTTTCTACTTTATTTTCCTTTTTCTAATACTAACGTAATCTGTTATATATTTAAATTGTGAGTCAAATTCAAAACATTGATTAAAAAATCTAATATCATATTTCATTTAAGTCAAACTGATCGTTGGTGTGACCGCTTCCATTTTTTTTTTGGGTACGGTGACCACTTCCATTATGACCCACTAAAATGGTAGATTGAGGCCGGCGGTTAGGACTGACAATTGGACCCGTGTTGGAAACAAAAAAAAATAAAGTGTTGTCCTTCGCCGCCTCTTCCGCACATCATGGACATTTGAAGAAACGGCCGAAACTAGTATTGGGTCTCTTGTATCAACTTTTTTTTTTGTATCATGGCCTGGTCACATCTAAATTCTGGAGTTTTATCTCGACTAATTTAGATCAACCGCTGCAAGGCCCACTTTGTGGGGGAGGACTCCCAACATTGTTTTTTCCGTATCCAGGGAGAGTCGAACTCCCGACCTGATTAAGGGACGAAGGTACCTATCTCACCTACGCCAACAAGTGTTGAACTTTCACATATAGGATTTTTTAACCTTCCAGATATACTTTATTACTATCTTATAATTACCAACTAAGATGCACAAAAACTTTTGAGTACTAGTGTTTTCCCATTTCCAAAACGTTTTTCATCTCCAAAACGCTTCCACACGTTAAATTAATTAATATTTACATAAAAATTCTTATATTTTTTATATTTATATATATTTTTTCCATATTTAATAAATTATTTGTTCAGTTATTTAATCATAAATTTTTATTTTTTATATTATTTATCTTATGTTTAATAATTATATATTTGATTATTTTTTATTTTTATTATAAAATATAGTTATTCTATTATTTTTAGAAAATAATTAATATTTATATTTTTATATTTACATATTTATCAACATTTCGATTTTTTATATTTTTATAAAATATTGTTTTATCGTATCGTTTTGTATATGTTTTCGTACAATATAGATTACCAATATATTTTATTAATTAGATTGAAACATTTATGGAATACGAATAGATCGAAGCACTTTCCAATCTTCTCCGCATCCGAAGGGACGCTTTATTGCTCTTTGGATGCGCTTCATGCGCATTTCAATGTGGGATTTTAACGTTGTAACTTACCTTTTAGCACATGCCTAATTACGCAACCTTAGAAATAAAAAAATTTTGAAAAAGTGAAGAAAAATTAAATGGGAGAGTAAAAAAAAAAACTCAGAAATAAAAAATACACAACCTTTAAAACAAAAATGAAAAATTGAAGAAAAACTACTTGAAAACCAAATGACAAAAATTGAACCATTTCTTACGAATCATGCTAATGTTTCAATTTTATCGATTATCTTAAAGGGAGCAATTCCTCTAGTTGATAAACATAGAAAACCATAGACGCTTTTCGATGTGGGATTTTAATGTTGTAACTTAGATATACCAAGGTAAGAACATAAGTTGGGAGTTTATTTTGTTGTATATGTGAAACTTACACATTTTGATTGAGATATTACTTCGCAAAATTGTAGCTGGACATGATACAAGGGAACAACCCTACCCTATTTGTATTACCATTACTTGGGAAACAAGCAAAGTTAAAATTATTATAACTACAATAATAAGGAGAAATACATCTTTAATATGCACAAATGAGTTGAATAACACATTAGATTTGAATTTTTGTGTTCAAAGTCTGACAAATTCCCATCTAAATTAAATAAATCCCAAGTCTATATTTCTATTTTTAAACTTATTTTGAGAAATTTTCTATTGGGACGGTGCCTGTTGAGTTAGGTACAGAAAGCGATCAAATTCTAATTCATAAATTTACTTTTTAATTTCTTTTGTTGTAAAATTGTTTATTGTATAAGACTGATGATGGATACTTTTAAGAGACGAGATAAATAGGACCTTAGGAGTTCTCCATAACAGTATGAGTAAGAATTTTGCAACACCGTATGCAAGCAGTAATGTTGATGACTAAGTTAAAGAAGGGCTTGGGTTCATCTCAGCTACCCTAGAATTCAATCTCCTATTTAGTTCAATTTGTAGTAATGATATGGCATAAATTGATATAATAATTATGATTTATTTTATTATATTTTTGAATAAATATTATACTAATTATTGTGTTTTATGGTCATTGATATAATAGGAATGATGAATGAGACTTTTGAAGAAAAAGGAAGGAAGAAGCCTAATTTGAAAATATTGGAGATTTTGAAAATATTCCTAATATTTAGGAATATAAATTTTGAAGAAATCCAATTTTTGTAATCTTCTATTTTAGTTAGGCTACCTAACTCATGTGTTTTATGTGATCATTGATTTATTTTACCATACTTTGTTTTTAATTTATTTTTCTAGTCGAAGGTTATTGAATCCTTCATTTTCAATGATTGTGAGATTTAATTAGATATATTAATTCAACAAATTATAGATATTTATTTAATTCTTGCGTTTCATGAATCATGATTTTTTAGGGTTTATTGAATATGAGCCCATATTTAATAGTTTTAAAATAATTTACAACTAATTAAAATGATAAATTCATAATTGTTTGTTAGTTTTATGAAGTGGTGAATGGCATTTATGTTATCGAATTGAATAATCTAATTTAAATAAATTCGTCGTGTATTTGTTAATTAGAATTGAGTATTTCTAAATCTTAATACTGTTGAGACTTTAAATTCTAAGAGTTTCTCTAGGATTAACTCTTGATTAGGGAAATATTAACGAATTTCTCTTAATTATCGATGAAATAAGGAGAGATTGGTCGTTGGGCATTTGTTGATAACTATAACCAATTTATCTTTGGTTGTTGAAATCTTTAGATAGGTTGATAATCAATCGAATGAAATCAAGATGAATATAATTCCTTTGACTAGTATTTATTCTTATTGATATTTTTTCTTTTAGTATGTATTATTTAATTGTCCTGTTTTAATTGATTTTGTTGATTTATTTTATTAGTTTAGTTAAACTCAAACCTCCATATTTTCTGTTTTATTTTTATTTTTCTTAAAAAAGATAAATCCGCTGTTTCTTGTGGATTCGACTCTTAAACTCATTTTTAGTGAAGTAGATATTTTATTTTTGGTTATTTGACATATACCAAATTTTGGCGCTGTTGCCGGGAATTCGACCCTATTCACCCTAAATTCATTTTTAGTTAAGTAGATATTTTATTTTTGTTGTTTGACACACACCAAATTTTGGCGCCGTTATCAGAGAACGGTGTTAAGTGATTTATTTCTTTTAAGTTTTGTTTTTCTTGTTATTTTTGGGACTAATATTGCATTGAACTTATTGGAAGTTTGTCAACGACATAGAAGAGAAGGATTTTAAACACTCGGATATGGCCGGTCAAAAGACTTTAAGGGAGTTGTTATTTCTTGATTTTAATGAACATGCTTTTTGTAACAATTTTCCTAATGTTGAGAATCCCCAACAATTGGAAATAAGGCAGGAAATTCCAAAGAAAGTCAACAAGATAAGTGATTTTTTCCTTGGTCAAGAATTGAAAGAACTAACTTCTCTTATGCATAATTTTATTGTAGAACAAAGGCGATCGGTACAAACTTGTGGAATTTGTTCAGAAATGGATCATCCAACCGATAAGTGTTTTATTCTTTATGATAATCCATATTCGAACATTTACAACCAAGAATGGTGGGATCAATCAAACTTCAGTTATGGAAATTGGCAACAAAAGTTTTCACAACAACCACAATGCCGACCACAATTTCAATCTCAGCAACCCTCTTTGAATCAAGATATGTCTCTAGAAGAGATTGTTAAAAGTTTGGCTAACAGCACTTTGTTAATTCAACAGGAAAACCAACGATTTCAACAGGAGACAAGAGCCAACATCCAAAATTTAGAAAATCAAATGTCACAATTGATGGCGATCGTGAGTCGATTAGAAAAATTATCAAAAGAAGTGAAAGACAATTCATCAAAAAGCTGAAAAAGATATGAAAATCAAACAAATAGAGAAATTATCAATAGCGAATGAATCCACCAAGGAGGTAAGTAACGAGCCCGACACTTTCAAAACAAAAATTTTGATTTTTCTACATTTTCCTAACAGGTTGGCACAACCAAAAGAGGAGGAAGAGAAAGAGATTTTCGAAACTTCTCTAAAAAAGGAACCAACATTCCTCTCTTAGAAGTAATAAAACAAATGCCAGAGTTATTCATGAAAACAATCAAAACAAAAATATACGTGGATTTAGATATTTTAACTCTTGAGTTTAATAGTAAAGTTGTTACTTTTAATATTTTTGATATCATGAAATATCTAAATGATTTTAAATCTATTTTTCATGATAGTATGATGGATTTCATTATTCATGACAATTTTGTGCAAGATAAACTAGATTTTGTGTTTAAGGAAAATGTGACAAATAAGGTTGCATAATGGGACAAATTTCTTGATGACAAATTCCCACATTGGAAACAATCATTGGTAGGTCATAAAATCCTTCACTTCAATTCAAAATTGAAGTTCATGCCAGGTAAGTTGAAGTCTAAATAGATCGGACCAGTCTTTGAACGAGGTTGAAACGAGGAGCTAATGTCTAGCCAAAGACATTAAATAAAGGCGCTTGTTGGGAGGCAACCCAATAATTTCTTTTATTATTTTATTTTATTTTATATTTATTTGATTTGATTTAGTTTTGATTTTGATTTTTTTAGGTGAATAAAAGCTGGAAAAATTTGATGACTAGAAGTGCTCTGCCATTAAGGCGTGCCCACGCCTTAACAAGCCTTCATTGCTGCCCAATTTTGCTAATGTTCTCAAGTGACCAGAATTACACATGAGTTAGGGCATACCCACGCCCTAAGAAAGGGTCCATTGTTGTCACCATAATTTTTTCTTCAAAACTTATTGGATTTAACCCTCCATTCATCACTCCACCCTAGGGAAGTATTGTTCTCACTTTATTTATTTATTTATTTATTGCTTTTATTTGAGATGATAGTTATTTATTTTTATTTTTTTTTCTCTCTCATTTAGCATATATCGAGGACAATATATGATTTAAGTGTGGGGGACATTTCATGTTTTTGATAGTTTGTTTGTTTTTCTACAATAGGTTTAGTTTTGTTTCATTTTATTTTATAAAAAAAAGACAAAAATAAAAGAAAAATAAAATTTTTTTGAACTTTCTAAATTGATATGTATTATTTGGTTGGCTAGAAATTTATGAAAAAATAACTCGTATTAATAGTTTTTGTGCTTGTAATGACCGTTCATATCTTTAATAGTTTTCTTTAAATGATAAATATGCAAAATTTGACACAAACTCTATTTAAAAGTGAGGTTTTGAGCCTAAAACAAGCAAATTCATTCTTTATACTTGAGATTATTTTTTCTTAATGAGTGATTATTACACTTGAATTGGTTATTCTAGAACTTGCAATGTTATATATTTTGATATTACATCGAGGGTTTTATGCATTGAAATGATAAAGACACATAGGTTTTACCTCATTTTGACTTTCGTAAAAATCCCTATCTTGATTTATAATTCTCTTAGTGAACCAATTTGAGCTTGAGACCCTTTATTTCTTCAAAACCCTTCAATACAACACTATAACCCTATTTTGACTAGCGTTTCAACCCCTGTACTAAGAATATATGTAGTTAATTGCATGATATTAGTTATATGATTGCCTCATGAGATATGTATCGATTAGAGTTTTGATTATGATATTTGCTACATATGAAAAAGGAAAGAAAATGTTTGATTTTGTTCATCTTTGTGCTGAAATGTTCTTTAAAAAAAAGGGAAAAAAAAGCAGCAGCAAAAAAAATGTTGCATTCTTGAGAATTTCATTTCAATTATGGATCGTAGAGAAAAAGTTTGATATTTTTATGTGATTTTGAATGTTGACTATGTTAAGCACATGTGTGTAACAAGATCATATTTTTGGTGTGCTACTTGTATGGGGCAACGTGTTATTGTAGAAAAATTTTGTGGTTAGTTGCATATTTTCTTTGGTACATTTTAAACATTTGATATACCCTTTTATCTTACCCCTAACTCTAGCCACGTTACAACCAAATGAAAAACTTTTAGATTGATACATGAAATTCAAAATTTAAGCGGTGGAGATTTGATATATTTGCAAGCATATGGTAATACTAATTTCAATGTATTGATTTGAGTGATATTAATATATTTTTCACCCCATTTTTGAGTGCATTTGTGTGAACCCCGGGAGAGAATGTTGAATCTTGTAGTTTTGATTTCATTGGGAATTGTTGGGATTTGTAATAGTTGTTCTTGTTTGAAATACTGTGAAATACTTGTTGTTTTGATTATTTTTCTAGTTTGACTCTCAGGCACATGTTGGCTTAGTAGTTCGAAAGAAAAATATGTTAATTTCAGTAATTTTAGTTTTATTTGGGTTAGGAATACTTGAGAAATCATTTAGGTGTGAGGAAATTTGATAGGGTATAAATTTGTGTAATAATTGTGGTTTATTTTGTTCTATTTTTAAATAAATATTACACTAATTATTGTGTTTTATGGTCATTGATATAATAGGAATGATGAATGAGACTTTTGAAGAAAAAGGAAGGAAGAAACCTAATTTGGAAATAATGGAGACTTTGAACATATTCATAATATTTAAGAATATAAATTTTGAAGAAGTCCAATTTTTGTAATTTTCTATTTTAGTTAGGCTATCTAATTGATAAGTCAACTAGGTTACTTGTCATTAGAAAACTCTTTTTTTATTTGATAGTTGTCAAAAATTTAGAAAGACCTTATTTTTAGAAATTATGTTAACTCACCTCTACCTCTATATATCTATATATAGGACATTACACTTTTGGAGGTGTGCAACCCTAGGGCCGCAGCCGGTAGCTTTGGGAGGAGACTTTTCCTTGCTTTGGACTTGAAAAGGAGACGCATAATAGAGTGAAAGAGGCTATAGCCGTGGAGTACATTTACTTCTTGTAGTGTACATTCTTTTTCAAGTACAATAAATTTATTTGTGAGTTTTGTTTTACCATACTTTATTTTTAATTTATTTTTCTAGTCGAAAGTTATTGAATTCTTAATTTTCAATGGTTGTGAGATTTAATTAAATATATTAATTAAATATATTATAGATATTTATTTAATTCATGCGTTTCATGAATCATGATTTTCTAGGGTTTATTAAATATGAGCCCATATTTAATAGTTTTACAATAATTTACAACTAATTAAAATGAAAAATTCATAATTGTTTGTTAGTTTTAATGAAATGATGAATGACATTTATATCATGAAATTGAATAATATAATTTAAATGAATCCGTCGTGTGTTTGTTAATTAGAATTGAGTCTTTCTAAATTTTAATATTGTTAAAACTTTAAATCCTAAAAATTTCTTTAGGGTTGACTCTTTATTAGAGAAATAATTAACAAATTTCTCTTACTTATCGATAAAATAAGGAGAGATTGGTCATTGGGCATTTGTCGACGACTATAACTAATTTATCTTAGTTGTTGAAATTTTTAGGTAGGTCGATAATCAATCGAATGAAATCAAGGTGGATATAATTCCTTTGATTAGAATTTATTCTTATTGATATTTTCTCTTTTAGTAGGTATTATTTAATTGTCCTGTTTTAATTGATTTTATTAATTTATTTTATTAGTTTAGTTAAACTCAAACCCCATATTTTTTGTTTTATTTTTATTTTTCTTAAAAGAGATAAATCCGTCATTCCCTATAAATTCGATTACCTTAAACTCGTTTTTAGTAAAATAAATATTTTGTTTTTGGTTGTTTGACACGCACCAAGTAAGAAACTATATTGAATGCCATAGCCTTATAATTGTTACTTTTGGACTTTTTTTTTTGTTGTATAAGAATTTGAACTTGAAATCAGCAGATTGGGGAAAGAGTTTTGTACCATTAGACTGTCCCCTTGCGAACAACTTTTGGACATAAAAAATGAATACTTCAGCTTGCTTAGACACAGATGCACAGACCAATGCCAGTAGCAACGACACAAAATTTTCTTAATCAAGTTCTCGAATTCAAATCTTGGGAATGAAAAAAAAAAATACAGACATCAGAAAAACTTGCTTTTTAATGGACTTGACAATCAGCTCGAATCCTATTAGTTCATATTGATAAATTGGTTATCGGGTACCCGTGGTCAAGCAACAAAAATAGACAAATGCACAGAGTTCTCACTCTTATGCCTCTTAAGTATTAACTAGCAAGAAGAAGGGAAAAAACATTACCTTGAGCTCAATAGCAAGGTAAGCCTCAGAAAAATACCGTCAGAGGTAACACCCGGAAGCAACACTTACTTCCAAGGCCAAACCAATTTAAAATAGCCCGGAGTACCCCACCTTTAACCACCTTGCTGTAATCAAACATAGGCCATATTCCCTCTACCCCGTATGTTTTGCAACTATTGCTACCTATGACGGTGAAAGTTATTTCTCTTGAGAATGTAGAACCATCTAATGTTGATCCTTGCTGAAATTATTTCCCTCCACTATGGCATCCTCTCCCACACATAAGCACCACTATGCCCTTCCATGAAAATCTTCAAATAAGCAAACACATATAAACATTTTATGCCAACAGCTCACCACAAGAAATCTTCACTAATCCACCATTTCTGAGTACTAATCCAACCCACCCCCCGAAATTACAAATAATGAGGTTCACATTCACCACATAAAAGAAACATATAGTAGAGAACCTAAGAAATTTGGCAAAGGCATGGACCGATTGACTATTACCACGCATGGGGCTAGTCTAAGACAAACTAACAACAGGAATTCTCTACCAACTAACAGAGGCGCATTTTGGCCCAACCAATCACTATAATCAGTAAGCCACATTCTGAGGAAAAATATTAAAAGTATACCACCACAACCACAACAACAACAACAACAACAACAAACTAAACCTTATTCCCAAAATTTAGGATTGACCATTTGAGAGACAAATTTATAAAAGATAGAAAAAAGAGAAAAATAAGAATAAAATATATATATAAAAATAAATTAAAAAAAAAATAAAATAAATAAAATAAAATAAGAGAAAAATAAAATAAAAATAAATAATATCTTAAAGTGGAAAAATAAAAAGAAAATAGAAGTACCATCACAGAATGCAAAAATTAGAGCCCTATTCACGCCAATAAATCCTTCTCAAAGTGGAAAACTGCATCCATCTGCTCTGCCCAACCAGTGGCAGTAAGACAGTCAAGTAGCTGACTGACCTCGAATAGAAGAACCAATTGCATTCATTAACAGGAAACTTTAGTGGCATAAATCCCTCTTAACAGAGCTTCTTAACATCATTGAATCCCACCCACATCTAGCTCCCACGAGAGAGAGAGAGAGAGAGAGAGAGAGGAATGATAATTTATTTAAGATATAATGAGAGGAAACCCATCAAAATTACAAGAAACTGATCTTCAACTAATGCTCCAGGTTTGTTAATATTATTGATCATGCATCAAACCCCTCATCGATAATCCAAAATTTGAACCAAATCCGAAATTCCAATTCTTCCAAAAATTGCCTTTCAAAAAAAAAAAAAGCAAATTTAAAGGCAACCATGTTCAGACAATCCCCTCCTTAACCCCCCCCCCAAAAAAAAAGAAAGAACAATCGATTGATGGGTACTAAAATCATAAGACAGTTCATAAAACAATTCCAACAAAACAATGAAGCATTTAGTTTTCCGGAAATTATTAATACAATGAGAGGAAACCCATCAAAATTATTGAGAAAATATGCCCCAACGGATGTTTAATGTAATTGCCTCAAAAACCTGAACAACAATCTTGAGATATAACCAAAACACGAAAAAGCTCAACTTTTCGTATTGGATATTATGAGATTAAGCTCAACTCAGATTTGGAAGAAGAAAAAACATATACCAGTGATGTGAATCTGAAACCCCCAGAAAACCTAGTTAGGCGAAAAAAAAATAAAATAAAAAAGGAGAACCCATTTGAAATCATAAACAAAACAGAGGAATTGAGAAACACAAGATCCCGTTTGACATCACAAAGATATGCAAAATTTAAAGTATATTACTAACGAATCGAAGAATTGAAGCACCAAAAAAAAAAACCCACTTGAAATAACAAACAAATGAGAAATTCAAGAAAGATAACTCACCAAATCGAATGACTAACCCACTTGAAATCACAAACAAAAATGGAGAGATTGAAGAGCAAGGACTCCTCACAGATCAAATAGGAAGATTGGAAAAGAAAATTTGGACCATTTCTCAATTTGTGCGTATCATCCTTGCGCAGGGGTCACGTTAATCTTCTCTGTATCGTTCCAATTTTATCGTATGTACCCGAAGGGACGCCTTTCAGCACTTTCGTTAGCTTAATAAAATGATACAGAGAGCAATTGCATTCCGTTGTGGGATTTTAATGGCGTGTCTCTAACTCACGTTTTGGGCCCAATTATGCAATTACGTAATGGCAGCAAGGGTTGCTTTGAAAAGGTGTTTGTGTTTCAAGGGTAAGTCTAACATTATAAATTCTCCGAAACGTCAGTTTCAAATTCAAATTCTTATAAAAAAAAAAAGAAAAAAGTGTTTATGTATAATGTTAAGAGTTGTGCTTTGTGGGTCTTGATGAGTCAACAAAACAAGCGAAATGAGTTTTATATTGTTCAACACTCGACCGATATTCTTCTAAGCATTGAAAACTCGACGAATTGTTTCTTCCGCTTCAAACGTGGGCTTCGTGTTCGGGAATGAGAGAGAGAGAGAGAGGTCTGCACCTACAACTTAGCATCGGAGGTGGGCTTCGTGTCCGTGGGTTTCATCTTTGATCTTCTGCAAATTATATTGTTCTCTTTTTTTTTTTTTTTGGTAGATACTAAGATTCGAACCCGAGTCTATTACACGGGAGAGGGAAAAAAGGTATCACTTGAGATAAAGCTCATTGGCCTCCTTGCAAGGCTTCATGCCGGGAGGTCTGCACTTGCAACTCTACTCCCTCTCCCCCCCCCTCTCTCTCTCTCTCCCCCCCTTTGGGGAAAATTTCTTGGCAAGAGGTCTCTATTCATGGAGAGGTGTTCTTCGAGTGTTAACGCTTGACAAATATTGGTCGAGTGTTAACGTTTGATCAATATTGATTCAGTGTTGAACACTAAATCATTTTGATTAAATTTAGAATTAGTTTCGTGATAGGATATTTTTAGAATTTTTAAAAAAAATTAAATTAATTCTGTACATGTCTCAAAGAAATGAGAGGAGAAAAAAAAATGCAAACCCAAGGCTACAAAGCTGGCTACGCAAGCTTCATCTTCTTTGAGCAGAGAATGCATGCCTAGAGGAAAAGAAGTGAGCACTTGAAACCCTTGATGCATGGAGTGGCCTCGTATAATAAGCCCTTCATTGTATTATGACATATTATGTATTTCAGGTTGAATTATACTCGATGAAACCAAGATCGAAAAGTGACACAGATAAATAAATAAAAATAAATAACTAAAACTCCATGCAATGAGAATTCTTAATTAATTGATGTATCTATTTTTTTCTTGGCATTTCCTATACTAACAACTGTTGTTAGTGAAGATTTTTTCTAATATAAAATGCACAACAAAAATCAACTAAATACAAAATATATAAATACTTAACATGGTTATGTAACATATGTACATTCACGATCATTATGTATTGCTACTCATTCAATTTATACCAATCAAACAAAAAATCACCCTCACAATCTCTTACCATAAGTATTATGATAATTGATATATATCATCACTCAAACCTATACTAAATCCATGGTCATGCTATACAAATAGCACCCCAGCAACACGTGTGACTACTCTTTTATCTCTTGTGCTCTAATGAGGCACACCCTTTACATTGTGAACTCTTTTGAGTTATATCCCTAGTTTGGTGAACTTCTATGAGCCACACCTTAATCATATTTATAGGATTTACGAAATTTGCACACTATGCAAGTGTCTTTTCAAAATCTTACACATAAAATATTCTTTCCTCCGTGCTATTTTACTTTTTCTTCCATGATTTCTCTCCAACAATTACCACTTTCTATTGTTATTTATTCGGATCGGATCAAAATATAATAATCACTAACCAACTCAAATGTGCCTTCACCACTCGATCATTCATCAATATCTTGCATGACATGAACACTACACCAATTTGCAGAATTTAAGACCTAAAACAACATACATGGTCTCACTTCTCATAGCAACCTTAACACCACACCCAATTAATCAGAAATAGTCATGGTGAGGGATCTAAGCTTGGCCGGTGATCTACAAGTTATTGCGCGTGTCATGATCAACTCATCAGAGTATGATTAAAAGGATGATTCCATCAATTCTTATTGTTAACAAAGAAAAATGGAAACTATATAAATATACATATATCAAAAGCCTAGATCCATGCAGCTTCAAAATGATTAACAACAAATCATCCATTTCTCTAGCCTTAGATGGTCTTACCAATAAATACTCATGCATCAAATAGATCTCCGTTGCTTTCAATGAAAAAAATGAGTTCTGTTTACTTTTTACATTCGTCATCTTTTTCAAAGATAAATAAACCAGTGGCAAGGGTTCAAAAACAAGTACAAGCGAGGTCCTAGCAGCTGTTATTCTCCAAAATATCAGCAAAATTTAACTTGTAGCACAGTTTTCATGGAAGCTGAACCATCTGACTGGACTAGAGCTTCAAGCCATGAGAAACCAAAAGCTTTTCAAGGAAAAACTGGCAGAAAATGGATATCTTGAGTATTGCCTCAATTTCCTGCAAATAGTTCATATAAATAAACCAATCAGAAAACATAATTATATCCAAAGTTTATTATACATTATTAGGGAAAGACACGTTGCTTCTCTCCCCCTTTGAGAAAGAAGGAGAAATTCCCCACAAACAGAATGCTTAAATCCTATCTAATCGATCTTCTACAAGATACAATTCCCTCTAACGGTGTTTACCCAGCAAAATCATAGAAAGAGATTATAGCAATCAACAACAATAAGCTGTAAACATGAGGTTTGGCTTGGTAGCGAATACCTAAAGAAATTTTTATCAGCAATTACGTCTCTGGTGGACCAGTCCTAGTAAAAAAGCTTGAGCTCCTATTTAGGAATTTAATTTGACCATAAGCATACAGCATCTTCATGCACTGCTCCTCAAAGCACAGAACGCCTACAGAAGAAACTGATGATTATCCTAGAGACTCTGGAAGTACCACTAAATGCCTTAATGGAATTTTGGTCAAAGCAAAAATGATTATCTATCGAATATATTCAAGTATGGAAACAAAGAAAAGATAGTACCAACTCTTGAGATCTGACAATTAAATCTGCATATCAATGCTTTCTTGACAATGGGAGTGGCAAACTTGGATTAGTAAAGTACCCTTTCATGACTAGTACAAAACAGCTTCAGCTTCTTCTTCTTCCCATTTTTCTTTTAACAGTAGAATCTCCATTGGTATTTTTTTAACATAAGTGATCGATTGAGGCTCCAATTAGGCAGTGCTAGACGATGACAAGACCTAGGGAGAACTATGACAATACAGTTGACCCCACTTAGTGGGATAAAGGCTTGGTTGTTGTTATCGCTACTGTAGTAGAATATCGATCACTATTTTTTTGTCTTGGAAACTCATTTAATATGCACAATAGCTCACAAACTATACAACCCCAGCAAATACACATGTTTTAATCTATGTGCACACTCGCCCAACAACTGCAGGAAAAATCACTCACTTTGCCAATGCTCAGGACTAAACCTGGGAAAAAAGATTGGAGAGATGCATCACAACCACTAGAAGGTTGCTCATTTGCCAGAGAGATTTGTGCGGAAAACCTCCAATGTTGCCAACAAAGGACTAGACTAGGGCATTGAGAATGAGGAGAGGTGCATTACAACCACTAGAACAATTGATCATTTGCCAAAGAACTTCTACTTCACATTTTCAGAGGGAAATAATATGCGTGACATATATCAAACAGAGCATTAGAATGATTAAAAAATATATATCGCACTACCACCTACACTGCACAGATGGAAACACATTCAAGTGGCTTACTAACATTGGACCATATGATAAGAATTTCCTTGCATCCCAGAAATCACAACAGCCATAAACTATTAAATAACTTATTCAACTTGAAAATATTGTGCAAATGGCCAATAAGATGAGTCAGAATTTCGCAACACTGCAAGCAAGTAGTAATGCTGATGAGTAAGTTATAGAAGTGCTTGGGTTCATCTCAGCCACCCTAGTAGTCAATCTCCTATTTGGTTCCATTTGCAGTAAGAACTATATTGAATGTCATAGCCCTATAATCGTTACTTTTAGAGAACTATATTGAATGTCATAGCCCTCTAATCGTTACTTTTAGACATCATAAATGAATACTTCAGCTTTGCTCAGACACAGATGCACAGAGTTCTCACTCTTATGCCTCTTAAGAATTAACTAGCAAGAAGGGAAAACATTACTTTGAGTTCCATAGCAAGATCAGCCTCATAAAAATACAGTCAGAGGCAACACCAGGAAGCAACACTTACTTCCAAGGCCAAACCAATTTAAATAGCCCAGAGACCTAAAATCTACTTACATTCTCCCACCTTTAACCAACTTATTGTAATCAAACACAGGCCATATTCCTTCTACCCTGTATGTATTGCAACTATCACTACCTATGACATCAAAAAGTTATTTCTCTTGAGCATGTAGAACCATCTAATGTTGATCCTTGCTGAAGTTATTTCCCTCCACTATGGCATCCTCTCCCACACATAAGCACCACTGTGTCGTTCCATGAAAATCTTCAAATATGCTAACACATATAAGCATTTTATGCCAACAGCTCACTACAAGAAATCTTCACTGATTCACCACTTCGAGTACTAATCCAAACCCCCTACCAAAACCAAAACCTTAATCCGGTAAAGCCTGTTAATTACAAGTAATGAGGTTCCATTCACCACATAAAAGAAACATATCATAGAGTACCTAAGAAATTTGGTAAAGGCATGGACCAATTGACTATTATCACACATGGGGC
Organism: Dillenia suffruticosa; assembly: GCA_033439265.1. Lineage (NCBI taxonomy): Eukaryota > Viridiplantae > Streptophyta > Magnoliopsida > Dilleniales > Dilleniaceae > Dillenia > Dillenia suffruticosa. The sequence goes on from JAVTVX010000016.1 coordinate 2,377,490, forward strand.
TTGTCTAAGACAAACTAACAACATGAATTTTCTACCAACTGCCAGAGGCATATTTTGGCCCAACCAATCACTATAATCTGCTCTGCCCAACCAACAGCAGAAAGACATTCAAGTAGCTGACTGACCTAGAATGGAAGAACCTATTGCATTCATTGAAGCTTTAGTGGCATAAATCCCTCCTAAAAGAACTTCTTAACATGATCGAATTCCCCCAACATCTAGCTCCCATGAGAGAGAGAGATCCAACAACCGTTGAGAGGAATGATAACTCATTATGATAAAATGAAATGAAACCAATCAAAATTACATGAAAGTGATCTTCAACTTATGCTCCAGGTTTGTTAATATTATTGATCATGCATCAAACCCCCAATCAATAATCCGCAATTATATCCAAACCAAACATAATCTGAAATTCCAATTCTTCCAAAAATTGCATTTCAAAAAAATGAAAAAGCCAACCAAATCCAGACAACCCCTTCTCAACCCCCCCTCAAACAAAAGAACAAGCCGTTGATGGTGCCAAAATCATAAAACAGTTCATAAAACAATTCCAATAAAACTATTAAGCTTTTAGTTTTCCGGACATTATGAATACAATGAGATGAAACCCATCAAATTTATAGAGAAAATAAGCCCCGACCGATGTTTTAGGGTTCATCAATGTAGTTGCCTTCAACCCCTGAACAACAATCTTGAAATATAACCAAAAGAAGAAAAAGCTCAACTTTGCGTATCGGACATTATGAGATTAAACTCAACTGATTACATATTTGGGAGAAGAATTCCAAAGTTTAAACTAAAAACCCTAAAAACCTATACCAGTGATGTGAATCTGAAACCCCCAGAAAACCTAGTTATGCGAGGAAAAAAAAAATAAAAAGGAGAACCCATTTGAAATCATAAAAAAAAAAAAGAAGAGGAATTGAATAACACAAGATCCCATTTGACATCACAAAGATATATAAAATTCAAAGTATATCACTAACGAATCGAAGAATTGAAGCACCGAAAAAAGCCACTTGAAATAACAAACAAATAAGAAATTCAAGAAAGATTACTCACCAAATCGAATGACTGAAGCAAAAATAAGTAAAACCCACTTGAAATCACAAACAAAAATAGAGAGATTGAGGAGCAAGGATTACTCACAGATCAAATCGAAAGATGGTAAAAAAAATTTGGACCATTTCTCGATTTGTGCGTGTCATCCTTGCGCAGGGGCCATGCTAATCTTCTCTGTATCGTTCCAATTTTATCGGATGTCCCCGAAGGGACGCTAGGTTGCATTTTCGTTAGCATTATAAAATTATACAGACAGCAATTGCATTCCGTTGTGGGATCTTAATGGGGTTGCTTCGTAAAGGTCTGTTTATATTTGATCTTAGCCGAAAGGCCGAGAAAGATAGAAAGGTGTCTATATATAATGTTAAGTTAGTTTTGTGCTTTTTTGGGTTTTGATGAGTCAACAAAACAAGCAAGATGAGTTTTATGTTATTAGTCTTCACAAGCATATCGAAGGGTATTCGGGGGCCTATCTTGTGGTAGCCCAACCTTTCCCCGTGTAATTTGCATAGTATTGAGCATTTCATCGTAGGCAAACATGATGACATAGATCAACATCTTGTTAATTCAAGGATAAGAATTTAATTAAAATTTTGAATTCAAAATTTAATAATAGAAAAAAGAGGTGTCAAAAAGACTTGTCACTTAATCAGATTGGTACTTAACTCGAATGGGATTAGTTAGCACTAATAATTGGTTACCGAATATCAACCGATCAAGAAAAAAATACACATATGATATATTTCAGGTTGAACTGTACTCGATGAAACCAAGATCGAAAAGCGACATGAAAAACTCCATGCAATTACATTTATTAATTAATTGGTATATCTATCTTTTTCTTTCATAGAAACTATCTTATACAAACAACTCTTATCGAAAGATACAAACAACTCTTGTTGGGAAATGCAATGCATAATGAAAATCAACTAAATGCAAAAAACACAATATTTGATTTGATTAATATAGTTATATTCACATCATCATCTACTAATAATTCAATTTATACCAATCAATCATTACAACTAATCGAATAATAAATTACCCTCACAATCACTTATGATAAGTATTTTGATTATCTAGTTACATGGTCACTCAAACCTATACTAAATCCATAGTCATACTGCACAATTAGCACCCTGGTAACACTCTTAATCGGGTGTGTGGCTACTCTCGATTTGATGAACTCTAATGAGCCACACCATTACCAAGTGAACTCTTTGAGCCACACCCTTAGCTTGGTGAGCTTATATAAGACACACCTTAACCATATTTGTAGGAGTTACCAAAATTCGCACACCATGCAAGTGTCTTCAAAATCTTGCACATAAAATAGTGTTTACTCCTTGCTATTTTATTTTCTTTTCCAAAAAAATACCATTTTCTATTTTTATGTATTTGGGTTCGATCAAAATATCATAATCACTGACCAACTAAAATATATCTTGATCAGCCGATCAAATCTTCAAAATTTTGCATGCCATGAGCACCACCAATTTTCAAAATTTCCCTCAAGATCCATGTCTAACAATTACCATTAAGGCAACTATTACCGAGGCTAAATCATGGGGCTGCGGTATCAATTTGTTAGGTAAAATGCTCTAATTAAAAATAATATGAATCGACAAAAGTTAACCAAATACAAAATACACAATATTTAATATAATTGGACCAATATGCTTCATGTTTATCACCCATTACCATTCAAACAATTCATACCAATCGATCACTACAAACAATCCACCTCATAATAATTTAACTACAAATAATCAAGCTCGTGATCATTCACCGTAATCACTCCCATAACCTAATTGCACTGTCATTCAAAACTATAGTAAATCCTTAATTATATGATACAAAAAATATCCTGTCAATAGTGTAACCCTGCGGGCACTCTCAATGTCATACAGGATATAGAATTCCCTATGTCTTGAACCACATCCTTACCTTAATAAACCCCCATTATGTTACCCTCTCCTTTGTGAACTCTCACGACATGTTTAACTGCTGTGAGTCACACAATTAATGCTTGTACTATTTTCAATATTTATATGAGTTACAAAACTTGAATAAGAAGGTAATGTTTTTCCAAAATCTTATTCATAAAATATGCTTTCTTGCTTGCTATTTTGTTTCCTTTGTCATGATTTTCTTTTCACAAAACACTATAGTCTATTTTTATATATTCAGGTCGGATTAAAACATAAAAACAACAGTGGGAATAAAGTAAGTTGAAGGGGGAGCGTTGGTTGTCAGAGGGTTACTGGTTTGTGAAAAACTGGTTTAGAATGAAAAAGTATGTTATATTCAAACAATTCAGTCTAAAAGATTGGGTGAATATGGGGGTTCCCTTAATGCTTATACGTAATTGAGACTAGATTTTAGTGATTTTTGTTTGGATCCTATGTAGAAGTCCGATTTTTTCTCGGGTATCTCAGGGTAAATCCTGATACCTCTGTATTGTTTTGTTTTTTGATGTATTCATTCTTTTATATAAAAAAAGAGAATATTAGGGTTCTCATTTCTTGTAAAACTACTTAAATAGGATTCTTATCGTAACCCTAGAATTACAAAAACAATAATTCGATTGTGTACATTTGGACATATCACCTTTGGTACACGAAAACTTCTTAACAAACTAAGTTGATTAATATTTAGATAAAAAATCTTATATTTTTATATTTATATATTTTTTATATTCCAGTCATAGGCCTATTCTGTAAAAAGTGATTGGTGCTTTTTAGAGAAGTTGTCTACTTAACCATGGTACCTTGGATAATATCATAATCATGCAAGATCTTATACACTCCATACGTACTTTCAGGAGTAAAAGATGGAAGATGGTGATGCAAATTGATCTACAAAAGACATATGGTACTGTCATTTGGGAGTTTCTTGGGAAGACTCTCGGGGACTTTTGCTTTCTCACTTAGCTAGTACGTTTGATTTCCTCTGGTGGAAGAGTTGAGCAACCTTGAATGAATTTGGGCCGATCAGTTTACTTTATACGAGTTATAAAGTCCGTCTAATGTGTTAATCTCCCATCATAGGCCTATTCTGCAAGAAGTGATTGGTCCTTATCAAAGCTATTTTCTACCTAACCGTGATACATTGGATAATATCATAATCATGCAAGAGCTTGTACACTCCATACGTGCTTCCATGAGTAAAAGATGGAAGATGGTGATGAAAATTGATCCGTAAAAGGCGGATGATAGTGCCAGTTGAGAGTTTCTTGGGAAGACTCTCTAGGACTTTTGCTTCCCCACTCAGCTAGGACGTTTGATTATGTTTGTGGTAACTCATGCACTGCCAGCTCTTTTATGGAATGGTGAAGCATTATCTGATTTTGGTCTAAGACAAGGTGACCCTTTATCTCCGTATTTATTCATTTTAATCATGAAAAGTTAGCAAGGTATCTCGAAGCCGATTAGCATCTCTCGACAAGGGCCGGCTATCTCACACCTTCTCTTTGTAGACGATCATATGTTATTTGTGGATGCTAATCTTAGAATGTTGCGAAAAAATTTGGATTATCTTAGTGTTTTTGCAGATCAGAGTAGTTTACAGATTAATATGAGGAAATCGACGCTTTTTATCTCACCACGAGCCCCTTTAGCTTTGAAAAGGGGATTAGTAGAGTAGTACTGTTTTCAACTTATGGAGGATTTGGGGTTTTACTTAGGAGTCCCTATCGTTTCATTGTCAATCAAATTATCAGTACTTGGTTGGGCAAATTCAAAATAAGATTGCAAGATGGAGGGCAAAGACATGAGTACAGTAAGCCGACTTAATCTTATCAAATCTGTTACCTTCGCTATTCCGACACATGTCATGCAATCTGCTTGGTTACCCGATCAAATTTGTAGGCAATTGGATAAAGTTAATTGCTAGTTTCTTTGGGTGAGATGGAAAGGAGACGCCGAGTTCATGCTATTAGATGAGAGGTAGTTTGTCAACCTAAGGATCAAAGAGAACCAGACATTCGGGCCATGAGAGATATGAATAAGGCACTTTTGGCGAAACTAGGCTAGAGAGTTCTATATGGTGAATTTTTGCTTTGGTGTGAGGTTCTATGGGAAAAGTATTGCCATGTGGGCAATTTACTGTGCTGTCCTCACTTTTCTACTTGTTTGCCATTGTGGAGGGGGATTCTACGAACTCAGGATTTAATTAGAAGTAACATGATGTGGAGACCGGGTAATGGGAGGAGAATTCATTTTTGGGAAGATAATTTGGTGGATTTGGTCCGTTTACCTTAGAGAATCCATGGAGATATTTCACCAGGTTTATCAATTTATTATCCCGAGTAGAGTTTGGGATTTAGTAGGACTTGAGACTATTCTCCCAGTAGCCATCATCTAGGGCAATATCTTTTCCGTTGGACCGAAATTTAAAAGATCATATTTATTGGGTTGGAGATTCATCAGGGGTATGTTCCACAAATTGACTTACCTGGCTTTGTGTGGGAGAGACACTACTTTGGCTAATTCTAGGAGTTGGAAGTAGATTTGGAGATTGAAGTGCCAAAAAAGGGTTAAATTTATGGTTGTAGCTTTTAGTACATGGGAAATTAATGACTAATAACACTCGTTTCCGTCGAGCAATTATAGAGAACCCTGAGTGCCCTCTTTGCCATGAGTTGCTCAAAACTTTAGCTCACCTTTTTCGTAATGCATGGTTACTCGTCGGGTATGGTTTAGGACCACTCGATCTCCCTATTTGACTAACCTTGTATTTTCTGGAAAACATGTGAAGGATATGATAGGTTGAAGGAGAAATATTCATCTATGCAGTGCAAAAGGAACTTCCTTGGGCTGTGATTTTTCTTATACACCCTTTGGTTGATTTGGATGGAGAGGTGTCGCATAGTTTTTGAGAGAAGGTCGTTCTCTGTGGATCATGTAGTGGCTATGGCTAGTTATTATACCCAGGATGGATGAAGAGTATATTTTAGGGCATCTCCCACTCTTACATGACAACAGAAATGGATAAGATGGATTCCCTCACCTGTCGGAGTATTAAAACTGAATGCAAATGGATTGGTAAACATCGCTTCAGGATCAGCAAGGGCTACCGGCATTATTGTATGGTTTATGGGTCTGTGTCTTCATTTGTAAGCTAGGTGTAATCGACTCCTTCAAGATAGAATTATGGGGAGTTAGAGAAGACATTTTGTTTATTCTTCGTGCAAGCCTCTCCCCAATAATATTGGAGCAAGATTCGATAGATTTTGTGAAGGCACTTACGACGGATCTCAACCACTATCATCCGACATGTAACATCCTTAGAGAATGCATCCAGTTGATGAGACTCACAAGGGTTCATTTAGTTCATTTTGTCCCAAGAAGGTAACACTTGTGCAGATGTTTTAAGTTGAATAGGTCACTTGATTACTCATAGAGTTCATGAATTGATGTCTCACTTTATAGAGGTGTATCCAGTTTTATCGCGTGATATTCAATATTTAACTTCTTTTAGAAGTTAGTAATCTCACTCCAATTTGTATGGAAAAAAATATATTTTTGATATTTATTGAAACTTCTCAACAAGTTTATATTTATATATGGACATATCACATCTAATATACTAAAACCTTTTAAATAAGTTTATATTTATAAAAATATCTTTTTTAAATAAGCTAAATTAATTATACTTTTTTATATACGGAATAATCACCTTTGATATACGAAAAGTTCTTAACAAGTGTGTATTTATATAAACTTTTCGGACAATGATGATGCTGGGTTTTAATACCGAATTATATTTTTTAATTTATATTTATATTTTTTATGTTATTTATTGTATAATTTTATATTATTATTATTATAAAATATGGTTGTATATTATTTCTATAAAATAATTAATATTTATATAAAATCTTTATATTTTTTATATTTATCTAATTTTCACATTTTCATTTTCTATATTATTACAAGATGTCATTTTCCTATATTTTCTATCTATATGGCATATCACAGCGCAATTAATCGTGGGATCAAAGTTGTTGTAGACCAAACATTGTTGGACTCATGCTTAATCGCCTTGATATTGAAAGCACACCAATAGACCAATTTTCTATAACTATAGCGATTGAACGCTAAATCTTCTTAATCATAGGTTTTTAATTTGAGTAATAGAAATAGATAAACAGAAATTAAGAGAGTCAATCAATTTTTTAATGAACCCCACAATACCACCCAGATTAGTCAAACGAAGTTTCGAATACCGCTGACGACAAGTAATCCACTTACAAAAAAAAAGTACACAAACAGTGCTTGTTATTTGTCCAAAGATAAAGGAAAAAATAAAAAAATAAATATAAAAATAACTATTCTTAGATCTTTGATATATACTATATGAGCACCCAACTTCTCAGTGGGTGCTAAAATCTCAATATAGAATATTACAAGCCAATGCATTTCCACATATACCCCATGAAGTGCTTTAGGGGTCCTTCCTCAAAGGGTAAGAAGCCTAAAGATAAAAAAAATAATTTTTTTTGGGGGTTAAATAATAATATGTAGGTATGGCCACATTTTTTCCTTTTAATTATTTGTGAACCCATTTCTTGAGAACAAGTGTCTTGAATTAGAATAATAATCTAGCAATAAAAAATAATATTAAATATATTAAATAAGTTTTGAACTAAATAGAATAATTTTTTATGTCATAATTCATCAAATATATTTTGATTAATCAATAATATAAATTGATTTAATTTAATTCTGATTTTATAAATTATTCAAAATATATTTAAATAAATTATTATATTAGCATTTTGTTGACCAAAATTCAGTTTGTTCCTATAATATTATCCAAAAAAGGAATTTAATATTAATTCAATATTCAGTTTTGATATACGAAAATTTCTCAACACTAACAGTCTCTCGTTTCAAAAATATTTTTGAAACGTTTCTCATTTTTAAAATGTCTTCATATTCTAAATTAATTAATATTTTCATAACAATTCTTATTCTTTTTTATATTTAATGAATTAGTTGCATATTAAATTATAATTTTTATTTTTATATTAAATTTTTATGATTAATAATTACATATTTGATTATTTTAAATTTTTATTATAAAATATGACTGCTCTATTATTTTTACAAAATAATATTTATATAAAAATATTTATATTTATATTTACTTATTTTTTCATTTTTATATTTTTTTAATTTTTATAAAATGTCATTCTTTTGGGGTTTTTTTTTTTTTTTTTTTTAAATGTTTTCGTCCATCTAGGATAGTCCCCGTTCCTAAACATAATGGTGGCATGTAAACCGCGTGGGTCGAAATAGACACCGGTTTGACCCGACTAAAAACCGCGCCGGTCTAACATGAACCGCTCGGTTGCGAAAAACCCCAGCTCCGTAAGTAAAACCCTTAAAAACACTTTAGCCTAGTGGCACATGACTGAAGCAAAAGTCAAAACCCTAACGAAGTTGGGAGAGAAAACAATGGACGGAGAAGGAGGGGGGAAGCAGATGGAGAACAGTGTGATGTGTGTTCTAACAGACCCGGAAGGAACTCCTCTTGGTTCTCCCATGTATCTTCCTCAATCCGCTGGCCCTCTTCAGCTTCAACAAATCGTGAATAAGCTTCTTAACAACGTATGTCTCTCATTTTTAAGTTATATGTGCTGTTTTTCCACCACTGATAGTACCTAAGTTGCGCTTATTGAACCAATTGTAATTGAGTTTAGGGTTTTTGGGCAATTGAGAATTGAAATGGGAGCCGTTCCTTATCCGGCATTCATTTCTTCTGGGGAACCCTTTGAACTGAAACATGAAATTTCTGATTTTTCTTTTAATTTTAAAGCTCTGTAAACTTGCAATTGGATTTCAATTACGAGTCATAGCATTTCCTGTTACGATTTTGTGTGTTTTCTTTGTTTTTCTTTTTGGGAGTTATTACCTCAAGGGCAAACGCATAACTTTATATTGGGGGAGGGGTGGTACCACGTGCATTTGGGGTTATCATATCCCGGGGGGGTTTATTTTTAGTGGAGTAAACAACATTTGGGATCATAATTCTTGAAATTATGTGCATAATATCTTTTTCTTCTTAAAATTTAGGTGGGGGGGGGGTGTGGGGCAGCTATCCCATTGCCTACTTCCTCCCTTTTCCCTTGAACACCCTCATTTTTCTTCCTTTAAATTTTTAAAAAGTACCAAGTAATGGATTGATGTATAAAATTTTTTGGGCTAAAGTTGTGTAAACTGGTTAACTGGTTTCTTGTATTTTAAGTGGAATGACCTGATTGCATTTTATCCATTTGGATTGTGTAGGAGGAGAAACTGCCTTATGCTTTCTATATATCAGATCAGGAGCTTGTTGTGCAGCTTGGAACTTATATGCAGAAGAACAAAGGTATGAAAAGCTAAATGGACAAAAGAGTGCTGATTTATGAATTACTTTATGTTGGCCAGATTCTATTATTTAGGACTTGCTCTATTTAATTTGGTCAAGTTCTTTGCAGTTTCGGTGGAAAAGGTAGTCTCTATAGTGTATCAACCACAAGCTGTTTTTCGAATTCGTCCAGTGAATCGCTGCTCTGCCACTATTGCAGGTAACTGTTTATTTTATTTTCCTGTGTCACTTGTCAGTTTACATATTTCTTTTTAAATTTTTAAGGTTCATCAACTGGTTGTTTTAGGATATACTTATCATTTTAGTCTTATGGAAATTTGAAGATATATTCATCATGATATGAGCCAGAGATGGCACCTGAAAATTAGATAATGGCATTTTGCCATTCAAGTGTAGCAAATGCTGAAATTATGATCACTTGACAGTTTTCAGTTGACTTCTCACCACTCCATCTTTGTGTGTGCCAATGAGCTGTCCATCTTTGTGTGTTTGCTGATGAGCTTCCTCTTTCATGTATGTTCATAATTTGAGAGAAAATATCCTTTCTTTTGTTGATGATGTGACTCCTTTTAATGCATTTAGTTTACAGTTCTTCTAAGGTATTAGCAAGTGGAAGAGAAATATCAAGCACATACTCTTGAATCTTAGCACTTATCATGTGTCAAGTGTCCAGATTCTGGCTTGTGTCGCCAAACGACTAGAGGACTTTCAAATATATTCTGGTGGTGGTAAATATAGAGTACGTTCCACTTGGTTTAACAATTAAATTGAAAATTTTTCTAAGCTTGTTTAGTCCCTTCTTTGATGGGGTTGTAAGTGGAGGCTTTTCTGTGAAGGAAGGTAGCATTTTAGAAGTATGTTTAGAAGTATGATTGATGTTGTTTTCATCAGAGTACTTGGGTGGAACAGAATGCTTGTTGAGTTTTTTCGGATAGGGATCTGAAATAGCTATGGATCCTTATTTCCTTTGTCACCATCTGTGCAATGAAGGCTTTGTTCTGGCTGAGGAGGTGGTGAAGGGTGTCCTGATACTCCTTGGAGTACTCTACTCGATTTCTTCAGCTTGATCATCAGAATGCACACCTTAGATACTGTGTTAGACCTTCCTCAAAAAACTTTTGAAATTTAATGCTTTCCTATAAATTTTCAGATAGCACCAGGACCATATGTTAACTGGCCCATTAATATGTTGTATGTTCTTGATTTGGGCGTTAAATGTCACTGATAGGGTTGTTTGAAAATGTGAGAGGCCAGTAAATTTTTTTATGTCAAGCCTTTTTTTTTTACTCTTGCTCTGCTTAAGAGTCAAGACAATTCAAAATGCAACAATATAAATTATGTAAGTTTAAGTTTGATCCATCTAATTAATCTCTTGATGTTACTTCATAGTTTTGCAAGAAGAATTTAGGACATCCTATATCCATTTAATAAATTCTGCGAACCAAGGTCTTGGAGTATGGGCTCAGTAGAATGAATTTGAACTCTCTTGGCATTATTCAAGTTTTTTTTTTTTATTGGGGGGGGGGAAGCAATCCTCTCTATTTGAGCATTTACTTGGGATTGTAGAAGCCTTCTTAGTCTTCTTCCTTGCTATTTCTCTTTTGATCTTGTACATTTTGATGGATCTTTAATTTGTAGTTTTCTTATTGTGCCCGTCTCTCCCCCCTTTTGGACCTTAGTGCCATTAATGTATTTTAATCATGCTGCCAAAACAAAAAGAAAAATTTTACTCATGAAGAATTTTCACTAATTCACCATATACGGCTGCAAATTGCTGTAATTGATTACAGCATGTTTGGTACTTGTCTTATAGTCTTATCACCTCAGGTCACACAGAAGCTGTACTTTCAGTTGCTTTTAGTCCTGACGGGCGGCAATTAGCTAGTGGTTCAGGTGACACCACCGTGCGTATATGGGATCTTAATACTCAGACACCATTATTTACATGCACAGGTGAGGAATACATTGTTTACATGCACAGGTGACTTTTTGTCTTGCTTGGTGGTTGGATTATTAGCATGTTAGATCTTATAATATTACTCCTATTACAATATCTGATTGTTTGTATTCACCAAGGATCTTTAGGATTGTGCTTGCACATTGATCATTGCCATTCGCTATTGTAATTGGAAAGTTGCTTCCATCATTTTCCTCTTGTTTTTCTCTCGAATTATCTTCCAAATGCAACCTCTCAATACATTTGCAATTTTGGTGAAGAATTATTTGCTTTTTAGTTTCATTAGATTAGTTGCTGAACTTAATATAGGAATAGCATGGGAACTTCCTTCTAGAGTTTTACTTAGCTTCCATGTCCTCATCGCTGTTATGATACTTCAGTTAGGAGCTGGAATGCAGTCTTGAACGGTAGGTTTTGTATTTTTCTCCTAACTTCTTCATTGCTTGTCTTTTTCAAAAATCAGAGAGTCTAGATTCCAGATGGTAGAGGATGCTGGAAGGGAAGATACACCTTTTCTCTTGCTTATCAGCTAAACGTCCTAATTTTTCTCTTGCTTATTAGCTTAACATCCTAATTGGCCGCTTGGCTTTCAGCCATCTCAATTTTTCTGCCTCTGGGAAATTTGATTATTCCTAACCAATATTTTCTTACACATCCAAGATTATATATCCAAGTACATCATTTTTGAAAATCTTATCTTAACATCCATTTTTTTTTTTAGATTAAATGCCCAATTACATCATTTAAAAAAATTCTACATTTTATCTTCAACCTTTGTCATGTGGGCTGAGTTTCATGATAGTACTAAGCCTTTGTATTTTAATCACTTTAGTGATGCTCTTAAGTTTCTTAAGTCATTTATTCTGAACTTCTAGTCTGGAGTTACTCCTTTTATTTTGATTTCGAGGCATTCCCCATCTCACAATTTTCACATTCTCAAAATCTTGGAGAATCTATGATTTTATAAAATTTTGTTTTTGGCTACCAATCCATTGTATTTTATTTACAAAAACGTAGGTAGGGTACACAGGTAGCATCAAACTTGCATGCTAATTTGCATTATGGTTATTGGGTTAAACTGTCAATGTGCTTAACACACTGGTGTATATGCTAACTAGCATCACAGTTTTGGAAGGTGGTGCAATTGAAGTTGGAACATTCTTTTGTGTGCTAAATAGTTTACACTTACCTTCTATTTTCTTGCGCTTATTGCTAAACTTCTTCATGTGATACAAAGTAGGTTATTATGGGCTTGTGCGGTACTTCATTGCCCTCTTGTGGTAGTCAGATTTTTGGCTGTTGAAGATGCTGCACAAAGCTTGACATATCTAATTCTTTGGGGTATTTTTGAGTATCCACAGCTCCCTAAATCTTATTATATGGTATTTCATACTTGATAATTAATGTGAAGCTTGTTTTACTAACTGGAAAGAGGAGAAGGAAACAACATCAAATTTCCACTCATTTGCAGGGCACAAGAACTGGGTCCTTTGCATTGCATGGTCACCAGACGGGGAGCATCTTGTCAGTGGAAGCAAGGGTGGAGAACTTCAATGTTGGGATCCAAAGAATGGGAAGCCATCAGGCAATCCACTCAATGTAAAGTTCTGACAGCTGTAGATAAGTCTTGTTACCTGATATTTTATCCAATAATTTAAGCTACTTTATCTTCACTTGCTTCTTCCTAGACGGTTGGAAGGGTACATTTTCCAAGTCCAAGTGATCTTAGGTTCATTTTTTAGGTTAGTTCCTTCTTATGTCTTATGTGAAGTCCATTTTATTATGGGCTTCTGTTCCTCACGTGCAAAATAAATTGAAAATGCTAGTCTTAGTAGACTTCATTGAGTCTAGTTAATGATAATGAATAGCAAGCATCCTGACTGAGCCATTTGAAGTGACAGAGGGTCATAAAATGATCATTCAGCCTGGTTGTGCTTTAGCTGTTACATGTACATATACTCTTGATTTAAGAAACCTTTTGTGCAGAATATCTAGGCTTCAAATCAGATTTTTTAATTTTCAAATTTTTGCATCGGAGTAGAATCTGCCCTCTGTTTCCTTTTTACTGCTATTAACTCTTTTAAATGACTAGCTTAGAGTTTGAAATTGGCATGGTGGATCAATTTGTCAAATTTATAAGAACTTCTTATGATATTAAGTAATTAATAATTCATAAGGTCTTTCTGTAGAAATGAATGTCTTGTTCAGAAATAAGTATGGTGAAGTTTTCATATAGCATGGTTTCTTGCTACTTTTGCTTCTGCTTTGCGCAAGAGTAACCATTTCTGATGCTCATATAACTCTCTTGCTCTTTGAGACATGTCATACAGATCTAATTGACCATAAAATATTCTTATAATAAACTAAATCAATCTCTTACCTTGCAAAATCCATCAGCTTGAGTTTCCCATCATTGGCATGCAATATTGTCTTATTTTCTTGATTCCTGCATCATCTGGTATTATGAAGACTGCAATTGAGGATTTACTGCTTTATGGCCCTTTTTTTTGGTCTTTGGTGAAGTATTGGTTTCAGAAAGCCAGTGATTTTCTCATTTCATATATGATAATTTCTGTAACTCTTTACTCCAAACGGTTTGCTGTTGGAAATCATAGAGGATTGTAGGTAAACAAATTGGCTACTTAAGCTCCCATGCTTTACATTTGTTGCTTTTTCCAGATGCTTTTGATATTATATTCTACCTTCTGGTGATTCTAAAACCTGATTTATTGCGTTACATTGCAGCTAATTTTGTCTTAGAAACTATTTTTTTATGCTGATATTACTTGTGTGTCTCAGGGCCATAAAAAATGGATCACGGGTATATCATGGGAGCCTGTGCACCTCAAAAGTCCATGTCGTCGATTTGTAAGTTCTAGCAAAGATGGTGATGCTCGCATTTGGGATGTTTCATTAAGAAAATGTGTCATTTGTCTCACTGGCCACACGCTTGCTGTAACATGTGTAAAATGGGGTGGAGATGGATTTATATATACAGGGTACACATTCTTTTCGGTTCTGAAAGCTCTACAATTTTTAATTTTTCTTTCTGTTCCCACCCGAATTCTGATGAATAATTTAAGTTTCTTGGGTTATTCATTGCACAAGCTAGAGTTGACTTGACTTATTGTTTAAACTTCTCTTTTATGATTATTTACTGGAATTTAAGAGGTTACTGGTCAGTGTTGAGGGTGTTAACCTGATGGGGGCACTGTTTCTTGTTTATCTGAAGGCAAGCTTGACCAATCTTAACTATTTTAACAAACATCTATATGAACTGATTATGTTTTTAATACTTAGTTATCTAGTTACATCTTTTCGAATTAAATGTTCTAAAGTTGTTATAAGTGAAGCTTTAATTGCTTTCTAGATTTAATACCAATATATATATTTTTCCGCAGCTCTCAAGATTGTACCATCAAAGTTTGGGAAACAACACAAGGAAAGCTGATTCGTGAACTGAAGGTAACTGCATATTTCTTTTGTCAGTTTTTCTTTCGTTCACCTCTTGCTGTGGCCTTGTTGAGTTACTTAATTTGGTCCATCTTGCTCAATTTGTTTTCTTTCCTTTTTCACAGCTGTTCTTAATTTGTAGTTGTAATCTTCTATAACACTGTCTTCTTTACAATGCAGTTTTGATCTCCAAACTTTCAATAGAATTTCCCTCCCCCTCCCCTCACCAAACTAGTTCATTTGAATTTCCTACAGTGGGAATTATTCTCTTCTACGTGTTCCTTTTATGAATTGTTATCAACTAATGGATGCTTTCCGTTAACCATTCTTTCCAGGCTGTATGCATTGTAACCTCGATGATGAATGCAGTTATTTATTATTTTTTTTATTCTTTTTTCAATCTTGAGCATGACCAATCTGGCTTTCCTTATAGGGTCATGGGCATTGGGTTAATTCCCTAGCTCTGAGCACTGAATATGTCCTTCGTACTGGGGCTTTTGATCATACTGGAAAGCATTACTCAAGTCCAGAAGAAATGAAAGAGGTAACCTTCTTATTCTCTTGTTTCTGATTCAATCAGCATTGTACTAATATCTTTTGTTCCATTCTCTGTATGCCTATACTTAGCATCTATATGTATTTTATTTGTATTATAATGCATCTGTATTTTATTTGTTTTACACTGATGTTAAGCTAACTCCCTCTCTCTCATTATTAGGTAGCATTAGAAAGATATAACAAGATGAGAGCCAATGCTCCTGAGAGACTGGTTTCTGGTTCAGATGATTTTACCATGTTCTTATGGGAACCTTCTGTCAGCAAGCATCCAAAGATTCGCATGACAGGTCATCAACAGGTAAATCTTCCTTTGCTTTCATTCCGATGGAATTTCCTGGGTCTAATTGCAGTACAATGTTTAGCATTGTCCAATTAGTGGAGCAGCCTGAATTTTTTTAGAGTTCAATTACCCAAAACAAAGTATTTTTTTTAAAAAAATATGCGGACATGGCTTTCCTTTCAGTATTGATGGGTCATTTGAACCGACAAGCCAAAGGGTGGCTCTGTCATTGTGTCCAATGATGAACAGACGGGTCTGCTATTTTTTTCCTTTTTATGTTGCTCATTTTCTTTGTCCAAAATAACCTTTCAAACTTTACCCAAGAAAAAAAAAGGTCTTCTCCTAAAATTTCTACTCCCTCTCTCTCTCTCTCTCTCTCTCTCTCTGATGTGATTTCTTAGTAAATATCGATGCTTTGGTTACTGTATTGTGGATAGAGTCCGCTGCTTTGTTTCTTTTTCTTCTACCATACTTGGGATGCTTTTATAGGACTGGATCTATCAAAAAGCTTCTTGTTGTTTGAAACGGTACCTTGCTTGTAAATCTACTTTATGTGTGAGAAAAGAAAAATCATAGGCAGATATGTACGGCTGCTCTTTTGAACTTAGTAATCAAAGGGTGGATTCTGTCCTCATCACAACTCAAGTACATTAATCTTGAGAAAGAACCAAAAATTGACCTGAATGCTTTTTTTATATTCCTGTCATTTTCTACAGACCTTGCCTTGATCCAATATTTAATATTTAGTTTTTGTTTTTTTATTATTTTTTTATTTATTTTTGTTTTCACGAGAAGGGCATAGCCCTGACCAACACTAATAAACATGAGCCTAAATGAGACGTAAACCTGGACAAGCAATACATCTAGACAACAAAACCTACAACCAAAATAGGGGCCTACAGAAAGATCAGACAGAATAAACTGCCCACCCAAACAGGAGGCAAGAGCGAAAAGGAAAACTTGACAAAAAAAACACAGAGGCACCATAACCACCACCTCATTGATTGGATATTTGACAACATTCCGAACAACAAACAACCAACTTATACACACAAAATCCCACTGATCTTCGCCAATTGGACCCAAAAGCTCCTAGACCTCGAGATTTTTCCCCGGTTAGAAAAGAAGAAAAATGTCACCATCGACGCTGCTGGTTCTGGAATACCAGTGGTGAGATCCGGACCTTGACAAGAGGATTCCAAACACCAAAATCTGGACCCAAAAATCTTAAAACCCCACTTCTTTAACTCCCAAATCTACTCACTTCCTGTCGGAACCTTTGAGCTGCAACTGGAAATTCCGGCTTGCTGATGGCAATCCTTGGCCCTGGGTTGGTGGTGGTTAGACCAGAGAGGGAAGAATAGAGAGAGAAAGGTGGGAGTCCTCCCCATGAGAGATTTTTCTCTTGGTGCATGTTAACAAACATCATGCACCCGAGAGAGAGGCATGCTCTGTGTTTGAAATTTAAGCAAAAAAAGGGGACTATCTTTATCAGAAGATATCATCTCTTGCTTATGTCTTCATGGCTTTAATAGCTGAAACACACAAATTAAACAAGTAGTTCACGAAAGCAAGATATATAAGATTTAAAAAAAAATGGAAACATGTCTATGATGCTTCTAAAACATATTGAGATTTCTGTCTTTTATCGAGTTGAAACTAACATATGATGTCCTGTTCAAAACAGCTGAGATTAAATTTAATGTTTATTGATATCCTGCAGCTTGTGAATCATGTATACTTTTCTCCTGATGGACAATGGATAGCTAGTGCCTCCTTTGACAAATCTGTCAAATTATGGAATGGTACCACAGGAAAATTTGTTGCCGCTTTTCGGGGGCATGTTGGACCTGTTTATCAGATTAGGTTTGTGATGCATTTTATTCACTTGTGTATAATGTTCCATTTATGCTTTGCAGTTAGTCTTAATATTTCATGATATCTTTTGCAGCTGGTCTGCTGACAGTAGGCTTCTTTTAAGTGGTAGCAAAGACTCCACGCTGAAGGTAACGGATGTTCTTCTCTTATGTATCATGTGAATTGTGTTTTGGGTCATAAAATGTAGAAATAGTGTTCTTGTCAAAACTGAAGCCATTGACAAATTTGTGCCAGACTATTAACTTGCTACTTTATAAGGTATCCAGCCAAAAAATATATTATGTAGTTTTTTTCACTAAATTGAATTTTTGTGTATGTAGGTATGGGATATCAAAACGCACAAGTTGAAACAAGATCTTCCAGGCCATGAAGATGAGGTATAATTGATAAGGGCACTCTGAGACACTTCTCTTGTTTACTTGCTGATAATTTATGTCTTGTTCTTTTTCTTCAATATGACAAGGTTTATGCGGTTGATTGGAGTCCTGATGGTGAGAAAGTAGCATCTGGTGGTAAGGATAGAGTGCTAAAATTGTGGATGGGCTAGACTTGAGGCTGAGTGACCTTAAAGCTAAAAATACAGACAAGAATGGATAGAGAGTCACATGCAATTGCATGTGAGAATCGCTAGAGAACTCGATGAGAATCGCCAATGCTGTTCCAGTGGCTAATGATGAAGGTACCCTCTCGGTTGGTTGACACATGATATGGTTCCTGCATATCCAATTTTGGCAGCTACGTCTCTTACCATATGATTTTACGTTTTCAGGCTCTTTAAAGTAAATAAATATCGCTTTCAGGATATGGTGAGCATAACTGGGTTGTAACCTCAAATTTGTTTGGTATTTTTGTATTTATAAAGAATAAAATATTGATAGTGTTTTCAATTCTCTTTATTTCCTAGAATAAATCTCGGCATTCTGGCCTAGGATCACTAAGTTTGTATTCTTTGTCTTTCACCGACCGGTATTCAGATTTTGTCTGACTAATTTGATCCGAGTATTGTCGAGTCTATTAATAGGTTGGTTTTATCAAATTTCATTTCTCCATTTTCATGACTTTGACTCCAGACCTATGATTAAGGGAATGCATGGTTAAGGGAATGCAGTGTCTTACCACTATATATAATATCATATATATATATATATAATAGATGGACACATAATGGTCAAATTTGGACACCATGCATTCATGTTTCAAAAATAAACCGGTTGATGGAGACATAATGGTCAAACTTGCAATATACATAATATCATATGTATGATAGATTTGTATTTTTTTTATATCTATTATTGGTTTTTAAAGTTATATTTTGACTAATTCTGTTTAAGTGTCTATGAGATAGTTCTTCCAGTGTAATCTTTTTTATCCTTAAATTTCGAATTTGATATTTGGTTAAGAGTAATTTTACTAGGGAGACTGTATGTTGATATCATATATTTATATGTCTATATGTATATATGAATTAATTCGAATACAACTAAAATTGATGTTTTATTCGCAAATACATTGGACATTGACTCTTACCAGCAACATTATTAACTAACAAAATCGAATGTCGACTGCATACAAGATTACATGGAACCAAAAAAAAGGGTCAGAAACTGATGAACTTCTTCTCTCTCAAGCTGTCGAAGGTATCCTTAAGACTCACCTCAACATGAGTGTAGTTGATGCCTAAGCTTTTTGCCTTTTCCCGAGAAACTTTGTAGGCTGATGCAAATGGCTTATCGTCTTTGTATCTGCCGTGGATTTTCAAGACGAAAAATCATTTAACGAGGTGAAAGGCATTAGTCTGTGACAGAAAGTATCATAGAATTCATGTATAATGCTCAAAGAAGGCTGAGAATGAACAGACTTCGAGCTCGTTTAAATTTAAGCAAGCAAGCCTGAATGCCTTAAAACTTGGCTTAGCTCATTTGCAGCCCTACAAAGAGAGGCAAAGTAAACTTACTCTTCCTCTAAAGTGACCAAACCAGGGGAAAGGCGGTGCAAAATCTCGAAGAGCTCATAATTAGGAACAACCATTCCATCTAGTACATATCTTCCATTTGCTGAAAGAATCTCAAATGCCTTAATATGTGCCAAGGCAACATCTCGGACATCAACAAATCTATAATTTGGCTCAGAAATTGCAGTTTTTCCTGCAGCAAATACATGTAAATTGCATAGTAAGACATTTTAACTATTGATATATAGGTTGGAGGTTTAGAGGTAGTCTGTAATCAGAATTCAAGCTTCTCTCAGAACTAGCCAACCGTCGATTCTGCATGCTAGCTTAGTATTTCTAGCTTGTGGCCCTGTTCTTTGTCTCTGCTAGATTTGCAGGTTAAAGTTCACACTGTCATTATGGACATAAATGGTAAAGAGGGTCAATGTGAAATGTTGAATACCATTTAGAAGATTCAAAACATGCTCCACACTCAAATTGAGAGTAGGTTGTAGTGGAGGACCAATCACAACTCCTGGATGAAGAGTGACCAAATCAATGTTGTGTTCTTTTGCAAAATCCCAGGCAACCTTCTCAGCTAAAGTTTTTGACAGGGGATAATACAGCTGAAAAAGAAACGAACAATAGTGATTAGCCCAAAACTTGAAACAAATACAAATCGAAGATGTTTATTATCCACTTTGACTAATCGGTCGCTTGGTATCTTGGGGTGCAAACCAGTAAGTTGACTCAGACCAAAATCTAAACGGTTAAGACCTACTACAAAAATTGCTATCTAAGATTGATTACAATAATCTAAAGTAAGATATGAAGACTGATGTCTTATTGGTTTAGGGACAAGGATACTAAATTCTTTTAATCAAATTTCTCGAATACAAGTTTTCGAAATAAAAAAAAACTAGCATGAGAGAGTTCGCTTTTAATTAATTGGTTCGACCGTTAGATCGAGTCGAATTAGTCGAGACTAATAAATTAGTTATTGGATAATGGTTAATCATTATTAAGTAAAGAAAAATTAATAATATAAATAATACTTACATAATATAAATTATATATTTTATTTTGAAAGCATATGGGCCGGCCTCCCAATCCCCAACTTGGGATAAGCTGGAGTTGGATTTGTATCCAAGTAGCACATTTTAAAGGGAATAGAAGTGCTCGAAGAAGAGCCAATAGGAAAGTAGAGAGCATCCAGACCTTATTTTCCTCGCAGAAAACTGGATCTGAGTACCAAGTTTCATCGACCACCGTATCTGAGGTTAAAGGTTTTCCATTGCATACAACTGAAGCTAAAGAAGACGTAATCACCACTCTTTTCACTGATGGAGCTTTTGCACATGATCCAAGAACATTAAGTGTTCCCTTCACTGCTGGTCCAATCAATTCCTCCTAAATTTATAAAAGAAAAGTAAACTTTCTGAAATAAAAACAAAACCCAAGAAAGCAAGTTAGAGATGAGGACTCACTGGTCGGGCATGGGCTGATAATAAAACAGGCGATGCAGTGTGGAAAACCCCATCACAACCTTCCACCAGAGAATCAAAACTTCCTTCTTCCAGTAAGTTTGCTTTGAAAAGCTTCAGTCTTTCCCCAGCTCCATCTAGTCCTAGCAAGTGCTCGGTTTTCCTTGGATCAGCTGTGGTGTGTATGACATAGGAAAGTGAAATTATCAGATTTAGAATGGGTTTGTATATCTGTGATATCTATGGTGTCCTTGCAAAACCTAAGAAATTTACTATTTATATATATGATATTTATATGAAAAACAACCAATTAAACCAAACCCATTTATATTATATGACAAAGAAATGAAAAGAAGAGAGAGAAAATACATGGGTCACGAACAGAGGCTCTGACAGTGTAACCCTGCTCTAGCAACAGCTTAACTAGCCATGAAGCTATGTAACCAGACGCTCCGGTCACTGCCACCACTTTTCCTTCTCCACTCATCTCTCTCTCTCTCTCTCTCTCTCTCTCTCTCTCTCTCTCAAATTTGGATCCATGAAATACAACGATTGTCGTCAGATGTCAGCTTAGAAGGGAAATTGTGTTTGGATTGTGCTAGGATTTTGTATGTCTAGTTCTTTGAAAAATTCGATATTGATACATATCGAATAATTTTATTTTTACTTCCCTGTTTGCTTATTAATTTTCATGAATTTGAGAATGGACCTTTGGACACAACTTTTTGTAGCCAATTACGTTACGACAACAATACTTTTCTTGGCAGGGACCCAGTGTAATCGTAATGACTCCCAAAAATTTATTTTTTAAAAATTTTGGATTAAAATTAAAATTTAATATAAAATAATTTATATAAATACTCATGATTTAATATAATATAAAAATTTTTTTACAAAATGATGATACCACTTTACTTAATTTTGCTATTGATTTATATATATATATATAGTAAAGATTTAAACTAAAAAAATGATATCAGTTGAATTATAATTTAATAATTTTTTTTCTTATAATTAAATTTGTGTTAAAGGTAATTACACAAAGTTAAATTATTAAGAAGAGAATAAATAAGGAATTATTTATTTTCTTTACATATACAATAACTCAAATTAACTTCTCATATTGGAAATTTTCATTTAATTCTACACTTCTGGTCTTAAAATCAAGAAAATAAAAGGATAATATGAGTCTTATATGATGGCTGAGCCAATCATCATGGTTGGCACATTGGCCCACCTGAAAACTACAGGTATGAAAACTTTTACACAAAAATAGAAAAGTTGGTGACGGAAAAGTCTTGTTGGTACTTCTTGTCCAAGAATCTACGATCTCCATTGCGTTTTTCTTTTCTTTGCTTTTTTAATAAAATGACGTTCGATAATTAATTTATTATTCAGATTAATTTATCTCGATCTAATTATTAGACTCATTAAAAGACAAACTCTTTCGATATCTATTTTTTATTTTTAAAACTCAAATTTAAGAACTTAATTAAAGAAATTTAATATATATATATATATATTTTATTTTCATTATCAGTATCCGAATTTTATTCTATTAATCTCATTCCAGGGATTGGGTCATTCAGATCTTTTTTCGTCATTCTCAAGTGTCGAACTCGATACCTCTGATTAATGAGTAAAGCGTCCGATCACCCAATCTAAAAAATTTTGATATTTAATATATTTATAACTAAATCAATAAAACGTTGAAAGTGATTGCGATTAATATTTAAGGAATTTGAGACTTTAACGGTCATCAATCATAGTAATTGTTGGACCACGGAAATCACAAACTTCATAAATATTAATATTTATAAGCATTCTAAAAAATTCCTTCTCCGCTCAAGTATTATTCATTAAATTAATTAGATAAGAACTGGAATTTGACTCATTATGGTTTTTAATGACGACATGTATTTGGATAATGCATAGTAAAAAATTTTCTGATAGTGATGGAGGAAAAAAAAGAAAAATTAAATTTTCTTTATTTTTAATAGAAGAAAGGCCAAATGTAAGTAAAGGGGTTATAATTTCTAAGGAAAATGGGGACCTTAAACTTTCATATGTT
This sequence comes from Dillenia suffruticosa, assembly GCA_033439265.1. Classification (NCBI taxonomy): domain Eukaryota; kingdom Viridiplantae; phylum Streptophyta; class Magnoliopsida; order Dilleniales; family Dilleniaceae; genus Dillenia; species Dillenia suffruticosa. The sequence continues at coordinate 2,400,542 of JAVTVX010000016.1, forward strand.
GAGTGAAGGAGAATTTTTGTGTTGAGAAGAGTTTTCTTTTTAAAAAGAAATTAGACTTTTAGATCCGATATGCTCTCGTTATGGGGGAAAAAATATCCTCATCTTCACCTATAGACTGGCCGGAAAGAAGCCATTAACCTCGACACCTCTCTTCTTCTCTCTCCTCTCTATTATTTCTCTCCCCCCTCTCTCTCCTCTTTCCTCTCCATGGCGGTCTGTGAATTCCAAAATTGAAAAGGAAAAGAGAGGAGAGAGAGAGAGAATCAAATTATGGAGGGCATATCTATCATTTCGCATCATTCTCTTAGCCCAGAAGGAATATTTTGACTCTTCTTTAACCCAAATAAGATTTTTCAGGGGGCCTACGATCTCCTTGGTGAGGCCCCTTATTTGGACCTCACTCAAATTTGGCTCCAAAGAAAATTGTTGTTCATTCTTCAAACAAGTTCTAAGAGGCCGAGTTTGGATATGGTAGCAAAATTCACCTTTGGGTAGTGAAGTCGGATTAGTTTCATTTTTTTATTCGAAAATTTGATTAATAAAGTTTAATGTTTTACTGTTAAATTCATGTAAAGTTGGTATCAAAGCGTTTGATTGCCCGGCCAGTAACAAGACTATCACTCGGGCAACGCTAAGATACTTATACCATTGGCATCATTCATTACCAATATATGGTTGATTTATTTCCCACTATGAAAATCATCTCCTTATTGTTGAGACCACGAAATTAGTATTTGGTTTTAGCTAGAGTTGAGTGAAAGGCAAGATTGACCGGTCTAAGGTAGAAAGTCTGAGACCTAAACCCAGCCCAAAGGTCGGGTCTAGCATTCCTAGCCAACACCTCGTAGTATCCAAGGCGGGTCAGGTTATTACACATGATGTACGAATGAGTTTTTAATCAAAGGAAAAACCACACACCCAATTAAGTGGGGCAGGCTCCAATTAGGCCCCCTAGTTCTAAACAAGTTTCTGCCAAAAGTAGAAGTTTTGGCTGAAATTGAAAATTTTATTTTATTTTTTATAACCAATTACTGTTTAAAATTATATTTTAATTCTTTCAATTTAAATATTATCGGATCTAATTTAAAAGAAACTTTCTTAATATATTTTTATCCCACTCATAAATTTTGAAAATTTTATGGTTGACTAAGATTGCCATCGCAATACCAACGTGGGTTGGTTCAACCGGATGTGGAGTTGAGTTTCCTTAAATATGATCGAGGTTCGACTCCCGTTGGGAGCATCGGGTCCTCATGTGTATAGAGCATTTCTCGTTGGGAGATCCGCTTTCTGAAAAGGAACCACTGAACGGTCGGTGCGGATTAGTCGGGATGAAATCTTAGATACTGGACGGTGTTCAAGATATGGTACCGTTCAAGACATGGTACCGAAAAAAAGATTGCCTTCGCAATGCTGCAGGAGCAACATTATTAGGAGAGGCATCAAATGACAAGATCCCATAATAAAAATGACTTACTATGAGATGCTTCAAGTTTCATGCTTCCATTCAAGTATAGGCATTACTCGTTGGCAGGACATAGCATGCGATTCGCCGTGACTTACACTTCAAGAGGGACGAAAGCAGGGTAATGCTGGGGCAGAACGTTCAGATCCTCAGAAACATGAGCAACCCTTCCAACTATTAAATATCTGCCACTTGCTGAAGGAATCTCAAATGCCTTAATATGTGCGAGGGCAATATCTCTAACATCCACAAATCTATCTACTGAACCAAGAGAAGTTTGAACTCCTGCACCAAACAAAAGTAAATCCAAGCATCAAAATATATATATATTTCCACTGTGGTTTTATTAAACTTTTATAAACAACAATATTACTTGATATGGTTGTTCCATTTCCTTTCCGAACAATTCACGGACAGACTTTTAGTAGGGAAAACAAGCATAAAATTCATTCAATGAACTTATGGATTATGCCCATATGAAATGCCTAAAAATAATAATAAAAGAATAGAAATCTTATAGAGAGTTTCTATATTAGATTCTGAGAATACCTTTTGCTATATCTAAAATCATCTCCACTGTCAAGAGTTGGCTGTAATTAGGACCTATCACAAACCCTGGATGACGAGTGACCAAATCGATTTTGTTTTCTTTTGTGAATTCCCAAGCAGCCTTTTCAGCTAACACCTCTATGGACGCAATTAAAAAGCAAAATTATGAAGATAGCAAGACATACCTACACGCAAAACTTTTTTTTTTTTTTTTTCGGGGGAATGTATCCATCGAATCATATTCTGACTAATCTGATTTAAGAACTTGTCAAATCCATTTTAGAGGACATCTCTTTGAATGTAATTTTTTTTTTCAAGTTTCGAATCCAAAACTTGATTAAGAGATATAATATCTTTACCCACTAAACTGACCGTTCAATAATATACTCGCAAACTTGATGAAGTAACAGAGGTTATTATGTACGTTTGCTTCAAGGTACTTGTAAAAAAGAGGGTCCATGTTACATACCTCTGGGACATGATAGCGTACCACGTTGTGTAATTTAAAATAACGCAAAGTGTTTTTGTAAACTTAATGTGTCATCCATTCCTGTACATCTCCCTGTCTATGTACATGCGTCATAGTTATAAACCAGTTAGATAAAGAGAAAAGTAGTTTATCTGTGTCTTTAGGATTGATTTCTAAAAAGGGTTCATCCGATGCATAAGTTCTCCCCATCTAGTGCGGAGGTAGGGGGAGAGTTCATCCGGTATATAAGTGCTCCCCATCTTAGTGCGGAGGTAAGGGAATGGTACATATTATGTATGCAGCCTTTCTTCTGCACTTTTTGCAAACAGGTTGTTTCCCTTCTTCGAACCCATTACCTTGAGGTCCCCAAAGGAGCAACTCTACCCTTGTGTCAAGATTCACACTGCACAGTAAAAGCTCAACAAGATCTAAAATTCAAATAAGTGTTAAATTGGCAAGTAATTGAAAGCAGTATAAAGCCAACTTGTGGATCAGTGAAAGCTTAGTGAATGGCGATGCCGTATGGAAAACAGCTTCGCCAGATCAAAAGATCCTTCCACCGGTAAGTCTGCCTTAACGATTTGAGATGGTCTATGTTGTCTCCTCTTTGGATCATCTGCAGGATATATAAACAGAATAAGTTGGTCTGCCCAAAAATGAAATGATTAAATCAGAAGAATCCATATGTTTTAGATGAAGAAAATGTCCCACCTGACCGCTCGGCCAATCATTCAGGTGGGCTGCAAAAGAACCATCTTGAAACTGAAGGGATGACAATATTTGCGTAACTTAGTAATTACATCAAATATGAGAAGTGAAAAGTACATTACTCAGAATCGCAGTCATCTTTTGGCCCTCACCGTCTAAAAGAATGGCATAGATTCTAATTATTCAGGGGAATCATTGAATCACCAGGTAAATGCTGAACTTTAACCGAAGCTTTGTTTGTCTAATGACAAGTGTTCTAGATTTCTCTATTCAATTTTTTGGTTTGAATTTCTGGAATGAAAAAAAAAGACACCGGAAGAGCTTGCTCCTTAATGAATTCAACGGTTAGTCACTAGGTAAATTTATTAGTAGATACCTATCGATCAAGTAAAAAAAGGGCAAATAGTGAACTGTAACAAGCATCAAGAAGGTAAGACAGCCCATTCTACAATGGTTGTGCCATTTTGAGGTCTACAAAGGGCTAAATGAACATACTACGGAGTCCATTAAATGGATAAAATGTGTCTTTTTTTTTGGGGTTTACATTATGTAGATAAAATGTGACACGGAGACCTTTAATAATTCTCTTGATGATAACTTCATACTCTGAGAATGCCGCGGATGGTAGATTTCTTTTCTAATCCATATGTTTCACACTTGTGTTAGCTAATGTATAGCCAAAAAAGAAACACACACACACACGAGTCATCTAATATATATCATTTTCATGTTGGTGGTTTTTTTTTTTTTTTAAAGAAAATTGAGAATCCCTTTTGGCTTCATTCTTGGTCACAATTCAATCATACAATCGTTCATGTGCAGTACTTGAATGTGTTACAACGTACATTCTTAATTCTTGAACTTTGATGCTCACAAATAACTCCAATTTTCAGCTTACAAACAACACACTGGATCCCTGTCTAGAGATAACAATCACTGTCTTTTCTGTTTTTCATCTAAGGAAATTATCAATCAATACCACAATTCAGAAGTTGCAGAAGTTCTTCTCCTTCAAGCTCTCAACAGTGTCTTTCAAGCTTATCTCCAAGGGGAAGAAATCAATGCCCAATGACTTTGCTCTCTCCTTTGAGACCTGGTAAAGTGGCACATAGGGTTTGTCTTCTGCACATCTGCCACAAAAGATAAGATCAATTTAACTCACATCTGGCGCAGCAGCAGGAAGAAAGCAAGCTCCCTGAGAAATAGGAAGTCCAAATAAAAAAGCAAACTAACATGGTGTTGAGCAGTGGCAGACAGCATAAACATTACAAATGGAGTGAAATTGCGGCAGTGGACATAGAGGTTTTGGTTCATGCAGCCCATATTGGCTATGCTTGCAACAAATACATAATAACTGTTGGCTGTCATGGAACTTAATTTTAATCAAGGACTTAGAACACGCTTAAAATGGAGCACAGTGCAACAATGAGAGTGATCTATAGACCATCATTCAAACTACAAAAATTGCCTTCCAATGCCCAAAGTAAGGCTACAAACAGTTGACTCATCCCAGACCCTGAAATGGCAAAAGCCCTGTGCTCACATACATGAAACAAGGCCTAAGAATTGGGAGGAAATGATTGTTACTTGGATGGTCACCGGTCCCTTCTTTTGTTGAGCTCAAACTTGTTTTCTTCTACTTCTCCCACGCTTTCTCAAGCATTGTAGAAAAGTTAACGACACTCCTGCGAAGGTTCAATTTGAATAAAAAGGGCAAATTTTCTACTTCGCCAAACATCACGTTTCTATTCTACAATGTTAACCCACTGAAACCTACAGGATTCCAGTATGTGGTATTGAGCCATAGCATATAATCATGTGGAAACTAAACAAGTTAGTAGACTTTAGATGCATGGCATCTGCATACATGAATTTAGAACATACTTCAAGCAATATTTACAGCAGATGGCTTAATAAACTTTGATCAAATCAAACCATGCGATAAGCCAACTCCAAAGAGGGGAAACAGACACCTCTCTCACTATCTCCCATAGTTCTGCATGACAAAGATTTCCTTGCATGAAAAGAAAAGCAATATTTTAACATTTCAAGAATTATAGACTGCATTTATATGCTTGTGACTTTGTGATGGTGGCAACTGATATCAGAATCAATTTCTATATTCTTGTGGTTTGCATGAGATTATACCTAGAACATGCTACAACAGTGGGCTCTTGTAGCCATAACAAAGAAGTAGGCTGCGAAAGGTGTTGATCTATGAACGATAGCGGCAAAGATTTCACAGTTAGTATATGTCAGACAAAAAATTGGAACTTATTTTCCTAAATCAACGAATGATGTCAGAATGTAATTAGTGCTTTGATCTGGATTTTTCATGAAGTGCTGCAACCTAGGGTCTTAAAGGGGAGTCTCCATAAGCTCTTGTCAAAGAAATGTTTACATGGATCTTTTCAACCAGCCCATCAATCCCATCATGTCAAGGTTGCTGTTTGATCTGTTCTCTATTGGTAGCAGCATTAATGGTTGTCATTCTGCTGGTCTAATGGATATTTTGAATCGTCCATTCTTGATTCAGGGTATGTTGGCTGCAGTGCTCAAGTTTCCAAGTCCTCTTGTGGTTTCAACTGATTCATTATAAGTTGCTGCAGGCATTCACTATCTATGATTGCTGCAATTTACTTTCTATTTCATTATGTACTTTAAAGTCTCGGGTTTTTCTCATTCCACTCACCCCTTGTGGGAAACTAATGGAATGAAGAAAATAACACTAATAGCATGCTGCAAGACAAGATAGAACTAGTAAAGAACTAGCAATAACTAGAAGATAAAAAATTGAAAGGGAAATAAAGGACTTACTTTTCAGGGAGACTTAAATCAGGGTAAAGTTTATGCAAGATCCTCACAACTTCGGAACAGTGTGCGACTCTCCCAACGAAGCAATATCTTCCATAAGCTGAAGGAGTCTCAAATGCTTGGATGTGTGCATTGGCAACATGTATCACGTCAACCCATCTGCAGCTTATATTGGGAAACGATTGACGTCCTGCATTATTTTGGCAGTTAGCATCACAAGGAAAATATTAGATATTTATTACGAAAGACAATCAAATTGGCCATTATAACATTCTGACAATTTGAAAAATTACAACTGCAAATTCTGCAAAAGAGATTTATTGGTAAAAAGCAAGCACATCCAATTCTTATCCTGGCAATAAAAATTATAAAGTATTCAAGTCTCCTGCTAATAGAAACTTTAGCCTAAAAGTTGGAAACAATGTATTTTTTAATTAAGAAAACAAGTCCAAGAATACGATGCTTTCCTACTTCTCTTTCCAATAGGTGAATATAAATTTTAGTAGAATAAAGTCTCTGCGGTACAAAAAGTTAACAACTAAAAGAAGAACAAAACAGAAAGAACAGATTTGCAAGTATCAAAGGAAATACAATGAACACGTGTATGTTCAAGAAGATCTGCTGTTGATGTTCCTTAAGCAGCTCACTCAAAATAAAGTAAAAGAAAAGAAAGGATGAAACTTCGTGTATTACCAGTCCATGGGCAATAAAACACCTAATATCAAATATCCCTCATGGAGCATACAATAGTCATGATTATTTGATTCTTTTTTACAACATTTAATTTGTATCTTTGTGCAACATGTACCCTAGTAAAAAAAAAAAAACAACCATCTCTGGAACTCTAGAAGCCTATGCAAAGCTTGGCAAAGCATAAACTTAAGAAATTCAACCACTCTTCTGCTTCCATGCAAGATATTCTAGGTCTCTAGATTTATTTAAGAGTGCACCAATTCCATCTTCCAATTATGGATAGGTCAAAGGAATCAAAAATTCCAAGATCAACAATCTAACACCAGTATATAAGCGCAGAAGAGTCTAACATGAGATGAACACTGCCTATACGCATAGAGACTTTACAAAGGAACAGGATGATCTACTGTCAAGTAAACTTTTTTATCATCTTCCACTACTGGTCTTCCTCCATCCCCCAGAAAAATAATCCACATAAAAGCAGCTAAAGGAAGAATATCATGTGGAAGTAATATTGGCAGTCTAAGATACTTGACAATCAAACAATATAATTTAAACTAGGCCCAGACACTACAATATGAGAGACAATTTTATGCAGTTGCAACAGCCACTAATGCTCCTAGATCCAGCCCCCAGAACATTGTCACCATGGGCATGAGCTCCTCTGGAGGCAGATGAATTACCCCCATATATTGTGCAACAGTCATTAATTGCAATTATATAGGGGAATTAAGTGATATTGTGCTACTTAAAGTTAAAACAACATATATAGGGGTGGTTTTTCATGGAACTGCCTCTAAAGTTTGGCCTTCATTTTTTTCCGTAAAGGGAAGCTCACTGTACCTTATATAATGTTTTTAAGCTCTAAAACCATGTCTTTTCAGCAGGTCAAAACTGGCATGGCGTAGGTTATTTAACACCGGATACTCCTCCAAAATAAAATTTGAAAGATGACAAGGACTTATCGATTTAGACCAACTAATGGAGGATTTAAATCATGTTAAAACATTGGAAAATTTAGAGGCAAAAGTTTATGTGATAGAAGCAGTAACTTCTACATATAGCAAAAAACAAAATGTCAATTCAAAGTGGGTTCTATAATCACTCTTTTATTGACATTACAGCATAATTCTAGAGTTTGTTATAGCAACATGATACAAAGTCTGATTTGATTAGATCTACATAACTACATTTTTATGCTGCTTATAGAAAATATTTACATTGTTCTGACACAGCATTCAAATGCTTAACAAATATTCCACTAGATGCCTGAAATGGCAGTAATAGCATATTGTAGGGATAAGCTCATTAGGTGGGAAGCAAGAAACATAGAAGATCTGGGAAGAAAATATTAGGGATTAAGGAAGTCGTTTAAGGACAATACAAATAGTATAAAAAAGGACTCACCCGGTATACATAGTGTTCCCTGGCTTAGTACGGGGATAGGGGAGCATGAATGTATAAGTACGTCATATTCCCCTTGCATTTTTTGTAAAAAAACTGTTTCCACGACAACAAAATAATATCCAAAAAAAACAAAAAAAAAAACCAAAAAACAAAAATGATGAGAGAAGATTATTATTTTTTTTTTGGGTTTCAGCGAGAGATGAGAGAAGAGAGAGAAAATGTGAAGGGAGAAGAGAGAGAGCATTGTTTTTAACTGATTTAGGGAAGAGATTGCTGATGTTGCAGTGCCACGTTAGCAAATTGGTGACTTGGTACTGCCAAGTCAGAATTGCTGACGTGGCATCGAAATGTGTTTTTGGGATGGTGACTCAGCACTGCCGTGTCAGCATCCGTATGTCCAACTCATTCGTCATGTCAACAATTAGCAAACAGTCTGGTTCTGTCACTAACAGTGGATACTTTTGAAAATCTGAATATCTCGTTGAAATAGTTTAAAGTTCAAGAACTAATTTATGAATTGAGGGTAAAGTTCAGGGATTAGGCATATTATTTGCTGTATGGGTGGATTAATCGTGATTCATTATGGGTAGTTGGAAAAAAGATAATATTAGAAAGATCAAATAATTCAAAATCAATGTTATATAATATTTTATTTTAATATATTTTAGAAATTTATTACTTTATTTTAAAAACATTATTACGGGAATTTGGTTTTTATAGTTTTAGACTCATTTGATTCATTTAATATTACTTAAAAATATTATTTTAATTTTGCTAAAAATGATGATAATAATTTTTTATATAAACCACTGATATCCGATAATCATATTAATTCTGATTAAATTATATTTGAGTCAGCTATTTGACAAGAATCCGAAACCTTGTATAAGAGATATCAATGTTTAGTCGCCGGATCAATTAAGCATTGGTGTGAAAATAATAATTTTAATTTTATAAGAAATTATCACTTTTACTTGTAATTTTTTTTTTATTTTTTACTTTAATTAAAATACATTAGAAGTAAAATAAAATAAAAAAACTTTAATCATCATTTAAGTCGTTACTTAATTTTGTCAAGGTTGGACAGGTGCAATAATATAAAGTTTAGGAAGAGTTGGTAAAATTAGGTAGACAGAGGAATGGGATCATTGTTGCAGAAGGTGAATGCCAAATCATGACAATTCTTCTTTCTTAGTGGAGTAAACAACATTTGGAATCATAATTCTTGAAATTATGTACATAATGTCTTTTTCTTCTTAAAATTTAGGTGGAGGGGGTGTGGGCAGCTGTCCCATTGCCTACTTCTTTCCTTTCCCCTTGAACACCCTCATTTTTGTTCCTTTAAATTTAAAAAAGTACCAAGTAATGGATTGATGTATAAAATTTTTTGGGCTAAAGTTGTGTGAACTGGTTAACTGGTTTCTTGTATTTTAAGTGGAATGAGCTGATTGCATTTTATCCATTTGGATTGCGTAGGAGGAGAAACTGCCTTATGCTTTCTATATATCAGATCAGGAGCTTGTTGTGCAGCTTGGAACTTATATGCAGAAGAACGAAGGTATGAAAAGCTAAATGGACAAAAGAGTGCTGATTTATGAAATTATTTTATCTTGGCCAGATACTATTATTTAGGACTAGCTCTATTTAATTTGGTCAAGTTATTTGCAGTTTCGGTGGAAAAGGTTGCCTCTATAGTGTATCAACCACAAGCTGTTTTTGGAATGCCCCCAGTGAATCGCTGCTCTGCCAATATTGCAGGTAACTGTTTATTTTCTTTTCCGGTGTCACTTGTCAGTTTACATATTTCTTTTTAAATTTTTAAGGTTCATCAACCTGTTGTTTTAGGATATACTTATCATTTTTGTCTTCTGGAAATTTGAAGATATATTCATCATGATATGAGCCAGAGATGGCACCTGAAAATTAGATAATGGCTTTCTGCCATTCAAATGTAGCAAATGCTGAAATTATGATCACCTGTCCGTTTTCACTTGACTTCTCACCAGTCCATCTTTGTGTGTGCTAATGAGCTGTCCATCTTTGTGTGTATGCTGATGAGCTTCCTCTTTCATGTATGCTCATAATTTGAGAGAAAATATCCTTTCTTTTTGTTGATGATGGTTTAATGCATTTAGTTTACAGTTCTTCTAAGGTAATAGTAAGTGGAAGAGAAATATCAACCACAAACTCTTGAATCTTAGCACTTATCTTGTGTCAAGTGTCCAGATTTCGCCAAACGACTAGAGGACTCTCAAATATATTCTGGTGGTGGTAAATGTAGAGTACGTTCCACTTGGTTTAACAATTAAATTGAAAATTTTTCTCTAAGCTTGTTTAGTCCCTTCTTTGATGGGGTTGTAAGCAGAGGCTTTTCTGTTGAGGAAGGTAGTATTTTAGAAGTATGATTGATGTTTTCATCAGAGTACTTCGGTGGAAGAGAATGCTTGTTGAGTTTGTTTGCATAGGGATCTGAAATAGCTATGGATCCTTATTTCCTTTGTCAGCATCTGTGCAAGGAAGGCTTTGTTCTGGCTGAGGAGGTGGTGAAGGGTGTCCTGATACTCCTTGGAGTACTCGATTTCTTCAGCTTGATCATCAGAATGCACACATTAGATACTGTGTTAGACCTTCCTCAAAAAGCTTTTGAAATTTAATGCTTTCCTATAGATTTTCAGGTAGTACCAGGTGCTACTGTCACGTCCCGATCCTCGGATCGATCACGCAACAGCTGCCGCGTTGTCTCGATACACGGGCAGCATCTTCCCATATACTGGGACTCTAAAAAGCTACAAATCAGTTCAACAACTCATCCAATACACAACTCTATCAGAAATAGGAAAATCATAGAACAATACACATGTAAAGAACTCATCCGATCCATCCCTGCACACACGAGCATGCGTCGACACACAAATGGGGCGGGGGTTCCTGTACATGCATGCATGCAGAATTGGCCATCTCAGCCATTCCAGAATTCTCAGCACAATTAACACATTTAAAACAAAAGAAATCCTAAATTATAATCGCAAGATTTTACTAACACTCGCACGAAAAAACGAGTTAGCGTCAGTAAAATCCAAATGGTATGAGATGTACAGAACTTCACAAATCCAAAAGAAAGTATCGAAATTCAGAATTTCAATCCAAATGTCCCAAATGAAAGTTAAGAGAAAATGAACAAGTTTCGTATGAATTCCAACACAAACTATGTAAGGATTCCATCAATTTTTACTCCTATATACGAAACAAGTATTGATTTAATCCATACCAAAAAAATTATATAAATCTTCCTTTTCATGGATTTCTAAATCAACTAAAATAACCCTATATCACTGTAATACCTACACAAAACAGCAAAAATTCTTCGCAAACTTCAATCCCTGTGCAGTCTCCGCACTAAGTATCCTCTGTAAAATGTGAAAAGAGGGGTGAGTATTGGGAAATACTCAGTGAGTGGAGTGCAATGGTATGATTGTGTGATAAATGAGGGGTGAATGTGGGAAAGTCAAAATATATCTCGTAAACAATACTTTATATGTAAAAACATTCTCAATAAATCAGGTAGTTCACAAATTATGCATCCACATCAATCATTCCTTTAGAAATTCACAAGGGTCCCATCGAAATCACTTCCGTCCTGAGTTTGGCCGAACCCAGACGGAAGCCCGCCAAGGGGTTTTCTATTTCTGTATTTCAAAATACTATCTCATTCCTTGGCGTTGGCTCGTACCTCACTGGGGTGCAATCCGGATAATCCGACATGGCAGAGAAGAAGCCGCGTACATCTCTCTCGCAATAAAACCCCACCCACGTCACCCCGTCGGGTCGCTCCATGGAGGGAATGACTATAGCCATTAACTACTAGCACCATACATTTCTCAAATATGTCATTTCTCAAGTCATGTGCCATAATTTCTAGCAAACAATCGTCAATTTCATGTCATAACAATTCATAGAGCAATATCAAATCACATATGGCACATATGCATTTATAAATACAATGGATGCATTTATGCTGCACAATCCAGTCCAGACATCCCACAATCACAAAACAATTTATATAAAACATATAAAAATCTTACAAAATCATTTATAAAACAATTTCAAACTCATTTGCTCATTTATAACACAATAAACCATTCACTCACCTCTAGAAAGGGTATTCACTCTCTATTTTTCAATCAAATTCGAATTGATTCCTTTCCAGCCCCCAACAGCAGATTTAACCTAATCAATAATCCACAATTTCAACTCAAATTCCAAGGAAATTTATTCTAATCAACCCAACAAGTTCCTAATTTCATCCAACATATTTCTTTCGTATTAATCAACCTAAATTCACGTAGAATTTAGACGTAACCCTCGAAATCACATATCAAATTCAGGAAAATGCATTCTCTTCAAATTCCACACATTTTCAGAACATATATAAAATCTCTCATTCTAAATTTAGCCTAAATCCACTCAGTTATTGCATGCATCTAAAAAAAATTCCTCACCTAGGGTTTTCGCAACTCGTAGCCCTAACGTTCGTGCGTCTACAATTCAGTCTGGGACCTACAGTACTTTTAGACCGACACAAAATTTATTAATTAGGCTTAAATTACCAAGAGAATCAAAACCCCTAACCTATTGATCAAAAATCGACCCTTACCTATGCAGTGGAAGAGTCGCGGCCTAGGGTTCTCGGATACCTCTCGCCACTGCCAGCTTGGGGCTTCTGCAAAGGTTGCAGAAGGGTGGCGCTCATAGGGAGCAGCGCGCGTGAGCAAGCAAAGGAGAGAGTGACCGTCGCGCGCGAGCAGGAGAGAAATTGAGGCGGTCACACGCTCGCGGGAGGGAAGCTGTCGCGTGTGGCTGGAGAGGGAAGCTGTCGCGTGCGAGCGAGCAAGCAAGGTGAGAAACTGTCGTGTGTGCGGGAGAGAGATGGAGCAGAGCACAAAATCGAGAGAGGGAGAGAGATGAAAGAGAGAGCTGCGGTGGTGGCGTGCGGTGGTGGACAGTGACAGAGAGGGAGGCGGAGGGTGAGAGAGAATCGGGAGAGGGAGAGAATGAGAGAGAGAGAAGCGGGAGGAAGAGAGAGAGAAATTAGGGCTTTTTGCCCTAATTTCACTCTTGGGGAGAGTGCAGCCTTTTGGTCTAAAACGCTGCATTTCCTTCCCCCCTCTATTTTATTTTTTTAATTTATTTTTATTTTTTAATTTATTTTTATTTTTTTATTTTTTTTATTATTATTTTTTTAGGTATTACTGTCAAGCCCCGATTCTCGGATAGACCACGCAACAGTCGTCGCGTTGTCTCGGTACATGGGCAGAACCTCCCCTTATACTGAGACTCCGCAAGGCTACAAATCAGTTCAAAACTCATCCAATACACAATTCCATCAGAAATGAGAAAATCATATAACAATACACATATAAAGGACCCATCCGGTCCGTCCCTGTACACACGAGCATGCGTCGACACACAAATGGGGCGGGGGTTCCTGTACATGCATGCATGCAGAATTGGTTATCCAAGCCGTTCCAGAATTCTCAGCACAATTAACACATTTAAAACAAAAGAAATCTCAAATCATAATTGCAGAATTTTACTAACACTCGCACGAAAAAACGAGTTAGCGTCAATAAAATCCAAACGGTATGAGATGTACAGAACTTCACAAATCCAAAAGAAAGTATTTAAACTCAGAATTTCAATCCAAATGTCTCAAATGAGAGTTTAAAAGAAAATACACAAGTTCCGTACAAACCATGTAAGGATTCCATCAATACTTGCTCTTATGTATGAAACAAGTATTAATTTAATCCATACCAAAAGAATTATACAAGTCTTTCATTCCATGGATTTCAAAATCAACCAAAATGAACTTGCATCTCTATGTACCTACACAAGTCAACGGAATAAATGTTCCCAAGCTCTAATTTCTGTCGCAGATCTAAACTTCCTCTGAAAAATGTTAAAGGAAGGGGTGAGTATTGGGAAATACTCAGTGAGTGGAGTGCAATGATATAATTGTGTGATAAATGAGAGGTGAATATGGGAGTGTCAAAGTATATGTCAATCAACATTTCATATATATCGAAACATTTTTCAATAAATCAGATAATTCGCAAAGTATGCATCCACATCAAGTATTCTTTCAGAAAATCACAAGGGTCTCATCGAAATTACTTCCGTCTTGCGTTTGGCCGAACCAAGACGAAAGCCCACCAAGGGGTTTTCCATTTCAATATTTCAAACACTACCCCCTTCCTTGACGTTGGCTCGGACCTCCCCGGGGTGCAATCCGGATAGTCCGACGTGGCAGAGAAGAGGCCGCATATACCTCTCTCGCAATAAAACCCCAACCACGCCACCCCGTCAGGTCGCTCCGTGGAGGGAATGATTATAGCCATTAACTACTAGCACCATGCATTTATCAAATATGTCATTTCTCAAGTCATGTGCCATAATTTCTAGCAAACAATCATCAATTTCATGTCATAGCAATTTATAGAGCAACATCAAATCACATATGGCACATATGCATTTATAAATACAATGGATGGATTCATACTTCACAATCCAGTCCGGATATCCCACGATCACAAAACAATTGATATAAAACATGAAAAATCTTACAAAATCATTTATAAAACAATTTTAAACTCATTTGCTCATTTATAACACAACGGACCATCCACTCACCTAGGGAGGGTATCCACTCCCTACACCCTATCAATACCGGAGAAATCTCCTTTCAAGCTCCAATGGATTGTCCTAAAGCAACAATAACAATTCTCAAGTCATTCCTCCTCCAAATTCAAGGGTTCACAAACTTTTCTAATTTCATTTAAACCCAAATTTCTAACATTTTCTTGTTCTTGTTCTCATTTTACCAATTTATCATCATTTACTTCACATACTATTTTACATTCCAATTTCCCTTAAATTTCCATTCTCAACAAAATAGGCAACATCAATTAATCACAACAAACTTTAATTTTGGGTAACATGTCGATACAAATCATAAACCCTAACATATTCTCTCATCTTAAACAGCCTACATTTGATCTATTATTGAAGGTACATAGAAATGTCCCTCACCAGGGTTTCTCGCATTTCAAGAACCTAACTTCCTGCACCATTCATTTCAGTGCAAAACCTGTAACGTTTCCAATTTGAAACAAACGTCAGCAATTAAACCTAGCCACTAAGGACACTCCTGAAGCATTTACCCAGAACTGTCATCCTTACCTATGCGATGCTTAGGGTTTTCAAAGGCTTACTGCTGCTGCTGGCTTGAAGCTTCTGCGAAGGTTGCAGAAGGGCTCTCGACAGAGAGAGCAGTGCGCAAACGAGCGAGAGAGAGTGAGACCTCTGCGAGCTATCACGCGCAGAGAGGATGAGTGCTTTATTCACGCGCAGAAGAGAGAAAACAGAGGGGGAAGCGGTTGCGCACGATGGTCGGAGGCGGAGAGAATGGCGGAGATTTGAAAAAGAATCGAGAGAAACAGGGAGATGGAGATTCAAGAGAGAAATAGAGAGTGAGAGAGAATGAGAGAAACAGAGAGGGAGGGATTGAGGGCGAGAGATGAGAGAGTGACGGGAGAGTGAGAGTGATGGGGGTTGAGGTTTTGCGGGAATGAAATTGGGGAATTGGGAAAGTGGGGGAAAAGGGAAGAGAGAGAGAGAGAGTGTGTGTGTGTGTGTTTTGTTGACTTTCTTTCTTTTTTTTAATTTTTTTTCTCGATATTACAATTACAGCTACCATATGTTAACTGGCCCGTTAATTTGTTGTATGTTCTTGATTTGGGTGTTAAATGTCACGAATAGGGTTGATTGAAAATGTGAGGGGCCAGTAAATTTTTTTACGTCAAGCCTTTTTTTTTTCTGACTCTTGTGAACTGAAGGTAACTGCATATTTCTTTTGTCAGTTCTTCTTTTGTTCACCTCTTGTTCTGGCCTTGTTGAATTACTCAATTGGGTCCATCTTGCTCAATTTGTTTTCTTTCCTTTTTCATAGCTGTCCTTAATGTGTAGTTGTAATCTTCTATAACACTGTTTTCTTTGCAACGCAGTTTTGATTTTCAAACTTTCATTAGAATTTCCCTCCCCCTCCCCTCACCAAACTAGTTCATTTGAATTTCCTACAGTGGGGATTATTCTCTTCTACGTGTTCCTTTTTTGAATTGATATCAACTAATGGATGCTTTCTGTTAACCATTCTTTCCAGGCTGTATGCATTGAAACCTCGACGATGAATGCAGTTATTTATTATTTTTTTAATTCTTTTTTCAATCTTGAGCATGACCAATATGGCTTTCCTTATAGGGTCATGGGCATTGGGTTAATTCCCTAGCTCTGAGCACTGAATATGTCCTTTGTACTGGGGCTTTTGATCATACTGGAAAGCATTACAAAAGTCCAGAAGAAATGAAAGAGGTACCATCTTATTATCTTGTTTCTGATTCAATCAGCACTGCACTAACATCTTTTTTTTCCATTCTCTGTATGCCTATACATAACATCTATATGTATTTTATTTGTATTATAAGGCATCTGCATTTTATTTGTTTTATACTGATGTCAAGCTAACTCTCTCTCTCATTATTAGGTATCATTAGAAAGATATAACAAGATGAGAGCCAATGCTCCTGAGGGACTGGCTTCTGGGTCAGATGATTTTACCATGTTCCTATGGGAACCTTCTGTCAGCAAGCATCCAAAGTGTTGGAATATGCCCATTATGGGCATTGGAATGGGGTAACTCCCATCCTTAATTACCAATTAACCAACCATCAATTGGTAACCCCCCACCAATTAAGTGAATTGGTCTTACCTTCTTTGGGTGAGAGGGAACAATGAAAGAAACTCTCATTCTCCTACCTTGTGGGGTGGAAAGCAGCCATGGGTAACAATGAAGGTGGCTAGGGTTCTGCACAATGCTCTAGAGAGAGAAAATCGAGAGAGGGATGGAGATTTTCGCGTAGGAAAATCTCCCAACGTTAAACGATTCACCAGACATGAGGGTTGAGGCGTTGTGACACTGTGGTGGTGATTCGATTAACCTCGTGATCACCATCCCGACTGCGAAATCGGATCAAGGAACGTGCCACTTGAAGGTTCTACGAATTAAGGTATCCTAAACCCGATCTATTTTATTTTTCGAAAATTATTGTATGCTTCCGCTGCATGAGAATCCTAATTAAATCCAACACAAAGATTCGCATGACAGGTCATCAACAGGTAAATCTTCCTTTGCTTTCATTCCGATGGAATTTCTTGGGTCTAATTGCAGTAAAATGTTTAGCATTGTCCAATTAGTGGAGCAGCCTGAAAATTTTTTTAGAGGGGTCAATTACCCAAAATAAAGTATTTTTTAAACAAAATATGCAGACAAGGTTTTTCCTTTCAATATTGATGGGTCATTTGAACCCACAAGCCAAAGGGTGGCTCTGTCCTTGTGTCCAATGATGAACAGAAGGGTCTGCTATTTTTTTCCTCTTTATGTTGTTCATTTTCTTTGTCCAAAATAATCTTTCAAACTTTACCAAAGAAAAAAAGGTCTTCTCCTAAAATTTCTACTCTCTCTCTCTCTCTCTGAGATGTGATTTCTTAGTAAATATGACTGCTTTGGTTACTGTATTGTGGATAGAGTCTGCCGCTTTTTTTCTATTTCGTTTTCTATACTTGGGATGCTTTTATAGGACAGGATCTATCAAAAAGCTTCTTGTTGTTTGAAACGGTACCTTGCTTGTAAATCTACCTTATGTGTGAGAAAAGAAAAATCATAGGCAGATGTGTACGGCTGCTCTTTTGATCGGATATTTGACAACATTCCGAACAACGAACAACCAACTTACACACAAAATCCCACTGATCTTCGCCAATTGGACCCAAAAGCTCCTAGACCTCGAGATTTTTGCCCGGTTAGAAGGGAAGCAAAATGTCACCATCGGCGCTGCTTGTTCTGGAATTCCAGTGGTGAGATCCGGACCTTGACAAGAGGATTCCAAACACCAAAATCTGAACCCAAAAATCTTAAAACCCCACTTCTTTAACTCTCAAATCTACTCACTTCCTGTCGGAACCTTTGAGCTGCCACTGGAAACTCGGGCTTGCTGATGGCAATGCTTTTGCCCTGGGTAGGTGGTGGTTAGACCAGAGAGGGAAGAATAGAGAGAGAAAGACAGGAGTCCTACCTACGAGAGACTTTTCTCTTGGTGCATGTTAACAAGCATCGTGCACCCGAGAGAGAGGCATCCTCCATGTTTGAAATTTAAGCAAAAAACGGGGACTATCTTTAACAGAAGATATCATCTCTTGCTTATGACTTCATGGCTTTAATATCTGAAACAGACAAATTAAACAAGTAGTTCACGAAAGCAAGATATATAAGATTTTGTGGTATGGGAAATGAATCACTCACTCAAAAAAATTACAAAAAAAATCTGCTTTTATTCATGTTCTTACAACAAATTGGTATCAAAGCCTGAAGATCCAAGAAAGATTCTGCAATTTTTGAAATACGGATGATAATTTTTTCTATTATCAATTTTAATGCAGTCCAAATCCCTATTTTTACAGGAGAAAATTATGATTTCTAGTGTGTCAAAGTGAAAACTCTTCTTGAGTCATTAGATGTGTGGGAGCTTGTGAAAATTGGAGTCGGAGAGCCAGAATCACCCGCAACTTTGACGGCGGGTAAAAGTGAAGAATTTATTACACTATATGCGCATGCGGAAACGTATAAAATAAAAGTTCGGAATTTTTGGTATAAATACCTTAATATGTATGGTTCCAATAAATCAATCGAAACCGCAAACTCCCATGTACGGATCGCTTAGTTAGGATGATGATCACGAACGAACCACCACCATAGATCTACAATACCTCAACCCAATTTCAGTTTCTTGTAGAATTTGCATTCTCTCTTAAAATGGTCTTTCTTTCCACAGAAGAAACGGGACTTGTTTTTCTTGTTGTTGTTCTTGCTATTGGTAGGTCCATCTTTAGAGAAATTGTTATATTTTCTTTTCTTTGCTCCGTTCTTAGCGCTAGACTCAACTTGGTTTATCTTATTTTCAGACTCCAAAGCATATTTATTTTCACGATTTCGAGTTTCCTCTTCAATTTGAATATGTTTTAGAAGTTGGTCTATAGTAAAATTTTCAGAAATAAGCAACAATTTCTTTCGATAATTGTTCTAAATGGATGGTAATTTTGAAATAAGTGTAGCCACTTGTAATTATTAAACACTTCTACTTTTAGATCATTGAGTCTAGACACCAAGAGTAGTAATTCATCTACTTAATCCATGACAGATTTATTATCCACCATTTGAAACTCAAAAAATTTCATACTAAGAAATCTGTCTGTATCTTGTTTTACAGAAGTATACTTGTTCTCCAATACTTTCCATATTTCTTGTGGGGTCTTGAGTGAACGAAACAAATCATAAAGTCGATCAGATAGAGAATTCAGAATGAAATCCCTGTAACGAACTTTATCATCTTGACATTTCTGACGAATGGTTTTGATTTCATCAGTATTACTTTCACTCGGTTCTGGAATGATGGTAAGTTCGGACTCAGAAGATAGACAATATTCAACTCGATAAGAAATAAGAGTAGTTTATCCTTCCAGCGAGTAAAATTTGTTCCATCAAAAAGATCAAGTTTGAACATATTCGGGTTGATCATCTTGTTGAAACAGAATCAAATCCAGTACCTTCCATTGTAGAATAATTTCCTTAAGATTGTTGGGAAAGTTTAAGGATTACGAAAAATGAAAATTATCAAAGGACTTGCACGTGAAATAGTCACTGTCCTTAAGAAAATTATGCCTCCATTATGTTGTTGGTAGGGTTTGTAATACCAAAAAAAAAAAACATTCTGGATTAGGGCTAAAAAGCCCTAATCTCTCTTTTTCCCCTTCTCTCTCTCTCTTTCTCTCTCTCTTTCTTTCTCTCGCTCTTCGTCCCTTTCTATCCCGCAGCCGCACCTGATTCACCACCGCTAGCACCGCCGCTCGCCACCGCACCTAGCCGTCGCTGCTCCTTCCTTCCCGCGAGCGCACCATAGCCGCCTCGCCTTCCTCCCGTGAACGCTGCCCCTCTGCGAGCGCGACTGCACCCGAGTGCTCCCTTGCGCGGCCTCCCTGCTGCGGGCGCCGTCTTCCCACGAGCACGCCACTGCATGATCACCACTGCGCAGATCCTCCCTCCACGTGAGCGTTGCCTCCTCGAGCCAGTGCTAGCCTTGCGTACGATCTCCCGCGACTCTGCACAAGCGCGCGACCCACTGCACAAGCGCGCATGCCTCACAGGGCATGATCCTGTCGTGAGCGCTCGCCTCAGCTCGTAAGCGCACGATCCAGCTCGCGAGCGTGGGCCCTAGCCCTTGAGCAGGCCAGCCCACCAGCAGCCCAAAGCCCAGTCCAGCCCGCAGCCCATTGCAACCCCCGGCTTATTGCGGCCCGCGAAGCCCACTGCGGCCAGCAAGCCGGGCTGAGAGCCCACGAGCCCGCGAGCTCACCAGCCTGCCGGCCCGCGAGCCCGCAAGCCCACGACCAGTTGTTCCCTTCGAGAGCTTACCCGCATCTTCTTTATTGTAGGTAACGACTATAATTGGATGAATACAAGGGTTTGGTGTTAGAAATTTAGTTGTTGCTAATATATTTCAAATTTGAAAATATTACAGATTTTAGATCAATCCGACAGGCGAACGACGGTTAGATCTGAAACCCGAGGAACCCTAGGTGAGAAAAATGCACTCACTTCAAAGTTCGAATAAATTTTATTGATCTTAAGTTGAATTTAAAATCGGAATTTATATATCTATTCGGAAATGTGTTAAATTCGAGAAAAATTAAAAAAATAAGAAATATTGGAAATTTGATTATCGGTGAGTCAAATGATTTGAAATTCGATGGTTTGATTAGTTTTGTCTTTTGCAGATTTGAGAAGTCAATTAGTTTAATTTGAAAAATAGGGAGTGACCACCCTCTCTAAATGTGAGTGAAACTCTAATCTCTTGCATAAAATAGTAAAACGTGTTTTCTGTCGTATTTTCGATAAAACATGCTTTTGATATGCATTGATCTGACGTATGATATTGAATTTCAAATCCGTTTTGTGATTATTGGAGTGTTTTGAATTATATTTACGATAATTATGCATCTATGGTTTGAAATGAAACAATAATTGTGTCATTACTTAAAAATTTAAAATTTCCTTTTCTACCGTTGCATTGATATGTTGTTTGAAATGATTCGATGAAACGTATTGGCACGTAGATTCGAAATGTTTTGATGAATTATGTGGGTTGGATGCCCACTGGTTATGCGATGATATGATATTACTTGTGGGACGTTGTGCCCTTATGATACTATGATGATTTCGTAGCTACGAAGGACGTTTGTAGAGACACAGGTTGCCCGGATACGCTTCTGTAGGAGGTATCCACAAACGTCATTTATTTTAAGGGCTATAGACGCGGCCGGTTGAACCCACGTAGGGGGAGGACGTGTGTGACGCCACCGTCTAGCACCGGGCGGAGTCCTATACACGATGATGAGTTAGCCCCAGCGAACTCATGGCCAACGTCGGGATAGAGAGTTTTTTAAAGTCTATGCATAATAAAACTCCCGATGCGTTTGTCTTTGGTCGCGGTTGACCTTTGCCAGGATTATTTTTGGCTCGCTCTGATATTACTTGATTTTAAATGGATGCATATATGTTTGTTATCATGTGATTGATTAAATGATTTCAAATTGTTAAACATATCTTGTTTGGTTGCGAAATATAAATTTTTGTTTCGAATAATTTTATTTGACATTCCAATAGTTCACCCACACTATTTATGCTTGATATTATCCTCTCACTCACTGGGTATCTTCCCATGATACTTACCCCTCCATTTTCTCTCCTCTAACAGGATTATTGTTGTGCTGGAGCGACACTTCAGATCTTAGAGATTTTGGTAGATCTGGGTGATAAATGACGGTGAGGTTTAAGTTAAATTTGAAATTGAATTTCGTACTTCATTTCGACCCTCAAGGTCTTGATATTTAGGTCCATAGTTGGCCGTGTATATTATGAGATAACTGTATAACTTATGAGTAGTTGTGTGCATACCTTTCGTTTTGGTTCATTTTACTCGCATTGAGGCATCTATAAGCGTTTTAAACTGTCTACTTGGGAAATGTGTTATACATTATATAAACTTAGATCCGATCGGTGTGGTGGCTGTTCATGCTCTAGTTAGGCATGACAGTAGAGGTCTGTGGCTAGGACTGCTAGAAATCTTATAGCCTTGCGTTGTCCTGAATGTTTGGAGTTGAATTTGTTAATTTTGAAGAGGCCGAGATGGCCATTTGTTTAAATTACAGGTTGATTTTTTATTATACAGTTTTAATTGTACACGGGAAATCTCCGTTTTATGGCGAGATTCTGCCAGATTTTCTATAAAAATACAGCCGACATCCAGGGGTAACGGGCGGCTGTTCACGATCCCGGTTTGGGGCGTGACAGTTTTATTGATATCAGAGCCCTCTAGGTTGGAGAAAAAGATGAGAGTAAAAGTCTTCCCAAGTATATGCAAAGTTCTCAATGCATTAGAGAGTTTCATACAATCATTTAAAGTCTCATACTTGGCCATTGGCTTATAAGTTCATCTATTTTATGGAGTTGTATACATAACGCATCAAACCCATTATTTCGCATACAAATGCTTTGAATTATAGTTCATTTGTTTTAGGGGGTTAGTTACGAGCAACTAACCCTAATTCTTGATTTTATCTAATAATAAAGTATTCTTTTCGTAGAATTATGCTACTTAGACGTGGTAGTAGAGGTGCTAGATTCGCCTCACTTGAGGGTCTTTCAGTGCCTGCTGCACCTAGGGCACCCGAGGCGTCACGAGTGCCAGAGGATGCTTCCTCTACTCGAGCACGCTCACCAGCGCCATCCCCAGCACCTCCACCGGCTGTTACAGCCGAGATTCCTCCACCACCACTCGATGCCTTGAGGCAGTGACAGAAGTGATACAATAGATATGGGGTACAGATGCTGCCACATCTACTACAGACTCCAGCGACCGCACCTGTGGCCGTACCTACTCCTACGGCATCGGTTCCTCCTTCGGTGGCCGGTCCTTCTGTTTCTACTCCGACCGATGAGACGTCAGTTACTTTGAGGCGCATCCACGAGCTGACGCAGTTGGTGAAAAAGTCTCGATAGCTCGGATGCGCAGACTTTTCAGGATCCAGTGATGCAGTAGCGGTGAAACACTGGATTAACAGAATTCGTAGGATTCTTACGGATTTGGGGTTGTCAGAGGAGCTCAGATTGAGAGTTGCTAAAAGACTCCTCGACGGAGATGCCCTTTCATGGTGGGAGGCTATCCGTGATAGTGCTACACAAACCCTGCGGTGGGAGGACTTTTTACGAGAGTTCGACCGCAGGTATTTCACTCCGTTCCAGCAGGACCGGATGAGGACGAAGTTCCTGTACTTGCGCCAGGGGACGACGTCAGTTTCAGAGTACGAGGCTGAGCTTAGACGACTAGCGGCCTTTGTCCCCAATATGGCTACACCGGCTCAGATGAGGTTCAAGTTTGAAGATGACATCCAATTGAGTATCAGGAAGTATATGACGGCGACTCCCTCTTTTACACTATCAGAGGTGATTGATTCAGCGTATCGGGCAGAAAAGATCGTCCGAGCAGAGGCTAGACAGAGGGAGAGTCACCAGAAGAGGAAGACTGGGTCACAGGGTGGACAGTCGTCGAAGAGAGGTAGAGGTTCTAGATATTCCGGAGGTTCTTCTAATTTCATACCAACAGTACCAGGACAGGGACCTCGACCACAGGGTTTTGGGACACTAGCCCTTAGTGTCTCTACACAGTTTACTACACAGAGGCCGCCCTTTTGCCGTAGATGCAGCAGCCACCATGCCTTTGGGGCATGTAAAATACCAGTTACTTGCTTCCAGTGTGGGAAGTAAGGTCACGTCAGGAGTGTCTGCCCCGATTTAGGTCGAGGAGGATCGACTTTACAGAGTCGTACTGGTATGTCTAGCATAGGTCAGCAGGGGGCACCTACGCACTCAGCTCTTACCGCTCCCCGGACTGCAGCCGGGAGTAATACAATGCCAAGATCGTCGTGACAACAGCCTAGGGCCCAGGCTCGTGTGTTTGCGATGACACAGGAGGACGCACAGGTAAACCCTGATATTATTATGGGTAATCCTCCCGCAGACCCCTTAGTATAGTACTTTTGTTGTACTTTTTGTATGATTTTTTTTGTATATCATGATGTCAATGTACAGTTTTGACTAGTTAAAACTTTTGAAACTTAACTAGTTTGATATATATATATATATATATTCGTTCACTTTTTCCTTGCATTTTAAATTTTGTTGCTCTTTTTCTTACTTTTAGGTACCATGCGAATATTCGGTATCGACTGATAACATGCAATTTTGTCAATTTATTATTGTTATCATAATTTGAATTTGAATTGTTTAATGCACTACTGGTTGGTTTTATTGAATTTTATTTTTAGGAGATTGAAATTGAAGACTTGGAGCAAATTGGGCTTAATAAGACAATTTTGAAACTAATTGGGTCAAGACATCTTATTGGGTTTTGAAAAAGATGAGCTTGAATTTTAATTTCAGCATTTTAGTAGAGTTTTTTTTTTAGTAAAAGTTTTTTTAGTAAGAATGAGGTTTGTAATTTTCTCAATAGGAAGAGTTCTAATCAAATTGAAAGACTAAAAGGACGGAAAGTTTCCTATTTACACAAAAAGGGGCCAGCTGCCTTGCTTATTTAAATACAGAAGGGCTGCACTCAATGAAACACAACATATACACTCTTTACACAAGAAGGGAGGGCTGCTGTTGAAAAAAAAAAAAAAAAAAAAAAAAAAAACTCCAACCAGCTGCTACTGTTGCTTCTCCATGGGGATATATTCAAAATTCTGAAGGGAGGCTTGTTTGCATTTTTCTCACGGCTGAACATTATTTTCATTAGGTTTTATTTTATTTTTATTTTTCTTAGGAACATTATTTTTCTTTATCTCCTTGTGTTGATATTTATCACTATGAGTGGCTAATTTTTTATTTCTGATTCAAGGAGAATTCTAATCGATTGTTTTTCATCGTGAGATTATGTATTTTATTTAATTTCTTGCATTTTAATTCAAGTATTCATCGATTTTTAGTTTATTTTTATGAAAAATTGGTATTGGTTAATCTGACAATTTAATTCAATATCAATTTTTTTACTGCATCTAGGATTTCAGTGATCCGTAATTATCATGAATGAATAGTACGAGTAGCAAATAGGTTATATATGTTTATGGGTCGTTTGCCGATATTCGTTTTAACCTAAGGAATCGATGAAACAAAATCGAATAATTATACGACTATCCTGGTTATTTGTAATTTGGTTTAATTATTTTAACAGAACTTAATGCTGTCATTATTTGATATGGAACGCTATCGTGCCCAATCGATTAATGGTAAGGTTTGATTGAATGCTGGGTTTGGTCAATTATTTTAGGAAAACACAAAATTTATTATGGTTATCCTAATAGATTTAAGGTTAAATGCTTGAATTGCAAAAATAATATTTTCAACTAATGATCAATAAGACAATCGAATATATGAACTCTTGGATCGGAATTTGGTGAATTGAATTTCTTCTTTAAATTTTAGTATTTTTGCATATTTGATTTGTCTTTTAATTTTAGTTATTTAATTTTGATTTAGGAATTTATTTTATAAACCCCCTATTTTATTTTGACATTTACTAAGGAGTTAAGTTAATATAGTTACCTTGGAATTCGACCTGATAACCACTATTGCTATAGTTTGTTGCATTTGGGGAATCAGTATTAATTTGAGAGTTTCGACAACCCGACCAAATTTTAGCGCCGTTGCTGGGGAACTATTTTGATTTCTTAGTTGTGTTATTTTTATTATTTGTTTTGCTGACCTCTTTTATTTTATGACCCGTTTTTCTCAAGGAAGTGAATTGGAATATATTCTTGATATTGAGAAAACTGCTCGCCGATTGAGAAAGGAGGCAAGACAGAGGAAAGGTAAGTTACGCCGAAAACCAATTTTTGACATTGATTTGACAAATTGTGACAGGTCTATTTTTGAAGAAAAAAAAAGAAAAGATGGCCGACCGTGAGAGAATCTCGAAGGAATTGGCTGCACCCAATCTAAATCAACAACCCTTGTGCATCGAATACCGAACTCTTGAGGTAGTATTCGAATTTAAATCTGATTTGATTCACTTACTGCCTACTTTTTGTGGTCTCCCAGGTGAGGATCCACATAAACATTTGAAAGAATTTCATTTGTCTGTTCGAGTATGAAACCCCAAGAAGTGACTGAGGAACAGATTAAGTTGAGAGCCTTTCCCTTTTCCCTGAAAGATAAGGCAAAGGATTGGTTGTACTACCTACCTCCGGGTTCAATAAATACATGGAATGGGATACAGAGATTATTTTTAGAAAAATTTTTCCCTGCATCTAGAGTTGCCAACATTCGAAAGGAGATATGTGGGATCAGACAGATTAGCGGAGAAACATTATATAAATACTTTGAGAGGTTCAAACAACTTTGTGCTAGCTGTCCACATCATCAAATACCGGAACAACTCTTGATTCAATATTTTTATGAAGGACTTTTACCCATGGATAGAAGTATGGTAGATGCGGCCAGCGGAAGAGCCTTGGTAAATAAAACACCTGAAGAAGCCAGACAATTGATCACAAATATGGCAGAAAATTCTCAACAATTTAGGTTGAGAACAGATGGAGTTATTAAACGTGTCAATGAGGTAAGTCATTCTCACCTTGAAAATCAAATTTCTGAATTGACTATTTTGGTTTGTCAGATTGCTGTAGGGCAAATACATGTAACCAAAGTCTGTGGCATATGCTCGAAACATGGACATCCTACGGATATGTGTCCATCTCTGCAAGAAGATTCTACTCATCAAGCAAATGCCGTAGGAGGATTTCCTGGCCAACCTCAAAGGAAGTACGATCCCTACTCCACTTGTTATAATCCCGGTTGGCGAGATCATCCAAATCTGAGTTACGGGAATCAAGGAGGACAGACAAGATATCCTCCTTAGCAATTCAATAGGCCATCACATACACCGACACAATCGTCTAATTCAGGTATGTCCATATAAGATATTGTAAAAGCTCTCGCGACTAACACTCAACAATTTCAACAGGAAATGAGAGCTAGCATTCAAAACTTGGGAAATCAAATCACTCAGCTAGCCACTTCAGTTAGCAATTTGGAGCGTCAAAAGGCAGGAAAATTACCTTCACAAATGGTAATAAACCCTAAGGAAAATGCTAGTGCAATGGTATTGAGGAGTGGAAACGAAGTGCAATCAAAACCACCATCACCCAAAAAGAGAAATGAGAAGAAAGATGAAGAAGAAGAAGCCGAAGTTGTTAATGAAAATCCAAACAAGGTAAATTCTAATTCTCTTTTATCTACGAGTACTAACACAGTTGCACCACCTTTTCTTAGCAGGTTTGAAAGATCCAAAAAGCAAGACTACGAAAAGGAGGTTTGGGAAACTTTCAAGAAGGTGGAAATAAACATACCTTTGTTGGATGCCATCAAGCAAATTCCCAAATATGCAAAGTTTTTGAAGGAACTGTGCACAAACAAGAGGAAAATGAGAGGTAATGAGAAAATAAGGGTGGGGGAGAATGTGTCTGCTGTCATAAAGAGATCCCTACCCGAGAAGTGTTCAGATCCAAATATGTTCACTTTACCCTGTGTTATCGGTTTAAGGAAATTTGAACGTGCTATGCTAGATTTAGGAGTATCAATCAATGTCATGCCATATTCTATTTATATTGCTCTAAATCTAGGTCCCCTAAAGGAAACTAAAGTGATTATTCAATTGGCTGACCGTTCTGTTGTGTATCCAGAAGGGATTGTTGAAGATGTTTTGGTGTAGGTTAATGAATTAATTTTTCCAGCAGATTTTTATATTTTGAAAATGGATGAAAACACCATTACAAATTCAGCACCACTACTATTGGGGAGACCATTCATGAAAACGGCAAAAACTAAAATAGACGTAGTTGATGGTACACTCTCCGTCGAATTCGACGGCGAGATTGTTAAATTCAATATTTTTGAGGCCATGAGATACCCAAATGAGTGTCATTCGATTTGTTCCACTAATGTCATTGATTCAATTGTGCAGGAAATCTTTGAAGAAGAAAATGACACAAGTTTTGAATTGGATACGCAATTGAATACTAAAGAAGAGATGACCGAAACTTGTGAAATTTCAGAATCAATATTGGAACAACAATCAAGGTCTTTAAATTCGAGCACCACATTTCTTATTTCTCATAAGAAAATGTTACCTTCCGTTTTGCAGGCTCCAACATTGGAATTGAAGACTTTGCCGGATCATCTTAAATATGTATACTTAGGTGACGAAGAGACCTTACCCGTTATCATAGCAAGAGAGTTGACGGAAGAACAAAAAAATCGACTACTCCAAGTTCTAAAAAAGTACAAGACAACAATTGGTTGGACTTTAGCCGATATAAAGGGTATTAGTCTCTCAATTTGCATGCATCGAATCCTTTTGGAAGAGAACAGTAAGCCAATGAGGGAATCGCAAAGAAAGATGAATCCAATCATGAAAGAAGTGGTGATGAAGGAGATTCTCAAACTTTTGGATGAAGGCATAATTTATCCAATTTTCGACAGCAAGTGGGTTAGCCTAATTCATATGGTACCAAAGAAAATAGGAATCACGGTTGTAAGAAATCAAGACAATGAGTTGGTACCTATGCGAGTGCAAAATGGTTGGCGAATGGTCATTGATTTTAGAAAGCTCAATTTAGCTACTCGAAAGGACCACTTCTCTCTACCCTTTATTGATCAAATGTTAGAGAGATTAGCTGGAAAATCATTCTTTTGTTTTCTTGATGGTTTTTCAGGCTATTATCAAATCGTGATTGCACAAGAAGATCAAGAAAAGACTATATTCACATGTCCATTTGGAACATTTGCTTATAGAAGGATGCCTTTCGGTCTATGTAATGCCCCAGGTACATTCCAAAGATACATACTGAGCATTTTTTCTGAATATATTGAAAATTGTATTGAGCTATTTATGGATGATTTCACTGTTTACGGTGTCTCGTTTGATAGTTGTTTAGTGCATTTGATCAAAATTTTGAAAAGATGCATGGAAACGAACTTGATTTTGAACTATGAAAAATGTCATTTCATGGTGAAAGAAGGCATAGCGTTAGGACATGTGATTTCTCATAGGGGTATTGAGATAGATAAGGCGAAGGTTGATTTGATCAAGAGTTTACCTTACCCTACAAATGTTAGGGAAATATGTGGTTTTCTTGAACATGCAGGTTTTTATTGCAGGTTTATTCAAGACTTCTCAAAAATTGCCTTGCCATTATCCAAGTTGTTTCAGAAAGATGTACCTTTCGAGTTCGGAGAAAAATGCAAAGAAGCCTTTGACAAGCTCAAAAACCTGTTAACTACTGCACCAATCATTCAACCACCTGATTGGAATTTACCTTTTGAGATCATGTACGATGCAAACAATTTTGTTGTGGGAGCAGTTCTTGGCCAGCGGATTGATAAAAAGAGTCACGTCATTTACTACGCTTCAAGGACATTGAACGCTGCTCAATGCAACTACACCACCACCGAAAAAGAACTCTTGGCCATTGTTTTTGTTTTAGATAAATTCAAATCCTATTTACTTGGTTCTAAAGTAATTGTGTATTCTATGGGAGTAATTAGGTTTACAAACTTTTTCTATCTTAAAAGACCTTCCCATGCATATTCATCCCCTAGTGAAATCCTTTGAACTTATACCCATTTCTTTGCTTTAACTTTATTAATTAACACATAGCCTTCTTTTTATGTTTCACCTCCTTTTTGGTCCTTATATTAAAGAAACATGTGATTTGAGCATATATTGAGTGGTTATTTACAAAGGGAATGAGTTACTTCTATTGTGAGATTTATTTTGTGAAGTCGATTATACAATTGGGGTGGATTGTATATGCGCGGCATTTTCATTGATTCTCATTTAGTTTCCTTATTCAAAAAAAAAGGAGAAAAAAAAGAAAAAAGGAAAAAAAAAAAAGAAATTCCCAAAAGTTGAAATTGGGGAATTTGAAGAGAAAATGTAAAAAGTTTGATTGAGAAATGATAATGATCTTGATTGGAGTATCTTTCTTTTGGTTTGATTGTATTTCATGATATGGGATATAGGGGATATGTTCTTGACATGCTTCTTTGATATATTTATTACACGATACATTTATCCTTTTACTCTACCTCTACCCAAGCCATGTTACAACCCTTACAAAGACCCCCGGATTTTTGTTTTGAATTCATATAAGTGGTGGTGGATATTTGATAAATAAGCAAGGTTATGGTAATAACATATTATACTTTGATTTTGAGAGTTATTGATAAATTTCCTTAAACACTTTGAGTGTATAAAGTGAAATCCTTGTAAGTGTATTGAATCTTGATGCATTGAATTTTGATGAGATTATCGAGTTTGATGGGATGCTTATATTTTCTTTTAAAGTTTTAAAACTATGATCACTTGCTCTCTGAATTGTTATTTTTGTTTGAATTTTTCGATGTGTGCTGCTTTGAAATTATTTGAAGATGAATTGAAAGAGGGGAATGAGTGAAGAAGAGGATACTTGTGTGACATTAACCTAATGAATGCTTGAGGACAAGCATTGGTTTGGTGTGGGGGAATTTGATAACATGCAATTTTGTCAATTTATTATTGTTATCATGATTTGAATTTGAATTGTTTAATGCACTAATGGTTAGTTTTATTGAATTTTATTTTTAGGAGATTGAAATTGAAAACTTGGAGCAAATTGGGCTTAATAAGGCAATTTTGGAACTAATTGGGTCAAGATATCTTATTGGGTTTTGAAAAAAAGGAGCTTGAATTTTAATTTCAGCATTTTAGTAGAGTTTCTTTTTTTTAGTAAAAAGTTTTTTTTGGTAAGAATGAGGTTTGTAATTTTCTCAATAGGAAGAGTCCTAATCAAATTAGAAGACTAGAAGGAATGAAAGTTTCCTATTTACACAAATAGGGGCCGGCTGCCTTGCTTATTTAAATACAGAAGGGCTACACTCAATGAAACACAACATATACACTCTTTACACAAGAAGGGAGGGCTGCTGCAGAAAAAAAAAAAAAGAAAACTCCAACCGGCTGCTGCTGTTGCTTCTCCATGGGGATATATTCAAAATTCTAAAGGGAGGCTTGTTTGCATTTTTCTCATGGCTGAACATTATTTTCATTAGGTTATCCTGGTTATTTGTAATTTGGTTTAACTGTTTTCACAAAACTTAATGTTGTCATTATTTGATATGGAACGCTATCGTGTCCAGTCGATTAATGATAAGTTTTGATTGGATGCTGGGTTTGGTTAATTATTTTAGGAAAACACAAGATTTATTATGACTTTTTTAATAGATTTAAGGTTAAATGCTTGAATTACAAGAATAATATTTTCATCCAATGATCAATAAGACAATCGAATATATGAACTCTTGGATCAGAGTTTGGAGAATTGAATTTCTTCTTTAAATTTTAGTATTTTTGCATATTTGATTTGTCTTTTAATTTTAGTTATTTAATTTTGATTTAGGAATTTATTTTATAAATCCCCTATTTTATTTTGGCATTTACTAAGGAGTTAAGTTAACATAATTCCCTTGAAATTCGACCTGATAACCACTATTGCTACAGTTTGTTGCATTTAGGGAATCAGAATTAATTTGAGGGATTCGACAACCCGACCATTGACGCCAGTATTCTCATAGATACCGAGTCAAATTTTTCTTATGTGAGCGACACGTTCGCTCGCCATTTTGATAGACCTCTCTCGCCACTTGATGAGAAGATTATGGTAGTCACTCCTTTTCACAAACATATCATTCGAGATACAGTCTATAGGGGCTGTGAGGTCGGTATTAGGGAGACGATATTAGAAGCAGATTTGATTCCGTTCCGTATCACGGATTTCGATGCCATCCTAGGGATAGATTGGCTGAGTTTACACCGGACTTCCGTAGATTGTTTCACGAAGGAGGTTGAGTTTAGGAGATCCGAGTAGCCACCATTAGTATTCCGGGATGAGAGACGAGTATTGCTCCGCAGTATTATCTCGGTTATGAAGACCAGACGTTTGGTTCGCCATAGTTGTGCGGCTTATTTGGTTTATGTTATCGACGTCACCGTTGAGGGATCGGGACTTGAAGATGTCCTTGTGGTGCAGGAGTTTTCAGATGTGTTCCCCGATGAGCTTTCCGGATTACCATCAATTCGGGAGTTCGATTTTGAGATTGATTTAGTACCGGAACCAATCCTATTTTTATTCCGCCATACAAAATGGCGTCTGCTGAATTGAGAGAGCTTAAAACTCAATTACAGGAACTTCTGGACAAGGGGTTTATTCGCCCGAGCACCTCACCTTAGGGCGCTCCGGTACTGTTTGTAAAGAAAAATGATGGTACATTTCGGCTTTGTGTGGACTACAGGCAATTGAATAAAGCTACCATCAAAAACAGATATCCTCTGCACGTATAGATGATTTGTTTGATCAGCTGCAGGGAGCCAGGATTTTCTCTAAGATTGATCTTCGTTCGGGTTATCATCAGTTGAGAATTCAAGCCGAAGATGTGCCCAAGACAGCTTTTCGCACCCGATACAGCTATTACGAGTTTCTAGTCATGCCGTTTGGGCTGACTAATGTCCCAGCTGTTTTCATGGATTTGATGAACTGAGTTTTTCACGACTACTTGGATCGATTCGTCATCGTATTCATCGATAACATCTTGATATATTCACGAATTGATAAAGATCATGTTGAGCACCTTCGGGTGATATTGTAGATACTCCGTGAGAAGCAGTTATATGCCAAATTCTCGAAATGTGAGTTTTGGCTTAGATAAATTGGGTTCTTGGGGCAAATTATTTCCACGGAGGGTATTTATGTTGATCCGCGGAAGGTTAAGGCTATAGTGAAGTCGGAGCAGCAACAAACAGTTACCGAGATTCGTAGCTTTCTCGGTTTGGCCGGGTATTAGCAGATTTGTTAAGAGATTCTCCCGAATAGCTGCTCCATTATCGAGATTGATCCAAAAGGGGGTCAAGTTTGTTCGGGATGATCGTTGTGAGGCGAGCTTCCAGGAGTTCAAACAACGGTTGACATCCGCCCCTATTTTAGTCCTTCCCACTAGTAGTCGAAAGTATACAGTGTATAGTGATATTAGCCGACAGGGATTGGGTTGTGTTATGATGCAGGATGGTCGAGTTATTGCGTATGTCTTGCGATAGCTGAAGAAACACGAGATAAATTATCAGACATATGATTTGGAGTTGGTAGCCATAGTCTTCGCATTGAAGATATGACGACATTATCTCTATGGGGTGACTTGTAGGGTATTCACGGATCACCAAACTCTAAAGTATTTGTTCACCCAGCGGGAGTTGAACCTCAGACAGAGGAGATGATTGGAGTTATTGAAAAACTATGATCTCATTATTGACTATCATCCGGACAAGGCAAATGTTGTAGCAGATGCTTTGAGTTGGAAGTCAGCATCATCCTCACAGTCGACAGAGAAAGCCTACCTTTCTTGTTTAGTGGGACTCCGAGCCTTAGGAGTCAGTTTGACTAATGATGATCAGGGAGGCTTATTAGCCAGATTTGAGGTCAGGCCGACTTTGTTCGACCGTATCAGGGAGCTCTAGAGTACGGATGAGGAGATCCAGGGTATTGCAGATAGAGTCCGCAATGCTGAGGGCGGAGACTTAAGAGTCCGTGATGATGGACTCGTGGTATTTAGAGACAGAGTATGTCTCCCGGCCGATAGTGATCTTCGACGTGCTATCCTTGAGGAAGCACATTCTTCTGCATATGCTACGCATCCCGGGGGTATGAAGATGTACTGGACCATCAGAGGTAGCTATTGGCGGTCAGACATGAAGAGGGATATAGTAGAGTTTGTGGCACGATACTTGGTGTGCCAGTAGGTAAAGGCCGAGCATCAGCTTCCAGCAGGCACACTGCAGCCTCTTCCCATTCCTGAGTGGAAATGGGAGCATATTACTATGGACTTCGTGATGGGGTTGCCGCGGACTTCTACACGGCGTGATGCGATTTGGTTGATTGTTGATCGACTCACCAAATCTGCACATTTTATCCCTATCCGCGGTAACTATTTCTTAGAGGCGTTGGCACGTCTCTATATTGATACCATAGTTGGGCTTCACAGGGTGCCTGTGTCGATTGTTTCAGATAAAGACCCTAGGTTCACATCTAGGTTTTGGCCTAAGTTACAGGAAGCATTGGGTACTAGATTAAACTTCAGTACGGCATATCATCCTCAGACGAATGGCCAGTCTGAGAGGACGATTCAGACGCTCGAGATTATGCTTCGGGCATGTGTCATTGATTTTCATGATAGTTGGGATCGGTACCTTCCACTGATCGAGTTCACATATAATAACAGTTATCAAGCCAGTATAGGGATGCCCTCGTATGAGGCATTGTATGGCAACAAGTGCCACACCTCGATATGCTGGGATGAAGTCGGAGAGCGACGTCTCAGCAGCATTGAGTTGATTGAGCAAACAAAGGACAAAGTTAAAATCATCCGCGAGTGGATGAAAGCCGCCCAGGACAGACAGACGACGTATGCTAATCGTAGGCGACGACCTCTTGAGTTTGCTATGAGAGATATGGTTTTCTTGAGAATATATCCTTGGAAGGGAGTTATACGGTTCAGGCAACGGGGTAAATTGAGCCCCAGATATATTGGATCCTTCCGTATTCTTGAGAGGGTCGGGAGTGTGGCATATAGATTGGAGTTGCGAGATGAACTATCCCGAATTCACGACGTATTCCATGTCTTAGTACTCAGGAAATACTTGGCCGATCCTTCTCATGTACTTGAGCCTCCACCTCTTGAGTTACGAGAGGACCTTAGTTTTCCGGTTCAGCCCGTGGCTATTCTAGATCGACAGGTCAGAAAGCTGCGGTGTAAGAAAATTTCATTGGTCAAAGTTTTATGGAGGAGTAATCAGATCGAGGAGGAGACCCGGGAGCCCGAGGAGGCTATGAGGAGTCAGTACCCCCATTTATTTACAGTTTAGTCTTTTTTTAGTTTCAAAAACGAAACTTGATTTTAGAGAGTTAGAAAATGTAACACCAAAAATAAAATAAAATAAAATAAAAATCTGGATTAGGGCTAGAAAGCCCTAATCTCTCTTTTTCCCCTTCTCTCTCTCTCTCTCTCTCTCTCTCTCTCTCTCTCTCTTTCTCTCTTTCTCTCTCTCTCTCTCTCTTTCTTTCTCTCGCTCTTCGTCCCTTTCTCTCCTGCAGCCACGCCCGATTCACCGCCGCCAGCACCGCCGCTCACCACCGCACCCAGCTGCCACTGCTCCTTCCTTCCCGCGAGTGCGCCATAGCCGCCTCGCCTTCCTCTCGTGAGCGCTGCCCCTCTGCGAGCGCGACTGCAGCTCCTCCGCCGCAGCGTGATCTCTCCTGCGCGAACCCGAGCGCTCTCTTGTGCTACCTCCTTGCTGCAGGCGCCGTCCTCCCACGAGCACGCCACAGCGCGATCGCCACTGCGCACATCCTCCCTCCACACGAGGGCTGCCTCCTCAAGCCAGCGCTAGCCCTACGCGCAATCTCCTGCGAGCCATCGTACGACCCAGCGCCAGCCCGCGCGCTACCCAGCGCGAGCCTGCGCACGACCCTCTGTATGAGCGTACGTGCCTCACAGCACGCGATCTAGTCACGAGCACGCGCCTCAGCTTGCAAGCACGCGATCCAGCTCGCGAGTGCGAGCCCTAGCTCGTAAACGAGCCAGCCCACCAGTCCCCGAGCCAACCAGCGGCCCAAGGCCCAGTCCAGCCCGCGGCCCACTGTAACCCGCGGCCTATTGTGGCCCGCGAAGCCCATTGCGGCCAGCAAGCTGGGCTGAGAGCCCGCGAGTCCGTGAGCCCGCGAGCGGGTCAGCCCACCAGCCCGCCGGCCCGCGACCAGCTGTTCCTTTCAAGAGCTCACATGCATCTTCTTTATTACAGGTAACGACTATAATTGGATGAATATTATGGTTTTGTGTTAAAAATTTAGTTGTTGCTAATATATTTCAAATTTGGAAATATTACAGGTTTTAAACCAATCTGACGGGCGAATGACAGTTAGATCTGAAACCTGAGAAATCCTAAGTGAGAGAAATGCACTCACTTCAAAGTTTGAATAAATTTATTGATCTTAGGTTGAATTTAAAATCGGAATTTATATATCTATTCGAAAATGTGTTAAATTCGAGGAAAATTAGAGAAAATGAGAAATATTAGAAATTTGATTATCGGTGAACCAAATGATTTGAAATTCGATGATTTGATTAGGTTTGTCTTTTGGAGATTTGAGGAGTCAATTGGATTGATTTGAAAAATAGGGAGTGACCACCCTCCCTAAATATGTGAGTGGAACTCTAATCTCTTGCATAAAATAGTAAAACGTGTTTTTTGCCGTATTTTCGATAAAACATGCTTTTGATATGCATTGATCTGACTTATGATATTGAATTTCAAATCTGTTTGGTGATTATTGGAGTGTTTTGAATTATATTTATGATAACTATGCATCCATGGTTTGAAATGAAACAATAATTGTGCCATTACTTAAAAATTTAAAATTTCCTTTTTTACCGTTGCATTGATATGCTGTTTGAAATGATTCGATGAAACGTATTAGCACGTAGATTTGAAATGTTTTGATGAACTATGTGGATTGGATGTCCACTAGTTATGCGATAATATGATATTACTTGTGGGACGTTGTGCCCTGGGACGTTGTGCCCTTGTGATACTATGATTATTCCGTAACTACGAAGGGCGTTTGTAGAGACACAGGTTGCCCGGATACGTTTCTGCAGGAGGTATCCGCAAACGTCATTTATTCTAAGGGCTATAGGCGCGGTCGGTTGAACCCACGTAGGGGGAGGACATGTGTGACACCACCGTGTAGTACCGGGCGGGGTCTTATACACGATGATGAGTTAACCCCAGCGAACTCATGGCCAACGTCGGGGTAGAGAGCGTTTTAAAGTCTATGCATAATAAAACCCTCGGTACGCCTGTCCTTGGTCACGGTTGACTTTTGTCAGGATTATTTTTGGCTCGCTCTGATATTACTTGATTTTAAATGAATGCATATATGTTTGTTATCGTGTGATTGATTAAATAATTTCAAATTGTTAAACATATTTGTTTTGTTGCGAAATGTAAATTTTTGTTTCGAATGATATTATTTGACATTCTAATGGTTCACCCACACTATTTATACTTGATATTATCCTCTCACTCACTGGGTATCTTCCCATGATACTTACCCCTCCATTTTCTCTCCTCTGACAGGATTATTGTTGTGCTGGAACGACGCTTCAGATTTTAGAGATTTTGGTGGATCTGGGTGATAAATGACGGTGAGGTTTAAGTTAAATTTGAAATATGAATTTCGTACTTCATTTCGACCCTGCAAGATCTTGATATTTAGATCCGTAGTTGGCCGTGTATATTATGGGATGACTGTATAACTTATGAGCAGTTGTGTGCATAACTCTCGTTTTGGTTCATTTTACTCGCATTGTGCATCTATAAGCGTTTTAAACTGTCTACTTGGGAAATGTGTTATACATTGTATAAACTTATGTCCGCTCGGTGTGGTGGCTGTTCATACTCTAATTGGGCATGACAGTAGAGGTTTGTGGTTAAGACTACTAGAAATTTTATAGTCTTGCGTTGTCCTGAATGTTTGGAGTGGAATTTGTTAATTTTGGAGAGTTTGGGATGACCATTTGTTTAAATTACATATTGATTTTTTATTATACAGGTTTAATTGTACATGGGAAACCTCCGTTTTATGGGGAGATTCTGCCCGATTTTTTGTAAAAATATAGCCGGCATCCAGGAGTAACGGGCGGCTGTTCACGATCCTAGTTTGGGGCGTGACAGGGTTGATGGCAAATTCTTTCAGGATATGTAAGTCGAAATAGAAATTTGAGACAGCAAAATCTCAAATTTCTCCCAAAAATGAAATAAAGCCTTTAAAACGAAGATTGCCAAAGATAGAAAGTCTAAAGAAGTTTTTTTCTAAATGGTATAAGGGAGTATTTATAGAAAATAAAGGTCTACCATTATGAAATATCCCTTCATTTAAAGGGCACAACGAATATATCCTTCATTTTCCCTCCAACACATCATTTCAACTAAAATGAAATGGTTCCAAATTTAATTAGTTATAAATCCATCAAAGTTTCTTTACATTTTCAATATAGGACAAATGCCCACAACATATTACAAACTAATCTAACAGCTTTTCGGGGGCATGTTGGACCTGTTTATCAAATTAGGTTTGTGATGCATTTTATTCACTTGTATATAATTTTCCATTTACGTTTCGCAGTTTGTCTTAATATTTCATGATATCTTTTGCAGCTCGTCTGCTGGCAGTAGGCTTCTTTTCAGTGGTAGCAAAGACTCCACGCTGAAGGTAACGAATGTTCTTCTCTTATGTATCATGTGAATTGTGTTTTGGGTCATAAAATGTTGAACTAGTGTCATTGTCAAAACTGAAGCCATTGACAAATTTGTGCCAGACTATTAACTTGCTACTTTATAAGGTATCCAGCCAAAAAATATATTATGTACTTTTTTACACTATATTGAATTTTAGTTTATGTAGGTCTGGGATATCAAAACGCACAAATGGAAACAAGATCTTCCAGGCCATGAAGATGAGGTATAATTGATAAGGGCACTCTGAGGTACTTCTCTTGTTTACTTGCTGATAATTTATGTCTTGTTGTTCTTTTTCTTCAATATGACAAGGTTTATGCGGTTGATTTGGAGTCCTGATGGTGAGAAAGTAGCATCTGGTGGTAAGGATGGAGTAATAAAATTGCGGATGGGCTAGACTTGAGGCTAAGTGACCTTAAAGCTAAAAATACAGATAAGAATGGATAGAGAGTCACATGCAATTCTCCAGCTGAACAGACATCATTATTGATGATTTTAGCCAGAGAACTCGATGAGAATCGCCAATGCTGTTTAAGTGGCTGATGATGAAGGCACCCTCGCGGTTGGTTGACACGTGATATGGTTCCTGGATATCCAATTTCAGCAGCTAGGTATCTTGCCATATAATTTCACGTTTTCAGGCACTTTAAAGTAAATAAATATAGCTTTCATGATATAGTGAGCATAACTGGGTTGTTTGGAATTTTTTTATTTGTTAAGAACAAAATATTGATAGTGTTTTCAATTCTCTTTATTTCCTAGGATAAATCTCGGCATTCTGGCCTAGGATCATTAAGTTTGTATTTTTTGGTTTTCATTAATCGGTATCCGAATTTTATCCGACTAATCTGATTCCGGCATTGTGAGACTCATTAAGGGATTGGCTTTCCTAAATTCTATTTCTCCATTTCTATGAGTTTAACTCGAGACCTATGATTAAGGAAATGTAGCGTTTTATCACTATATTCATGAGAATTTAATATCATTTAGTTTGCATTGAACAGTGACAGATGCACGGAAACAAGAGTTTGAATGAATCAACAGTGTTTGACACTCAAGTCGAGTCGGGTAGTGTTGATACTCAAGCTTGGCTTGAGTGTTATTTAGGTGAGCTCGAGCTCAAGGTTGAGCTCGTCAAGCTTGAAGTGTTATTGGGTAGTATCGTTGGATAATGCGGATAATATATTTAAAAAAATATACCTATAAACGTAATTTTACATATAAAATTTATTTAAAAAAATATAATTACATATAAAAATTATTTTTAAAAAATATAATTAATGGATTTTGGATTGCTCGTCGAGTTTTTGAACTTAACATAGTTGGATCCGAGCTCAAGTTTGGTAACGAGCTACTCAAGGCCGAGCTCGAGCTCGAGCTTATTTGACTGAGCTCGAGTTAAGATTTGACTGGATAGTGTCATGAATACCTGTAACACTACCCAATGTCAAACAAACCTATACATGACCCTGTGATGCAACGCCTTTCCATCTAAAATGGCTGCTAACCGGCATTATTTTCTCTCGAATTTGAGTTTTACTTGATGCAATGGTCAAATTTGGACACAATGCATTCATGTTTCAAAAATAAACCGGTTGATGGACACATAATGGTCAAACTTGTAATATATATAACATCATATATATCATATATTTGTATTTTTTTGTTATCTATTACTGGTATTCAAAATCATATTTTGACTAATTCTATTTAAGTGTCTATTATACGACTCTTCCGATATAATTTTTTTTCATTTTTAAGTTTTAAATCTGATATTTGATTAAAAAATCTAACACCTCATGTCACGCCCCAAACCGGGATCGTGAACAGCCGCCCGTTGCCCCTGAATGCCGGCTGTATTTTTTACAGAAAATTGGGCAGAACCTCCCCATAAATCGGAGGTTTCCCATGTACAATTATACCTGTATAATCCAAATCATCCTGTACAATCCACAAATGGCCATCCCGGCCTCTCCAAAATCAACAAACACCACAACCAACATTCAGAACAACGCAAGGCTATAAACAAACCTAGCCACAGACCTCTACTGTCATGCCCAACTAGAGCATGAGCAGCCGCTATATCGAGCGGACCTAAGTTTATACAATATATATCACATTTCCCAAGTAACGTTCAAGTACGTACAATCGCCTCAATGCAAATGAAATATGAGAGTTAAACTATACAGTCATCCCAAAATAAGTACATGGCCAACTACGGACCTCAATGTCAAGACCTCGCAGGGTCGAAACTAAATTAGAAGTAAATCTCACCGTCAGAACAATAAATCCGCACTAGGGCCTGTGACACCGCTCTATCACAATAAACCTGTCTGAGGAGAGAAAATAGAGGGGTGAGTATCATGGGAAGATACTCAGTGAGTGAGGGGGATAATATCCAGCATAAATAGCATAGGTGGACAATTGGAGTGTCAAATAACATCATTTGAAACAAAAATTTACATTTCGCGACAAAACATGATATATTTATCAATTTGAAATCATTTAATCAAACACGCGATAGCAAGCATGTATGCATCCATTTAAAATCAAGTAATGTCAGAGCGAGCCAAAATAGTCCTGGCAAAGGTCAACCGTGACCAAGGACAAGCGCGTCGGGGGTTTTTATTATGCATAGACTTTGAAACGCTCTCTACCCCGACGTTGGCCATGAGCTCGCTGGGGCCAACTCATCAACGTGTATAGGACCCCGCCCGGTGCTAGACGGTGGCGTCACACACGTCCTCCCCCTACGTGGGTTCAACCGGCCGCGCCTATAGCCTTTAGAATAAATGACGTTTGCGGATACCTCCTGCAGAAGCGTATCCGGGCAACCCGTGCCTCTACAAACGCCCTTCGTAGCTACGGAATATCATAATATCACAAGGGCACAACGTCCCATAGTATCACAAGGGCACAACGTCCCAGGGCACAACGTCCCACGAGTATCATCACATCATCGTACAACTAGTAGGCATCCAACCCACATAGTTCATCAAAAACATTTTTAAATTTTGCGTGCCAATACGTCTCATCAAATTCATTTCAAAACAGCATATCACTACATTGGTATAAAATGAAATTTATACATTTTCAAAAAATGGCACAATTATTGATTCATCTCAAACCATGGATGCATAGTCATTGCAAATATAATTCAAGACACTCCAAAAATCACAAAACAGA